>CM068742.1:63718817-64918817 GCA_035084275.1 Hydrolagus colliei | reverse complement strand
GGTGTGCACCCACACACATCAGTCACTATACTGCTCAAGAAAAGTGTCTGGTGTTGGCTATCTTCATTTTAAGCTGCAAGTCAACCACATCTGATTGACAGGAATTTCAGTTCTATCAAGAATTTGATGCAATTGAAATGATTTACAATTGAAATGATTTGCAAAGTAAACAATGAATATAAGGAATTAATATGTATTTAATGATTAACTCATGATTTGTCCATAAAGGCCATTTGAAATTGGTCAAGAAGATAGGATTGATCAATATGCTTTACTATATCCCTAAAAACACTGTAACATTACATTTATTTTTCTAAATAGTGAACACATGCTAACATGTTTACAAAATTTTAAATTGAATTTCACAAAAGTGATTTTGAAAGCAAATGGACAATTCTAACAAATCATTTTTACAACAGAGTTCAAAAATGCAGGACTGCGTATAAGTGAACATTTTGTGTATAAATACTGCTACAGTACTAGCAGCTACCATCAACTAATTTGACAGTCAGTGATATGAGAGAACTCATTTTTATTTTTTCATGGATGACAAGCATATTGCCACTGGTAAGTGCCACATCGTAATGTTCACAGATGGCATCATATTCCATTTCTGCAAGATTTAGATGCATGTTGCCACATGACTGGGGGGGTATCACATAAAATCCTGCAACCAAAGATGAATCTTTATAAGCACAAAGGAAAGACTAACAGAACAGATATTAACCCTTTCATCTGAACATCAGATTTGGATCCAGATAGAATCACACCTACCTAGAATTTAAGCGTAGCTTTTTTGATTTTGACAAATAAATAACCTGTGCATTGGATATAGCTCCTTATCACATCCTCAAGATAACTCAAAGCACTTCACAGAATATTGACAGTGAATTGACTGTATATTTTATGAGCGAAACACAGCAGCCAATTCGGCACAGCAGTGTCCCACAAATAGTTGTGAATTGTTATTATTATTCATATCAATATTTTTTGTAGGAGGTTTTACCCCTGGAAACGCGATCTGCCATTAACAACCAGGTTCCTACATACTGCTAGGTAAGCAGAGGCGTGTAGAGTAAGGAAACTTGCTTTGCTTGCCGAAAATCGAACCCAGATCTCTCACTTACGAGGGTAATGCTCTAACCACTGAGCTACAAGACTCAGAATTCTTGAATGCAGGAGTCCATAAAAGGGAAATAGACAAATGCATTGAGGAGTAAAAATAGTAAAGCATGTTGGGGACAAGCTGTAGTTAATAGATGGGCTTATTTAGAGACACTCACCAGCATGGAATTCAATGATATATTTCTGTGATATTTCTGTGATAGCGTTTCACCTACAATTGTACAGTCAATTCACTTTACAGTATATTCTGTGAAGTGCCTTCAGAAGACGTGGAAAGCACTGTATCAAATGCAAGGATTATTATTATTATTACTATATACAGGTAAGCCTCTATTTAGGATGCTTCTATTTAGGACATTTCAATTGATGGACCATAATTTTTTTAACACCTTTTGATCGATATAGGACACTTGGATTCGTTTTAAGGACCAAATTTTTTTTTGTGCATGCACAGTACATATTTTGAATATTGCGGTCACATTTTGCGCGTCCTTTTTCTCTATATGAACAGTCCATAGTGTATTCACGGGTAAATCGCGCTCGCACCTGATATCCAGCGTTTGAACTGGTCAATAGCATGTCGCCACATCATTGTTTAAAAGCCAGCTGATTTTGAAGCGACACCGCGCCACGTCAGTATTACAGTAATTTCCAAACATTCCTGAGCAACTTTGAGCAACTTACAGCCTCTAACGCATTTATACCATGTTGGGAAGAGAATAGTACTGTGAGTGAAATAAGCAGCGGTAATACCACTAGCGGCCAGAAACCCCGCAAAGTCATCACTTTAAATACCAAGTTGGAGGTGATAAAGCGTATCCGGTCTGGCAAAAAAGGTACGGACGTTGGGAGGGTTTTAGGGCTAACTAGATTGACGGTGGCTACTCTAAATTAGAATAAGGACAATATACTGGCAAGTTCAAGGTGTGTTACAGGTGCAAGCAGATTAGCAAAACATAGGAGTGATGTGATGGAAAACATGGAAATAATGCTGAGTGTCTGAATTGAGGATCAGAACCAGTGTAATACACCACTCAACACTCTGGTTATCCAACAGAAAGCAAAATCATTGTTTAGGGAGTTAAATGATCAGGGAGGAGAAGGCTCAATGGTACCATCATTCAGTGCTAGCAGAGGGTGGTTTCAAAGGTTTAAAAGATGCTATGGGCTCCACAACATCAAGAGGAGTGGGGAAGCTGCAAGTGCCACTGTCACTGTCACACTGCCGGTATTAAAGTTTGCCAGTATTAAAGTACAATACTGTACAGTTAGCCCCCAAGTACCCCTTCTTCTCTATGTGTGTTATTTTGTATTGTTTGTGTGTTATTTAGTGGGTTTAAGGTCTGAAAATTTTGTGAAAAGAACGCATCTCTGGTTATATAATGGGACCTCATGGGAAATCGCGTTTCGATTTAAGACGTTTCAATTTAGATACAGTTTTTCAGGAACGCAACCCCATCCTAAAAATAGGTTTACCTGTAGTCTATGATTTTGCTCTTCTTTTTCTGTGTTATGATATTCTATGATTCTTCCTACCATCCTCTCAGGATGTGGTAGGGCAAAGAGCCATTTCAAGACAGACACCAGAAACTATTTATTTACCTTGTGTGTATTGAATGACTGGTGTGCACTGAAAGATTGAAACAGGCTAGTTGAGGCCACTGGATTCATTTACGAAACAGCTTGATACTATAATGGGATGACAGTTGGGTGGGTAATTTGGAGGGATGAGATCCAATCGGTCGAAGGACCTTCATCCAAAACAATCTTGTGATCATATACTGTAATTTGAACATTGTTTTGTTTCAATCTTTAGATCAACCACAGTAAAAGCCCGTTTATCCAGCACCCGCGGGACCTGGCCAATGCCGGTTAAAGCACATGCTGGATATTTGGGCGGACCCCGGCTGAAAACCTACCACAAAAAAATTTAAGTTCTTTCAACACACACGATACACACCAGACTAAATAATAACAGATAATAACAGAATATTGTATTGGTACTTATTGTTAAAACTACTCTCTTGCGCTTCTCACCTTTACTGATTGAGGTTTACAGTCCAGCGATTCTTTTTTAAATAGAGGACGCCAAGCGGGTGAAAAAAATGACAGCGCGATTTTAAAGTCATGTGACTTTACTAGCAGCAAGCTTATAGCCCTAGACTATACTAGCGGCAAAGCAAAATACTGCACCAAGCAACAATGTGGATTATCGGCTAGCATTATCGGCTTGCCGCGAGTATGACTTTAACATAGAGCTCCATTTTTTTCACCTGCTTAGCATGCTTCATTTTGGGGGGAGTCGCTGGACTATAAACCTGAACCGTAGCATCACGGCACAGCATCTACTCGTAAAGGTGAGAAGCGCAAGAGAGTAGTTTTAACAATAAGTACTAATACAATATTATGTTATTATTTATGCATTTACAAATGCTCCACTGCTATTGTTCTGGATAAGTTCTGGTTAATTGAATGGGGACTTTTTTTTGGCATGCCGGTTACCGTATATCTCCGCGTATAAGGCGCACCCGCGTATAAGGCGCAACCCCCACTTTTGACCGTTTCTTGGTGAAAAAAAAACGGAAGCATTTTCAATGATATTGCCGGCAGAAGGGAGGAGAGACAGGAGAGACAGGAAGGTAGGGAGAGAGAGAGGCAGGCAGAGAGAGAGGCAGGCAGGCAGGGAGGGAGAGAGGGAGGGAGGCATGGAGAGAGAGAGGGAGAGAGGCAGGCAGGGAGGGAGAGAGGGAGAGAGGGAGGGAGGGAGAGAGGCAGGCCGGCAGCGTGGGAGAGAGAGAGGGGCAGGCCGGCAGCCCGGGAGAGAGGCAGGCCAGCAGCCCGGGAGAGAGAGAGGGAGAGAGGCAGGCCGGCAGCCTGGGAGAGAGAGAGAGAGAGGGAAAGAGGCAGGCCGGCAACCCGGGAGAGAGAGAGGGAGAGAGGCAGCAGGCCGGCAGCCCGGGAGAGAGAGAGGGAGAGAGGCAGGCCGGCAGCCTGGGAGAGAGAGAGAGGGAGAGAGGCAGGCCGGCAGCCCGGGAGAGAGAGAGGGAGAGAGGGAGAGAGGCAGGCCGGCAGCCCGGGAGAGAGAGAGGGAGAGAGGCAGGCCGGCACGCAGGCAGGCAGGGAGGGAGAGCGGCAGGGAGGGAGGGAGAGGCAGGCAGGCAGGAGAGAGAGCGGCAGGGAGGGAGGCAGGCAGACTGGGTTCGGCAGAAGGTAAGCACAGCACTGAAGTCCGCTGCTGCTGCCGCTGCCCGGGCGGCTGAGGCCGAAGCCCTGTCACCCGCTTCCCCCAACCCCCGCCGGACACTGACCAAACCCCGGCTGACAGTGCGCTGGCCGCCCATCCTGTTTACTGTATCTCCGAGGCTCAAAATTGCTTGTACCTGCGTATAGGGCGCACCCCCCACTTTCGAGATCTTCCGACCTGAAAAAAAGTGCGCCTTATACGCAGAGATATACGGTATATGGAAGTGACGGTTCATTGAGTCATGGATAAATGAGCTTCTTCTGTATTCACAACTTATGTTACTGATACACTTGCAGTAATGCCGACTGGGGCTCCCTATAAATGTGTGAATTTCTTAGAGATGTCCTCCCAAAGAGAGCAAAAGACTCTATAGAAATGTAAATTGCTGTTATTGTTGTTGTTATATGCATCAACATATATGCATAGTAGGGTCCGGCGATATATCGATATATCGCTAAAACCCGATATAATTTTCATATTGATACGCCGATATAGACATTTCAAAAATATTTTTCGATATATCGAGGTAAAAAATCGGGATGCGAGCACACTGAACTACAAGACCCAGAATGCTCATCTCTATACTCAATGCACAGACCGAGGTGCAAAGCCGCCATATTGTATTCATAGTCCTCGAATACAATATACAGATATGCAAGGGGTGGGGGGGGTGGAGAGACGGCTGGGGGGGCGGAGATGGGGAGAGAGACGGCTGAGGGGAGGGGGAGAGAGACAGCTGGGGGGAGGGGGAGAGAGACAGTTGGGGGGGTGGTGGGGTACACAGACGACGGGGGTGGGGTGTGCGAAAGAGGGATGGCGGGGAAGCGGCAGGGGGGAGAGATGGGGTGGATGTGATAATATACAGATCGATAGAGATGGGGGGGGGATGTGAGAGAGGAGAGAGGGAGAGAGACACAGACAGAAAAACACAGAGATGGAGAGTGAGAGACACAGAGAAAGATATTTAACTCCTGAGGAGATAGGCCCCGAATGCACGCACCGCGCGCGCATGCGCAGTACGCAAACCCGAAAATATCGATATTTCGGTATATCTCGATATGAGCCCATCGATATATTTAATCGGAAAATTTCCATATCCACACCGGACCCTAATGCATAGATTTACAGCTAACAAAATATTTTCTCTTAGAACAAAGTAACAATTACAAAATAGCTGCCAATAATCAAAGGAAGTTCAACTTGTCTCTGTTGTGCCACAGTAAACACTATTTATTTGGTTGAATGATTCGTAACGAAAATTTATGCTAACTAAATTGAGGCATTGCTTTCGAAGCCTATATTGTAATGTTATATTTCTAATTAGGACAAAAGACTGTTTTAAGTGTTGCTTTACTGAACTCAATGCTGGTCACTTACAGCTCATATTAACTGGCAAAACAGCACTGACCAGATTTTAGATAATGTTACAATAACATGTCTGGAATTTTTTTGGGGATCAAAATAAATTCATTTAGCTTATATTTAAAGACCACAACAGATAAAATGTGACTCTTCGCAACTGGGAAATTGTACGAATTTAAAAAAAAGCTGTTTCATTTTATCTATTTGTATGCTGCAAGTATTTGATAGATGACAAGGATTTTGCATTTTCTCTATCAATTCAGAGTTGGTGGAAACACTATGTGCATTCACTCATTTCAAATGGTTCTCATTATCCAAGCAAGGGGTTAAGTAGGTTAAATTTTTTCCACAGTTGTCATATTTGCCATCAATAATGTTTACACTGTGTTACTTATATCATTGCGAACATGCAATATGATTTTTCACAGAATTATTTTATCGTCGTGATAACCTTTGAAATTATTGATTAAACACAGTCATATATCATCCCCATCGCTGGAATGATGCATAACTGGTTTTGAAAACGGAATTATTTTATTACTATGAGAGCATGATAGAAACTTTAACTTTACCAAATATTGACTGGGTACAACTGCCCGTTTCCTGATTTATTTCCTTCAGCTTCTAATTACTCTTTCCTGACTCTTAAGACTTTCGCTTATCGCTGCATACACAGTATTGGAAACAGCATGAGAACAAAAAAAGTACAAATATTAACTGGGTCTCCGTGTCACTCTCTCCCAGCGAGTCACTGTTTGCAAATTTACAGAGCAGGTTAGGATTTGGGCACAGATACACTGAATTCATAAAATCAGAGTGGTAAGAGGAAACTTCTGGATGATAAGTTAAATTATAATTAATTTCATTTTCTACTGCATTTTCACATAATTGGTATGGCAATGTGTGATAGTCATCAAATTTTCTCATTTGAGTAGTGCTGCCTCATCCAAACAGTGTTTTCTATACATCCTATTTCTCCCTAAATATTCTAGATAATCTATTCCAGGCACCTCATAAGAATTGCATTTCATATGAATTCTCCGTGTTAATCAGCTATATCAAATCTACTTTGTGTTTTAACTTCAAAGTTTTCCCACATTACCCTTAATTTTCTCCATTAAAAACTATCAAGTTCAATAAATGAATTAAGATGCTGAAATAGCACAAAGCAACTGCTGTGGATAGCATGCCTCCTGACTATTACAGGAAGTGAAAACATGATGTGTATAACAGCCAGTTAACGGCGAAAAGCAACTCATGTAACCAAGGCATGTGTCATATCCATGCACTGGTTCTGTGATCTGAAGCTTCAATGTTTCTTTATAGCCAGTTGGTCTCACATTTGGAGCGAATTACACAAAACAATTTAGGCTAATGGAAACCCAAAGGTTAGGTTTTGTAACAGCACAACATAAATATTTAATTTTCTGAACCACTGTTAATATAAAATGGGGTCAGTTTGAGCAGCACATTGGATAAATGGAGTCCTGTAGCTCAGTGGTTAGAGCACTCCTCTTACAAGCGAGAGACCTGGGTTCAATTCCAGGCAGGGTGAAACTTTAGGCAAGTTTCTTTACTCCACATGCCTAATAATGACCCCTCAAAATAATAGGTCATTTCAATCCACGACTGTTTGTGGAACACTGCTGTGCTCAATTGCCTGCTGTGTTTCGCCCACAAATATACAGTCAATTCACATTACAGTATATTCTGTGAAATGCTTTGAGATGTCTAGAAGATGTGAAAAGCACTATATTAAATGCAAGGGTTATTTTTATTATTTATCCCATTAAGTGAAACCAGTTGTCTAAGGGGCGGACCTACCGATGTTATTTTCATTGTGAAGTCTATGAAGCCAGGTTAATTCCCAATTAACCCTATTAAGCACTTCATTCAATGAAGGCTTACACTTCACACTATGATACACTTCTATAAATGCAAGTGCTGATCACAATGTCATTTATTTATCTGACAGTTTCCACACTAAGATGTGGACACCCTCAATGTACTAACTGTTAGCAGCATTTACACTCTGAACAAAGTACTGTATACAGGTGCGGATTTGCTCATCAACTAGTTACGGTAGCTCTCTGAATTCTGTATTACATTGGATGGCACATAATTGTATACATTTTCTATACAAAAAAAATGTAGCCCTGCAAACAGCTCTTTGCCTGGAGGTACAAAAAACAATAACAGAATAAAAATACTATAACTGCGATATTAAAATACAGAACAAATATAGTAGTATAAAGATTTGTTATGAAGCAATTGAAAATGAATTGGGTTACACTTTCCCACACATGTTCAACAGCCTTTTAACACTTTCATAATTATCATGGTTTCAATATATTTTTTATGATTTTGTTCAAAGAATAGTGCCAGAGCTCACATCACCACAGCTGACTGAAATTTACTGTTATCATAATATCTGCTTAGTTTTCCTCTATTGTTCTATGCCACACAACAAGAGAAAGCTTTTTACAGCATGGTGACAAAGGACCAGGTTACATACAATATCCTTCTCTACCAGGGAGAGATGAGATACACGTCTGCAACAAAGAACTGGGTTTGACGAGGTTATCGGACAGGGAGAGGTACAATAGAGTGCTGTGACCAACTAACATAATAGTTAGTTATTTAGCAAGATGAATTATTAACTAAAATGGAGAGAAGATTTCACAAAATACACTGCTATGGAGAAATGAAACAATCATGCCATAACAAGTATTAACGTCTACAGTGGTGTGTTATTAAATTCTTATATACTCATCGCTTCAATTAAATTGAGTTATGCATGCTTGTGAATGAGAGCATCATTCATTGTCTTGTGAGATCTGATTTCACTTAATTCACATACACTTTATACATCGGCAGTTCAGATATACATAAATAGAAACATATGTATCTATTTAACAGGCAAACAAAATCTATTAGATTTCTCTACCTGAGAATTATCCAGCTAGTGGCCCGTATAATATGCTAACAGGTGGTGGGCTAACAGACTGGATTGGGTTTTTGAAAACTTGTTTTAACCATCTCATTCAGTGCCATTGGACTGGTTATTGGTTTCATGTGGCTATGTGTGGTTTTCAGGGTTTTTCTCGTGTGATCTCAAGTACAATGTGAACTGATTTGGCATACATCCATTAGGTTTCCTTTCAACACTCAACTGCAGTATGTAGTTGCTGCACCATCAAATTCTCTCGATCTCATCTGTAAATTAGAATGTACCAACACTTGTAATGCACCGACACTTTGTTTATCATTGTTTAATCTAATGGAACAACATTTATCCAAATAAAGTGATCAAACATCTCAGGATGCTTTATATACAAACTGGGAAGCAACCTGGGTCAATTGTCTTTGGCTCCACATTATAAAGAGGCATCATAAAATGACTAGGTCACTGTATTGCCACTGACATCACTTCCTGCACATTGCTGCAGTTGCGGCATAATAGTGTGATGTCAGTCATATGTCTTGTACAATAGAAAGTACATTAGCAGTAACCTTACAAGCCAGAAGGTAGAATTTTTTGTGATGGTGGAATTTGAATGGAGCAATTTTGATTAGCATGCAAGAAAATGTCAAGGTCAATGTTCAATCGCATTGTGAGCGAACCCATTTTATAGTGAGACACAGTAAAATAGGGCTACTCTAATTAATTCATCATACTGTATATCAGATTCAATTCTGAGTCAATATCATTTAGTACAGTACCGTTTTTGCATTACCTGAATAATTTAATTATCCACTCAGGGCTGTTTCCCACTGTTCATTGTAATTCACTGAAAGACACTCACAAATATCAATTCAATTGAAACTTTCAATTTGGTTTAAAATGAACAGTTTTCTAATAAACTTACATCCATTTAGGTATGCAAAACAATACAAAGTAAAGTTGAACCATTTTACAGAAAAATCTCTTTTGCTAGAAAGCTATTACTGCACTATAATAGGAAAGTGGTGACTGGGACTTTCAGACAATTCACGAAAATAGAGAAACTTGTTATGAACAGTCCAGATAACCTGGTTCACAATCTGATTAAAAGATTCTAATCCAGAGAAAATGCTGCATCTTCTCCTCCTATAGGTCATGACCTTAATCTGCAACTGAGTTTTACTAATTGCAAAAGGGGCTTTGATCAGAATAACCACTTTTAGAAGTGCAATTAAGAGAATCAGTCGGGTGCATACATAATGTCTGTCTTTCACGACTCAATACGTTATATTGGTTCCGGAATCTTATTGTTCATTATGCGCTAAATAATGAAAGGCTGTTGTTCAAATGATTGTTATCTCTGATTCATTATTTTACCATAAACAGGAGCATCATTCAAACATTAACTAGGACGGTAGAAATGCCTCATCATACAGAGTCCCTTTATACAACCTATCTGCAAACATCAAACATTTGTTAAGAAATAGAGCACCCCTTTAATGATAAACATGAAGAGAACCAGCACATAGCTAACCGTAGCAAAGAATATGCTTATCACTAAGCTTGTTATTATCATACACATTGCGTGCTCCCAACTCAAGTATTTTCAGTAGGAAGACAAGCTCACCTTAATAAAGTGAGGTTTTCTTTTTCTGTTCCCACAGCGTCTGTGGATTAGATTTGCCTGTTACAGTACCTGCTTTATGGAATTTGCAATTTGTTTATTGCTGATTTTCCCATTAAGTAGAAGATATCAGGGTCAAAAATGTGATCAAAACATTTACAGTAACCTTGAGTTAATGAAAAAATGTATATAACAGATTGTGCTAGGGAAACCTGTAAGCACGCACAAGAAAAAGATTGTATCAGCAAGCTGTATTTTTATAGTTACAGTATTCGGGTTTATCCTAGGCGTATTGCAGAATGAAATTATAGCCTTTAAACGTTTGGACTTTACAAGAAGTATTTTTTTCAGAAGTTCTTCCACATGAGGGAAATGACCAGGAAAATATGTTCAAAAAGTCATCTGTTCAATTTCATGCTTGGTGTCAGGCAATGTGGCATAAGGGCTGCCCTAACGCAGCAAGTCAGTAACATCAAAGTCAATATCAAGGGTACTGCATGAAAACAGACAGCTAAGGCGTAACCTCCCTATTTAAATTAGTTTGCTCAATATGTGCAGTGCATACTGCAAAAAATCTGTGACTTCTGACTGAAGACTTCTTGCATGACATTAATTGTAAATCTGGTTGTTTTTGCTTTTCCAGAAATTGTCCTTTAAAAAACTCACTAATTTAAGTAGTGCAAGCACACTTAACTTTTTATTAGAAATGATGGCAAACCAAACGGCATACCCTGAATGTGGAGTGCCGCAGAATGGTGAGAAACAAACTCATTTGCTAAACTCTTCTTGAGCTTGTGACCTCAGCTATACAAAGACACTAAGCAGGGGAGTTGGAGAAAATCAGAAGAAAAGCCTTCACCCAATCACTCCTGCACACAAATTAGTCATACTGTAGTCCTTTTCAAAGTATTCCCACTCAACTAGAAAGAAGCATGGTACAAGGAGGCCAGAAGCGAAGGAGAAAGTCAGAGCTCACAGCAAAATACCTTTTATTAAAAAACAAACTGAAAGCAAACAATACACTCTGATCCAATTCTGTGTTTCATTCATGTACTTTCTTAGTTACCCTCAATAATAATAATCCTTGTATTTGATATAGAGCCTTATCACGTCTTTGAGAAGTCTCAAAGCTCTTCACAGAATATACTGTACTGTAAAGTTAATTGACTGTATAGTTTGTGGGTAAAATGCGGCAGCTCATTGCACACAGCAGTGTCCCACAAACAGTCGGGGAATGGGTGAACAATTTTTCTTTTCGAAGGAATTATTACACCCAAAACAGAGATCCGCCAATCAACTAACAACCAGATTCCTACTTACTGCTAGGTAAACAGATGTGCGTGGAGTAATGAAATGTGCCCAATATTTTACCCTGTGCAGAATCGAACCCAGGTCTCTCTACAGCAAGACAAGTGCTCTAACCACTGAGCTACGGGACTGCTTGAAGCTTTACGACAGCAGTGTTGAGGTTCCCTCCATTTGCAGTATTCTTCACATCCTCGCTGGAGTTATAAAACTGTTGAGACATCATGCCAATGTTTCTGAAGTGTGTTGAAAGATTACAGATCAACATGCAGGTATATCAGCTCCCATTATAACGTTTTTATATGTAGATCAATGCATTTCCGGAAGTGATTAGGAGGCAGGCATCTTATTGATGAGTTTCATTCACATTGCAAACTGAAAACAAAATTCAAGAGCTTTACGGGCATTATCTAAATCCCCAGAATTAGATTATAGTCTTTATAAAATCCACAGTATCTGAAATTATTACATAACAAAAATACAACTTCAAATGCATTTATTTATGTAGTTTCAATATAATTTGAGGCTTTTATTCTGTCTTTTTTCCCTGCGGCAGCTAAAAGTGCAGCAGATGTCAACTGTCAGTGCACTCCACATGTTTGATGTGCACTGATGTTCGCACACTTTCACACAAGAGGACTTAAAACTGTGACATCATTACCACAGGCTCATTGAGGATTCATCTGCAACTGATTAACAGGATGTTGTCTGTTCAGTGCATGCTGCACATCATTAATTGACTTGGGGTGGATAACAATGGATTTTTGAAGAATATCACAAATGTACTGTATTAGGTTGATGCTTTAAAAAATATATTTCTACCACTCATCTAACTGGATTGTTCCAGCTGATTGTGATACACGTTTTCATGAGTAATCAGGCTTCTGGCAACAATCAACATCAAGTGAGGAATTGATAACATCTATTCCAACTATTAACAAACTAACATCTACTCTAATTACCATTCATGTGTCAATGATCAAATAATTTACACACACTCAATTCTGAAACAAAAGTAGTAAATATTTATCCTATAAAAACAGTTTAGTTTAGATGCTATCAGGTGTACTGTGTATCTTGTAAGCATTCAACAGCTTTGTTTGATTGGACAAAGTCTTTCTGTGTATTCATTTACATCTGCAACTGCCAACCTTAATTGTGAAATACAATGGGGAATTATTTCCTTAGTGATTATGAAATTATTCTTGAGAACTATTTTATGATGCCAACAGGTTACTGACATGAGTATGCCTGTAAAGCAAATTCACTTCTGTGAACTGACAGACAATACCTAACCTGTGCCCCCAAAAGCTGCAGTCTATATTATTTTATTGTCCCCCTGGGCTGCATGAATTATGAAAAAGAAAAAAAATTAGTCCATTATTTTTTATGGATATATCCTGTATTCTGGGGGCACTAATGGACTTCCTGTTTAACTGCCTGCCAACATCACTTACTGTATCTTTATCATAAATTTGGACTGATATACTATTGTTTGAAGAACAAGAGTTTCTAACAAACTTAAGTTAGAGAATGGCTCTCACTGAGTTCCACGAACTGATGAAAGTGGGAGTCTTTCAGAAATTACATAGAATTGGGGAAGAACCGGGGAGCCTAAAGTAGAGTGTGGTAGCCTTGCAAAGGTAATATGTTTACTACACAAGACCTTAGTTCCATGCTACATTAAATGACATTATTTGTTAACCTTGCTGAAAATCTTTGCATTCCAGCAGTCAAGAAGTTATGCTACCTGCTGGCATTATAGAGCACTGGCCATAACTTCTTCAAAATGAATGAAGCACGTTTTAAAATATATTTATAACATGTATTATCAGCAGTTTTCAAGTTAAACTTGTTAAATTTCCGGCTTCTGATACTTTTAACACATTTTGATTACTTGTAATCCTAGCTGAACAGCCTATTAAACTCCAGTCAATATGGTAAGCGATCATATGGTTGGGACTGCTTCCTACTCTCACAGCGAATTGGAACAATTCATCAATTTCGCTTCCACCTTCCATAAAATTCACATGGGCCATCTTCAACTCTTCCCTTCCTTGACTTCACCATTTGCTTCTTGGCGAATGGATTATCACCAGATATATTTTACAAGCCCACCAACTCCCACAGCTATTTGGACGATACCTCCTCCCATCCAGCATCCTGTAAAGACACCATTCCCTATTCGCAGATCCTCTGACTCTGCCACATCTGCTCTGAAGACGCCACTTTTCATGTCAGAGCATCTCAAATGACCCGCTTTTTCCATGACCGAGGTCTCCCATCTGCCTTGGTAGACAATGCCCTTGACCATGTCCGCCTCATTTCCCACACCTCTGCTCTCACCTCGTGCCCCTCTTCCCAGAATTTTGATAAGGTCCCCCTAGTCCTCACCTTCCACTCCACCAGCCTCAATATCCAAAGGATAATTCTCCATTACCTCAAACATAACCCCACCATAAAGTATATATTTCCCTCCCCTCTCATCATTCCGAAGGGACCATTCCCTCCATGACTCCCTGATTCACTCCTCATCAACACCAACGCTCCTCTTCCCCTGACACCTTCCCATGCCAGCGCAGGAGGTGATATACCGGCCCTTTCACATCTTCCCAGACCACTGTCCAAGGCCCCAAGCACAGTTTTTACGTGAGACAGCGATTTACATGCACTACCACCAATGTAATATATTGCATCCACTGCTCACGATGTGGGATCCTCTACATTAGGGAGACCAAACGCAGATTGGGTGACCAGTTTGCCAAACACCTCCAGACTGTCCGCAAATACCTGTTTTGTGCCATTTCAACTCTCCTTGCTACTCGTGGTCTGAGTTTTCCATCCACTAATTTTAGGACAAAACAGCTCACCTTCCCCCTCTTCTGCGACCATCTGATCTGCCTGTTCTTTGGCAATTTGCCAATCCCGCTTTGTTTTAATGTTAGTAACACCCTCTTCTCTCAGTTTTGTTGCAATTCCGTCTTTTGTTTCGCAACATTAACACCTTTTTAACCCATTATCACCTGCCCTGTACCCCATTTTCCCCTTTGTCTTCCTTGCCCTGCCTCCTCCCTCTCTGTTAATCCTTGAAAGCCTCTCCCTCCTCCCTCCCAACATGTACCAGTTCTGACAAAGGGTCGTGGACCCAAAACGTTGACTCACTTTTCCTTTTTCCGTAGATGCTGCTTGACCTGCTGAGTGTTCCCAGCGATTTCTGTTTTTGTTTCAGATTTCCAGCATTTCCAATATTCTGTGTTTTTGTTTGGTAAGGGTTCAGCCTGGCTCAGTTGTAAGTTTCCTCTCGTCTGTATCAGAAATTGTTGGTTCAACATCCAGATCAGGATTTGAGCTCATAATCTAGGTTGATACTCAACAACAACTGCGGGTGGGTCGAGAGACGTGGAGCAGGCCAGAGCCTGCTGAGCGGATTGGGCGGGCAGGTTGGTTTAGCGGGTTTAGGAGGTAACAGATGTAGTGTGGAGCAGTGCACTACAGAGGTAGTGCTTTGTGGTCTGTCTTTCAAATTAAAACTTAATTGAAGCCCCACAAGCAAAGACCCCATCCCACTATTTGAAAAGAGAAAGAAGTGTTGTCCCGATGAAATCGCTATCAATAATTTGGATAAATTACTTCTTCAGCTCATAGATATTTATGGAACCTTGCTGATTTGACTGTCAACAAGAACCATCAATACACTTGACAACAATTATCTATGAAATGCTTTGAAAGATTGACATTTGCTTATGAACATTTTTTAAATGCTAACAGAAAGATCACTTCAAAACATTAGCTTCCCAAATGCTAAACAATTTCCAATTTCTTGGTCATCAGATCATTACTGATGTCACTTCTTCCACTCTACAGATTGAGGGAACATTTTGATGTCCCAGAAGTGTTTTCTTTTGTGAAAAGACAGCCAACTTTCCAAGCTCATGCACAGGCAATGCTGGCTGAGGAATATCACTCCACATTTTAATGCTGGTTGGGATATTATGGACCCCAATCCCAACAATTTACCTGTAAAATACTATTTAATTCCATGTTTTTTCACTACATTTTAATGTAGGTAGATGCAAACTACTTTCTTTCCCTGCTCTACTAATGATCAACTGTGCCTATCTGACTAAGCTCTTGTTATGAAACCCTCAATTATTGTTTGTTCCTTAAGGAATATATATATATATATAATATATACAGAATTTTATGAAATCTGAAACAATCAACAACTATATTATTTACAAAGGTTTTATTCCCAAAACATGCAACACCTGGATCAATTGGTTACACTCTCATATCTGGGTTTCAATCTTATATTCTAGGCTAAGACTCGAGTTTAGCCAGGGGAGTGCTAAATTGTCAGAGGTGCCCATCTTGTGGTTGAATCATTAAACTGAAATCCCATCTAACTTCAGTTGGAAGTTAAGATCCCATGACACATTTTAACAGAGAAAGTTCAGCCACTATCCTATCCAATAATCCTTCAGAGAAACAAAATAATTTGGCACTTATGCCTAAAAATACACAGACACCACACTGTGAAACACTTCGACATGATGGATTCTATATCAAAAGCGTGGACTATTATTATAATATAGTAGCATACATTCCCACATTGGCTCGATGAGCTGAATGACATACTCCTGTTTTTATATTCATAAGGGATAGGAAGACAGGCTTTAGAGCCTGAGGTCAGAAGCAAAACTACCCATCCTGACAATATTCTCTGTTAGAGAGCAAAACGGATGAAATAGCAAGATTTCCAACATATTCAAAGGTATGACAGTGAAACAGGAGAGAAGACATGAGGTCACAAACCTTGCAAAATTTTTCCAGAACAGCCAATACAGTGTCTTGACTTTCCAAGGATCCAAAAATCAATACATCTAAGATATAAAAAATCACACCTGAAGTTTCTTTATCAATCAATAGTAATGGGTGGGGAGGGGGGGGGGGGGCAGGAGGGAACAAAATAACAGGATCTCAAAGACCTTTGAAAAAATCCCCAAGTAACAACCACTTACTGGTTCTCAAGTATTACAATGCAAAAAGAGAGAACTTGTTCAGGAAATGTTATCCTGAGTCAACTATTCTGACAAAGTGCAAAAGAAAGCTTTGGCTTGTGCCAGGAAAAAAGAACACACAGAATACAACTGTGAGTAATGAAAGACATAGATCCACAAGATGGGCCAAATTGAAAGTCTAATGAGATTTCAATTGATGTGATATACAATGTGATAATTGGCGGCAGTGACGTCCTTGATCATTTTCAACAGTGTTGATTTGTAGCTCTAAACTACCACTGACTGGCAGGAGGCAAAATTCACGTAATCTTTTTGTTTCTTCACAATAAAGGATGTGGGTTCATCGCTCCAAATATTTAGCATGAAACCCATTTCATCGATTATAATGGATGGATTTCAATAAAAGGGGAGCCAATTCAAGTGCCAATTTCTTGTAAGAAATCAGCTGGGAAGCCATCTGGCCCTGGAGCTTTGCCTGCCTGCAAAACACTAATGGCCTGTAATAACAACTCTTCCATGATGAGTATATTAATCTGTGGTTTGTACTAGAATCGGTACCCTGGATCAGGAAGCAAAGCTGATCTACCAGATTTAAAATCTGAGGAAGGGTCCTGGACCGGAAACGTTGACTCACTTTCCTTTCTCGGTGGATGCTGACCTGCTGAGTTTTCCCAGCATCTTCTGTTTTTGTTGCAGATTTCCAGCATCTGTAGTATTTTGTGTTTTGTTAAAATCAAGACTTGTCAGTTGTATCACCAGAGTGGATGTTTTTCTCACTATTCTTGAAGATATTTTGCTTGTTTTATATATACCCGTAGTTGGGAGTGCTGTACAGTGGGTGGGGGTCACGCTACAGCATCCAGGCCAAATAAGCCATGTTTGTATATGGATCACAGGGGATTTGCCAGTGTATGGATCACAAGGGAGTGTGAATCCCATCCTCATATCTAAACATATACACAATCCAACTGTGTCTCCTCGTCGGCCTCCCCAGTTCCTCCATTCACAGGCTGCAGGTCATCCAAAACTCTGCAGCCCGTGTATTATCCCGCACCCACCTCCACAACCACATAACCCCCACCCTCGCCCGTCTCCACTGGATCCTCGTCCTCACCTTCAAGGCCTTACATGGCCTTGCCCCGCCCTATTTAACCGATTTACTTTTCCCTACAAGCCCACTCGGACCCTCCATTCAGCAGGACTTGGCCTGCTCCAAGCCCCCCGCCCAAACCGACCCACCATCGGAGGCCGGGCCTTCAGTTTTTCTGCTCCCACCCTATGGAATTCCATCCCCCAATCCCTCCGTCTCGTTTCTTCCTTTTCCTCTTTCAAGGCCGGTTTGAAGACTTTCCTCTTCGATCGTGCCTTTCGTTCCACCCAGAATTCTTCGACCTCCCCTTCGTGTTTCACCCCTTCCCGAACACTCCCCTCTCAGCTCGGGTCACACGCCTCCTGTGCAGCGTCTTGGGACGTCCTCCCGACGTGAAAGGCGCTTTATAAGTGTAATTTGTTGTTGTTGTTGCTTTTGAACAAGAGTCCTGTCTGATTTCTCCAACTCTAATTATAACAATCTTACCCAGCTGACATCACCAACCCAGCCTAGACCAAGACCCAGACTTAGTGCCTTGGCAGTCTGTATGGACCAGCTTTTCACCTGGATAAAGCTGAACTAGTTTAAACGGTTTGTTTTCAGTCTTAATGCAACTTATTACATTCTCAGAACTGTCATAACAGCCTCGCTACAGCCGCTCATTGGTATTTTTTCATTATGACCAAGAATGTAACCACGGCATGTGTTCTGCTACAAATCTGTTCCTTTCATGTGAACACTTGTTTTGGCGTGTGCAGAGAAGCGCGGAGGGCGGCATTAACAACGTCAATAGATGTGATCTCCGAGAGAAGATCGTTTACCATCAGCAGATACCGACTAAACCACTGACACACACACACACAGATCCAATCTATCTTTCTGTCGGTGTGGGCGGTCTCGGATCAGGTGGCGACTCTAAGTCGGATCTGCACTCAGCGTGTGTATGGATCACTAAGTAAGTTAATACAAAGAGGAGGTGTGTACAGGCTCTCGCAGACAGGGTGGTCCGACTTGGATATCTTAGTGACTGCCAATAACATACTGCACTTAAACAAGCCACTCGGCCCCCCGGAGAGAGGGGGAGCACAACTGTAACTCGCATTCACTCGTGTGCTTCTCCTCCCAATCTCCGGGGCAGATACTTGACAACATTTGCTCATTTTCTTTTGGTGGTGGGGTTGGGGGGGGGGGGGGGGGGTCTTGACCAGAGCTGAAGAAAACGAGAGAGAGAGAGAGAGAGAGAGAGAGCCAGACCGCAAAACCGCGTCAAGGAGCCGGATCGATTAAACTCCAAAGCGAATAGATTTCAGATCAAGTATTAAAGGCGCATCTCACACCGGGAGCGATATTGAACGGTTTGGGACTTGCCAGTGTTGTGGTCAAAACACGCTAATTGACCAAACGCTGCCAGAATTTGTCCCATATTTTACTTGTCTTTATACAGATACACACATTGCGGTCGCCTTCAAAACAGGGGGGAGGCTTAAATCGTAACGTCAACCACACATCCCCCCCCTCCCCCCCTCCCCACCTCCAAAAAAAGTATGTCAAGCTGTTTCGGATCGTTTCGCGATTCCTATCGAGGTCTGTACTTTTGCTACTGATCTGAGCGCAGGATGTCAGAGAAACCAACACAAATCTGATCCTACAGCTATCCATCTGGTTTAGATATTTCAGCAAAAAATTATATCGTTTTCTCCCCTTTCTCTCTCTACCCTCCTCCCATCCCACCATTTAAACAAGAATTCCGGGTCAATTGATGGTTTAAACAAAGTAAGCGGCGTGTAATATCTTGCTGCCCAAATCCCTGAAGTTTAGAAACGAACAGGTAATGGGGAATAAGATAGAAGGCGGTAAAGAGAGGGGGAGAGAGAGTGGGGAGGGGGAGAGAGAGAGAGTGGGGGGGGGAGAGAGAGAGAGAGTGGGGGGGGGGAGAGAGAGAGTGGGGGGGGGAGAGAGAGAGAGTGCGGGGGGAGAGAGAGAGTGGGGGGGGGGGAGAGTGGGGGGGGGGGAGAGTGGGTGGGGGAGAGTGGGGTGGGGGAGAGTGGGGGGGGGAAGAGTGGGGGGGGGAAGAGTGGGGGGGGGAAGAGAGAGTGGGGGGAGAGAGAGTGGGGGGGGGGAGAGAGAGAGTGGGGGGGGGGAGCAGTGAAGGGATTGAGTGGAGTTCAGGAGGAATACAGTTTGGACGCTCTCTGTCTCTATTCCCGTGTCTGTCTCTCTCTCTCTCTCACACACACACACACATTCACTCACTCCTGCTACCACAGCCGGCAAATAGCACGGAGCAACAACAGAATTAAAAACACGCCACTCAAAGACGAAAAAAAAAAGCATCAAAGCCGTGTGACTTACGTCTCGGAATTTATTCCAATGCCCGGGTTCCTTGTCATACTGTGAGATAGTCGTCAGCCATTGCTTATCATCCAGAAAATTGCCGCTGTCCGACCTGCTGGCTCTCTGCCTGCCTTCTGTTTGCAGGAAAGCGACGGCAGCGACACACACCAGAGCCTTGATCATCTGCACAGAGAGAGAGGGAGAGGAGAGAGAGAAAGGGTGCAAATAAAGACGGGAGAGAATAAACTGATTCCTGTGGTGTGAGTGTAGGGCGGGCGGGCGGGCATGTGAAAGTTGAGCGGGGGGCACTTTCCCTTGGCTGGCGGGAGAGGCGAGTGTTTACCTTGCCTTAGCTGCAGCTCTGCTCGCCCTCCAGCAGCTCGCGATCTCCGTCGCCCTGAGTGAGTGAGTGAATCAGGGAGGGAGGGAGGAGAGAGAGAGAGAGCGTGCAACCTGCGCACTGAGCAAGCGAGCAAGTACGCACTCAGCGTGACACCCCCCACCCACCCCCCTCTCTGTCTCTCTCTCTCTCTCACTCACACACACAGCAATAACCACCCGCCTCTGTCTGTCTCTCTCTCTCTGTCTCTCTCTCTGACTCTCTGTCTCTCTCTCTGACTCTCTGTCTGTCTGTCTCTGTCTCTCTCTCTGACTCTCTGTCTGTCTGTCTCTGTCTCTCTCTCTGTCTCTCTGACTCTCTGACTCTGTCTCTCTCACACACAGCAGCAGCAGCAATCACCACCCACAAGCCGACTCGCTCCCTCCCAGCTGGAAAGCTGGTACTTTCTAACATTTATGTGTTCCCTCGAAAGAAAAGTAAGGGCTGCCCGCACATACACGGCACTGTACCGTACATCCGTGCAGTGAATGGTACTTTAGCAACTCCCAGCTCCCCACACGCGATAAGCAAAAGGTGATTGAAGTACTGTACGTGCAATGTGTCCCACTGTAAGTCAGCACATGTTTGCGTGATGCCCCCTGACACAGGCTATTCGGGATACTATCTCTCCGTTAACCAACGGCGGATTGGATTTCTTGTTAAATGATCTAAGCGATGGCACACAATAGCACTGTGTCGGCCTGGGAGAGTACAGTCCAGTAATGGTGAGGAAAACAACAACAGCAGGGGGTTGAAATGGAAAGGCATCAAGTCATAAAGTTTCACATTACAGCACAGGGCACAGAATAAGATAATAACACTGAACACGTTTTTCAATTGAAGCTTTTAGTTGTGTGTAGAAAAAAAAGCGGTTTTGTTTCCTTGGAGTTTCTAATATTGGGAGATAAAAAGAATACTGATGGGACTGGGGTTAAAGTACAGGTTCAAACGAAATCCTTTGAAAAAGGCAATGCACTTAACGTGGTGATGGATGACCGGTTAGAAAATTAATTTAAAAAAACTTTTATTCCAGTGAATTGCGCACCACGTGGGTCTCTCTGTCTGCCCGATTATAGCCACAAAAGTGCACTTTCCCTGTAAAAAGAATCAGGAGGAGGGAACAGTAATTACCTCTGGGCTGCCAGCTCTTTGAGTTCCAGTTTATCAATGAACATGTTGTGCGTTTGATATCAGCTGTAACCCCTCGCCTGCCCTTCCACCCCCGCAAATGCACTACTCTAAACAAACTGCACAGTTTATTTTAACTAATGAGAAGGTTGAGCAATTTTTCTGACTTATTGATTTGCTTCTAAATTGATTCCAATTTGTCGCATTTTTTTTTACACACACACAGGAAATCTAGTCAATGGGCTAGTGGGGAAAGGTGGGCAAATAGGACCGAATGGATTGCTCTGTGTTCAAGGGCCGACAGAGACACTGAGAGCTGACTGGCCTTCTCCTTCGTGTGCTATACATGTCCGTGGTTCTAATTGTGTGAAGTTAGCTCGGAGGAGAAGGACATATCATCACGCTGTGAGAAACACTGACACTAAACCTTGTTCAGGCAACGCGCTGTAAATTATCTTTCCCTGTGTTATTTTCCATTCGTGGATGGTTGATACAAAAAGGGTGGGAGGGAATGATCTGAGACATTCAGCGGTGAGCTGTGAAGGTCTGGAATGAAACTGATGTTCAGCTATTCCCAGCCTCATACTCCGCTTGTACAGAGATATGTGGGGATGGGGAGTCCATGTGTTATAGGAACTCTCTTCACACGCTCCCACCTTGCGAGCTTCTCTGCACTGATGTCCTAACTATGATGTTAAAATCATACTCGCTTGATCCAACAGTGTATTGGACAGTGTGAAATATTGGTATGATATAGGATGTCACATCGAATGTTTCACTGACCACTGAAAGGAATAATAACATGTGATAGTATCACATAGTGTTTGCTGGCTTCCACCCAATACCGAGTGGTGAGGATTCAGCGCCTTGGCAAGTCCCCCCGAAGTGAAAGGCACTATATTGCAAATGTATTTTGTTTTGTTTCGGTGTTGTTGATATACACGCGGTGTAACTAACGTGAAACAGAGCAATGTGCCCGTATACAGTAGGTCATACACGTTTTCGAGGTCAATGTCATTGCGACGATGCTTTCACAGAATGAGCAGAGATTTGAATCCCCACTGTCTTCGTTAACAAGAAACGTTCATTATCTCAAGGTCGCCTTTGAAGAGGGTGAGGAAACTTTTCAACGCGTTGAAAAAAAACTTTGAGATAACGACATAGTTATCTATCTCCCCCACTAGACCGAGCTATGTAACGTGCGGCCTGACATGGCCGCTGGACCCCCTTTCCAGTGATGTCCTGAGACTATCTTTTTATATCTCAAGAGGCAGAGAGCCTCGTTCCTCTGACAGACCGATTGGGGACAGTGTTTGTGGGACAGTGAGAAATGTTAATGTCTCCAGTCAATGTATTTGATACCTACCGAGCGTGGGTGGAAGTCAACAAAATCAGTGGAATAGGTCTCAATCATGAGAATCAACCTGAATTATTTAAGTATAAAATATATATATATAACCTGGTTTGGGGGTAAGGTAATTTAATGTATCATCCGACATTAATTACACACAAAGCAGTCCATTACTAGAATAATCTGGTCAGCATTTCAATTATGGTGTAACACGAACTGATGGCGAATGTCTGATTTAGTTTGGAGAGTGCAGAAGCAGAGAGAGAGAGAGAGAGAGAGAGAGGCAGAGAGCTCAACTCATCGTCAAAATATGAACCAAAATCCGTCCGATTGTGGACAACTCACTGCGAGAAGTAGATGCAACTTTTACTTCTTTTAGATTTTCAGTGTTGGCATATTTTGGGGTTCCGATTTCGCGATTCTTACATGGAAAAATCTGTCAAAAACACACATACACTCTGTGAGATTGCAGAACCACCGAGGTGGCTCCACCTCTCCTTTTAAGTAAATGACTAATTTCTTTAAGATATTTGTTACTTGAAACAGAAACCCCAATGATCTGGTTACACTGAACTTGATGACTCGCATCACAAAATGATTTGCAGTCGGTCTCGATCCACGGTCCCAGTGAACGCAATTCACAAGTCAGCACTTGTCCACAAGAACAACTCAGTTGATGAACCAGTAAACTGTACAAAGGCAGTAGCTTTCCAGCCTCTGAATCGCAAGATAATGATGCTTATTGAGTGCGCAGAGTTGAACTTCTGTTGTAACATGAGCTGCTAAAAAGTGTGCACTCACATCCCGAGCTCGCTTGCTGAAGGCGCGTTGTAAATGGAGATATTCCGAGCTCAAGTTGGAAAGTGCTGTTCAGTCGTGTGTATCAGTGACAGAAAGCATTAAGCGTTCGCACGGCAGACCACCCTCCAACCCAGCACCGCTTCTCATCCATCCCTCATCCACATCGATCACCAAGCGTCTTCCCACAGCGCGCAAAGTTGTTAAAACTGGAGGCAAAGACAGCTCGGCGCCTCCTCAAGCAAACCAAAGCACAACACGGCAACACAACCACTGAGCTCCAGCCCTGGGAGACACCGAGATACAAACCAGTGATTGTAACGCACTTTTCATCTTAACCACTTCCCACTTTACTTATAGATGGAATATACATCTGCCAATAAGAACAGCAAACGGCTACTGCCAAGAATAAGCCTTTGTAAAACGGGCATTCGCTGTCTGGGTCCAGCAGTGACAGGATCCAATTTCCAGTTTACTGTGTTTTTCCCTCTTACCAATCGATGAACTGGTAGGAATTACTTTTACCTTTTCTGGAAAGCCAAAGGGTAAACGCATTAACAGATGGTGTTGCTTGCTCTCTGTGTCTGTCACTGAATCAGCGGATTAAATATATATGTATATATATATATATATTTATATGTAAACAAGAAACAATACACCTAGTCAGGGAGCAGAGCAGCCTTTCCAAAGCGATTTATTTGCTCTATATGTTGGAGTCACGTACAGTGGAGTCAAGGTACGCGAGCGCCTCCCCGCGGCTCACTGCGTTACAACATTGCGGTTTTGCATTAGTTCAAACCAGCCCCCCCCCCCCCCCCCGCCCCCCTAAACACATTAGTGTTTTGCAGTGTTGGAATTCAGTGTTGTCCCTTTGAACTGTGAAATGCGCATATATACTCTAGTGCGTGCAAACTCTCCGCATTTCACTAGGTAACCATTCAAATGGTTGGCAACAAAAGGAGTCCAGCACAGGGTTTTTTTTAAGGAGTTCAGTGCACTATAGTCCGTGGCCTGTACTGCAGCCTGAAGTACTCTAAACCAATCAAGCGATGAATGTAACACCAGTCCACCACACCCCAGTAACTCCTCCAGCAATGGGAACTTCAGAGAGAAGATTCCCACAAGTGTGCCGTGATATAACCGTACGGAAGTGAATACACCAATCTTCGGTCCATGTATACAGCACCCCTCACGCAGGGTCGTGGAGGAGCACAACCCCGAGCTGAGGGGAGGCGACCCTAGGTACAGTCGAAGAGATCTTCAGACATGACCTGTAGCTGGAGAAGGAATGGGGCAAAAGTGTAGGGCTGGAGGGAGAGTGTTCCAGAGTTTCCGGGTGTAGTGGCTAAAAGTGCGGCCACCGATATTTAAAACCGTGATCGCTGGAGCACAGAGGCACTGGGATGGGGAGTGGGTTGAAGTTCATCAGGCACACAGGCTACAAGAATATGTGTTTGTAACAGTGTGCTGGAGTTTTCAAATCTGGATAATTCTTGACGCAGGCTACGCAAATCCCATGTAAAGTGTCACATTGACATCTGTGGGATTTCTAACAGCTTGCATTTGTACAGGGTGAATCAAAAGTCCTGACTCATCACAGATCTATTTGAGATGTTCATACCATGTAGATGTTTACACAATCAACTCAGTGTCAAAAACTTTCATTAACACAATGAAAGACATCTCCTGTAATAGCTGCACAATCTCTGTGTAAGTTGTCTTAAAATAAACCCAAATTAATAACTGAAAAGCCTATCAGTAAGGACTTCTGATTCACTGCGCACAGCACCATTCACACAGGATAATGTCTGAGAGCAATTTCCAGTGACAGGGACAGTCACAGAAAAGTAGGAGGAGGGGAATGGACCATGGGTGTGTTTGAAGAGGGTGTTTTAAGGCAGAAACTAGACAGATTGAGAAGGGGTGGAGACGGAGATATAGAGTGAGGGAGTTCCAGATTTGCAGCATGGATTCTGAAAGCTTGACCACTGGTGATGGCATGGATAATAATAATCCTTACATTTATATAGCGCTTTCCACGTCTTATCGACGTCTCCAAGCGCTTCCCAGAATACAACAACGTCCCAAGGTAAGGATCAGAGCAGCGGGGGAGGGGTCGGGGTAGGGAGAAGAAAAGAGGGAAGAGAGGGGGGGGAAAGGGACCAGAGCAGAGGGCGAGGGGTCGTGGTTAGGGGAAGGAAGGTAGGTAGGAAAATTGACTGTATATTTGTGGGAGAAATGCAAGGATAGGATAGGATACATAGCAAGCCTGAGTCAGATGAGCGTAGGGATGGGAAGAGCAGCAGAGTGGGGTCAGGTGGAGATGAAAGTGCTAGGGAGGTGCTTGGACATGAAAAGATTTGTGGATGAGGGTGAGGAATTTCATATCAATCTTCTGTGGGGATAGGAAACCAGTGAGGTTGATGAGGTGGTTCTTACACCATGGATATTACATACCATTTGCTATTACGTTTTGTAATAAATCTTTTTTTAAATCACATAGTTTAAAAAATAAATGATGCAGTTTTACTATTCTGAGATTTACTGTGGCATCGGGTGCTTTTCTGTTCACAAACACTGCAATGAGTTTTACATGAGCTGCTTAAAAAATACTCTTGATGTTCAATTCAAGTGATTTTTTAACAACTCGGAATCTGATATGCACAGATCCCCTCTTCCACTTCTGTGCTTTAGAGACTCCATTATTTCCACCTCCTGTATCTCTTTTCTAGGATTTTTTTTTGAAATAAACTGTTACTGATTCTCCACAAATATAATTTTTCAATGTCTTCCCCATTTCCCCCACTGTGGAACCAGTTTCCAGAAAGTGCAATGGTACGAGTGGACAGGATTATCCCCTTCCTATTTACCTACTTTCCCTGCATAAAACAAGCTGCTTCAATCAGCAATACACCATTACTCTAGCATTATAACATATGAATTTTATCAGGAGCTACAAATACTCTAAAATGGCAAACAGCCTCAATGTTCCTAAGTAGGAGAAATTATACTCAGAGTTTCAACTCCTGATCACTATCTAATTAACCAGCGTCTAGTGGCTGAGCGAATGGGTTTAGAAAAGAGCAGTAACATGGAATTAGCAGAGCAAAGAGTACAGCTGAAATGAAAGAAGACATATGTAATTTATTGAATGAAATTGATTGTCAGACATCAAGTGATGAATGAACCTTAACTTTCTCCAATTTAGCATTGACAAAACTGAAGTTGTCCTGCTGAATTCCCATCAGAGAATCCTGACCTGTGGCATTGGCCGTGACTGCTCACTTCAACTCACAAAGCCATTACAAGATGTTGGTGTTTTGTTTGATCTTCGCATCTCATTTAATCTGGTTCCTGACTAAGTCCGCTTTCCTTCATCTCTGCAATTTCATCAGTTTTTTGGCCACATTCCCAATGCAACCAAAAAACGCTGTCCTGCATCACCTCAATCCCAACATTGATAGCCTAGCCATCAGTCATTTTGTTCCGTTCTCTGGAACTCCCATTGAGTCCTGTAGCTCAGTGGTTAGAGCACTCACCTTGTACGTAGAGCCCTGGGTTCAATCCCAGGCAGGGCGAAACCTTGGGCAAGTTTATTTACTTCACACGCCTAATAATAATCCCTCAAAAAACAATAATAATTTGGTCACTTCAATCCACGACTGTTTGTGGAACACTGCTTTGCGCAATTGGTACAACATGAAAATAATTGGTAGAGAAATTGAGCAGTTAAGATGGCATTTATATGATGCTGGCTGATTCTGCCTAGACTATCAAGAACATTTTATATTCAACTGATTTTGAGCAACAAGGAGAAAGGATTTAAAGATAGAACTATAAAATGTTAATCCTTTCCCCATGGCACAGCATCAACATTTTACAGGATACACAATTTAAGAGATAATAAGAGCAGGAAAAACACGGAGAACACAAAGAGATTCTTTCCCAGGAAATTTTCACTGCTGGAAGATTTCAAACCGTGCTCCTCAGCAGTTTATAAAACAGCTCAAGTAGGCCTTAAAGCTAGTGTTCCCATGAGGCAAGGAAATCAAGCCAAGCTTAACCATTTTCAAGAGGCCAGCCTCAGTACTTGAAGAGATAGAGGGAGCAGTCATGTCTTTCATTGCAATTGAAAATGAAAAATAGCAAGCATTAAAGCATGAAATAGATTATGTCAGAAGAACCAACAGTAAAGCTAAAGGAAGAACATTTGGCAGGGAGTGCCTGGCGGATGGACTCCAGGCTCTACATCACCTGAAACTAACAAAGGCAGTAGAAGGAAATAATTAGTTGTGTAAAACATTGTTTAGTACCTCACACAGCTAAAACTTTATGACACTGCTGGCGATCTGAGTTCAAAATCTCAATATGGGGCAAACCTGCAACGTTTTGATTTAGAGGTAAGATTGCTATCAACTGAACCAGGCAGATACAATTGTTCTGAATCTGTATTGTTAAAATGACCAGACTTTGCAAAAACGGTAAGTTGTATTTGACACTGACTTATACAACTGTTGTGTTGGTGTGCAATCTTACTTCTAATTATTTCTAAAAGAACAAAATTAGGCATTTGGGGATTCTCAATTTTTTATGTAAATAAAGTTTGAAAAACAACTTAACCAGGCTCCATCCAGCAGATTTTTTTTTAAAAAAAGCTAGAAATAATTTTTAAATTCAGTTTTTCACAGGGTATACAAAATTGTTTGAGAATTTTAGATGTTTGGGGAAAAGCAACACCCATTCATACAAATCAATTGATGGGAACAGTGATAACTAGCAGAAATAATTTCATGTAAATTGATTGATTAGTACAATGGAAAAATACTACAATGTACTACAATACAATATGTATAAGTGTACAATGATATGCCTGTACATGGCATGTAGAAATAACATGGATAAGTGATGATCTTTATTAGCAGAAATGTGTTTATTCTTACGGCCTTTGATTTGCCTGTGGCAATTTTAATATTAATTTGTTGTTCTAAGTACTTAATCATGCAGTGCATAGAACACCAATAACAAATGTAAGATTGCCATGAAGTTACAGTTGCTTGTTCTTAATTGATTTATAAAGATTCAGAGTAGAATGCTTGCAAATAAATGAACTATTGTACATATCTACCATTCAGTGTGGTCCACTGAAAATAAAATTGATTGGTAATAAAAAAAATGGAAATATATGTTGGGGGAAAAATCATTTTAATGCTGAAGAGACTAATCCTTGCAGTATTTCATCGTTACCATGCATACAACAACAACAATAAATCAGACTTGTATAGTGGCCTTTTTTTGAACACGAGCTGGGAGTTGGGGTCCAAAGAGGTTGACAGCAGAGTGGATTGCCGAAGAGGAAGGTCTTTAGACTGGACTTGGAGGAGACAAGAGATGGGTTGAGACAGAGGGATTGCGGGATAGAGTTCCAGAGTGTTGTAGCAGAGATGCTGAATGCCCGACCGCCAATGGTGGGGCAGGAAGTGCAGGGAACCTGAAGCAGGCCGGTGTCCGCCAAAGCAGAGGGAACGGACAGGCTTATATATGGTGTTAGGAGGTTGGATGCACAGTATGCCTAATACAGTAAAAGCCCATTATTCTGGCACTCTTGGGACCTAGCCAATGCCGGTTAAAGCTCGTGCCGGATATTCGGCCGAAAACACCGAAATAAAATAATTTTTTAAATGCATTTTTCCGGATAAATTCTGGTTATTCAAATACGGATTTTTCTTTTGAGGTGACGTTTATATGGAAGTTACGGTTGATCGGGTAATGGATAAACAGACTTTTACTGTACTGAGTAAGGAAACATTTGATCAAGAAAGGCGTTATGTTAAGAAATGTATCTTGGTATCCCGTTCAGTAATCCTTTCGATAATTAGTCATCTGTTTCACGGGTACATGTAGGACTTTACTGTGCTGTGTGCAAGATGATTACCGCATCTGCCTGAAAGTACACAATCACTCAACTTATCAATTCCCTTTTTCATTTCTATTGCTATTCCAACTGTGGTATTGAAAAAGCATTTCAGCAACATGTAGTTGCAATACTGTACTTGAAACTGTAATATAGATATTGGGATTATCAGTATCTTTGATTTCAATGGAAAATATCAATCCATTTGTCAGGAGTGTCTCAGCTCCCACTCCACATATTCCAACAGATAATTAATACAACTGTAAATTATTTATGTAAGTGAACTAAACTGATGCTTTGGTCAATTGTTGGACAACAGAGCCAATTAACTCTAGTTACTCACTATATTCAGAACTTTCTGAAATAATGTGTGATATCAGTGATATGAATCACATTCAGTTCAGGTTTTTCATCCAACCCTTTTTGCTAAATATTTTAACTGTTTTCTGAGATGTGGTAATTAAAAAATAGCCCCCAAAACAACACATATGGGGTGTGTGCTGATACCAGCACCCATCAGTTAGCTGCCTATTTGCAGACATCTACATGTTCACTGAAATTAGCAAACTCAGGATTACCAAGTCCATCTGTTTCACTTGTCATAGTAGAGCAATTTTCAGGATCTCAGCTCTTTCTCCACATGGATTCCTCATTTACCTTCCCCCCCCTCAGTTGACATTTGAATATTGCCTTTAATAGCCAGTTGACATACTAAATTAACTAGCTGTTTGTTTCTCTAGATTACATTTCACCATGAAAAATCTCTTGAAACGTCCTGGGCCTAGAGCACGGAATGCGTGCGCATATCGGAATGCGTGCGCATACTGGAATGCGCGCGCACCCCCGAATGCGCACGGACCTCCAACTGCGCACACCCCCCCGAATGCGCGCGTGCATCCGAATGCATGCGCACCTCCGAATGTGCGCACCCCCCCAAATGCGCGCGTACCTCCGAATGCGCGCGCACCTCCGAATGCACGGGCATGCGCAGTATAAAAAAGCCCGGGAAAATCAATATATCAGTATATATCGGTATGAGCCTGCCGATATATCGATATTGGAAAATTTCCATATCGACGGACCCTATATAGCGCCTTTCATGTCGGAGGACGTCTCAAAGTGTTGCACATACCTCCCTCAGCAATACAGTTACAGTTGGCCCTCGACGAACGTGGGGTTTACGTTTCTGGAAAACAGCGCACTCGGTAAAATCACGTTCGGTAAGCTTCATAAGTAATGGGAAAAAAGGGGTTAGGGGAATCCATCCACAGGGTATTCAACCTCAAGCCTCCAGGCACATCTACACCCGACCAACTCAAGGTACATATTAAGGCGGGCTACAGCCGCCTGGCCCGCTCTCCCCGCTCGTCACTCTCCCCGCTTTCACTGACTCAATGGTGACAACAAAAAAACAGTACCTTACACTACCACAGCTCGGCTAAATTATTTTACCTTTGGTCCTGGAAGTGTTAGGAGACTCTCTCTCTCTCTCTGTGTCTCTTCTGTTTACTATGCAATGCCATCAGGTTGCTCCGAGGCCGAGGAATCATTCCTCCCAAATGTACATACGCGCGGGACCAGCCAACGTGTGTATATGCAAATTTTACTCATGTTACGCAAAAAAGTGCCACATTTATTTCTTCGCGTTTTGGCTGATCCGCACTCGAGAAAGCCGCGTTCGGCAAGGGTTGACTGCACTAGTGTATTTTGCTGTGAATAACTGAACAAGGTTAACAGCTCCAGTGAACAAACTGAACTGCCTTTGACCTAAGCCATCCAAAATTGTTCATTCCATAAACTTTAGCTGTTTCTGATAAAGAAAAAGCCTTCAAAGGGAAACTGAAGGAAATTCTATTCTAAATTACAAGTGGAGGGACAAACCAGACTGAGTATGTTAAACATATGTTTGCTACCTTTGTTGGTTCTTAAATACATTCTAAATTGTTGTTACATTGCTCTCTTCCATATACAGCTTCCACTATATCCTATTAGTACAGAATATTGGACCATGTTAAACAAATGCGTCCTAAATGAAGCAACCGATGAGCTTCAGTGAAAATATATGATAAAGGAAGCTGCTTCCTAAACTAGCATGTTATTTTCATATGAACGTAGTATGGGATGTGATATCATATATCGTATTTCTATCTGTACCCCTCCCACTTTCCCACCTTCAGTATTGTGATCATGTGTGTTTGGTGTATTTTGCGGTATGTGGATATGGGGGAGTGGAGGTGTGTGAGGCTGTGGGAGGATAGTGTGGGAGATAGTGAGAGCTGGGGAGCTGTGTGTGAGCATGGTATGAGACACTTCAAATGCTTTGCTACATTAGCCTATGTGGAGGGCGCTATACTGTATAAGTGAAAGTTGTTGTTGTGCATGTGCATGTGTGTGCAGCATTGACCTACCCTCTTCGCTCTCTTTTCTCCTACAAATCCCTCTCCTCCATCCTGGATTCCCTTGCCCCCTCACCCCTTGGATCACTTACTCCCGTAAATCCCCCTGGTACACCAGCCATCTCCGAACCCTCAAGGCACAAGTTCGACCTGCTGAACCAAATCCAAACTAACGTTCCATCGGCAGATTTGGCTGAACCATACTTAGATCTACAATTCCGCCCTTGCCTCCGCCAAGTCCTCCTTCTACTCCAAGTTAATTTTGCAGGCCAAGGATAACCCCAGGCTCCTCTTCTCCACCACTAACCACCTCCTCTGCCCACACTCCCACACCTCACCTATTCTCTCCTCCAACTCCAACTGTGAGGAGATGGCGGACAACCTCAAATCTAAAATTGAGGGAATTCATTTAAGCCACCTCTACCCCGCCTTTACCTCTCCCCATGATCCACGCCGCTCCTACCCCCCACCACACATCCTTTGACCCTATCATTCCTTCTGCCCTCTCTGCTTTCATCCGGAAAATGAAACCCACCACCTGCTCCCTCAACCCCATCCCGTACTTTTCAACATCTACATGCTCCCCCTTGGTGACATCATTTTCAGACATGGAGACATGTATGCGGATGACACCCAACTCTATCTTTCTGCCTTTACCATCAATTCCAGGACTACTGCTGTCCCGGCAGACTGCCTGTCAGACATCAAGTCCTGGATAAGAGCTAATTTTCTACTGTTGAACGTGAACAAGACTGGGACCATCCTGATTGTCTCGCGCCAGCGCATTCACACATCAGGCACTGGCAACTTCAACCTGCATGGTTGCATACTCCACCTCATCAAGCCAGTCAGGAACCTTGGTATCTTGTTTCATCCTCAACTATGTTTACTCCCCCACATCCACGGCATGACCCGCTCTGCCTTCCCTCACCTCCGCAGTATTGCCCAACTCCACCACTCCTTTCTCCTCAGGCTGCTGAAACCCTCATTCATGCCTTCATTACATCTAGGCTTGACTACGTCAACACTCTTCTTGTTGGCCTTCCCAATTTCTCCCTCCATAGACTGCAGATAATCCAGAACTCTGCGGCCCATGTCCTGTGGCTCCCTGACCCCATCTCCTCCATTCTCGCCCGACTCCATTGGCTCCCCATCACCTAGAGGATTCAATTCAAGATCCTGATCCTCACATTCAAAGCTCTCCACAGCCTCGCCTCACCATACCTCTGTGACCTCCTAAACCTCTACCAACCTGCCCACCCCCTCTGCTCTGCAGACTCCGGCCTGCTCCATATCCGACGCCTCACCCGCCCCATCATCGGTGGGCGAGCCTTCAGCCACTCTGACCGTAACATCTGAAACTCCATTCTGCAGTCCCTCCACTTCTCCCTCTCTCTAGCCTCCTTCAAGTCCCAACTCAACACCCTCTTCTTCAATGGTCCTATCGGTCACCCCAAATACCCTCCTCTCGCTTCATCCTCCCTGATCCTGACCCTAGCTTGGGTCTGAAACATTGACTGTCAAGTAATTGTGCATGAAGCAAACAATTTAAACAGAACCCTTTTGTGGGCTTTGGGAACGTTTGCATTTGCCAGTTTCAGCAAAAGAAAATAGAATGTCAATCACAGCTTTTTTAAGTTTCTTTTTTATAAATATGTTCAGGTAAGTTTAAGTTTACGTATATGTTGCAGTTTTTTATCTAGCTTGCTTGTGAGGCACAGAATGCATGTACAAAGGAACTTACATGATTAGAGTCTGCATTTTTATTAACAAGGTTTGAAAGGTAAGAATTCCAGAATGTTTAATCATATTTACAAAGGGTGGATTGTAATGTTTCATTTTAGCATATATTTTTGCCGAGAGGTGCTCTTTTTCTTCATTAAATATTCAAATAATAGCTTGAGACAAATTAGACTGTGAAGGATAACTACTGTAGTAATTTAATCTGTTGAAACACTGCACTATCCCCAACTTTTATAAAATATGCCACACAATTTATTTTTCTGGCAAAAATCATGTAACATCTTTGGGTGGAAATTATTAATGTTGCAAATTTCTCAACCACAATATGGATGTTAAAATAGAGCAACAACTGTAGGCTATTTTTAAAATTCATGTTGTCATTTATGGGCACTTTATGCAAAGTACAGAAAGGAGGACTCCTTAGTATAAATATTTGATGTACTAGTTATATTTTATGGATGACTTATGGAGAATCTTTTTCTGTGATTCTGTGTTGCTTTTTTAAGTACACTATTGCTGCATTGATGCAAGTGATTTGCTTGCGGATGTCTAGGTTTATTGCATTGTTTGAAATTCAGTTACTGCACATTTCACATGACACTGTTTCCCAATCATCAAACAAGCCTCTATTTACAAATGAAATATTGTTCCTATACCTGACAACATGTTCAAGTTAAATAAAGTGAAAAAAAAGCCTTCAGATATCTCTAGTCCTGTTTTTAGCCTTAAGATAGGTTGACTGTTCGTATTGAAAATGAATTAATTTATAAAAAAAGTTCCCGCATATTTTAGGATTAAGATAATTTTAATTAGGCTTCTTTACATTAAATTATAATTCTTGCATTTTATATACAGTAATGCCTTTCAAGTTGGGAATATGTCGCAAAAAATTCATTGTGAAGTGTATTGACTTGTGTGTTTTGCAGGTAAATGTCTCAGCCAATTTGCTTACAGCAATGTCCTACATTCTTTTTAATATGAATCTCTGCTATAATGTTCCATTTTGTATACTATTTATACCATAAAGAAGGAAAAAATGTGTCTATTTATAGGATTTATCACATTGAAATGTCTCAAAGTCCTTCACAGATAATTTCTGGCAAGTATAATGGAACTCTTTTAAGCAAAACAAAGGATAGACGTAGGAAGATAGGAACAGGAGTAGTCTATACAGCCCGTCAAGCCTGTTCCGCCGTTTAATTAGATCATGGCTGATCTGTATCTCTACTAATCCTTTAAATTACAATTTTTCCCGCTTTCTCCCAGTATCCCTGACCTACCAAAAATTTATCAACCTCACTCCTGAAGGTGTGGATGGATCCAGCATCTACAACTTTTGGAGGGAGAGAATTCCAGATTTCTACCAAAAAATGCTTCCTGATTTCACTCTTGAATGGCCTGGTTCTGAATTAAATCCATAGACACTCTCTTATCGACTTCCTCAAAAAATTCAAATGGATTAGTTAGACACGACTTACCCTTCACAAACCCATGCTGACTCTTCTAAAAGCTCATACCTCGCCAAGTGTTCTGTCACTCTGTTCCTTATGATGGATTCCAATATTTTCCCTGCAATTGATGTTGAGTGGACAGATCTGTAATTTCCTGGTTTCTCCCTCCCTCCCTTCTTAAATAAAGGGTTGACATTTGCAATTTTCCAATCTAAGCGCACAATTCCTGAATCTAGTGAGCTTTGGAAAATGATGACAAATGCATCTGCCATTTCCTCTCCTGTTCTTTTTAACACCCTGGGATGGAAACTATCATGTCCTAGAGATTTTTCCATTTTGAGTCTCATTTTATTCCCCATTAACATTTTTTTAATTTATATTTATTTATTAAGCATTTCTCTTTGAATTATTTTCAGGTTCAGGTAAAAACTGTAGCAAAGTATGTACAGTACTTATTTAGCAAGTCAGCCATTTCTTTATTGTTCTTTATAGTCTCACCGGTATCTGTTTTTAATGGCCCACATTCACCTTTACCATTTCTTTTCTCTTGGTTAATCATGGTTGCTTAACTACATGATTGGAGCTTTTGCATTTTAGGGGTATGTACTTGTTCTGTATAGTAACATGTACTTTTTTGAATACTTCCCATTACTCATCTGTAGGTTTACCCACTAACAATTCAGTTCTGTGTACTGTGGTCAATAATTTCTCATCCCATCGAAGTTTGCCTTACCTAAATTTACCACCTTGCTTTGGGACTCTCCCTTCTCCCTCTCAAATCTAATGTCAAATTCAATCATATAAATGTTTGCAAGCTGTTCCCTTACTGTCAGATTGTTAAGTAAATCTGGCTCATTACTCATTATCAAATCCAGTATGGCTTGTTCCCTTGTTGGTTCTAACACATATTGTTCCAAAACATATTGTCCCGAATACATTCCAGAAATTTGTTGCCTTTTCGACTTGAGATGTCCTGCTTCTCCCAGTCTATGTGAAAATTAAAAGCTCCCATTATAACCACATTGCTTATGTGATTATAATGCTTCTGTGATCTCCATATTTATATATCTCCCCACTAAATTACAACTCTCTGGAGGTCTGTAGACTACTCGCAATAGAGTCTTACTTCTTTTTCTGTTCCGTAATTCTATCCACACTGTTTCCATTAACTGATCGCGCTTACTGAAATCTTTCTTTTCCACTGCTGTAATAGTGTTTTTTTTAGCAATATTGCTATTCCTCCTCCTTTCCCAATATCCTTGTCTTTTCTAACGATTTTATAGCCTGAAAATATTTAGCTCCCAGTCCTGCCCAACTTTCAACCAAGTCTCTATAATAGCTACTATATCATACCCTTTAAGATTATTTTTTGCTTCCAACTCACATGTCTTATTTCATATGCTACATGCATTTGTGTACATAATTCATATTTGGATAACTGTCCCCAACATGCCTAAATGTCCTAAGAATGTTTTTCTCTCGCCTGCTGATTTGTTACACCTTGTGTGATAACTTCTTTTTATCTTTTCTTTTCCTATAGTGTTTATGTTATTTTATTCATTGCTCTCATCCTCTCCTTGCCTTATGTTTTTGATATTTTTCCCTCCCGACCCACCCACCCCCTTTAGTAGTTTAAAGCCGTTTCAACACAAGCTCTATTGCAACCAATTTGCACCTAGTTCAGATAATAATCCCGAGATTATTACCTTCGAGGTAGGGTCCGGCGATATATCGATATATCAATTATATCCGATATAATTTTATATCGAAAAATCGATATAAGAGAGAGACGGGGAGGAGGGGGGAGAGACGGGGAGGAGGGGGGAGAGACGGGTGGGGGGAGACGGGGAGGATGTGATAATATGCAGAAAGATAGATAGATAGAGATGGGGGGTGATGTGAGAGAGGAGAGAGACACAGAGACACAGGCAGAAAAACACAGAGATGGAGAGAGTGAGTGTGAGAGACACAGAGAGAAAGAGATTTTACCTCCTGAGGAGATAGGCCCCAAATGCGCGTGCACCCCCGAATGCGCGCGCACCTCCGAATGCACGCGTACCTCGCAACGCGTGCGCATGTGCAGTATGAAACCCCCCAAAATATCGATATATCAGTATATCTTGATATGAGCCCATCAATATATCGAAATCGGAAAATTTCCATATCGACGGACCGACCCTACTTCGAGGTCTGCTCTTTAATTTCCCCCCTAATAATAATGGTAATAATAATCCTTGCATTTGCTATAGTCCTTTTCACGTCTTCTAGATGTCTCAAAGCACTTCACATAAAATACTGTAAAGTAAATTGACTGTATATTTGTGGGAGAAACACGGCAGCCAATTGTGCACAGCAGTGTCCCACAAACAGTCGTGGATTGAAATTACCAATTAGATTTTTTTTGTAAAAGGTGGAGTAAGGAAACTTGGCTAATGTTTTGCTCTGCCTGGAATTGAACCCAGTTCTCCTGCTTGTAAGGTGAGTCCTCTAACCACTGAGCTCATCAATTGCCCTCATCAAACTCCCTCATCAGAGTACAGTATCACTACTAGTCTTACTTATGTTATTTGTTCAGCAACAACAACAACAAAATTACATTGATAGAGCACTTTTCACATCACAACAATTGGATCCTCCCCCATCTGCTTCAAGTTCTTCTCCAACTTGAAGAGACGTCCTTAACCCTAGCTCCAGGAAGACAACAGAGCCTTTTGTGACTCCTGGTTATGGCCGAATAGAAGAGTATCTGTCCTCCTGACCGTCTTGTCCCCTATCACAACCACATTTCTTTCTGCTTCCCCCACTTGTGTAACCTCCTATACAGAGGTGCTGGGGCCAATTTGTCCATCCTCCCTATAGGCTTCCTTGTCAACATAGGTTGCAAGTATTCCGTTACCTTTTGGACAAGGTTAAAGCCCAAGGCTCTCCCTCTCAGTGGACACCTTACATGCCGGACTGTCGGCCATACTATCCTGCCCCTGACCATTAACAAGATATATGCAACAACAAAAAACAACTTACATTTTTAGAGCGTCTTTCACGTCGGGAGGACGTCGGCAGGATGCATTTACTGAGCCTCACTTACTGAGTGACTGCTTCCTCGATCATACTATCCAGGTAGCTCCCATTTTCTCTGATGCTGCCCAATGTTTGCACCTCAGATTCCAGCACAGCTACCCTGAGCTGGAGCTTCCTCAGTTGCAAACACTAGCTGCGGATGTAGTCGCCCGGACCCAGGCTGCCCTCCATCAACTCCCACATACTGCAGTCTTCTCACAACACCTGCCATGCCAATCTCTCCTCTCTCTCACTCTGTATTTTAGTTTATTTTTAAGTTTTTTTAGTTAATTTTTTCTAAACGTTTTTTGGTACAAGTCATTTAAGTCATATGCCGCTGATGTCATTTGTCATTTTTCAGCCCCGCCCCTCACTTCCATCTCTCCGCTCCCTGAATTAGCGACTACTTACCTTGGGCTAGACTTTATACCTTCTGCCAGGCCTCGGCTCCACCCCACTGTCCTCTCTCTGCTCCCCGAATTGACAATAAAATCATAAAAATAAGAAATGATCTATTTATGAATTTTACTTCCTATCCTATTCGTAATGAAGTTAACAAAAAAACTTGCATTTGATATAATGTCTTATCACGTCTTCAAGGCATCTCAAAGTGCTTCATAGAATATACTGTAAAATGTATGAATTGTATGTTTTGTGGGTGAATCGTGGCAACCGATTGTGCACAGCAGTGTCATACAGTCGTTGATTAAAAACACTCTGGGACACTGCTCCACGTCGAAGGGCACTATTTAAATGCAAGTTGTTGTTGTTGATTGAGTTACCAAATGACTGTATTATGATTTAAACAAAATTTGAACGTATTTTTACCCGCGATAAAACAATCCACCAATTGACTAACAACCGGGTTCCTACTTACTCCAAGGTAAACAGAGGCATACAGAGCACAGAAATTTGCCTAACGTTTTGCCCTGCCCAGGAATTGAACCCAGGTCCACTTGCTTGGGAGGCTTTTTTTTTGCATAAAACCACAAAGATTGAAAAGTGCTATTTTATTATTCAAATTTTATTTTATTATTCCACACTGATTTATGTTTATCCTCATTCCCACATAGACTGTGCACATTGTTCATAACCCAGAACAAATGCGTCTGTTGTGTCTTTCTCCGTATTGCTAAAGTCAAGCCTGGATATTATGAATGTGTGCATGAGGTTTTCGGTGGCCTGCAGTGTAAGATAGTGACAGAGCTGTACAATGTTACAGAGGTGCGGAAACATAGACGAGGGGTAGAAAGAATAGTTGAGGGTCAAGCAAGACACAAAGATTTTGGACTGGCTTAGTGAGGTGGCGTGTGCATTCTTGGATGGTGATGCTGTCAGCACCTGAGTTGTCACTGACAGGAGCTATTTGGGAGGGCATCAATCTTATTGACATTCAACTGAAGATAGTTAGCTTTCATCCAGGACTTGACATCTGACCGTCATTTGGTCAGGACAGCAGTGGTCCTGGAGTTAAGTGTGGAGGCAGAGAGATACAATTGGGTGTCATCTATGTACCTGTGAAAGTTGACATTGTGCCTGTGGACGATGTCATCAGGAGGAAGCATATAGATATTGAAGGGCAGCAGGACAGAGGCCTGAGCAATGCACACAAAATGGTACGGGGGGCTAAAGGAAAAATTATTTGTGGAGATCAAGTGGAAACTGACAGTAACATAACTCAGTAACAACCTTAAGCCTCAGACCTTTATTAAATGAATAAAATAAATTTGAAAGAAACAAAAATATCTGGTCTGGACTGCAACCGCTCTTAAAACTATGCATTGTCCTACATGTGGTCCATGAGGCGACACTCCAGAGGCTTTGCGTTGTCTCCGGCCAAAGTATTAATAATCATCTTTCAGAATCCTTCCATTGTATATTGTTCCTGTTACTTTGAGGACATCCTAAAGTAGTTTGCAGATATATTGTAAAATGGAGTGCCTGTGTGTTTTGTGAACAAACCAACAGAGTACAGTATATATAGTATGTTGGTGAAGTGTACATGGATAGAATATTTGGTACAGTTAGCAAAAATTCTGCCAATATTGTGAAAATTTGCTGTTAAATGTGCAATGTAATTTAGTTTCCAGTGCATGACTGGTCAGCCCTTTCACATCATCCAACTTGAGAGGACATCTCAAACCATTTTACACAGCCCATTGGTGGAGCAAGCCTGAAAGAGGGATTGAGGAAACTGAGGAGACGTTCAACTGAAGGAAGTTAGCTCTCATCCAGGACTTGATGTCTGACAGACTTTCTATGAGGACATCCTGGATGAAAGTTAGCTCTCATCCTGGTTGACAACTAACTTTCTTCAGTTGAACATCAGAAAGAGAAAGATGAGATACACTTCAGTTATGTTTCCTAAATAATAAAAATAATAATCTTTGCATTTGATAAAGCGCTTTTCACATCTTCTAGACATCTCAAAGCACTTCACAGAATGACATTTGGATGGGGGAAATGGAACACAACGATTAAAAGTTTGGTAGTGTTGTTACCCATGGTGTGATCTGATCATAGGAGTGATAAGCAGTTTGGTATTAGATTACAGTAATTAAAAGGAGAGTAACCTAACAGTTCATCACTTTACCCTAGATGGTGTAAAGTTCCCTTCACAATCCAAAGAACAAAGGAGGTATCAAAGGGATGATCTAGTGAGCAATACAGCCATTGACACCTTGCATATCTATGTCACCCAATGTTAGAGTATCATTCAAATGAATTGAGGCAGCCTGTTAGAGAGCAGTTCATTCATGAGTGAGACTATTTACCAGTTGCCATTAACTACTTGCCATTCTGTTTGCTAATATGTTATCAAGAGAAGGCACTGTGGCTTCAATCCTCTGTACTCAATAACTATCTTAATGTATTGATTTGACAGACCATTTCTTTGTAATGGTTTTGAAAGTTCCGACAGTACTTCATGATGATAGACTGGGTATTCAGACAGTTGTTATCTTCCATTCATTTGGTATCTGTTGATACAAATTACTTTCAGGAGATTTCTCCTTTCACTGCAGCAAACATTGAATACTGATGAAATTGGTACTTAAATAATGTGCTGTCATGTTTAAAATAAAAATGGCATAAAATAGAACATAAACTTCAATGAAGAGCCATTTATTTTTCAACAGAAGCAAATTCTGAAGCTTATCGATTTTAATGAATTTAAAATTTAAAGCATCCGCATGTTTAAAGTTTCCAAAATTTACCTTTTTGGCCAGGGGTATCATGCACTTAAATCAGCAGGAAAATTCAGCATATATACTGTTTTTAAAACAATGTGTTTTATGGTTAAGCAACTTGCTTTTTTAATTGTTTGGGGGAGCTGGGGAGACATATCATGATAAGTATGAGACATCAGTGGAAAGACATAAAAAAATTTACTTTGCTGCAAAACACAGCTCAGAGTTTTTAGAGACCTGCCAGCCAGGATTTCATCAATCTCCTTGTTCCTCCTACACACAGTTGTCCCATCTGCATTAAGCTATATTAAATCTCAAACTTAGACCTTATCTATATACTGTATCTACCAGTTGCAAGGGTCCCTGAATAACATTATCTCTGTGATTCATCCACTTACTTGAGGATACGCAGGTGTTCACCGCCAGTCAGGAGACCTACCCTATCCTAAAGCCCAGTAGATGTTTTGTATCTATAGGACTCACAACTTCCTGCTGGATCACCTTGTCCACAATACTTATTCAAGTAATTCTCATTCGGGGCTATGGTGTTGTCCAGGTTCTGAGGCTCCAGACTCATTATATTATCAATGGCATGTTACATTATCAGTGTCTCCTGACATGAAAAGCACTATAAAAATGCTATTTTGTTGTTGTTGTCTCAATGGAACATCTTCCCAGCCTGCACGCTCTGCCCTTCTGACAGTATTTTTGCTGTTTGTGCTTTGCTTTGTGCTTCACCCCTCCAACAGAGTTTCATCAATAGATCAATCAAACTAATTCATCAATCTAAGTCTTATTATATCATCAATGGCACATATTATTTTCAGTAAAACTCAAGACATAAAGAATTACCAAGATGGCACCGATTGAGAAAAATAACATTATCATACCACACTGCATTTTAGACTCCTATGAAATATGAAATAGCACCTTGAAAAATTCACCACACAGCTGCACATCAATAAAACAAAATAAAACGTGAATCCTGGATTATGCAGAAATTATTCAGTGAAAGAACTGTGAACAATCCGATCAAATTTTTTTTTATGGTCTATTCTGTTTTTTTCCCCCCATCAGCAGAGACATTGCAGTCTCCTGTTCAAGTCAATTATGTAGCGGAAGCTATGGTCTCCATGAAAGGGAAATACCAAATCATTTTAGCAATTCATCATATTATATAGCTCTCATAAATCAACATTACCCAACCAGAAGCAATATAGCGCTCCTGAAATGAAAAATTACAACTTGATAAAACTTTGTGGGTAAATCTTTCAGAAATAAAGACATTCTTGTGCACTCAGGCAATTGATTTGTTGGAAATTTTTTGAAATTTTACATTGCATCTGCTGACATGCTTGGAGAAATTGTATAGCAATCAAACTACAGTTTGACATTAGTTATATAAAGAAAATCCCGGGCCACTTGTCTATATTTCTTTAATTAAATGTGGAACCATTTTGATTTGATGTCAGTTGTCACATTCAAAAAGCATGAACAACAGCATTTCATTGTAGGATGAGTTTCTGACAAGAGATGTACGAAATACTTCAAATATTTAGACAATAAATAATTACCATGATAGATCTATTTGGCAAATCATTGTTAAATTATTGGCACTGTATTCATTGGTAAAGTAGGCCTGAGAATGAACTAATTACAATTCTAGGCTTTCTCTCTTCCCCATTTTCAGACTCAGTTTTCTCTCTCTCCCTTTCACACATCATCCCTTCTCTCTCACTAATTCAGTGTAAACCCTTCTTCTCCTACTATACACAATTCCAGCCATTCCTTCTCTCCCAGATACAATGCGAGTGTTTATCTCCATCTCCCCTACACAGTACAGCCATACTCTCTCTCAGCTCGGTGGTTAGAGCGCTCGCCTTACAAGTAAGAGACCTGGGTTCAAATCCAGGCAGGGCGTAACCATGGGCACATTTCCTTATACCATACGCCTAATAATAATTCCTTAAAAAAAACACATGGGTCATTTCAATCCACGACTGTTTGTGGGACACTGCTGTGCACAATTGGCTGCCGCGTTTTGCCCACAAATATACAGTCAATTCACTTTACAGTACATTCAGTGAAGCATTTTGAGGCAACTAGAAGAAATGAAGAGCACTGTATCAAATTCAAGGATTATTATTATTAATTGTGTAATATATGTGTAGTGTAAAGCACATTTATTATATATGCTTAAAATATAGATGAGGTATCTCTAGACCATGTATCATAAAACATCAATTTCCTTTTCAGTCATTTGGCAACTTTTTGAATTCCATCTTTTACAGTACTATATGAGCATCTCTGTATCTCACTAAGTCCAAAGGTTTGAAGTTTCTGTCTTGTCTCAAAATACAGCTCATGCATTAAAAATGTAAGTTTCTAGTTTTATCACTTTAAATAGCTGGTGCCAGAACACATATACTGTAATTAACTTGCATAGTGACACATTTAACTTTCATATATCTTTCAGAACGTCAGCAAAGCTTCCTTTGATAACCTCGCTGAAGTGTGGAACATTACATTTCTGCACTTGGACTTGCCATTAATGACATTTTACTTGACCTTTGCAAAATAAGCTGAAAGATTGCTCAATGACTCCCAACAATCTGGAAATGTAAGTATACGTCTTTTGATTCACCTTAGGTGTTCTGCATTCATTAGGCCCTGTGCACCTTGAACAGATCAAATATTAAGTTGTTTGAATAAAATGTCTTCTCCAGAGAAAATTGCAATGACATTTAAAGTTCCATATCAATTAGAATGTATTTAATATGACGCTTTGCTTGAAGGCAAATACACGGTTCCCTGGCTTTTAGATGAAGAAAAAAAATATTTTTCAACTACTCTATGTCTATCGAGTATTATATTTTACAGTTTGTTGAAATGGTAAAAGTTATTAGTAAATATATTTTTAAATACACGTCTTCATTGATAGTTGGTTTAAAATGTTCAGAAATGTTCTGTATAATCTATGTAAATTTATCATGAAGGAGAAGGCATTAGAAGTGTATGGAAGTGAATAAGGAGTGGGTGGAAACTTAATACTGTAATAATAATCTATGTACTGTATTTGATAAAGAGCTTTTCACATCTTCTAGAAGTCTCAAAGCACTTCACAGAATATACTGTAAAGTGAATTGACTGTATACTTGTGGGTGAAATGTGGCAGCCAATTGCACACAGCAGTGTCCCACAAACAGTCGTTGATTGAAGTGATCAATTTATTATGATTTTGTTATTGATTCATGCAGAGTATGAACATAGCACACAATTGTTGGGCCAAATGGTCTGTTTCTGTACTGTACAATCTAGGCATGGGAAGTAAAGCTTCAAGGTTTGTCTTTAAAGCATCAAACAATTCCAAAACATCATTACAACAATTCCAAAGCATCATTCTAAACATCTCCAACAACAGCAACAAAATTACATTTGTATAGCGCCTTTCCATCGCTAATCTAAAACATTATTCAATCTTTTGTTTGAATGCGAAAGAGTGGTTTAATAGTTCTTTATGCTCATCATATGAACTTCAACAAAAATAACTTGTATTTATATATATTTGTGGAGTCCTGTAGCTCAGTGGTTAGAGCACTCACTTTACAAGTGTGAGACCTGTGTTCGAATCCAGGCAGGTCACGGCGAAACTTTGGGCAACTTTCTTTACTCCACACGCCTAACAATCCCTCCACAAAATATACAATAATAAAATTGTTCATTTCAATCCACAGCTGTTTGTGGAACACTGCTGCGTGCAATTGGCTGCTGTGTTTCGCCACAAATATACAATCAATTCACTTTACTATATATTCTGTGAAGCGCTTAGAGACGTTTAGAAGATGTGAAAAGCGCTATATCAAATTCAAGGATCATCATTATTTATATAGTTTATACAGTGCCTGACTTTTAAAAGAAAAAATAAAGGAAAACTGCAACAACATTAGTGGTTATTCAGGGCTGCTAGATCTGGATTCAATACATTGGGTAAAGGAGAGGAAATAAATCAGTCATGCTTTCCCATTTCTGATCACAATCCAGTAACTCCTGTGACAAACTATTTGCATGTGGACGGCAAGCAAGCACAGAATATAGATTAATTGTGATATTTTGAGTTTTTAAAGCATACCAACTCTCGCTGATAATTTGATAAAGAACCAAAGAATGGTGGCAACACGAACCTGCATTTATATAGCCCCCTTCACATAGGGCAGTGTCTCAGAATACTTCATTAATGGCAGAGCTTCATGCCGAATCAGGAAGAGGGGGAAGATGACCATAGGCACAGTTGAAGAGGAAGGTCTTCAGGTGCGATCTGATGGGAAAGGAGGTGGCAAGGAGCAGGAATTGCAGCAGAGAGTTTCATAGTTTTGGGAGGGATAATAGAAATGTCGGAGGCTGGAGTCAACTGAGCATAGGCAGCAGATGTAAGCAGGCCAGAGATGTAGGGAGGTGTCAGGGCATTAGGTGATTTGTATTTGAATGTGCACACCTTGAAATCAATCAGGTTTCAGAGTCTGGTGTGAGTGAGGATACGAGTGGCGGAGTTTTTAATTTATCCCCTTTGGATTAATTAAATCCTAGTTGGTACTAGGAATGAGAGATTTTAGGTAAGAGGAGAGGCTAGAGAAGCTAGGATTATTCTTGTGGGAGCAGAGAAGGTTAACAAGAGACGTAATAGAAGTTTCAAAACTAGGAGGGGATTGGATAGGGTGAACGAGGAGAAACTATTTCCACTGGCCAATAGGTTGATAATCTAAGGACACAGATTTAAATAATATTAATCCTTGCATTTGATATAGCGCTTTTCATGTCTTCCAGACATCTCAAAGCGCTTCACAGAATATACTGTAAAGTGAATTGATGGCACGTATGTGGGCAAAACGCGGCAGCCAATTGCATACAGCAGTATCCCACAAGCAGTTTGGGATTGATATGACCAATTCATTATATATTTTTTGAGAAATTATTAATAGGTGTGTGGAGTAAGGAAACTTGCCCAAGGTTTTGCCTTACCTGGAATCAAACCCAGGTCTCTTGCTTGTAAGGTGAGTGCTCTAACCAGTGAGCTACAGGACTTCACAGTTCTTTTAACAATTTTTAAAAGCAACAAAGTGAAGGAGAAATTTCTTCATACAGCGAGTTGTTTGGATCTGGAATGCATTGCCTGAAAGGGTGGTGGAAGCTGATTCGATAACAACATTTAAGAGAGAAGTAGATCATTATTTGGGGAGGACAAAATTGCAGGGTTATGGGGAGAGAGAGGAGTTGTCAGATTGATTTGGATACCTCTTTTAAAAGACACGATGGACAGAATGGCCTTCTTCTGTGTTGTATAATTCCATGATACTATGAGTTGGATTTTAAGAATGGTTAATCTGGGAGATTGGTGATCAGGCTTTGGCTGCATTGGGTGTGAGGTACAATCAGGGTCGGTCAATGTGGCGGAAGTGGAGGAAAGTGGTTCTGGACAGGGAACCGATGTGGGGTAGGATGGACAACTGGACAGCTTGGTTTGTGCACAGGTTCAATGAGTTTGAGGGATTGGTCAAGGAGGTTGAAAAAGTTTAAACTGCAGGTGAGAAGGTTAGGAATATGGCTTCAACTGATTTCAAGAGAAAAGTGTATGTACGTCTCTTACAGCAAGGATCATTATTAGTAATAATCCTTATAGTTGAAGTGCCTTTCATGTTGGGAGGACATCCCAAAACACTTCACATGATATACTGTAAAGTGTAACTGTGTTTTCTGAGGAAATATACACCAATTTTGACCTCAGCAGCGTCCCACAAACAGGCATGAAGTGAGTCACCAATTTTATTTGGTAGATTTGTTGGCCCGGATACCCAGCAAAACTGTTTTCTCTTTTCGAATAGTGTCATCGTATGTTTAATGTTCGCATGAAGAAGCATTCGGGTCTTGCAAATATCTCATCCAGTGAACAGATTTCCTTAACAACCATGCTGTGGTTCCTGTGATGGATATAATAAGTGTCATTGGTGATTATTGATTGCTGTCAGGCAATTACGTACCACACCAAAAGATCCCAGACAGAAGAGGCATAAATTATTTACAAAAGGAAAATATAATTGATGTGTCAGAAGCAACAATGCTGCACCCAATTTTAAATATATTTCTGCAAAAAACATGCTTGCATGTATTATGGAACCTTTACTCCAACAAGTTATGTTATCCCATACTTTCTGTATCCTGTTTCAAAATAGTTAAGCACTATTTAAAATGAAATGTAATTTCTCTTGGTAAAACAATCCCCCCAAATAAAGTTGGTCATTCACTTCAAGGCTGCTTGTAGAGCTTACTGTATGCAAACTGGTTTCTGCATTTGTCTACAAATACACAAGAACTGCACTTCACAAGATCTGTTGAAGTGCTTTGAAAGGTTGTGACAATGTGATAAAGCAAATTCAACATTTATTATCATTTATCATTTTCAAATACATCAAAACATACATTTGAATCTTGTATTTAAATCTGTAGAAAATGATGTTAAATTATGGGGGAAATTGGTGCAAAAAAAGAGATTGATGTTCCACTACATTATGCATGTGCAAATACTGCTTGCTGAGTTATGCACATTGCTGATCCTAAATTTTATTATCCATAATGTACATCTGCTGGTGAGCAATTAATTCTTGATGAGTTAAGTTCAGTAACTGGTAATTCATTAATATTTTATGGAATTTCTAAATATCATTACAAATCATTATGAAATCTTTCCCACGAGTTATCCTGGAATATCTAACCCTCCCATCCCAACTAAATTTTTCAACAAATTCAAATGAAATGGATGCTAATCTCAGCACTCTGCATGAGTTGTTGCTGGCACAGACTGGCTGTCATGTTTGCCTGTAGAACAACATTCATCTTGTTTCTAATTAGCTATACTGTATCTTGTAAAGTGCTTCAAGATGTTTATTTTCATGTGAAAGGCGATACAAATAAATGCAAAGAATTAATTATTGTTATGAATAATTTAGCATAGTTTCAAATTGTGCATTAGCAACTAATTTTTAAAGTATTCTTGCCGATCGGAGAATTAGCCACATCATTTACATCCCTTTGATGTTTACACGACAGAAGGAGGCCATTTCACCCATGATGTCTCTTATGGTGTCAGCTTCTCTGTCAATGTTTTAGTACAGCTAATCCCATTTTCTTTTCTCCAATATTATATTTTCTGTTTTCCAATTCCCTTTTAAAAGTAATCAGAGGCACAGCTTCTATCATTCTTATTTTCCTATCCCATTCCTCTGCTCCATATTCATCACTGCCAAACTTATTAATATTGACAATCATAATCATAATTATTTTGCCTCAGATGCACTCTCAATATTTTCAGATCTCTTTAAAAATAGAAACCAGAGAGTTGGACTTAAGCCTTAACCAGCAATGATTATTGCCTTTGATAATTAGTACAACCAATCTTAATAAATGTTAAAAATCTTAAAAACTAGTAAATTCTACCCGAAATGTTTTAATGGCCCCATCATCTGTATACACTTTGCTGCAGCAGTCTGTGCCAGCAACAACTCTGAGAAGCACTTTGAGATGCATCAACAACGTGATAAGGCGCTATATCAAATGCAAGGATTATTATTATCAGATTTTTTGTTATATGAGTATTCAGTAAGGCCTTTTTTTCTGGAGTTGGCCTCCTCTCGCCTATGTTGAGTCTCACTATGCCAATTACATTGAAGGTTCATACCTGAACTGCTAATTTATTTTTCTCTTTCAGATGCTGCTTCAACTGTGATGGATTTCTAGTATTTCCAGTTTTTCAGCAATCTATGATATGTTTTTCATATGTACCTTCCAAGCGTTTTGACCCTGCATCAGACATCACCTTAAATGTTAATGGAACAAGATTCTGTCTTCTCTGAATCTGGGAAAATTCCTGAGCAGCAAATGAACCACATGGTCCCTTTATAAAATAAAGTCTTTCAGGAAACATCCTAAACAAGATTTTATTAATTGCAAATGGATCTGCAATGTGCTTAAGATTCAGCAAATCCCAGGCTCTCCAATGTGAAGAAAACAGAGAGTAGGATAAATGTGACAAGTGGAGTACCACAAGGATCAGTGATTGGGCCTCAACTATTTGCAATCTATATCAATTATCTAGATGAGGACATCAAACTTAAAATATCCAAATTTGCAGATGACACTAAACTAGGAGGGAGAGTAAATACCGAGGATAATATTTTTTTTAAATGCAACACGGTGTGTGGGCAAGTAGGTAGCAGATTAATTATAATGTAGGGAAGTGAGAAGTCATCCACCTAGGTGGTAAAAACAGGAGAGCAAATTATTTTTTTAGAAGGGAAGAGACTAGATAGTGTTAGCGTTCAGAGAGACGTGGGTGTCCTTGTACACCAGTCACAAAAAGTTAGTTTGCAGGTACAGCAAACAATTGGAAGGCTAATGGTATGTTGGCATTTGTTACAAAAGGGTTAGAATATAAGAGTAGGGAAGTCTTGCTGCAATTGTATAGGGCCCTGGTTAGACCACACCTAGAATACTGTGTGCAGTTTTGATCTCCTTACTTAAGAAAGGATGTACTCACCTTGGAGGGGGTACAATGTAAATTCACTAGGTTGGTGCCTGGGATGCATTGCCTGAAAAGGTGGTGGAGGCTGATTCAATAACAGCTTTTAAAAGGGAATTAGATCTTTATTTAGGAAGAATGGGTCTGTTAGGCTATGGGGAGAGAGCTGGGCAGCGGGATTGAGTTGCTCTTTTCAAAGAGACAGCATAGACTAGATGGGCCAAATGGCCTCCTTTTGTGCCATAAGATTCTATGATTCTATGAGGGGGATGAGGTACGAGGATAGGTTATGCAATCTAGGCCTATATTTTCCAGAATATAGAAGAATCAGAGGTAATCGTATGGAAACATATAAGATTATTGAGGGGCATGACAGAATAAATAGTGGGAGACTGTTTCCCCTGGTTGGAGAAACTATAACCAGGGGTCACAGTCTTAAAATTAGGGGTCAGCCCTTTCACACTGAGTTGAGAAAAAACTTCTTCACTCAGAGGGTAGCGATTTTATGGAATTCTCTACCCCAAAGGGTTGTAGATGCTCAGTCCTTGAGCATATTCACGACTGAGATTGATAGATTTCTTGTGGATAAAGGGATTAAGGGATGTGGGGATAAGGCGGGTAGGTGGAGTTAGAATAGAAGATCAGCCATGATCTTATTGAATGGCGGGGCAGGCTCAAGAGGCCGAAGAAGACTCCTGCTCCTAATTCTTATGTTCTTATATGAAGCTTTAAGAATATTTACTTCTTTCCTTGGATATTACTATAAATATTTTAGAATAATCTCAAATGTGAATTGGAATGCTTTTGAATTTGTCTGGATGACATAGAAATGTATCAAATTGTATCTGTCCAAAAGTAGAACTTATATAATGTAGACATAGAAATAGGGCCAAATAGGAATTTATATGGAGTTCTGACGAAGGGTCATGGACACGGAACATTGACTCACTTTCCTTTCTCCATAGATGCTGCCTGACCTGCTGAGTTTTCCCAGCTCTCTTTGTTTTAGGAATTTATATAAAATAAACTGAACCAATACGTTAACAGTAAAGATATCAGACAGCAGGTTTTCAGTCATTCTGCTCCAGTTCTCTGGAATTCCATCATGTCATCCACCCCTCTGCTCTTTCAAGACACATCTCAAAATATACCTCTTTCACTATGCTTTTGTCCATCTTTCCCTACTCCTCCTTCCGTCTCCCCTGGCTCTCATCACCAGTTCAGGTGCTTATCCAGTTCTGTGAAGCATTTCAGCTGTCAGCCCAATGTTAGAGGTGATATATAAATGTAAATTGTATTGTTTATTACAGTAACATACTGCTGTCTGACAGTCACTGTCAGTAAATTATACAGTACTGTATGGGATTTAGTACAGTAAAGTTCGGGATACATGTTCATGCAACAGTCAGGAAGGTGGAAGGTGAACTAGATGGACCTTCCAGTCTTTCTTCGTGTAGCATTTCTTATGTTTCTTATTTCTTATTGAGGACAATTGTGTCACCCTCGTCTATTTGTATCTCCCGCCTCAGTGAGTTTTGCTACAAAGACCAGGGATTGACAACAGAGATTTGGGCTCCGTTTTGTTCCTCCGTTTTGTTACCTTTAATCAAACTAGGATTTAAGGAGCTTTTAGCGATGTACTTTTAAATAAGTGCACTTTGTCTGTTTGGAATCCTCCTTCACCAATATATAACTGCACTAACTTGTGGAGCTCCTACAGCTCAGTGGTTAGAGCACTCGTCTTACTTACAAGCCTGAGACCTGTGTTTCAATCCAGGCAGGTCAGGGCGAAACCTTGGGCAAGTTTCCCTACTCCACATGCCTAATAATAATCCCTCCAAAAAAAACACAATTATAAAAATTGGTCATTTTCAATCCACGACTGTTTGTGGGACACTGCTGTGCGCAATTGGCTGCCGTGTTTCATCCACAGATATACAGTCAATTCACTTTACAGTATATTCTGTGAAGTGCTTTGAGACATCAATAAGCTGTGAAAAGCACTACATCAAATGCAAGGATTATTATTATTATTATACTTCAACCAAGGCAAAATTAAAATCAACAGGTTTGAGGAAATGCAAATGTAACATTTCAGCAAAGACTGATATGAATACCATTGCTGTAGTAGAGCAACTGCACCCAAGCACTTTTGAGTGGCTATGTGGATATTTAAGGCTAAACACATGGTCAACAACTTGGTCGTGACCTGATTATATTTAAAAAATCAATCTTTGCAGCTATCCTTTCAAAATGTTTCTCTGTCGAGTTGTGTATTGATGTTTCATTTTAAAACAGAAAGAAGGATCTGTTTCCAAATCCCAAAGCTAAATACAAACATTTAAATATGTATTACTTCACATGTAATATTTTCAACTGCAGTCTCTTGAGGAAGTGGAAACGTTTTCCCTGGAGAAATAATAGAGATGTTTCGTGGCTTCTGATTTTGCTTCCTATTGCATGTGTGAGCTGCCCATGGCCAGTAAATGAGGCAGAAGGGCAAGGTTACTTTGCTGACTTTGAAGACACTTTTTGGATATACAAGAGTCTGTCATCAGCATACTGGTATTGTGGACAGACCTGCAATATTACCAGCACATTAGTCACTCACCTGGTGAAGTCTTTATTAACAAAAGATCATTTATCTTAGTGAGATGCTACCCCATGTGAAGGGGGCTGTATGAATGCAAGTTTTATCTTTCCTTACATTGACCGCAATGCTGTGAGCATGTGTGTGTGCATAGACATAATCCAATAGAGACTTATATTAGATAACATATGTATTTTATACATGTTTTGTCTTCAGGGAGCATTACTTTGCGTGTTTCTTGCAAGTGCCATTTACTGATCCTATGTGGAAGTGTTAGCTTCATGACCCCATCTCCCTCATCCTCGCCCGACTCCATTGGCTCCCCATCATCCAGAGCATCCAATTCAAGATCCTGGTCCTCACTTTCAAAACCCTCGATGGCCTCACCCTATCTCTGCCATCTTCTGACCCCTGACCAACCTGTCCACCCCCTTCACTCAGCAGGCTCCAGCCTGCTCCACGTGCCCCAACCCGACCTTCAAAAACCGGGTTGACAGTCCGTCAACTCCAGCACTGGCCACCAGGTTGGCAGGCCCGCGACCAGGGGTGGAGTCCGTCGACTGACTGACTCTCAGCATCTACATATTGCCGGTCACTAGCAAACCAGCCGCGCAAACAGCTCCGACCCGGCCCTGGTGGTGACTGACTCGAGGGAACTGGACTGAGCCAGGCCTAACAGACTGTAACCCTCCACAATTGCCCGTGACCAACCTCATCAAATAGACACCGACTCTAACCCTGCACCATGTTACTATAGTGCCTAAACTCAATCTCTGTGTTGCTATATTCTGTGTTCATCAATTCTATCCTCAATCTGACCTATGAGCTCCACAGTAACCTAAGAACATCTCCCTGGTCCTGTCCCCATCAAATCTCAGCCTCTGTTCCTAACAATTTCCCCTTTTGACCTCCAATGTCAACCAGAGATTGGCTCATATGTGTTCGGATGTCAGACATCCTGCATGAAGTCCACATAGTGTTGCCAAACCTCTGGAGTGTAGAAAAATGCCAAAGAGAGAGACAAAGAGTGTAATAACTTTAGTTGCCACCGTAAGGTTTCCACTATTACACTTACCTGATGTTCCACGAATCCCAAGATGCTAGAGTCATAGCGAAAGAAAAATGGCGCGAGTTTCAGACATACCTTCATTTGACAGCTGAGGTGAAGCCCAGAGGTGAATAAAGTCGAGGCACTGACAGGCTCCAGGTCAACTTCTGAATAACTGAGCAGATCCCAACCAAGCAACAACCAACAGAAAGGAGCCTCCTTGTTAAACCTCAAATTGATGAAACAGAGTATGAGAAATTCATCCATAAATACAACATAAATGTATAATTTCACAAAGATCAGTCAAACTAGCAACACGATAATCCCACAGGGCTCCCGATACCCAAGGTTTCGACTCTCTCTTCACCACCACAGAGAAACACTATTTGCGCATGAATTACAGTCCATCTGAAGGACAAGTGCACACTTGGAACCCCAAACTGACCCAAACACCCAGTCAAGGGCCCGAACCAACTCAGCCAAGTCAACAACCCAAACCGTGATCACATCTGCGTCTTAACCGCCTTGACCACTGCACTAACCCAGTCTGTATAGGAGCCGACTTGTGGCGCTACAGTGATCAACAGCTCCAGCAGAGACCGACTCTCGGCAGCTACACATTACCGGTCGCTTGCGAACCAGCCATGCAAACAGCTCCAACCGGGCCTGGTAGCAACTGACCCAAGGCAACTGCACTCAGCCAGGCCTGACAGACACCCACCAACCGACCGACCTGCAAAATATTACAGATGCTGGAAATTTGAAGCAAAAACAGAAGTTGCTGGGAAAACTCAGCAGGGCAGACATCTATGGAGAAAGGAAGTGAGTCAACGTTTCGGGTGCACGACTCTTCATCAGAACTGGGATATGTTGGGAGGGAGAGGCTTTTAAGGATTAATAGAGAGGGAGAGGCAGGGCAAGGGGAAAGTGGGGTACAATGCAGGAGATGATGGGTCAAAGAATTGTTAATGTTGTGAAACAAAAGAGGGGTTACAACAAAATTGCAGAGAAGAGGTTTTAATAATGTTATCTCAAAGAGCCCAAAGAACAGTCAGATCAGATGGTTGCAGAAGAGTGGGGAGGTGAGCTGTTATGGCCTGAAATTGTTGAAATCAATATTAAGGCCAGACGGCTGTAAGGTGCCTAGCAGATAGATAAGGTGCTGTTCCTCAAGCTTGCGCTGCGGTTCGTTGGAACAGCTTAGGAGACCGTGGATGGAGAGGTCAGACTGCGAGTGGGAAGGAGAGTAAAATGAAAGTGGTAAGTCAGGGTTATATTTCCTGACAGAACAGAGATGTTTTACATGTACCATCACCAATGTAGTATATTGCATCCGCTGCTCACGATGTAGGGGGATTACATTAGGGAGACCAAACGCAGATCGGGTGACCGATTTGCCGAACATCTCTATTCTGTCAGGAAATATAACATTGACTTACCGGTTTCATGCCATTTTAACTCTCCTTCCCACTCGTGGTCTGATCTTAATTTAGAAGCCAGTTTTCTGCTTTTGTTAAAATGAAGAGGCTTTCAAATTAATTTCCAATTTTCCACAATATTGGTTTAAATTTTAAGGAAATATGATTGTATGTTCTAATAGGTGAAATTTTAAGGTTCACATTCTGTATTTGCCAGTTTTTCTAAATGTATAACTATGTTTATACTTCTATGTACATTGAAATTTAAAGCAGCGTCACAAAGTCTTACATGGTTTTAGATGTTTGCTGGTTTAAAAATCATGTTCTTATTTCCTTTGAAAGAAATGTAACAATGAATTCTTGGAGTTTTAGATGATTCAGTAAAACAATATATGGCTGATTAATCCTATTTTCGTGGATGGTATCATGTAAATATCTCAAGAGGCTTTGTGAGATAATACCAATCTTTTAAACTTACAGAAAGCCTGTTACTGTTAGCTCTACTGTGATGCATTAAAATGATAGATACAAATGGCAGGTTCTAATTATCCCAGTGACGTGTTATATTTTCTAATGGCAAAGCCGTCAATATTTCAGCACATGTGACTGTCAGTTTGATTTTAACAAATTAGTAGATTATCTTAAGTGTGTACCAGTTGACATCTAGTTATCCTACAATTCATTTCTGGGTATATGATCACTCTTATATGTCGGCAAAATCTAATGTGTCTGAAAGATTCTAATATGTACCTGTTATTTCATCCTGGATGTATAATCCTTTACAGAAATACAACACTTGTGGGAAAACATATTTTAATGCATTGTGGTAACGATAATCCTTAACGATTGTTGCATTTGATATAGTGCCTGTCACATCATCAAAGTGCCTCACAGAAATTTAAAGCGATTGTATTCATGGGCAAATGTGGCAGCCAATTTCCACACAACAATGCCCCATAAATAGTAAATGAGTGATAATCAATTTTAGCTTGAGCATTGTTGGCTAGAACAGTGAGAGAAACTCACTTCTCTTTTAGAACAGTGCCATGGGATCTTTGACTTAGACATTAAACTGCTGTCATGACTACATCTCATCCAAAGGACAATACCTCCGACAAAGCATCCAGCACTGTATTGGACTGTCAGATTTATTGTAAAGTAGATTGACCGTGTATTTTGTGGGCAAATGAAAACAAGAGTATTTGCAGTCTCACTGTGCTTATAGAGAAACAATAAACAGCTACTAAATATTTAAACATTACAATAGTTCATAATGTTTTTAAGAAACTTTATTACATTCTCTTATGTCTGTGCATGACAACACTTTCACAATGTTAATAGTACTACATTCTATCCACCCACAATTTATTTGTTGATGGATTCTAAGAGCAAGTTGGTTTGAATATTTCCCATTATATTAGGTATTTCTATTTTGCTTTGATTTTAACAAAGAAAAATGAAACAAAATACTATTTAATGAACCAAATCCTATGGTTTGTTAAATTGTGATTCATTCCATTTTTGTTTGTTCAAAATATCATTTTAACCTGTTAAATCTTTCTACAAATTATTGATGTACATCCCCATCACCAGAAACATCACATTTCAACAGCCAAATGTGATATTGGATCAGAGAGTGCCTGCAATATTCTTGACTCCTTGCTCTTATTATCAAATGTAATTTACCATTAATGTTAGAAATTCAAGCACATTACTGACAATGTATGCATGAATAATCTTTTTATTCTACAAGTAAATAAATCAGTCAGAATATTATAAAAGTATAAATCTTGGAAACCATGCCTGCAGAGATATCAACCATGTTCAGGATGATATTTACTTTGTTCTCACCTTCAAGACCCTCCATGGCCTTGCCCCTTTTTACAGTTCTGATCTGCTATATCAATCTGTCCGCTCACGAATTAAACTATATCAAATCCAACAAATATTATTTCAGTACAGTATAACATCAATTGAAAATAAAATATTAAAATGCTGTTGTGCATCTTGAAAACAAGCCCAAGATAACTCATTAAATATTTTTGCACACTTCATGGGCTGGTGTCCATTACTGGACACTGAAGACCAGCAAGGTTGGTGATGATGGAAGTCTACAAGTGGCCAGTGGAAATTATATATTTTTTATTTGTTTTGTAACCAAGTTGGGCTCGATCTGAATTCCTGACATCCGGATTCTGGTAATCTAGGAATTTACTGTATTGTTTTAAGCATTGTACAGCGTTTTTGGCAATGCAAAACTATAATGGGAAATATCATTAGTGTCTGGCATCGCCAAAGCCAATGCTTCTAACACTGAATTAAATGCTTACCAATCTACCCCATCCAATCACAATCCACAGCTACGGTTCACAATTGTAAATTTTGGATTTGAGTTGGCAAATGTTCATCAAAGGACTGTACAGTCGCCTTGAATTTTAGAGAAACAATAAACAGCTACTAAATATTTAAACATTACAATAGTTCATAATGTTTTTAAGAAACTTTATTACATTCTCTTTAGTACCTCTCCAGGCTACAGTGATAATCATTATATTTGGTATAGTGCTTTCCAACAATGCAGCGCCCACCCACCACTGTACTACAGCTTCTCCCTGCACTCTCAATATACTTTATATTTATCTGTTGTTGAATTATTATTTAATTCCATCAGGTCAATATTTATTTGTGGTTTTGGTCTCTGTTCTAAAGGTGGTAATATTATCTAGCAGCGTATGTATCTCACAACAATCAACAATATTCCAAACAATAGGATTCCAAATCCTAATTCTTAATATAGAATTAAGCCACAATTTGTAAGATAAATTATTAAATGCCTTTGATTTTACCAATATAACAAACACTTCAAAACAACTCCTAGTAAGAAGTGTTTTGATAAATTGCCTTTTAAAATTTAATTACAGTACTATTTTATCAAGCTTTCAAGACTGTTAATGCCTTGCATCTTTTAAATAGTAATTTGTGAGAGATGAATACAACGATTTAGGAGTTGATAAAGCGCTGTATCAAATGCAAGCATTATTATTATGAAAGTCAACAGTACAAAATGTGTTCACAAGTGCATCTAAATTATTTGTAGGCTAATGCATAGTTATTATCGGCATTAGCAAGCAAAACACACATTGATGGAGACATTCGAATATGACCTGGAGATAAAGCAATAGCACATTAATAATTGCATAGAACAGCTACAACTGTACAAATTCGTAGTGTAGTGATTAATGGTTAAAATCATGTAGATTTTTTTGCCAAAAAATCTAGCTAAGTGTAAAGCAATACTAATAGCCAAAAGCAGTTTGCAATCAAATGTCTGTGATGCTTTTGACATAACAATAATCCTATATTCCACTTTCTTGCTGCCAACAAATTGCCTGCTCTGACTGAAAATGATGTACCCTACGAGGCGCTTTTGCTTTTAATAACTCAATTGAGGATTAGAGGCAGGAACATAACGTTGTCAGAGTCAACTCAAGTTTGTGGTTCAGTGTTTTTTTTAGGTTTCTCTCCAGAGAGACTCTATATGTTGCTAAGTGCAGCAATTTGTGTGGTTGGTGATACAATTATGCAATGTCAAACAGGCTAACGACATAATAATCCTTCTATTTGTATAGGGCCTTATCATCTCATCAAAACACTCCACAAAATTTTACTGTAAAGTGAAGTGACTGTATTTCGAGGTGAATCGAGCCTCTGCAATGTACCACAAATGATCAATTTTACCTTTGGGATTATTGGCCAGAACACCAGAATAAACTTTTTTCTATTTTCAAATACTGCCTCAAAATCTTTAACATCCACCTGAACAGGAACAGACTGGACCTTGGTTTCACGTCTCCTACAGTTTCCTTCAAGACTGTACTATGAGCTCAAAATGCTGATGTTGGACGTGAACTCAAGATCTTCTGAGTCAAAGGCAAGAATGCTGCCAACGGAGACAGACTGACACTAAATTATGTATTCACTCCCAAGTAGAATATCATCTCCCTAAGCTTCATGAAGGATCACTATCTGGTTTTTAACAATTCTTAGCACCACAAACATATACTGCAAGTCTAGGCTGCTTAATGGTAAAACCAAGAAACATTTGACTGTCAAATCAGTCAAAGCAACACTGACCCATCAATAATCCGTGAAGTCAAGTTTGCAATATAACCCTTTTAAAAGCTAATTACATCTTTATTTAGGGAGAATAGGTCGGTTAGGTTATGGGGAGAGAGTGGGGCAGTGGGATTGAGTTGCTCTTTTCAAAGAGCTGGCACAGACTAGATGGGCCGAATGGCCTCCTTTTGTGCCATAAAATTCAATGATTCTATGAACCCATTTGATTTTTTAAGGTGCAGTATGTGCTGAATGCACTATGTGGTGAATGCTGAGATATATCCAGAAATTGATAATGAAGAAACCTATCTTTCAGGCAGCTGCATCATTTGGAAGAATGGCGTCAGGAGAGTGGGTACTGGTGGATTATATGTCACTGTCCTTGAATAGTTAATAGGTTTCGAAAGATTTTTTTGGGAGCAGTGCTTTTCAGCACAGTCTGTACGCATTTCTTTGCTGTGAATGGATGGCTATTGACTGTGTTAAACCCTAATAAACTTTTCGGTCTGAAATCCAATGACTGAAATGCAACAATAACAAGCTAAGCTTCAGGAACAGAGAGAGGAATAACCAGTCATGAGGTAGACCTACAAGGGACCACTGTTTTACAGGCTCCAACTTTGATTGTCTCATTTATGCAGTGAATTCATGGCTGAGAGTTGTTATAAAAGACAATAAACTTGTCAAGTGTTGAAAGAGGATTTATTTAGACCCATGTTTAGCAATCATTAAATTTCTCTCTATATTGCTTTTGTATTACCATTTGGAGTCAAAGTTAAAACTTTCTCCAGAAGCAACGTGCAAAGTTGCTCACTTTGATGCATGAGGAAGCCTAGATCCTACACTCCATTAGACCAGCTATTGGCTCTGGAATGAACTAGCCTGTTCTGTTCCATAGAAAACAGCTGATCAATGATACATGGTTGGGGTCATTTTTTCATCTATATTAAGACTTGAGGACCAGTTTAATTGCAATAAAAGTACCTTAAACTTGCTGCACCATAACTTTTCTTCATATTTTAATAACTATCTTAATGTCAAGGAATTGTATTGTTAATCTGAGATCCTGAGCTCATTACCAGCTATTCTCAATAACACATTTTTGTGAAGTATAACGTTTGTCTATAGCAACATGACCGTTCCACTATGAATCAGAGTGAAAGAGAATCAGAGAGGGAAGGAAATAATAGTCATAGCAAAAGAGGCAAACAGAGTGAATGTTAAGGACTGTGGGCAGTATGCCTCTGTAGTGAGACTGTAGCTCCTGATAAAAAAATTAAAAAAAAAATCTTTGTACCCGATTTCTATTATCTGATGACTCTGACCAGTTATCTACACTTTATCCATTTCTTCGTAACAAATGCGGCCAGTTAACAATTAGTGTTGCTAATGGGCACTCTCTACTGCACTCACATTTTCTTGTGTTTTCTTAGTTGCCCTTAATGAACATTTATCGAAGCCTTAACAAGATAAATTGGTCTTTTATCCCCCTTTTATGAGAGTGCAGAAATGCTCACAAGAGTTGTAATAATTTTTTTTATCTGTTTGACGGTGTGGCACCAAATTCTGTTGCTGTTTATGTTATCTATTTGTTCACTAACATTAGCAAACATAGAAATGCTGACCCATGAGAGAGCTGTGAGCTTGAGAGATATGGATGGGTAAAACAAATTTCAAGATATAAATGGAATGAAATTAGAATTAAATTGGGAGTAAAATTAAATTGAAATAGAAATTTATGCCTCACATTGTTCTTAGGTCTGAATTGATGGAGAAATGTACAAGTTGGGACAAATTATCTTGACACGCTCAGTATTTCTGTCCTTATGGAACACTAATTCAACCCAAAACTTTTTAATCTTTTATTCCCAAGGTATGTTTTAATTTGTTTCTGTTTTATTGGAAATTATTATAATTGAAATGGGGTTGCTGTGATTGGCTGATCAGGGAACCCCAATTCTCTGGTGTTCTTAGACATACAGAAGAGTTACTGGATGGGTTCTTTCAGCTGCATCCCATCAAAGGCTGAACTCTTTAATAACAAAATCAACAACTTTGATTTATATAGCGCCCTCCACACCAGACGGCATCTCAGAACGCTTCACAATAACGGATCCCGGGCCTGAGGCAGGAGGAGGGAGAAAAAGGTGACCAAAGACACGGTCGAAACAAAGGTCTTCAGCTGAGTCCTGAAACTAGGAAGAGAGGGGGCGAGGCAAAGGGAGTGCGGAAGGGAGTTCCAGAGTTTCGGGGCGTAGTAGCTGAAGGCACGGCCGCCGATAGTGGAACGGAGGATTCGGGGGACAAGGAGGAGACTAGAATCGGAGGAGCGAAGGCAATGGGTGCTGTGTTGGGGAGAGAGGAAGTCAGAGAGAGAGGTAGGGGGGTGCAGAGGAGTGGTGCGACTTGAAAACAAGAGTAAGAATCTTGAAATCGATCCTCTCTGTGACAGGAAGCCAGTGAAGTGTTGCAAGGACAGGGGTAATCGGGGAGTGAAGTTTGGTGAGGATGAGAACTCGGGCGGCAGAGTTCGGAATGAGCTGAATAATAGTGAATATATTGCATGAGTGTATTAATGCTGTGATGTGCTCATCATTAGATTTGTCTTTTCATTATCCCTCATCCCTCTGTCTCAGCAAGCAATCTTTGTGTTCATACTCTGTAACAATATTAAAAAAAAACTAATTAAGACACAACCACAGACCAAATATGTTTCCATCTGGGTCCTAAACTATTTTACTGTATGTTTCTTTGTTCAGTTTAATGCTATGTTAAAACAGCACATTTCAGATGGCCAGCTTTTCAATACGATTTTTTAAAAAGTGCTTGTAATGTTCTGCATATATGCTAAAGTGCGAATTTTCAATACTCTGAGATTGCTCTGCTTCCAGTGGTTTGAATAATCATAATAGTAATAATCCTTGAATTTGATATAGCGCTTATCGTATCTTCTAGATGTCTCAAAGAGCTATGCTAAATATACTGTAAAGTGAATTGACTATTTGTGGGCAAAACACAACAGCTAATTGCGCACAGCAATGTCCCACAAACACTCATGGATTGAGTGACAACATTATTATTATTTTTTCTTGAAGCATTATTATCAGGCGTGCGCAGTAACAAAATGTGCCTAAGGTTTTGCCCTGCTGGGAATCGAATACAGGTCTCTCACTTGCAAGGTGAACGCCCTAACCACTGAGCTACAGGGCTCATTATTGCAGGCTTCAAAAATTTCAAGACAGTGGAGTAAGACTGAATGAAGAAAGGGTCAACTGTGGAACTCTTTGAGAAGAATATCGACAGAAACATCTTTCATTTCAAATTTAGTGTCCAATTATTTTCTCTCTTTGTCTCCCCACTGGTTTATGCCTCTCTATTCTTGGTTGGATCTCCTCCTCTTGGGGTGCAATTTCAATGGCGCTGGTCGATTTTCAATACCCCACCTAAGTGACTGATGCTCCTGTGTGAGTGTCAACAAGCTACCCAACCGTAGAGGGTGTCACAACTGAACTTAACCGCTCCCTGCCTGGACACCACACAAGCAGTAGAGGATGCTGTAGAGGGGCTCGGAGCAGGAACCCTGAATGATTTTTCCTTCTCTAAACTTTGGAAAATCAATGCCAATTATGCCTACCCATGCAAGCTAGGATTCGAACCAGCAAGAAATTAGTCTGTAAATGGCGTCAGGATTGTCCTGACAGTAACATCTTGTGGTTCAATAACAGACTACAGATTGGTTATCTGAAATTCAGCAATGAGTTATCACACTGTATTCTATAAGCTTATGAAGCCAAAGAAGAGCCATAAAAGGGAACCCATTTAAAACCATTTTTATCCGACAGACAGTGGTGTGAGTGGGATGCCACAGTTAACTTGCTTTACAGTGGAGTGGAGAACGAAAGAGCTCTATACTTGAAACACATTTATTCATTTATTGGCTGCCAACTCAATGTTCACTATCAAAAAACGCAAAATACTGCAGATGCTGGAAATCAGAAACAAAAACAGAAATCGCTGAGAACACTCAGCCAGTCTGGAGAAACGAAAGTGAGTTGACTTTTGGGTCCAGGCACTTCATCACAACTGGCACAAGTTGGGAGGGAGAGGCTTTAAAGGACTGAGGGAGAGGCAGGGCAGGAAGACAAAGGATTGTCCTGACAGTAACATCTTGTGGGATATAGGGCAGGAGATTATGTGTTAAAGAGGTGTTAATGTTGTTAAACAGAAGTGGGGGGCGATTGCAACAAAATTGAAGAAAAGAGGTGTTAATAATGTTAAACAAAGAAGAGGGTGAAATTGTGACAGAACAGGCAGATCAGATGATCACAGAAGAGGGGGATGGTGAGCTGAAATTATTGAAATCAATATTAAGGCCAGAGGGCTGTAAGGTCCCGAGCAGATAGATAAGGTGCTGTTCCTCAAGCTTACGCTGCGGTTCATTGGAACAGCATAGGAGACCGTAGATGGAGAGGCCAGTCTGCGAGTGGGAAGGAGAGTTGCAATGGCAAGAAACCGGTAGGTCAGGGTTGCATTTATGGATAGAACGGAGGTGTTAGGCAAATCGATCACCCAATCTGTGTTTGGTCTACCAATGTAGAGAAAGCCACATCGTGAGCAGCGGATGCAATATACTACATTAGTGGTAGTACACAGTCTCACCTAAAAACCGTGCTTGGGACCTTGAACAGTGGTCTTTGAAGATGTGAAAGGGCAGGTATTGCACCTCCTGTGCTGGTATGGAAAAGTGCTGAAGGAAAGAGGGCAACTGTTGATGTTGATGGAGGATTGAACCAGGGAGTCGTGGAGGGAATGTTCCTCCGCCTCCACCGCATCTGCTCTGACAATGCCACCTTTTCATGCCTGAGCATCTCAAATGTCCTCCTTTTACCTCGTCAGAGGGTTCACATCTGCTATGGTAGGCAGGGTCCTTGACTGTGTCCGTCCTGTTTCCCACACCTCTGCCCTCACGCCATCCCCCTCTTCCCAGAACCTTGATAGGTCCACTTGTACTCACCTACACCCCACCAGCCTCAATATCCCTCAATATCTCTGCCATTTCCATCACTTCCAGTGTGACCTCCACCATAAAGCATACATTTCCCTCCCCTCTGCATTCCAAAGGGACTGTTCCCTCTGTGGCTCCCTGGTTCATTTTTCCATCAACATCTTCCCAGACCCTGTCCAAGGCCACAAGCACAGTTTTTACATGAGACAACAATTTTACATGAGACATATACTGCCAACAATGTAGTATAATATTGTCTATTGCATCCACAATGTGGCCTCCTCCTCATTGGGGAGACCAAACGCAGATTGGTTGACCAATTGACCAACATCTCCATTCTGTCCACAAATACAACCCTGACCTACCAGTTTCTTGCCATTTCAATTCTCCTTCCCACTCATAGTCTGACCTCTCCATCCATGGTCTCCTATGCTGTTCCAATGCGTCCGGAGTTCAAGGAACAGCACCTTATCTATCTGCTAGGGACCTCAGAGCCCTCTGGCCCTTAATATTGATTTAAATAATTTCAGGCCATAACAGCTCACCTTACCCTATTCTGTGACCGTTGATCTGCCTGTTCTGTTGCAACTTTACCCCTGCTTTGTTTAAGATTATTAACACCTCTTCTCTCCAGTTTTGTTGCAATCCCTTTCCGTTCCTTTCATTTCACAACATTAACATCTCTTTAACCTATCATCTCATGCCCTCTACCCCATTTTCTCTGTATATTTCTTGCCCTGCCTCTCCCTGTCTGTTAGTTCTTAACAACAACAACAACAACAACAAAATTGCACTTGTATAGCACTTTTCACATTGGGAGGATGTCCCAAAGTGCTGAACAGTCTGGTCGGGACCCAAGCGGGGAGGTGGGGGGGGGGGGTGGGGGGGTGAGGGGTGAGTGAGGGTCAAAGTAGGGGGAAGGGGAAGGAGAGTAGGAGAGGGGGAAGAGTTAGTGGGGCAGCTGAAGGCGCGGTCGAAGAGGAAGGTCTTGAGACCAGCCCTGAAGGAGGAAAGGGAAGAAGCGAGGCGGAGGGGCTGCAGGATGGAGTTCCACAGCGTGGGAGCAGAGATGCTGAAAGTCCGGCCGCCGATGGTTGGGCGGTCAGGGCGGTGGACGGGGAGCAGGCCTGAGTCTGCTGAACGAAGGGTGCGGGCAGGCTGGTAGGGAGACAATAGTCAGAGAGATAGGCAGGGGCAAGGCCATGAATGGCCTTGAAAGTGAGGACAAGGCTTAAAAGCCTCTTCCTCCCAACATGCCCCAGTTCTGATGAAGTGTCGTGGACCTGAAACGTTGACTCACTTTCCTTCTTCCATTGATGCTGCCTGACCTGCTGAGTGTTCCCAGCTATTTCTGTTTTTGATTCAATGTTCACTATGTTACATCTGAGTTTACTGGAGTTGAAGAGTTGAAGACAAAGTCCAAATGACAAAAACAAATAATCATTTCTCACTGAAAGAGAACAGACAATAAAACCCATCTGATTTGGTTTAGAAAATAAATCCATCCATAATAGTCATTTGTAGGTGTTCCAGTTAAAACCAATTTATTTGTAATCACTTAATTCCAACAATGTCCCTTATTTAATTTATGTAGAAATACATAAATTCTAATAATCATTACATTTGATACATTGCATTGCACATCAACAGGATGTCTCAAAGTACAGGATTTAAATTGTAGTGATTTCATATTTTGCAGTTGAATGCAGCAACCAATTTGCATAAGGCAATGTAGCTCAAACAGCTCATAAGTGAATGACCAATTATTATTATTGAGATTATCACTTCTGATTTGAACAGTACCATGGGATGCTTAACATCCACCCAATAAGTCAAATGGGACCTCGGTTAATTTTCTGATACAGAGAACTAAAAAATTAAACTCATCTGATTGGATTTAAAATGAAAAGATTGGCACCACTGACAATGCAGAGTTTCTCCAGCACTGAATTGGAGCATCAGCCTGGACTGAGAGTGGTTTCTTATATACCAACTGCTCAGTTAACGTTGGGGGTGCGTTCTTGAAAAATGCGATTTTAACTGAAACGACTGACAATGAAACCCAAATTGCCATACTCGTAATGATATAAATAGGGGTTACGTTCCCGCGGTAAATTTCTTATCTAAATATTCTTACACAAATATTAAATAAAGAGCAAAAATAACACTTCTACTATTGAGAATTGAAGTAAATGTTTAATAAGTACCAATTTATTAATGGTTTTCTGAGATGGTTGATGCAGTAGTGGGCAACGGTGAGTGGCGTGGGCAGAGTCATTCAGGTGAAGGGATGGATGGCCGTTTACAAAAATCTGTCCAATGTTTGTTGAACTGCTTTTTTTCTTCTTGCATTGTATTATTATTCTTGCTTGTAGCAGTTGTTCCAGACTGGTGCAGCCAACAGGGTAATAACAAGTGGCTTTAACTGCTGTCACATTGTGGCTTGTAGCAGTTGAAGCCACTCGTTAATATCCTGTTGACTACTGAGCTGCATTCCCCATGTCGCGTCCCCACATGGCTGGTCGCCAGCACATGGTTGCGCACGTGATTCACGCACATTTTTTCTAAACTTTACGATGGTGTTCGTAAAAGTACCACATTTGGTGATTATTTTATAAATGATGTAGAATGGAAACAACAGGTAGCGGGACAATGGATAACAAGTTGATCCTGTTGTCCACATGAGGCTTCATGCCTTCCTAATCCTCTCCCTATGCCCTTCCCATGCCCTCTGTTCCCTTCTTCCTCACGTATACATCAATGTTTTACCTGCAAATATACAGTCAATATGTGTGTTTCACAGAAGAAGGATGTCTCAAAGTACAGGATTTAAATTGTAGCGATTGTATTTTTTGCATTTGTTCAGTCAATTCACTTTACATTATATTCTGTGAAGTGCTTTGAGATGTGAAAAATGTGATATCAAATACAAGGATTATTATTTGTTATTATTATCACCAATTTCTCTGTTAAATGTAATGATACATTTTACTAAGATGTATCAGCGGGGTTTAGGTGCTAGCACTCACATGTTGAATGCAAAAATGATTCCTTCCAAAGATCCCATAATGCTATTCAAAATGATAAAGCAGTTTCTCCAGTATCCTGCCAACAATCTGCCAGATAAAACTGATCATTTGCTTCATGGCTGTTTGTGGGACATATTCTTTCTTGATTTATTGTGTAATCAAATAAAACAAGAGAACAACAAATCATTCTCATTACTTCATATAATAAATTCACTTCTATCAGCCTCAGGTCAATACACTGACTATTCTCTTATTCCTCCATGCTATTCAACATGAGAACATTTTGTAGATATGATGAAGTCAGCTTTCACCTACGTTACTGTTTGCTGCACTTTTTCAGAAATTATAATTAAATTCACTTGGATGTACTGCAGCTCAATGAGCAAACGCTGGATTTTCACTAACTATGGTATTTTCCCAGCTCTAACATAACATCTTAGATTGTGTATCTCAAAAAAGTACACAGGGGATGAGACTAAGCAAAGAAAATTTAAATACATTAAATTACAAAAGTGTAGAGGTCCATTTGAAATGAAGGCTTTGTATTTTTATAGCTCATCATAAGAAGCACTTCACAGAATATACTGTAAAGTGAATTTGTGGGTGAAACGCGGCAGCCAATTGCGCACAGGAGTGTCCCACAAACAGTCGTAGATTGTAGTGACCAATTTATTATTGTTATTGATGGATTATTATTAGGTGTGTGAAGTAAGAAACTTGCCCAAGGTTTCGCCCTGCCTGGAATTGAACCCAGGTCTCTCACTTAAGAGGCGAGCACTCTAACCATCAAGCTACAGGACTCCACCTTATGCAATCACAGAATTTTACAGCACTGGTAAAATGATGAGTGATTCGGTTCATTGTGCTCTCTGAAAGAATGACCCATTCAGTCATGTTTGACCCCCCACTACCCAACTCCCCTGGACTGAGGAGCGAAGACCAGACCATATTAATTAGGGTGAATGTGACTGAACTCTCTGGTTAAATGTATGTCACCTATGCACAGAAATTTCCCTTTGCCTGGAATGGAATACTCCCTCTCTAATATGAGGGATGCTCCCTGATTACTTAAATTTAGAGAGAATTAGGCATAGGTTGGCAAGAGCCAAGGTCTGTGAGAATCTGAAACAAAAACAGAAGTTACTGGGAAAACTCTTTTCCCAGCAACTTCTGTTTTTGTTTCAGATTTCCAGCATCTGTAGTATTTGGTGTTTTGTCTATGAGAATCTGTATTGGGGTACTAGTGGAGATTAATCAACTAAAATTCAATTTCATGGAGCACTTTCTGCAAGCTTCCTGCTGCTTGTCCAATTGTTTGATTTCAGTTCTCCAAGATTCTATGATTCTATGATTCTATGCTATCCTATGTGAAGGATGCTATACAAGTTGTTGTTTGATTTAGGGATTTAAACATGGTGATGGATTTCTATATTTGCCAGATAATAACAATATTAATAATTCTTGCATTTGATATAGAGCTTAATCACGTCATTAAGATGTCTCAAAGCACTTCACAAAATATATTGTAAAGTAGAATGTATATTGTGGGTGAAACATAGCACCCAATTGCACACAAACAATCATGGATTGAGTGACCAAATTATTATTATTAAGGCTGCCTGACTTGTCAACAAAAAAAATCAAGAAGTCTATCTCTTAGGAAACTTCATTTTGGCAGACCAGCAGAGCTTTTATCTGAAGATGAAGGTCCAGTGATATTCTCAATGAGAATGATGGGTGCTGGATGCAAAAATGATTCCTTACAAATGGCAAACGTGTTCAATGCACAAAGAAATTTCTAATTTGCAACTAAAAAAAATTATTAACATAGATTGCTAAACATACTGAACCTTTTGTTATGTTATTGTAAAGGGATTTCTCAATTCTCAAGTCATGAAAAGATTGGTATATTAGTGATCAGTGTAAGAAATACTCCATTGTATGTTCCTTTATACAATTTGTGATACAGCAGGAACAAGAACATTGCAATTGCATATGTGGGTGGGCACAAATAGTGGAATATTGCTTTAAAGAGATGAGATGTTTGGCAGATTATCCTTGTGAAAATTACATTACTCGATTCTTAACAGCAACAATTTCACCCTCATGCTCTCCTTCACATCTCATATGCCCACAAAATGCAGTTGTTATAAATTGATCACCATTAATGCCAGTTTAACTTTGATGAATTGCACTATTTCTGCACCTGCAGTCATTAGCAACAATTTAACTTTATTTATAGGTATTTAATTGAAAGGGACACTAAAATAATCTACAATAAAATACTCCTTACTCCACATGCCTTTGTTTACTTACTTAACAGTAAGTAAGAACTTGGTTGTTAGTCGATTAGAGGACAGCTTTCTGGGAGTAATAATCCCTTCAATAAAAAATATGGTCAACTAATCCACGACTGTTTTTGTACGACATTGCTGCGTGCAATTGGCTATAAATAATTATCGCTAAATTCTTGCGTGTGATATAATGCCTTTTCACGTCTTTGAGATGCCTCATAGGGCTTCACAGAATATACAATAAAGAATTTAATTATTTAACTGTTTAAATTCCCTTTGTCAAACTGTATAACCTGGCTGAGAGCTGGAATGCTGTTTCTTTTAGACCTGCTATTTATCTGTGGAATGTAACTGCAAGCTATTTATGATAATACTCTCTTGGAGAAGGATGTCCTCTGTTTTCTGTGATGGACTGATCAACGTGCATGTCAACCTACATAGATCTTGACAAAATCCCAAAAGACTGATACAATTTAAATTCACTTACCTACAAAAATATACACAGTCACCGCACTTTATAGGAAACCCTGTTTAGCTTTGAGACATCTTTGGATAGGAAGTGTGCTATATCAGAAGCAAGGATTATTCTTATTATTTATTTTCAGTTTCATTGTCTTCAGAAAGATCAAAAAGTAATTGATAGATTTTGCAATAATCGTTGAATGCCATTAGAAACCTGTAAATTGTCCAATTGCAATCTATGTTGTTTACCTGCATTGAAATATGTTTTTAGAGCTTGAAATCTGGCATGAAGGGAATTTCAGGAATGAACCCATGTTATGTGGTTTTCTTTCACACCCCCAATCACATCACCTATTAAGTGATAAGTGACTTTTTCTATATAATCAGACACTGCAGAACAAATCTCATTACTGTATTTTGAATTTACCAGTGTCAGATGAGATTGTAATACAATTATAATATTGAAGTTATCCAATTCATATATATCGTTAATGGGTAACTGCATTGCAGAATTAGATCAATTGTACAACTTGCTTTCTTCTGTTGATTATTCATAACATAACATCCCAAGGCAATCAATCTAATTTAAAAAACATTTTTTGGAAGTGCTGCACAATTATAGAGCTGCAATGTCTTGGTTATGTTGCGGTACCTGTACTTGCAAGTCGCAGTGCGTATAAATAGTTATAGTGTATATTGTATGTATAACCAGCAGGAGTTTTAGTCCTTTTGTATCACACTACATTGCACTTGTGTGCAATACTTAATACTTTTTAATGTCTGAAATCCAATCAATTACAGAAAAGAATGTTGGCTCTGTACATTTTCATTCATTTGTTTTCATCCATTCCATTCTCTCACATTTTCACATACTTATTGCTTGCTGTTTCCACAGGCACCATGTGGCTTTGTGTATCATCCCCTTATCTACCGGTTATTTGATCATAGTGAGCCTTATCACGTCTTCTCTCAATATCCACATGCACACACGCATATATACTTTATACACCCTTTGTTTTAGAAATAACCATGAGATAACATTTAGGAGTAAGAAGTTTGGATGGGGAATTGGATAGGTCCTTGAAAAGGAAATAATTACAGGTAAGAGCAGGGGAATGGGACTCGTTGGTAGCTCTTTCGAAGAGTCAGTACAGACACGATGGGCCTAATGGCCTCATTCTGTGCTGCAAGATTCTATGATTCAATGGTTTTCCTCTACTGAACCAAAGGTTGCTGAGCCAATTATAGTGCAGTAGAAGCCAGTTTATCCATGACTAGATGCACTGGCACTTCTGTATAACCAGCACGCCAAAAAAAAGTCCCCATTCGATAAACCGGAACTTATCCGGAACAATAGCAGTGGAGCATTTGTAAATGCATAAATAATAACAAAATAACAGAATATTGTATTGGCACTCACCGTCAAAACCACTCTCCCATGCCCCCCCCCACCCCTGCTGGTAGATGCTGCGCTTGAAGCCATGATACTGCAGTTGAGGTTTACAGTCCAGCGACTCTCCCCAAAATGGAGCACGCCAAGCGGGTGAAAAAACCGGAGTGCGTATGACTTCAAAGTTATATGAGCGGCAAGCCGATAATGCTAGCCGATAACCCACATTGTCACGCAGGTGCCGTATTTCGGTTTGCCGCTAGTAGAATCTAGGGCTTCCGCTTGCAGCTAGTAAAGTCAGGCGACTTTAAAATCGCACTGCCGCCTCCCTCACCTGCCTGGCGCCCTCCACTCAAAAAAGAATCGCTGGACCTCAAACCCCAACCAGTAAAGGTGAGAAGCGCAAGAGAGCAGCCCCAACAACAAGCACCAACACAATACTCCACCACTATCTGTTATTACTTAGTCTGATGCTTATGGCGTGTGTTAAAATAACTTAAATTTTTTTGTAGTGAGTTTTCGGCCATGGGCCGCCCGAAAATCCGGCAGGCGCTTTAACCGGCATTGGCCAGGTCCCGTGGGTGCCGGATAAACAGGCTTCTACTGTACCTCAACTTCTGCCTTGCCTAAGATCAGCCAACTCAGCACAGACTGATATGTAAACCTATGATCTGACCTGGAAAATGCTGCACTGGACTTCTAGTCTATGGGAGGAGGACGTGGGTTTATATTATCATGATGAATCAGTGGATCAACCTAATAAAATTTTAAATTGTACCCTTAAATTTATATTTATGCTGCAGACAGTGCAAAATCTCAAGTGGTGTGAGACTTCTTCATTGAAGTGTTCTCGCAACATTCCTGTTGATTCAGATAATAATCATTGCATTTGATGAACTATAATTCCATACAACCAGTATAAATTTTGCCTTGAAACAATTAAAAGATAACATATCTATGGTAATACCTCTTCTATTCATCAGTGGTTTAAATTGAGGGATGGATGAGTCAAATTAGCCATTTGATATCCCATTGTATTTGTTTTTTACATAAATACAAAGTTGCTAGTTTGTAAGCTGCAGAAAGTGTAATGATTTTAATTATATAATATTAATTTGCTTAATACCTCACCAATTATGTGTCACAATGTTTATGTCCTTTTATTCAAATGTGAAGCTTCAATGAAAATGTTTGACTGTTGGCAACCTGACCCAACCATCAATTGATCAACTGGAAATTACATCAAGTAATACAACAGGGGATGCATCTTGTTAGTAATCCTTGCATTTGATATATGGCCTTTCACATTGGGAGAATGTGACAGAGTGCTTCATTGGTATACTGTAACATAGTTACTTTGTATAGCAACAATAACAACAAATTGCATTAAAAATGCAAATGACATCTTTCATGTCAGAATGACATCCCAAGGCACTGGAACATTGAGGGTTTGAACCTGAGCTGGAGATTGGATTAGAAAGGGCCAAGGATTGTGGGGGTGCAGGTGGGAAGATGACAGAAGGTGTCAAAGAAGAAGGTTTTAACACAGACCTTGAAGGAAGCAAGGGAGGGGGCAAGGCAAAGGGACTCCAGGATAGATGTGCAATTTGTAGGCAAACAACCAATTTGCACTCAGCAGTGTCCCAAAATAGCCACAAATAGAATGGCCAGTTTCATTGGTGATTGTTGGCACAGGAAAAACTACTTTCTCTTTTCAAAGTTCAACTCACTTAAGTCATATCAGTCATTACCATAACATTTAATGTAACTTTCGCAAAGTCCAAGTTGTCGGCAAACTTGTATAAGTCATATAAAATCCGATTTAATTAGTAAACTACACTGCACATGCATAATTCAATGCAGTCGGTAAGTGCAAATGTGGTAGTTCATCAACGCATGCGGTAGTGGGTCAAGACTACGTTTCCTGCGATTCAATACATCTTGAACATATTCAAGACTGAGATTGATAGTTTTTTAAAAGCTAAATGAATTAAGGGATATGGGGATAGGGTAGGTATATGGAATTAGGATAGAAGATCGCCATGGTCTTATTAAAAGGTGGGCAGGCTAGAGGGGCCAAATGGCCTACCCCTGCTCCTATTTTTTATGTTCTTATGTTTTTGAACCATTGCTGCGTGAGCACTTACTGACAGGCATTGGAATTACATTGAATTGCATGTAGTGAAGTTCTTCCACGCATGCATTGACTGATCAAGACTGTTCCTTGCTGTTCAATGCAGTCCTCTGGTTGGTAAATGTGCATGCGTTGATAGGACAGATGTCATTTGCCGTGATTCAATGCAGCCGCTAGGTGCAGGAGTAATTGAGAATAGGGGAGCGTTATGTGACTAATACAACGAGTGAGAAAATAAACCTAAGTGGTTTTGATAGGAAACTGAATGGGACATGAGAGCATTCAGAGGGATTTAGGTGTCCTTGAACACCAATCACAGAAAGTTAGTATGCAGGTACAGCAAGCAATTAGAAAGGCTAACAGCATGTTAGCATTTATTGCAAAGGGGTTAGAGTATAAGAGTAGGGTGTTTCCCCTAGTTGCAGAATCTAAACCTAGGGGTCATAGTCTCAAGATTAAAGGTCTGCCTTTCAGAACTGAGTTGAAACAACATTTCTTCACTCAGAAGGTACTGAATTTATGGAATTGTCTGCCCTAGAAGGCTGTGGATGCTCAGTCATTGAACATATTCAAGACTAAGAAAAATAGATTTTTAAAAGCTAAAGGGATTACGAGTTAGAAGATTAGCCATGATCTTATTAAATGGAGGGTCTCAGGCTCAAGGGGCTGAATGGCCTTCTCCTGCTCCTATTCTGTTCTTATAAAGAGTTTTACTGTAGTCCATGGGATCTTTAAACTCCATCTAATCAGGTAGACAGGATTTCAGTTTAACATCTCATCCAAAAGATGGCATCTCTGACAATGAATCACACTGTATTGGAGTATCAACACAGAATCCTAATTTGGGGCTGTTACTACAATCTTCTGATTCAATGTGAGGGCTAACATTTTAGCAACAAAATTTTGGAGCGTTTCAAGAGACATGAAGTCAAACATTTCAATGGAATCAATCAGCAAATATTACATTTAGGTAATCACAAGCAATCCTCCAGTCACTGAATAGATGTTGCAGAGGCTGGTGAGTACCTTTTATTGTTGCCTAAGTGTTTGAAATGACAAATACTTCACAGAATCAGTTTGATTTTCTAAAGATCCATATGGGCAGATCAATGAACACTTGTACTGAACCATCAGGTATGTACAGTGACAAGTATTTATTGTTTGGCTTATAAAAGAACCCCCCCCCCCCAAATATTGTGTTAAATAATGACCAAATTAAGAATAGTTAAGGTATGGTAAAAGCAGATGTTCACCTTTCCATGTCATTGGAAAGGCATTGCTCTAGGCATCAACTTTCCTTTTCTTTGTTACAATTAATTCCCCAAAATGATTCACATGGGAGATCCTGTTGATTTCATATTTTATCTACTCACACTCAACACTAACATTTTAATGGAAGAGTTCCAAAATTCTTGTCTTAATAAATTTTATATTCCCTAAAAGAGAGACCTGGTCTTTGCAGATGTGTGATCTTTCTTTCTTCCTGAGAGGTTGATATCTTATGCCCACAGTACGGTCTAGAGCTCTATCTATGAGAATAAGAAAACATGTCAGGTTCAAAGTACAGAGAAGATAACTTACACAAAGCAACCGCTTGAAGTAAATTCTACATGAATACATGTTTTAGTAAGAGAAATCTTAGGAGAAAAAGTTATGCCTTATTTTGGATGACTATCCATAATACTTACAGGAGGGAAGAAGGTGTATTTTAATGTAGAAATAAAGGTTGCCCAGCCTGTAAAAATTAAACAATTTTTTTTTTTATATCCTTACATTTGGTACAGTGCCTTTTACATCAGGAGGAGGACAATTTATAGTGCTTCAAAGTACTTTACTGTAAGTCTAGTGACCGAGTCAGCACTTTTGAACATCCTCCCAACATGAAAATCAAATTTTGTTGTGGTTGTAAGATATCTGAAAAAGGGAAAGGAATTGACATGCATTTGACATTGATTATCAACTATTTAAATATTTTACAAATGCCTGAGCATTTTCATAAATTAATTCCATCTTAAAATGTATTTTAACAATGTTATTGGTTTTATACTTGATAATACATGGATAGCAAGAGTGTCAATCAATACATTCACAGTCACAGGAGGTGATGTTACCAGTGATTTGATACCTTGTCTCTAATGATACATTTCTCTCTGTGTTTCATTTTTCTCCTTTTTAAAATAAATGGTTAAATTCACAATCAATCATCTTATTATTTATTTATGCTCTTATATATTCATTTCCTCTCATCTTTATTTTTGAATGCTCATCCATCATCTACTTCTGTATCTATGGTCTGCCATCTCAGTTTCTACTGTGGAAGCACAAACATAATTGTACCGACTTTTGCTTCCATTCCAGCACTGATGTATTTCAATCTCTATGAGGCCAGTCAATTTGCACACAGATTTTCAACCTCAAAATTAAAAATGAAATCATATTTTAAATTATCTACGCTTTGATGTTTCCAAATAATCCTTTACTTATTAATATTTGATATACAATGATATGAGGAGAGGGTCAGGTTAGTAATGAATCATTTCAGGCTTCATTAATAATGTCCTGCTATACATAAAATCATGTTTCTACTGGCATGTATGCTGAATATTAATAACTTTACCCTAATTAATTGCAAACGCAACAGGAAATAGATATTATTAGCTGGTGGAAAGAAACTGGAATAATTGTTACCTGCTCCCTGTGTTAAGTTTCATCCCTTCATTTCTGGGTTTATGAGCTAAAACCTGAGGTTGTGATATATCCACTGGTGGAAGCAATATATTGCAAACATATGAGTTAAAGGATTACCTGAATTTCTCCCACAAAGTTTGGTGCCTGTTTAAATACAGAGACTTTGGCCAATTATTTCCTTGGTCTCGTCTTTCAGGATTTAAAGAAGGAATGATATTGACAAATCTACTTAAACGCTTTCCTTTTCCTGCATTTTATTTATTTTTCATCATCTTGCAGTGAGTGCCTGATACCCATATGACCACTGGGAATATCACAGCAAAGTCTTTACTCACTCGGCATCCTAACACAAGTCCCTTTCCTGGGTGGAGAATCTCTGCCAGATTTTTCCCTTCTATAATCCAGGTCAGGTATATTCAGGACATTGAATGCAAGCCAAGTTCCTTCTGTTCTATATTTTAAAAGTTATGAAAAAAACTAGCAGCTAAAGTGAAGCAGTTAAATAGTAATCCTTGTGTATGAAATAGCACCATGCACATCCAGAAGACATATCAAAATGCTTCATGGGATTTACCTTAAAGTATAGTGATTATGTATTTTGAGGGGCAACTGTGAGGCCAGCGAATTTGCACACAACCATGTTCCACAAACTGAATGACCAATGGATAGGACAATAGGAGATTTTTTTTTCTCTCTTTTGAATAGTGTTATGGGATCATTAACATTCATCTTAACAGGTAGATGGGACCTCGGTTTAACATTTCATCTGACAAATTGACACCTCTCACAATCTTTCCCAGCATTGGAGCGTTAGCCTAGACTGTATGAGTTCAAAGTCCCAACTTGAGGTTTTAACGCTCAACTTTCTTATTCAGAGATGAGAATTTCAACAACACATCATTAGTCTGGTAAAAATAACCTGTCGTATAACAGTCTAAACCCAGTTCAGGATCCCCATTAATAAGTGAACAATCAAACACTTGGTGAATCCTGCTTCACAATGACAGGAAGAGCTGATATTGAAGGATCAAAAAGCTACAAACTGAGCCAGACTGACACGCTCTTGAAAGGAATTGTTAGAAGTATGGGGTGAAAATGTGATGTTTAATAATTATCGCATGGAATCTGTATTTTTCCATCCATTCTTGGAATTGAACCTTTCTCAGCATCAGCACAATGGTTGGGCCTGAAGTATTCTGCTCTCACTTTCTATTCCTGGCAATGGGGATTGAATCTTTTGTGTATTTAAAAGCAAGGCACCAATTTACCTAAATCTGCAGCTTTCACACACTGGCACCTGGAGGTTAAGAAAATTGAATCCGCTAAGTAGCAAACAGGAAAATGCTGAAATATCCTGAAAATTTTGTTTTGAAACATTGCATTTTTCAACCTATCATTTCAATAATTCATTTACTTCTATATTAGCAACTTTAACTGGTAGTTTTCTTCTTAATCTAGAACAGCTTTTATAGACAGGCACCACACATAAAACTGTTAATGTAGAAATATGAAAAAAAAAGTAAATGCAAGGGAAACAAAACATTTATTTCTCAATTCAGGTTAAATTTGTGTGTTCTTAAAACATTCCTTGACTTATTTAATGTAAGGAATGCCAGCAAGTGCCAGCCTTCTTCAGGCAAGTGGTTTGTCCTTCTCAGTGTCCTACTGCCATCACTTTGTGCAACCTGATTGAAACTCTTATAATTTTGTAAATTTTAGACTCTACACCAGACCCCACATGCTTGTGGGATATGTTGTGTGCAAATGGGCTGCAGTGTTCACCCAAAAAAGCAGATCTTGCATTTTACAGTATATACCTGTGAAGCATATTGGGATGTCTTCCTGATGTGAAAGGTCTATATTAAATATGAGGTTATTATTATTATTGTTACCCCTCAACTTGGGTACATTGGAAGCATTGTCAAACACTTTGAGAGGTCCTCCCAATATGAAAGGCACTATATTAAGGCAAATTATATTGTATCATGATTTATCCATTGGAATAAGCAATATTTTCTTAGCTGGTGTGGAAGCTCCTGATGTAACCTGTATCATGTACCTAGTACACAAAGGTCACTGCTGAGCAATACACATTACTACGTCTCATAAAGTATATCGATATTGCTTACTCCACTGAAACGTCACCACATCAATCCAGAAGAGCCTACTATTAGCTGGCATTTAAGGCAAAAATAGAAATTTACATGATATTGCAGTGCCATCAGTTGAAACAATCTCCAGAGAAAATAGATAAAGCCAAGGAATATTCCCCTGAGATATCGGTTAAAAGAATCATTGTGGTTCTGCTAGGATAGTCCTACAATATATAAAATCCATTTAATAATGTGTCGAGTCCTGACAGGACTGCTTGTGGCACAGAAATATGTCACTACAACATTGAAAATTAAACTGCTTTTCTCCTCCACTGTGGCCTCAAATTTCAGTTGTCATTATGCATAGCACTTTTGGCCATGTCAGCGTTAATGTTGTTTCCACATTATAATTGTTCACCCAAGATGTTGCATCTAATGCTAAACCAGAATTTCAGCCCATTGGACCGAATCAGTGTTTAGGGGCTTTGCCATGCAGAACATTGTTCTAATTAGATCCCCGAGTTATAATAATAAAACAAATCATTTTCATTGTACTGTGAAAAGGGATTTTCACTATTAATAATAATCCTAGATTTGATATAGCACTTTTCATGTCAGGAGTTGGTCTCAAAGCACTTCATATGATACACTGTAAAATGAGTGATTGTGTACGCCATAGGTAAAAGAAGCAGCCCACTTGTACATAACAATGTACAAGTGGGCTGTTAAGAAGGCATATGGGATACTAGGCTTTATAAATAGGGGTATAGAGTACAAAAGTCAGGAAGTGCTGACTAACCTCTATAGGACTTTGGTGAGGCCTCAGCTGGAATACTGTGTTCAATTCTGGTCACCACACTACAGAAAGGATGTGAAGGCATTGGAAAGGGTACAACGAAGATTTACTAGGATGGTGCCAGGATTGAGGGACTTCAGCTATGAGGAGAGGCTAGATAGGCTAGGGTTATTCTCTCTGGAGCAGAGAAGATTGAGGGGAGACCAAATAGAGGTTTATAAGATCATGAGGGGTTTCGACAGGGCACATAGAGAAAAACTATTTCCACTCGTGGGTGAATCTGTGACTCGTGGTCACAGATTTAAAATAGTTTCAAGGCGCAGTAGAGGGGAGCTGAGGATAAATTTTTTCACTCAGCGAGTTGTTCGAATCTGGAATGCATTGCCTGAAAAGGTGGTGGAGGCTGATTCGATAACAACTTTTAAAAGGGAATTAGATCTTTATTTAGGGAGAACGGGTCTGTTAGGCTATGGGGAGCGGGCAGGGCAGTGGGATTGAATCGCTCTTTTCAAAGAGCCGGCACAGACTAGATGGGCCGAATGGCCTCCTTTTGTGCCGTAAAATTCTATGATTCTATGATTCTATGAATCTATGATTCTAATGTTTCACAATCATCTATTTAATTACTTTTATTTCAGGAGATCGTTGTCCAGGAGAAACTCCTTTGCCTTTTTCAGTAGTGCCAAGGGATCTTTAGTATCCATGTGAACTAGCAGAGAGGGTGTTAGTTTAACAATGTATCCAAAGAACATCACCTCCAAAATGCAGCAGACGCCAAAAACACTGTATTATAGCTTCCCACTTAGCTCTCAAATCACTTAATATTTAACACATCGTATTTTGTTTAATTCTCATATAATTCCCTTCATTTTGAAGCCAGATTTTTGAAAGTTTTTCTCAAAGTACAGGAGAAAACTGTCTTCAAAATGAAGACTGATTTGAATCATTTGGCAAATTCTGGACCCTGTAAATACATCAATTGAATAAATTAAGACCGAAGCAGAATTTCTCTCCATTGATTTACTTAAAAACAACTTATAAAATATTTGCAGTTGTATTCTTTTCACAAAGAAATTATCTGGCTATAACTTGTTAACATACATTATCTTGTTGTTTTTCAGACTGTCACTTATACTTATTTAAAACCATGCAAACTTCACCAAGTTGCAATTGGTACAAATTTGAAGTACAGATGAGTCCAGTTCTAACAAATGGTTATTGGTAAATATATAATGGATATCTGCAATGCTCCTTTCCAAAACAATATCTTAAAGATATCTTAAAGATTAAACAATCATTCACTCTATATTTGTAGGATCTTCCATATTTGCCTTCAAACATATTTTAGTTTTGTTGCTCAATGGTTAGAGCACTCACCTTACAAACGAAAGACCTGGGTTCGATTTCAGGCACAGCAAAACATTAGGCAAGTTTTGTGACTCCACATGGCTGATAATATTCCCTCGAGAAAAAAATCCTTAATAAATGGGTCATTTCAATCCATAACAGTTTGTGGGACACTGCTGTGCGCAATTGGCTGCCGCATTTCACCCACAAGTATAGTCAATTCACTTTATAGTATATTCTATGAAGCACGTTGAGACGTCTAGAAGACATGAAAAGCACTATATGAAATTCAAGGATTATTATTAATATTGTTTTTAATATTATTATTATTATTACCTGTGAAGTAATTTGAAGCATTTGATTTGATAAGGCTATACGTAATGCAAAGTTGTTCTTTCTTTTGTTTCCTCTTCAATGTGTACTTTCAACAGTGCAGCCATTTGTTGACTTTGCAAAGCAAATGAAGCATTTCTATTAGCTAATTGTCTCATTTATATGCCATTATTAAATCCACCAATGTGATGTGCACGTCAATTCAAGTGTAGTTAGTTAATAGTAAAATGTATTTGCAATTTTGTGCAATGTAAACAACAATTGTTGAACAATAATCTAAACATATAATTTTCCTTTGAGTGGGGCCTTAGTGCAATATGAAATTCCATCATCTCAGTTTGTCATGGCATTTATCAAGTCTGCCCTGCAATGCTAACCCCAATAAATTTTCAGTGAGTGAATTATTTATGATGCTCCTTCAATATCTAGTGTTTGAATTTATCTGTACATATTTGTTAGGAGCACCACATCAGGAGCAAATCTGACATTTGATGCCATTCTGCAACTGTCCTATTTCTTTAGACCGTGACATATGTTAGGAAGTTGACAGAAAGGTTAGGAAGTGTTGCTCATTAAGCTGCTATTTATCAGAGGCATTGTGATAATGCTGAGCTCAAGCTCAGATCAAAGACTGGGATTTCAACCCAATACTCTGTGATTATATAAGAAAAGATTCCAAGCAGTGGCAGCTCACCTGAGGCAAGTGAGACACTGCCTCATCTCGAATTTTGCCGAGCGCAGGAGCACGGAAAGGCAGTACAGAAGCAGGAGCCACAGGAACGGCTGTCTCGGCACAGGAGCAAAGCCAGCAGGAGAGAGGTGAAGGCATTGTGAAGGATCCACCGCCATGGTAACACAGAAGCTTGAACAAACTCATATTGCCTCACATGTCAAAAGGTCACCACCTACAATGGTTCCCAGCCATATTCATAATATTGGACAAAACCTTATATGGCATAGTGATGATATCATGCATGTTCTCATTGCTTTGTGATAGAGCACTGATATTTTGAAAGATAATAATAATCCTTGCATTTGATATAGCACCTTATATTACGTTGTTGAGATGTTTCCAAGTGCTTTACAGGATATACTGGAGTGGATTGATTGTGTTTTCTGTGGATTAACTATGACAGCCAGTTAGACACAGCAATGCCCTTCATTATTGGAGTAAGTCACCAATTTTATTTTGGGGATTGTTGACCAGGATACCTGGAGAAATTTTCTTCTAATTTAAAATATTGCCACGGGATCTTTAACATCTCATGTAAAGGGCGACACCTCCGACAATATAATACATCCCCAGCAATGCATTGTAATGCCATCTTACACAATGGGGCTTGAATCAACAACTTTCCGACTCGGAGGCACAAGTGCTTGCTACCAGGCGGACAGATTTACATAATAAACACCTCCAGATATGAGAGGAAATAATAGGTCTATTTGATTCACTTTTATACCAGAGTATGATTCTGAACTTGATGATTTACTTTGAACTAGCTGTACTTGGCAAAGAGAGACTTTCTGCTGGCATGACACGGTGAATGGAACCTAATAACAGTGATACAACTGTTACAAATTCAGCAAATGTAACAGCTTGTGTGACTGGCAAATTAGGGCCATATGGAGGTAGATTTGGGCTCCAGGATCTTTTTTTGTTTAGCAACGAAACAAATCAACCTCAAATCAGAAAATCTAATCCTTGTGAAGACAATCTGATCTTCAGTTCAAATCTGTAGTGGCTCAGTAAGCTCCTGCCAATCTCCTTGGTACTCTCCTCTTCCTTAAAAATGAGTAAAGCAGTAATAAGAACATTGTGATTGATAATAATAACAACCAACTGTGAGTACTGCACTAATAGCAATCAAGCTTTGTGTTGTAGTAAAAGGATTAACTGCCTACAGAGAAATATTTTGTAGTCAAACTGTGAGTGCAATTGGCTTCAAGTGACTTTGTACTTCATTTCAAATCCAAAGCTGGCTTTTACCTGACTGTTATGGTTCTGTTTTCCAGCTGTAGTATTAAATATTTTGCATATTTAGAAGACAAGCAGTAATATGCAGGTAAATTAGTTTCACAGCAGGGTCAAGCATGCAGTGTTTGCTAGCTCTAGTGAATGTTTTGTTCCATGGATTAAAAAAAACACAATAATAAAATTGGTCATTTCATTCCACGACTATTTGTGGGATTCTGCTGTGCGCAATTGGCTGCTGTGTTTTGCTCACAAATATACAGTATAGTCAATTCACTTTACAGTATATTTTGTGAAGCGCTTTGAGGCATCTGGAAGATGTGTAAAGTGCTATATCAAATGCAATGATTATTATTATGGAAAACCTGTTACTCTATAAGCAAAGAACAAAAGGTTTGTAAAAACATAAAATAGTATCTCAATAATAATCCCTACCAATAAGTAGGGATAACTTGCATTTATATAGTACCCTTCACCGCCAACGAGCCAGTGGGATAGCAGGGAGGAGGTGACCATAAACTGGACCAAACAAAGGTATCTTGTTGGTGGGATTTGAAAGTGGGGATGGAGAAGGCACGGCAGAGAGATTGGGTTAGAGAGTTCCAGGACATTGAGGCATAGTGGTTGAAGGCACGGGTACTGATGGTGGAAGGGAGGGCATGAGGGACAAACAGGAGGCCGGAGCCAGCTGAGCAGAGGTAGAGGGTGCTGTAGTTGTGGGTAAACAGGTCGGATGGGCAGGGATGTGCAAGGGCATGAAGGGATTTGAAAACGAATGAGAGGATCTTGAAATCGATCCGTTCAGTGATTGGGAGTCAGTGGAGCCTGGCAGGACTGGTGTGTTGGGGGTACAGAGTTCCGTACTGGTGAGTATCGGGTGGCGGAGTTTTGAGTTAATTTAATTTTGTGTATGGTGGAGCTGGGGAGATCAGCAAGGAGGGCATTGGAATAATCCATCCAGGAAGTGATGAACAGTGGATGAGGGTTTCAGCTGTGTCGGTTATCAGATATGGACGGAGATGGGCAATGTGACAGAGGTGGAAAAAAGAGGAGCCAATACTATATGTGAACAGTCATACAGATCTTCTTACATGCAAACATTGAAAGATGAATAAACTGTGATGGGGTTGGAGTGGTTGATATTTATTTTTTTGTATCTCAGCTTGGAACAGTCATCGAAAAAACAATGTTCAGCTTCCATACATTGAGGCTCTTGTATGACGTGTCTTATGTAATTGACATATTTATCAGTATACTTCTGTCATTGTATGTACTCGAATGCACATCCTTAAACATTCCACAAAATAACTCATAATGGCAAAATCTCACAATACCAGATCTTATTAGGCAGATATAGTTTCTTTTATACATTCAGTTTACAGCAGGCAACTCCAATATATCTTGTCCCCATACTAGCCAGTGAGCTAGTTTGTCATTGTTTTCTCTGCTTTTATCATTAGGTGAATATTTTGTTTCCCTACTGCAGGAACTATTTATCAGTCCGATTAATGAAGTTACAGTTTTTGTTTGTCTTAAAGTGGTACAATCCCACGATTGAACCTACAGAAGAAATAATTCAGTTCTGACACAATTACTTCAATGTTTGGACGATTTGTCACCAATGATTATGCCATTATATTGTGTAGATTTATTCTTAGAGCAGTGGTTCCCAACCTCAGGTCCCGACCCAAATCAAGGTCGTGAGGATCCTCAATTGGGTTGTGAAGGGTCATCAGAAATTTATTTTTTTGCTTTTTTTAATGGTGAAAATGCTTTTTTAATGCCAGAAAAAAAGTGCCCGAGGCGACACTGTCGACCAATTTATATGAAAGACTGTACTTACGAGTTGTGCTGAATCCACAAAAGTGTGACGGACATACGTCTTGACTGAGTTTCGCTTCAGTTGTGATGTCACCACCTAAGGGTCGGGAGGATCAGTTGGTGGCTAATTTGAGTCGCAGCAAAAAAAGCTTGGGAATCACTGACTTAGAGAGAGAAAGTCGCAATACTGAATACATTGTCACGCATTTGTACTTACTTAAAAGAAAATTCTCCATATTAGAAGAATAAATTGGCTGATCTCTGATGGGTTAAATGTCGCAACATTAAAATTTTGCTCTGGTCAATAAATTAAGCTATTAAGTGTTCCATGTGTACGACCCCTATCTCTACTCCCAGCTTCATCACAATGGTTGGGCATAAAGCATGTATGTGGGGTCAACCATCACAATACAGTTACCAATTCCACAAGGGCCACACCAAAGGGCTTTACCCTGCAGATATGTCATTACAGATGTTTGGATGAAGAAAATTATTTCGCATATTTGAACTCATACACATGTATCCAAAATTATCTGAAAATTAAATGGAGCAAAACAAATTTAAGGTAAATCTGTTGGAGCTGAAAACGATGATAAAATGGAGTAGTTTACCACAAGTGTAAGTGTTGGGTATTTGTTTTATATCCCCATAGTCAAAGGATTGTGTCTTGAACATGAATGACTCCTCCAGTTGCTAACAACATGATATATGTTTCAGTTTATTGGATCTCAGCATGGTGTTCATGAAGCCTCCCATGCCATCTTAAAGTACAGTCAGTACAGTCTGCCTTGCCCCATGGAATCATGCCCCCTTACAGTTGACTGCAAAGCAATATTGGCAAAATTAAAATAAATCTACACACCACATGGCTGCTCTTCATGCTAAAAGTTAATAACACAACAAATGTGAGCATTTGTGTTGTGAGGAGAAAAATATGTGGATCAGGAGAACAATAAAGAATTAATCACTTACAGATTTATTTTAATTAAAGCCTTCAAGATACAGATAGCTCTGAAGTGTTAACCAATTGCAGCCTGCATATAAGATAAAATAATATTAATAATAATCCTTGTATTTGACATAGTTTCTTTCACATTGGCAAGACTTCGCTAAATGCAAGATTTACTGTAAAGTGTAATACAGTAAAAGCCCATTTATCCGTGACCCGATCAACCATAACTTCTGTATAATCGGCACCGCAAAAAAAGTCCCCATTCGATTAACCAGAATTTACCCGGCACAATGTATTATTTTTAATTTTTTTTAAATTGTGTGTGTTTTTGGCCAAATATCCGGCACGCGCTTTATCCGGAATTGGCCAAGTCCTAAGGGTGCTGGATAAGCGGGTTTTTACTGTAATTGTATTTTGTAGGCAAATAGTACAGCCAATTTGCACACGGCAATGTTCCATGTAGAATCATAAAGTGAATGATGAATTTTATTTGGGGATTGTGGTCCAGGTTACTGGGAGAAACTCTTTGAATTGTTCCATGAGATCTTTAACATTCACCTGATCAGACGAATGGGATTTCAGTTTAATGTCTCATCTGAAGGACAATACCTCTTGCATCACTGGAGTATCATTCTGAGTGTGAATTCCCAACATGGGGCTTGAACACACAATGTTTTGACTCAAAGGCAAGAATAATTCCAACTGAGCCAGGCTGACCAGATACTAGATCATTTTTAAATCAAAACAAAATGACGTTGTAATCCCTTCTTAACAAATGTCTTTCAAGAAACATTCAATTCTTTTGGAATATGAACAACATAATCTGATTTTTATTGCTTTGAATAAATAAACCAAACAGAAATTATATTAAAGTATAACACAAAAATCCCATCGGATTTGGGGAAGAATAATGGTCTACTTCACCTGAATTGTAATTCTGATTCAGCTGCAAAGCTCTAACCACTGGAATCTATTTTGGCTACATGCCCTAATAAGCAAAAGTTTTACTGTAATAAACTATTTTTAGTTCACTCATGTTTGCTGGTGACCAGCAAAACCTTTTAGTGTTATTTCGGTAGACCTTTATCAATTGCATGATGTATTCTGATTCTTTACTTTTATTCATGTTAGGATGTGTTTTAACAAATTGTGATTTATAAAGGCAGTATTGTGACCTAGACAAACCTGTCCTGCTTATCCTGAATTGTTAAAAATCATTGTCTTGAAAGCTGATGTGGGAAATAACCTTTGAGAAGACAGGATTACACAGCACTGATAAATGGTATGGGACAAGTGGTAGGCTATCAAAAAAAGACAGTTCCAAGTAGAGCGAATGGATGACATAGTAAAAAAAAATACACACAGAGTTGTTGAGGTATGGAATGCTTTGCCCAGTACAGGAGGCAGGAGCCTTGTGTTTCAAAAGTTTGACAGATATATGAAAGAAAAAAAGCTTGAAAGCAAATGGGAATCAGATGAAGCAGTGAATTGAATGGACATCTTAGTCTAAGAACTAATGCAGAATTGATGGAGTGAATGGCTTCCTTCTGTGCTGTAAACCTCTATGATTCTATGTTGTTGTTGCTGGTTAAATACTATATAAAACTGCAGCTTAAGATTCCTACATTTGATTACTCTAATTGGAATGCAAATGATTTTATATTCGTATAGTTTTTATACTCTTTAGATTAAATAATTTTCTGAAATAGAGTATATAGAAAACAAGACCATTTTTTGTTATTGCTTTGAAAATAAGTAAACCAAACTGAAATGTGTTAAACCTTCTCTGGACTCATCTCTACTCTCCAACTACTTGCCCATCTCCAATCTCCCATTCCTCTCTAAGACCCTGGAACAAGTCATTGATTCCCAGCTTTGCTCCTTTCTCTCGCCATTCCCTCTTCGAACCCTGACAATCCAGTTTCCATGCTGCCGCTAGCATGGAGACAGCCCTGGTCAAAGTATCCAATGGCATTTTAAACATCTGTGGTCAGGGATCCTCTCTGCCTCGTTGTCCCCCTTAACCTCTGCTGCCTTCAACACTGTCTACCACTCCATTCTCCTACACAGCCTCTCCTCCCAGCTCAATCTTCACAGACCTGCCCTCGCCTGGTTCAACTCCTACCTTTCTCAGTGTCTCCACTTTGTTGCCACCAACAGCTTCTCTTCCAGTCCCCGCATTGTCACCTATGGTGTCTCCCAGGGCTCTGTACTTGGACCCCTATTTCTTAACATGTATATGCTCTCCCTTGGCGACATCATCCGCAGACATGGGGTCAACTTCCACATTTTGCGGATGACACCCAACTCTATCTCTCTGCCTCTACCCTCGACTCCAGGACTACTGCTGTCCTGAAAGACTGCCTGTCAGACATTAATTCCTGGATGAGGGCTAACTTTCTACAGTTGAATATTGTTGGGTTACACGTAAACCGTTCCTGTTTGTGTGAACTAATCTTCAGACACCAAGTAGATTCAAAAGGCTGTCTTTATTCAGTACTGCAACAAAGTTAAAATCCAGGCACGTTTCTTGTGGTTCAAACAAAAAAAAACAATACACATGTGCGGGTCTATATACCCCTAATTAACCAATGATAGTTCCTAGACAAATCTTTCTTAATGCTTTAAGCCAATCATTACTTGCTTGCTAAGCTCGTGCTATACTTTTCCATTGTCTGCAAGTTTCTCCAATGTTTTGGCCCACACTCCAAACAAAGATAGCCTGAAAATGTTTTCGACTTTTCACTTTTGCGCTCTGCTGTCTACCTTACAGTTTCCTCTAAGGCTGTCTTTGTTCACAATCCGTGGGCAGCTATCTGGTGTATTCCAAGGCTGTCTTACTCTACACAAACCACTAACCTAAGCAGGTTTTTTTTTTACAGGGTCACTATCGGTCATTTCTAACCTGAGAGACTGTACTCCTTCAATCCCCCCTTTGACACTGTCAAAAACAAAGCAAAAATGTTTAAGCATAATAATACAAACTCGAATGATTACAAAAATAAGATAAATGATTATACAAAAAAACAAAAAGATTAACAAACCGTGCATAAAATATTTTCCTGGGCCTCCCAGGGGCTGGGATAAACCCGAAGCGGTTTCACATCCAATCATACATATCATAGCAATACATAATAACCCCCGTACCCACGCCATTGTATTAAACTGTTGCTTGTTTAATGTGTGATGTGGATCCAAGTTTTTTTGCCTTCGACTTTTACCGCCGACTGAGTAGTTAACAACACCAGGTAAGGACCTTCCCACTTAGCTCTGAGTGGTTACTTGTGTAGCTTTTTCACGTACACCTGAACTCCTGGAACCAAATTGTGTCCCCCTTTGGTGGTTCTCCCCACGCCGCCGATATCTGTCGAGAAGCAGAACTGACAGCATCGGTTAGCTTACTACAATATTCAAGCAAAGCATCACTCATGATATGACAGTCTGCCTGTCTTAAGTCAATTGCCCCGGGTAACGACATTGGTCGTCCTGTAACTACCTCGAACGGACTGAGCCTAGTCGTTTGGTTGGGGGTTGCCCTCATGCTACAGAGCACAATTGGCAACGCTTGAGGCCATGGGATACCCTGTTGCTTGTATTTGGCCAATCTGTCTTTCAAAGTCCTATTCATCCTTTCAACTTGGCCTGATGACTGAGGGTGGTAAGGACAGTGTAGACTCCACTTGATGTTAAGCATTCTGCAGGCTTCTTGACATACTGCTCTGGTGAAGTGTGTCCCCTGATCCGAATCGATCGAGCTTTGGAGTCCCCTCCTTGGTATGTAGTCTTTACACAAAATTTTCGCTGTTTGGGTCGCTGTTGCTTTGCGTATCGGGGTACCTTCAACCCATCTGGAGAATCTGTCCACAATTACCAGTACATCAGAAAATCCTTGACTCTTGGTTGGGAGATGTAATCAACCTGTATCTCCTGAAAGGGACCAATCGGAGCCGAGGGTCGAAGCTGAGGCATTGCCGTAATGGGACCTGGATTAATCTTTTGACATGGTACACATCTGTCCGCCACATTCTGGGCATGCTTCCTAAAGCCTTTTCCCCACCAATGTCTCGCAAATCTAGCCACCATCTGCTGAGGGGCTAGATGTCCCCAAGAGTGGATCTGTTAGGCCAAAAATGCCATTAAAGACTGAGGAGCTACGGTTCTTTGAGTGTCACGTTGTCGCCATATTCCATCCGAACCCAAATGCATTCCTTCTTCCATCCACATCCATATCTCTTCCTTAGGACATTCTGCTTGCATTTTAGCAATGTCAGCTCGTAAACCTTTAATTTCTAACGATCGAATCCCACAACCGTCTTTATCGAGTGGAGGAGTCCTTTCCGCAGCTCTCTTGGCTGCCTCGTCCGCTTTCGCATTACCTTTAGCTTCATCCGTGTTTTCCTTCGTATGGGCTTTACACTTAAGTATCGCCACCTTAGATGGTTTGCCCATTGCTTCCAACAATGCTTGTACTTCCCTTCCATTACGGATAGGCGTACCAGTTGCGGTTAAGTATCCTCTTCGCCTCCAAATGCTTCCGAAATCGTGGGCAACTCCGAATGCGTACCTTGAGTTGGTATAGATGTTTACTGTCTTCCCTTCAGCCAGATTACAGCCTTCGGTGAGGGCTCTTAGTTCGGCTTGCTGAGCTGATGTTCCAGCCGGGAGGCTACCACTACCTTCCACACTTGTGAGGGTGGTAACTGCCCGTCCTGCCAACCGAATTCCATCCTCTACCATGGACGAGCCACCAGTGAAAAATATCAAATCGGGATTCTCTAAAAGTTGTTCTTCGGCTTTTTCTTCAAAATCTTCCAGTAAAGGCACACAGTCATGTATGTCCGGTGTACCTTCCACCGTTCCTCCCCCCTTATGCTCCTCAGGAACTGGGTTAGTCAGCGGAGCTCGCATCAACCAAAGGTTAGGGGCCTCGAGTATTGCCGTCCAACAAGTCCATCTTGCCGAGGTAACTTGTGACACTCGATTCATGGATAGCATAGCATACACGGAGTGAGGGCAGTTAACCGTTAGTTCTTGGTCCAATACCAGGCTGGCTGTCAGCGTGACCGCCCTGCAAGTTGCCTCCATTGCCCGGAGGCAACTTCCCCATCCACAGGCCACTGGGTCCAATTTTGCGGAGTAGTAGCCAATGGGTCGTTGTTGATCGCCATGTTCCTGAGTAAGGACTGCTGTTACAAATCCATTTGCCTCATTGATAAAGAGGGTATAGGGTTGACCCGTATCTGGGATACCAAGGGCGGGTGCAGTGGCTAATGTATCCCGGAAATTTTTGAAGGTGGCCATGTGTTCCGAATTTAACTCAACGGAATCTTTAGAGGCTTTTCTTCCCTTCAAAAGATCATTCAACGGTTGGGCCAGCTGTGTGTATCCTTCCACCCAGTTTCGATTGAAATTGCAAAGCCCAAGAAACGATCGAAGTTCATGGATTGTAGTGGGTACCTTAGCATTGCGAATTGCTTCATTACGATCTTGTGTGAGCTCCCGCTTACCTTCTGAAATCTTCTGTCCCAAATATATAACCAACGCTTGGGATATTTGGGCTTTGGCATAACTTGCCTTATGACCCTTGGAGTGTAGAAAGATCAGGAGAGTGTGGAGGTCATGGGTGTGGTCCTCCTCCGTCTCAGAAGCAACGAGAATGTCATCGACATACTGAATGATGGTAGATGACGTTTGGGGCATCTCCCGTAAGTGGTGCTGGAGAGCCATGTGAAATATAGTTGTACTACTGTGAAACCCCTGAGGGAGCCTCGTCCATGCATATTGCTGCTGTTTAACCGTGAAAGCAAACCAAGGTTGAATTTCTGTAGCTATTGGCACAGACCAGAAAGCATTCGACATGTCTATCACAGAACAGACTTTATCCTCGGGTTTCAACACATTGAATATCATTGAAGGGTCAGCTACTAACAGGGCCTTCTGATCGATACACTTGTTGGCTTCTCGGTAATCGATCGTTAAACGCCATGAGCCATCATGTTTCTTTACCGGCCACACCGGACTGTTGGATGAGCTGTGAATCTTGACAAGCATTCCTTTTGCTTCCAGTTGCTGGATATGGGATAGGATACCTTCCATCGATGGGATATTGCCGTGTACAAGGGGGAGCTTTTCCCATAAATAACACCGGTTTCATAACCAAATTGCCACAATCCGTCTTGCTCTTAGTCCAAATTGGATGACCTTTCAGCTGCTCTTTACTGAGTGAGCGGAATGACCATGTTGGTAATTTACCTTCATTGAAATTAAGAGAAGCATTCATTTGTGACAAAATGTCCATGCCCAATAGGGGTTGTTGGATGGGTCCCACCCATATAGATTGAACCATTTCATGAGGTCCGAACCCGATAGTAGTAGGGACCGCTTGCCTTATCACTATACGCTCACCTCCTGCACCATAAGCTGTTTGTGTTAAACCATTAAAAGAGAGAAGAGAAGCATACCATGAAGTTAATTCAGCTCCGGTGTCGAGGAGACAGTCAATATATTGATGGCCCACTCTCAAAGTAACGTAAAGTCCATCTTCCCTATGGTGCAATAGCTCCATCAATCCACAAGGAAGAGAGAGAGCGGGCTCTAGTCGTTTTTTGTCGCAGCAGCCAACAGAGCTTTCTGTTGCTTGGATGTTAAATCGCTAAATTGTTCTATCATGGATCTAGGTTTGTCCTCACCGTCACTATCGCCACCGTGTTGCTCCCGGCGCCTTCCAACAATCTTACAACCAGTTCTAACGTGACACGTTCTTGCCCAGTGTCCTTCCTTCCCACACTTGTGACAATTTCCAGGACGGCGGTCAATCAGACCTTCCCTTAGGCGTCTCTCTCCACTTTGGAATGCTCGTAATTTTGTCGCTTGATCACGGTCCACTTGATTACATCGGGTAACCAGCGCAGCGAAAGGTACATCTTCTTCCCAAGTAGGCATAGTAAGTTTCACCAATTTAGCAATTTCAGTTTTCAATACAGCCATAAAAGCCGCCTTTAAGGATCCCTCAGTTACTTGGCCCAGCGCCTATGGACCATTGTTACCAGCCAGTCCGGAGTGTTCTATCAAAACAGCTCGAAATCTATCATCATACTGTTGCACAGACTCAGTATTTTCCTGCTGGCAAGCCGCAATTTTACTCCAATCAATTCGAGCAGGATCTTGGTTACGGAGCCAATTTTGAATAGCAGTCCATCCCACCTCCAATAAATCCCCATTTGGCCCCAGAGCTGCGGTTACTTGATCTTGTAGTAATCTAGCATCCCGGCCAGTGGCCATAACCAATAATACTTGTACCCCATCTTGTGGGTGTAAGCCGTAGATAGTATGAAGACGATTGAGCTCTTCCCATGTCCTTAATGCGCCTTTTCAAGGGTCGGACAACGATATTGACCATTTATCAATTTTGTCGGGGTCCGCCGGCAAATGCTCTTGGTGTCCTTCCCACATGCCTTGAGCCTCTACAGGGAGATTGGCCTCCGGCCCCTGTGCCGCCATACCCTGTCGTAACTGGTACCTCGTTACCATAGGTCTTAATCGGGGAGCTGGGCGAGTCAGAGGAGGTCCCCATGGATCAGGGTAGCAGGTTGATGGGTCCCATGGATCACAATCCTCCTTTTTGTTACAAGCCGGAGGGGCTGACGGGGACGGTAATGACGGATACACCGAGCCATTTTTACCGGGTCCTTCAACGACATTTAAAGCCACTTCAGCTTTAAGTTGTTCAATTTCTGCATTTTTTAAAATCGATTTCTGCTTGTTTCTTATGTAGTTGTTCTGCCATTGCATCCAACTGCTCCTTGACTTTGTTTATTTCAGCATTATGTTGAGTATCTTTCATTGTTTCATTCCGCTGTCGCAACTGACTTGTTGTAATCATGGCCCATCTGGTTTGAGACTCCCTTTTTAAACTGGTCATCTTGCCCCATACTTTCTGAATGCTTGACAGGGCCCACTGTCCACTGACTATGCCATACTTCTTTTCAATGCTTTCCTGTAACTCTTGGAGCTTTAAATTGGTCTGCAGAATTTTAGTTAATGCTTCCAACATTTCAGTCGAATTTACCTCGGGAGGGGCCTGCCCTCCTTTAACTGTAGTTGGTTTACTTGAATCTCTCTTTGAATCTACCATTGTGCCAAATGTTGAGCCTGTGGGCCGTTTCAACACCGAAACACCGGATAGGATATCCAAAACAACCACCAAAAAAAAATAGGTACCTCAATTTTTAGCAAACTTCAGTCTTGACCTTTGCACACAGTTCTTTCAAGGATCACGAGAAAACTCAAACAGCTCAATACCCAAGACAAGGAATTTTTCAAGAGGATTCCTTACCTCGAGTCACGTCTATTGAATACTGGGTCTTGGGTTTCTATGTCTGGTTTCTTGTCTTCTGTGATCCTGCCGACTACGCCAGAATTGTTGGGTTACACGTAAACCGTTCCTGTTTGCGTGAACTAATCTTCAGACACCAAGTAGATTCAAAAGGCTGTCTTTATTCAGTACTGCAACAAAGTTAAAATCCAGGCACGTTTCTTGTGGTTCAAACAAACAAAAACAATACACATTTGCGGGTCTATATACCCCTAATTAACCAATGATAGTTCCTAGACGAATCTTTCTTAATGCTTTAAGCCAATCATTACTTGCTTGCTAAGCTCGTGCTATACTTTTCCATTGTCTGCAAGTCTCTCCAATGTTTTGGCCCACACTCCAAACAAAGATAGCCTGAAAATGTTTTCGACTTTTCACTTTTGCGCTCTGCTGTCTACCTTGCAGTTTCCTCTAAGGCTGTCTTTGTTCACAATCCGTGGGCAGCTATCTGGTGTATTCCAAGGCTGTCTTACTCTACACTAACCACTAACCTAAGCAGGGTTTTGTTACAGGGTCACTATCGGTCATTTCTAACCTGAGAGACTGTACTCCTTCAAATATCAACAAGACTGAGACCCTCCTGATTGATGCGTGCCAGTGCCTTCATGCATCAGGCCCTGGCTGCATCAACCTCCACGGTTGCACACTCAACCTCATCAAACCAGTCAGGAACCTAGGTGTCTGGTTCAATCCTTAACTGTCTTTCCTCCCCCACATCCAAACCTTAACGCATCCTGCCTTCCCTCACCTCTGCAATATTGCCCGATTCTGCCATTACCTCACCCATCAGGCCGCTGAAACCCTCATTTACTCCATCAACACATCCCGGCTCGACTGCACCAATGCCCTGCTTGTCAACCTTCCCAATTCCTTCCTTCATAGGCTGCAGATAACCCATTACCGTGTGGCCCATTTCCTCTACTACTCCAAGCATGTGATCCCATCTCCGACATCCTTTCGCGACTCCATTTGCTCCCCATCATCCAGAGGATTCAATTCAAGATCCTGGTTCTCACAATCAAAGCCCTCCATGGCTTCATCCCTTTCCAACTCTGAGACCTACTAATCCCCTACCAACCTGCCTGCCCCCACCGCTCAGCAGGCTCCTGCCTGCTCCATGTCCCTGTCCCACCTGCCCACCATTGGCAGGAAGGCCTTCAACCACTCTGCCCCCAACCTCTGGAACTCCATCCAGCAGTCTCTCCACCTCTTCCTCTCCCTAGCCTCCTTCAAGCCCCACCTCAAGAACCTTCTTTTCAATGTTCCCATTGGTCATCCCAAGTCACCTCTTTCCCTCCGCCCTCGCCGTCCCCAATCCCCGCTTGGGTCTGAAATAATAATTGTCTAGCGCCTTGGAATGTCCTCCTGATGTGAAATATGCTACACAAGTGCAATTTTGTTCTTGTTAATAAAGAACAAAAAGAAAAATCCCAAATGATTTGGAGAAGAAAAATGGACCATTTCACCCGAATTAAATTGTAGTTCAAGAGATCAACAAAATCTTTACCAGCAGAGTGACTTGTACTAAACATAAAGGAGCGGGTGTGTTCATTGTTTCAATACGTGTAAACTGAATTGCATCTTTTCTTTCAGGCAACCTATTTTAAAAAACTAATTACAGTACTGATTCAATAATTTGTTCAACCTGCCTTTACCATATATTGCGAGAGATGATTGTGAACAAACTGCATTGTCTTATTGTATAGAAATTACAGCATTAAAGGACTTCTGTCAGTGTATTGAACCTAGGTGCTATCTCCTCCCAAAGCTTGAAATTCCAACTGGTCATAGTCTGCAAGGCCACTTTGCCATTCAATTTAAGATTTGCTATCACACAGAAGTGTGGATAATTGTATATTCAGTGTTAATTTAAATATTATTTCTTTTTAGGAACTGATTTCAAATTAAGATTCAATTGAAGTAAATTAACACTAATTTAAATAATTTCATCGAATATATGAATGTTCAAAATTTATTCAAATGATTGATCTTTCCATCTATTGAAAATAATCAAAAATTCCTTAGAAAACATTGAGTATCATACTACAGAGAAGACGTTCTTAGGTGCATAAATAAAACTGAGGTAATGATGTTCATCAAATATTCAAATACATTGAGTTCAACCTTCGCACAATGTAACTAGTCTGTGGTGCCATAAACAAAAATAAATTGAGAGTCCTGCGACTCACCTTGAGAGGTGAGGTTGGAGTCCTCACCTCGAAAGTGAGAGGAGCTGGGTTTGATTCCTGAGTAGGACAAAATGTGAGGCACATTTGTTTACTCCACACAACTCTGTTTACCTAGCAATCAGTAGGAACCTGGTAGCTAGACGACTGGGGGAAGGCTTTTCCATGGGTAATTATATTTTCATGAAAATACATTAAAAAAATAATATTTGTTCACTCAATCCACAAATATTTGTGGGGATTTAGCTGCCACATTTCGACCACAAAATGTGTAGTCAATTCACTTACAATATCTTCTGCAAAGGGCTTTGAGACACCTCGAAGATGTGATAAGGGATCAAATACAAGGATTATTATTGTTATTAAATATACCCCCACTCACTTACCAAGTATATTTGACAAGTTCATATCCGAATTTCAGTAGATGTTCACCTTTATTTTGAATTCAACGGTTTTATATTATATTTTTCAGAGGGTTTTTATGTTAATTAACATTTCACATGTCTCAACTTTCACTCTATTGTGTAATCTACAATCAGTCACTGAGTCGTATGTAAAATCAGTTGCCATGTCGGTCATTCAATCACAGTTGCCCTAACCAGCTTTGGGAGATGTTCATCAATTATTTTTCCCAATATTCACTGTGGTAGATTCTTAATTTGCTCTGCTCGGAATAAAAACCTTCCCCTAATACATTTAGTAGCAGAGACATACTTTCACCAGTGGCATTGTCTTTGACTGAGGAATGTTAATCTTTTGAGTCTGGATATGAGTTTGATTGCCTGAAGATAACTGAAGTCAAAATGGTTCCAGAATCTTAGCCATGTTAATTGCCCACCTTCGGTGCTATCAAAACTCCAAGTAGAACCTCATAACTCCTCTGCCTCTTGTCAATGATTACAATTGTTGCATAAATATGATATATTCCCTCAGTGAACTAGTGTTAAACATACTACCTTGCATGACATTAAATTCTACAGAATTAATATTAATAATCTATGCATTTGATACTGTGCCTTATTTTGGTGGGATACTGCTGTATGCAAAATTGGCTGCTTTGTTTTCCCACAAAACACACTTTCAAATATATCCTATGAAGTGCTTTGGGACATACTGACATGAAAAGAATTACTATTATTATAGTCAGACTATCATATGTTTTCTGTGATGAACTTGCAAAGAAGATTATATTCTGACTGCATTAATCTCTCCTTTGGGTATAACATTTCTAGTTTATGCCAACACAATCGACAAGTACACAATCTCCTGATGTAAGGCATAACATGGTTATCTATTATCTAAAATAAGCTACCGCTGCTATCACAGTGATATGAATGAACTCAGTGGCATAACTAACTAAAACAAAAAAAATGCCAACACTGCTACTCAGACAGTTTCTCAAGTAAAGCTTTACACAAGTGCAAATGGAAAGCACAGAGGAATCCCTGTAAACTTTGCAGGAAGCCTTCTAACCGACCTTGAGTCACAATTCTTTAAATGTCTGATTAATTCTCCACAATATGATAGCCTGACACAGAATTCCCCAAGTCTCTTTGCTGTTTGACTCCTTGCATCATTTTGTAGGAGAGCGTGTGTTGATGCTGAAGGTGCTGTTAAGGATCACAACTGCGGTTCCCCAAGGAAGATTGAAATACTGTGACTAGGAGAGGCAAATCCTTGACACCCAGGATACTTATGTTTAGAGTACAGGTAAACCTCTATTTAGGATGGGGTTGCGTTCCTGAAAAACGGTACTCAGATCGAAACGTCCTAAATCGAAACACAATTTCCCATGCAGTCCCATTATATAACCAGAGATGCGTTCTTTTCACAAAATTAGGGCTAGCTAGATCGACGGTGGCTACTATAAAACTTATTCTGTTTTATAGTAGCCACCGTCGATCTAGCTAGTCCTAAAGCCCTCCTGACGTCCGTACCTTTTTTGTCAGACTCGATGTGCGAATGGACAAAAGGGACTCGCCAAAAACAACTGCGATATTCAATATGAAACCAAGTATCCTATATCGATAAACATGTGTTAAAAAATTACGTTTGTTCAATCGAATGGCTTGGGAACAGGTCACTGTCAGGTGGAACTTGCTGTTTGGCATTAAACTAAAGACAAGAAAAGCAACAAATATTTTTAGATGTAGGCGGTGTGAAGAATTTAGTTAGTAACACAGTGTTTTTGGTGATTTAAAAAAATTTGCAGTATAGTTTCACACATAATTTTCATTCTAATAATAATAATAATCCTTGCATTTGATATTCTGTTGTGCTTTTCACGTCTTCTAGATGTCTCAAAGGGTTTCACAGAATATACTGTAAAGTGAATTGAATATATATTCGTGGGTGAAATGCAACAGCCAATTGCGCATAGCAGTGTCCCACAAACAGTTGTGGATTGAAATAACCAACGTTTTTTTTTAAGGATTATTATTAGGCATGTGGAGTAAGGAAGCTTACCCAAGGTTTTGCCCTACCTGGAATTGAACCCAAGTCTCTTGCTTGCAAGGTGAGTGCTCTAACCACTGAGCTACAGGACTCCACAATTATCACATTTTGTTTGGGCTAGCTTTTCATCACTAAATTTACTGAATTTGGTGGTGTTCTTTTAAGATCAGAAAAGTTAGAGTAAATTTACCAAGAGACAGAAAACAACTGCCACTTCTTGTTGCAAAATTGCCTCCACATAGAAGTGATATAAAAGCTTTGAAATTAAATTCAGTTGAAAATAAGGGATTTTTAAAATATGAATAATTTCTACAAAATAATATTCGACAAATAGTTATGATGTAAATAACCATTTTAATCTGGAGGAATGTTGGTCAGAGACATGGGAAAGACTTTCTTCTCTTCCCGTGAATCCTGTCACAGGATCTGTAATGTAGTGAGAGACCTGCATTTTAGACAGTGCTGTCCTTTGGGTCATGTTTAGGTGACAGGTGGACTTTTAAAGATCCCGTAGCACTATTCAAAAAATAAATTGTTCATTCATTTTATGGTCATTTGGAGGACCTTACTGTTGGCTTCCATGTTTTCTCAGAAAAGCCATGATTATTAATTAATAATATTGTAAAGTACTTTGGAACCATAAGAAGCTTCTTTCTTTTCTCCGAGGCAATGATATGATGCCTGGGTTTAGATGATCCAACGACAGGATGCAATTACCAATAAGAAACTCAACTGTTCTTATTGTTCTTATTATTCTATTCTTTGAATAATCCCATGGTGTTAAATAGCAGAGCTAATGATATGTCATCTCCATGTTTGCCAGGGAAAAGAGTTTTACAAAGCTACAAAGAAACAAGACGAGAATTGCACTCAAACCACCCAGCTCCATCATATCAAACTCTTAATAATATCAACTGACAGATTAGCATTAGATGGGGAAATACAAATGGGATTTGGGAGAACTGGAGGCCTGCAATTTTCCTTGGTGTTCGCCTGAAGAGCGCTGTTTTAAACTTTAATATTGTGCCGCCAAGTTCTAAACAGTACAATGTTTTCTCCATTTGCTTCTGCACCTCACGAGCATTGCATCAACCAAATAATTTAATATGCTTGTTAGTAAACTGACTTTGGCAGGGATTGGATCTTATTCTGTCCAACTGCATATAATTCCACATACTTTTGGGTAACAAAATAAGTCTTGAGTCAGAATAGGTTAATGTCTAAATTTAAGACAAGTGTATTTCTATAATTAAATAGTAACTGCTTGTGCGTATGTGGATCTGGTGTCGCAACAGGTTACTGTCCAAATTTAAACAGGATCTTTCTGCATAAAAATCATTGCTTGTGTCAACATGCATCAGTACAGCAAAGGATAGCTGGCAGAGAAAAATGACAAGCTTGTGTTACTAGCTATTCTTTTTTTTGACATGATTGCTCTCTGCAGAAATTATAGAAATAAAGATTTGTTTCAGTCAATTGAAATTATTGCGGCACTAGCAAAACCAAAAGTCAAAGTCATAATGAAGCTTTAGCTAATTCTTATTAAGCAAAATATTATTGTCAAAATAGACCAATTATGCAAGATATTTTATTGAACTACACAACAACAACAACAAAATTACACTTGTACACTGCCTTTTATGTCAGGAGGATGTCCCCAAAGTGCTGGACAACACCTAACAGATTGCATGTATGCAGCATCTTTCACATTGTACTGCTGAACATCATCATCAACAACAACAACAAAATTACATTTATAGAGCACCTTTCACATCGGGAGGATATAATTGTATCTCACGCATATAATTGAATCTCACGCATTACACAAATGCTCTTGCTGTCAGCCCACAGCCTTTTTTATGCCAATGCGAATTGTCTAGTGCTTAGCAGTTGCACACTTTATCTGCAATATACAACAGCCTGAGTTTACACTAACAAGACAAGCCGTGAAGTAAATAAATGGCATACAGCCTAAGGGAGACCACATTTAACATGCATTAGACTGAATTCAGTATAACTAAATGTGAAATATTTGGCTTTGTTTCACCGGTGAGTATAGAACATAACGCATGCTTGAAGAGAAATAAAAGTTGAGATGTTTCCAATGAGATAATGGTGCTCTGACTGAATGCAGGGGAGGAATTATAATGCTGCACAACTAAAGAGTTCAGAGATTATGTTTCAGGAATGTTATGACACTCCATATAAGTGTTAGTAATTCAAGTGCATTTTAGCAATTGGAATCCAGAGCCGAGACCAACTCACAGTATCAACAAAACATGCTAGGATTTTTTTTCCAAAGGAGCTGGACCATTTGTTTCCTTCCTTTTTTTCAAGAATTTTCTGTTTCCTCAAGGTTCACAAAACATAAGCGCAGACATAAAATACCACGCAGAAGATGCTTTTAAAGATAAAGCCTGGTCATCTGAAACAGATTTCAGATGACTGATTTCTGGCAAAACAAATCTGTATTTATCCCTAATTTTTATTACATTGACCCTTCTCTTCGACCGTGCCTTCTGCTACCCTCCCAACTCTCTCCCTCCCCTCCAACTCTCTCCCACCCCTCCCCCCTACTTTAACCCTCTCCCTGATTGTTCAGCGCCTTGGGACATCCTCCCTGCATGATAGGCGCTCTACAAATGTCATTTTGTTGTTGTTGTTGTACATCATTGTAAACTATATTATTCCATCAAAAGATATTCACTTACAATATGTATTGTGTGCTCTGTTTCATTTCTATGACATCTTAATGATTCTACCTATGAATAGGGTTGCAAACTATCTAACTATTTGATAATGAAGGGTCAGCATAAGTTTTCAAAACATTAAGAATTATGGAAAAAAATCAATAAAATCGGTCAGATTCTTCTGTTTCTTTATTTTGTGTGCTGGCATCTTCTGCTCATGGTAAAATGCTAGAGACTAACAAAGAACATGTCATCCGAGAAGACGCTCCAGGGACATCTTTGTGTGAAGAGCCCTCTTGTGCTATGACAATTTTAGTTACCTCACTCTGGAGAAACATCTCAATCAAAGCATATGGCAAAATCTTTGATCTACCTCTTTAGGGAGAGAACGAAAAGTCAGATGAAGTATTCTTGGAGAAGAAACATCTCTTTTGACAGACTTGGAAAAAGATACCACACGCACTTCCTTGCTATCAGTGCTCATTATTATTTTAAGCATTGCTCATTGGTGTTTTCAGTGGATATTGCTCAATAATGTCTGCTAGATTCAAAGTAGATTGCAGGTGTCAGCGAGAGATGATGATCACAATGTAATATGAGCACTGTGATCTCTGAGGTAAATAGTGTGGTCTTTTTGTTACTTTTTATCTCCCCATTGTCTCTTGCACATCATATTTACTGAGAGATGCTTTCCATTCAACCTGACAGCCTAGCCTTGTGGATGCTACACTTTGACATTGAATCTCTTCAATATTGCAGTATGAATGAGTATTGAGCCAGCATGAATCATGTTGGAGCTCTGCTTCTGGCAAAACCTGGAGGAGATGGCTTCAGAATATTGATATCCATACCTATCAATGTGAACAGGTGGTTTATGTTTTTCTGTACTTTTTTATTTTAACGAGAGAGAACAAAAACACAGAAGGAGAAGAGAGCGAGAGAGAAAAGTAAATACATGAATAACTGAGAGAACATATTTTTGTCATACCTTACCATGGCAAAATCTCTCTCAAAGCACTTTACAGCAATTACTGCTGAGTGTAGAGATTGTTTTGTCAACAAACAAGATAGGAATAAAGTGCAAGAAATGGTTTATGTTATTGAACACTGCTATGTGATGTTCTAAACACAAACTTCCTGAAGTGTGGCAACAGTGATGATGGGGCAGAAGGACCTACGTTAGTAGTAGTGATCGTTTTAATGCTACAAAATTGACCTGAAAAAGCTTTAACTTTAAATGAAGCTCTTTATGGTCTTTTTAAAGCCCATGGAGGAGCTTTGATGATGAGTTGAAGCGACCTTGGATAGGGTAATACAGTATTGTGATGCTCAATGAACTGAATGCCTTCCTCCTGTTCCAATGTTCCTAGGGTATTGAATTCCAAACATCCACTTTTCTCCATAATCTTACATTCTTGATTCATTTTGAAATAGGTTCTGACAGGGAGAAAATGCTTATTTGCAGACATTCATTTTTCTTGCAGTCCCTGAAAGCCTTCTCATTCCCTTCCTACTCTGTGCGGTTGAATATCTGCCAACACACAGTATTTGCCAGACTGATTTGAAGCACTAATAGAATCAGTTTGATCGACAAAAGCACTCCAAGGTGCTGTAATCGGCTAATCAGGCTGTAACGTTGCATGATTTACAGATAATCAAAGTTGTCACCACCATTTGAAAAGAAAATTCCTAACCACTTTCATCTAGAGATGGTGCTGTCTCAAGATTTTTCCAGTGAAATTGTGGAGTAGTAGTTACTTGGTAGATAATAATAAATAATAATAATCCTTGCATTTGATACAGTGCTTTTCACATCTTCTCGATGTCTCAAAGCGCTTCACAAAATATACTGTAACGTGAATTGACTATATTTGTGGCCGAAACAAGGTAGCCAAATACGCACAGCAGTAACCCACAAGCAATCGTGGATTGAAAAGACCAATTTTATTATTGGAGGGATTATTATTAAGCATGTGGAGTAAGAAAACTTGCCCAAGGTTTCGCCCTGACCTGGCTGGATTCGAATACAAGTCTCATGCTTGTAACACAAGTGCTCTAACCACTAAGCTACAGGACTCCACAAATCTAATCAACAAGGTCTAAATGACACTGTCTTTATCTTAAATTTTCCACCTTTCCGTTTAGTGTTCCCTATCAATGACAATACCAATGTGAATTCATATAGCGCCTTTCAGATAGGAAGGTTGTCTTAAAATATTTTACAGAACTGACTCACTTCCTTGAACATTCTTCCTATATGAAAGTCTCTATGTAAGTGCAATCGGTTGCTGATGTTTTCGCAAACATATATTGATCTGATGAAGAGATTGTAATAGCAATTTGGCTGAACTGTGTACCAACTTTCTCCCTCATAGGTGGGAGAAGATCCTTGGCTTGTGTGCAGGGGACTGTTATATGAGCTGCATACAGATCAATCGCCCTTTAATTTCAGATGTTAATGCTGCCCACTGCACAATGAGCCATGAAGAACAGCAGACCTTCAAAGGTCATATGCCATGTTGTGTAATTGAAAAGGCATCAATACATCAGAAGCACTTTCTGAGCATTGCTAAAATGTGTTTAATAATTTCTCTGGCTCCTAGTTTAATTTACCCCTGCATCTGTCAAAGTGGAGTTTACCACACAGCTTATAGCCTATTTTATACTAGAGCCAGTTTCCTTTAAATCTGAAAAATCTGTAGATAAATGAATGATAGACCAAGAGAAATGGCTAGGTAATCAAAAGCCATTCAGTCTTGATATGAGTCTTTTCAGAGAGGACCTGTTTGAGATATATAAGATGCTAAATGGAAAAGAGAAAGTAAATGCCGAACAATACTTTTAGATAAACCAAGTCATCAGGAGAAAGGAACACAAATTGTCCACATAATATAGTCAATTCACTTTACAGTATATTCTGAGAAGTGCTTTGAGATGTCTGGAAGACATGATGAGGCACAATATCAAATGGAATTATTACTATTATATGTGTATATATATATATGTAGGGTAATTCAGGACAACTTTAAAGCAGACACCAGGAAGTAACTATTTACACAGGGAGTGATTACAGCTATAATGGTTGCCAGAAAGAGTCGTTGGGGCCAGGACAATAGACTAATGTAGCTCATTGCAAACAGTAGATCATACGTTTGCTGGACTGGAAGGATAAAATCAAATGGGCATAAAGCTCCCAAAGCGCTAAGGAGGAATCAATCTCTCCCTCCTTCCTCACTATCAGACTATGCTCATCCCAGAGCACGACAGTTGTGCTTTCAGCCACATTCTCCCACCCAAACACACACACACACACACAGCTCCCCCTACAGGACAATGTAACTCAGGAGAAGCAGTTTGATTCAAAGACATGACCTAATTGTCTTTTCCTCCAGTCAGTTTGCCTAGTCTCAGCTCCCCAATAGTATGCCTAAATATGTCTGTTGACACTTAAATAAATTATGTAATCAGACTATCTATCAGGAGGACGGTCATGAGCACTCTGACTGGATGTTGCATTATGAACAAAGTCATCATCAGTCACCGTTGAGGGAATGAAAAAAGTCTGTTTTCATACAAACTAAAACCACAATCGAGTCTGTGATGAATAACCTAACAAATAAATATGTGGTACTTGAAAGATATGAATAATACTGCTAATAAGTAAAAATCTGGAGAAAAAAAATTAATAATAATCTTAGTCATTGACTTACTGATATAATATGATAATAATCCTTGCATTTGATATTGCGACTTATTGTGTCTTCCAGATGTCAAAAAACGCTTAAAACTGACCACACAAACATGAAGAAAACAATCTTTTTTTATTTGGGGTATTAAATTTTGGGGTTTGGTCTCCTTATTTAAAACAGGACATACTGGCCTTAGAGGGGGTGCAGCGTAGATTCACTCGGTTAGTTCCTGGGATGAGGGGACTGACCTATGAGGATAGGTTGAATAAACTAGGGCTGTATTCTCTAGAGTACAGAAGAATTAGTGGGGATCTTAGTGAAACATACAAGATTCTTAAAGGGCTAGATAAAGTAGACAGTGAGGGATTGTTTCCCCTGGTAGGAGAATCTATAACTAAGGATCACAGTCTTAAAATTAAGGGTCAGCCTTTTAGAACAGAATTGAGGAAACATTTCTTCACTCAGAGGGTAGTGAATTTATGGAATTCACTACCCCAGAAGGCTGTAGATGCTCAGTCCTTGAACATTTTCAAGGCTGAGACTGATAGATTTTTGAAAAATAGAGGGATTAGGGAATATGGGGATAGGGCAGGTAATCAGAGTCAGGTGAAAAGATCAGCCATGATCTTATTGAATGGCAGGGCAGGCTCGAAAGGCCGAATGGCCTACTCCTGCTCCTAATTCTTATGTTCTTATGTTCTTATTATGATACATGTTTATCATATTTAAAGAAAATGTTAATAAAACGTTGATTAATTATTTAATATTATGTCACCAATTACTACTTAAGAGTCATAATACACAGTGGAATATGCTTTAGGCAAAACCGGTTAACCTCAGACAAATTGAACACAACGTCTAGCCCTGATTTACTTGTACTTTTACCCGTTTTAAATATGCTGGTTGATTGGGACGAAAATCCAGTTACTCCAGTCAAAATGCCACTCTGGAAAATGAATGTACTGTACTCACTCGGGCTTCTGTGTGTCAAGCGGCTCCATTCAGCCACAAGCTTGGCGGGAAGAGAACTTTGTAACTTGCAGTGGCAGAAGGAGGTTTGGCAATGGAATATCTGAATGGAGTCCATCCCCTTTGGCAATCTCGATCATCCAGTTCCTCAGTCAGATGGTTATGGAGGAACCGATGACACTCTAGCACACTAATTGATGACAGCACAGCCAATTTGGCTCATCACTAGGACTTCGAAAGACCAATTTATATCAATGTTAACCTTGCAAGCCAAATCTCTGATGAGTAGGGTGTCCTCCTAGCTAACTAAGAGTGAGCTAACTTGCCAGACAGTGCACTCAATGGCAAGTTTTGTACCCTTGATAGCACACTCTGGGTCATCTTCTCTCAAGCCTGAAAAGCCCAAGCTTGTCTAGTCATTCTCATAGCTCATTCCTCTAACACAACAACAACAACTTGCTTTTCTAAAGCACCATCATGCAGGGTAGCGTCCCAGAGGACTTGACAGTAAAGGAGTATCGCTGAGTGAGATGGAAGGAGAGTGTGGTGGAAGGAGACTGTAGGCAGGTTGAAAAGGAAGGTCTTCTTTCTTCAGGTCTGACCTGAAAATGGCGAAATAAGGGGCAATACATAGGGATAGAGGAGGAGTGTTCCAGAATTTTGGGGCATAGTACTTGAAGGATTTGCAGAAGGCTGGAGTCAATCAAACCCAGGTAGCTGGTAGTAGTTGTAGTATGGAGGTGCCAGAGCATGAAGAGATTTGAAAACGATTGTGAGGATCTTAGATCCATTTGGTGATTGGGAGCCAGTGCAGCCTGGCGAGAACTAGTGTGGTGGGGATCACTGGGGATCATCCTTGTTGTTCTCCTCTGCAACGCCTCTAAGATTTGGGCAATCTCCTTATGGTGTATGCAGAATTCAAAGTGTGGCCTCATCAGAGCACTGTACAGCTTGAGAATGATGTCTGGGGATCTAAACTTAACTAATTCAGCAATATAGTCCAGCATTGTACTTGCTTATCTATTGTTGTTTTTACATAGTGTGGGCTGAGTTAACTAACCCCTAAATCTCTTTCAACTTCACTCTTGGCAAGTTGAATTCTTCTATGGAGTACCGTATATCTCCGCGTATAAGGCGCACCCGCGTATAAGGCACACCCCCCACTTTTGACCTTTTCTTGGTGAAAAAAAACGGAAGCATTTTGAATGATATTACCGGCAGAAGGGAGGAGAGACAGGAGAGACAGGTAGGTAGGGAGAGAGAGAGGCAGGCAGCCAGGTAGCCAGGGAGGGAGGGAGAGAGAGAGGGAGAGAGGCAGGCAGGCAGCCAGGGAGGGAGGGAGAGAGAGAGGGAGGGAGGGAGGCAGGCAGGCAGCCAGGGAGGGAGGGAGGGAGGGAGGGAAACAGGCAGGCAGCCAGGGAGAGAGAGAGGGAGAGAGGCAGGCATGCACGCAGGCAGGGAGGGAGGGAGAGGCAGGCAGGCAGGGAGAGAGAGCGGCAGGGAGGGAGGCAGGCAGACTGGGTTTGGCAGAAGGCAGGCAGCAGGCACAGCACTGAAGTCCGCTGCTGCTGCTGCTGCCCGGGCGGCCAAGGCCGAAGCCCCGTCACCCGCTCCCCCCAACTCCCGCTGGACACTGACCAAACCCCGGCTGACAGCGCGCCAGCCTTCCCCTCCTGTTTACTGTATTTCCGAGGCTCAAACTTTCTTGTACCTGCGTATAGGGCGCACCCCCAACTTTCGAGATCTGATCTTCCGACGTGCAAAAAAGTGCGCCTTATACGCGGAGATATACGGTACTTGTGTTTTCTATCTTGGATCATGTATGAAGCACCTTGCCTTTATTAGTAGTAAACTTCATTTGCCAGCAATCAGTCCATGTGCATACAGTCTCTTTACAGGATCTTTGCTGCCTCTTCTAATTCTACAGTCCTTCCCCCCGCTAACTTTGTGTGATCTGCAAATGTAACGTAGGTCTTACATTGGGTTTGTATATCCAGGTGATCCTATATTCAAGGAAGCAATACATAAACAACACTGTATTTATAACTTCCATCTATGGCTCATGAGAAGCTGATATGTAATGCATTTCTAGGTTTTGGCTGATCTCTGGAAGTAGAGGAACCGAGTTATGTGAGGTACTCCAATTTTATGTGCCACATCAGTTAAAGGTCATTTGAAAATAGTAGCAATTCTTCATGTTTGACAGCAAGGGAGAGAGATGACACAAGCATTTTGACAAATATGTTCAGCTATACTGTTGCCGCATAACTAGTATATCGAGGCAGAACTTTTTCTGCAGTCTGTCACTAGGAATGTATTTTACTTGTTGATTTATAGAATTCGAGTGATACATAACCATCAGCTGAACAGAGAGATCTAACAGCATGGCGTAAAAATATGACCTTTAGTGCTCCTTGTATTTTTTTATTTTACATGTACTGGATGGGTTATTCATTTACTGAAGTCAACAGCCAGTGAGAATGGTGCTGCTATTTGTTGCTGTGAGCAAAGCAAATCATTAGTTCAGTGCAGAAGCCAAGCGATTGCACATGCAAGAATTTATACTTGAGAAATGGAGCTTTAAAAGGGTTGTGCTGCGTGTTATCTGAATGAGACATTTCAATGAAACTGAGATTCTAATAGTGTTTCATGTTCTCTGTGATTCTACTTAATTACTTCAGAAAATCACAAGATCGCCAATATGAAAAATATCCTTTGGGCCTTTGATAACATCCTTCCACAATACTCACCCTACCATCTACCAGGTGCCTGACACATTAAGTCATCACCATATTTATGTCAACACATGAAAGTTTCCCTGTGTCTGGAATGAAATATGCAGTCTTTCTCTGGAGGGATACATCATGCTTTCCTAAATCTGGAGAGATTCAGGCGCAGTTGGGCGAGAGCCTAAGATTGTATGTCCGAGTCTTCCTGGAGTTTAACCAGCAATCTTATCATATATCACAAACTACCCACTTCCATCACCGTATCAATGAGATGACAAGGTTGGTTTGGATGAAGAAGATCAAATTCAATGTAATTGAATGTCTGATGTCATTAGCTAAACATGAGCATGGGAGCAAAATGGGAATTAAAGTATTTGACCTAAATAATAACAGCGAAACACAAAAGTTCAAAAAATCAAGAGAGTACACTCTGGACTGCAGAAAACTACTTTGGGTTCTAAACTGTGAAAGTCACTTAGAGAGGCCTGGAGGAAATCTTGTATGGGAAAAGATATGTCCTAACCACTATCATGAGAGTTCTGGTGAAGAATCATATGGTGTTGAAGTTAAGAGGAAGAATTTCTATTCTGCATTTAGACTGATATATCTGATCTGGGAATGCTTGATCAGATATTATGTTGGATATATAAATTAGATAAATGGTCCTGTCTCAACACTTACACTAATTATAATAATAATAATCCTTGCATTTAATATGGCGCTTTTCATGTCTTCTAGATGGTTCAAAGTGCTTCACAGAATACAACAACAACAACAAACAAACTTACATTTTACATTTTTAGAGGACATATTGTAAAGTGAATTGACTGTATACATGTGAGCAAAAGGCAGCAACTAATTGCACACAGCAGTGTCCCACAAACAGTCATGGATTGAAATAACCAATTTATTTTAGGGATTATTATTAGGCTTGTGGAGCAAGGAAATTTGACCAAGGTTGCCTGGGATTGAACCAAGGTAAAGTTGTAAACTTGTAAAGTGAGTGCTTTAACCATTGAGCTACAGGACTCCACAATCAGATAACAAAATGGACCAAAGGGAGAAAATATATTAAATCACTGCTCCTACCAGATTTAAAAAAATTCTAGCATCTATTTTGTCTTATTTTGTGTTATTAATCACAAAACGTTCAAGACAATATTCATCTGAAGACAATATTTTGCACACAAGCCTCAAGGAAGGATTGCATTATGGAGATTTTTCTCATGGAGTGCCAAGGGATTACATTACAATTTAGTCGATTGATGAACTGTTAAACCAGACATTGAAGCAATATCTTACTTCCTTTGATTTAGGGAAAAGGATTTGCGTCTTTAACATATTAGACACTTTGTTGATCTGATATAAACTGTAAATAGGAATGTTTTGGATGTTAATCATTTCTTACAAAACTAATGAGCATCCTTCAAGTTGTGTTTATTAACAATACGTTAATAAGTTGTTGGAGAACCTAGAATTCTGGCCTTTCATAGAACCATTTATGATTTATGATAATATACAATAATAATACTATGAAGAATTATTCTCTCCTACTCAAATACTTACACGCTGAGATAGATATTTTCCTTGTTGGCTCACAGGTTGTCGTAACTGATTGTCATGTCCAAACATGAAGGCGAGCTGAGAGAAAGATAATTTCAAATAGTCGAACTTACCATAGCTGCTCCAGATGTTTTTCTTTCTCATTTGTCAGTTTTGATAAACTGGTGCAGTGTTGAACCATATTTGCAGCCTTATGATGTTTTGCATTACTCTTTGCTGTCACTATAATAATCCTGATACAGTCTCTTTAAATTACAGAATCAACGCAATCTATATCAAAAGCCCATTGCTAAATCTTTTGTTATGCATTTCATATTGCTAATCAATGTAATCCAGTTATTAAATATCAAAATGCTTGGAATTCTAAAATGCTATAACAAGGACCTGGTTAAAGAAATAATTTCTGGAGATAGGTCTTCAAAGGCTTTTCTAGGAAGTAAAAGCTAGGTCACAGTATATGTGCTCTGAAATTCTCATCAGGTTTTAACACCAGCTGTGATTCAGCTAAGAGACGCCGGCAGCTAATAGTGTAAAAAAAACACATTAAAGCTTTGTATGATAATCTCTTTTCCAGTCATATGTCTATTAAAGTTTGATTTCTTCATTTACAGATTGTTTGACGACCAGATTGAAAGAGTATGCTGCATTGCAATGTTTATATACAAGGCTAATGAAGCATTCATCATTCGGTTAGTTTCTTTTGCAGAGCTGTCGTAACAGTGTCCTTTCAGACATGCAATCCAGTTCTCAGGTGCTGTATATAAATGTGACATTAACGGTTTTGACGAAGGGTTGTAGATCCGAAACGTTGACTCTTTTTCCTTTCTCCATGGATGCTGCCTGACCTACTGAGTTTCCCCAGCAACTTGTGTTTTTTGTTTTAAAATAATAATCAGTTATCTTGAGAGCTCTCCAAACTGCAGACAGTACATTTTGGATAATAAAATACCTCATGTCTGATTTTATTAGGTAAATTATTATTAATTGGATAAAACAACAACAGCCACAAAATTACATTTCTATAGCAAAGCGCCTTTCACATTGGGAGGACTTCCCAATGCGATGGACCCGAGTGTTTCAGACCCGAGCTGGAGTTGGGATTGAGGAGGGTGGAGGGAAAGGACAGGAATTGGGGTGACCGATGGGACTGTCGAAAGAGGCTAGGAAGAGGGCGAGGCGGAGGGATTGCGGGATGGAATTCCAGAAGTTGGGGGCAGAGTGACTGAAGGTTTCCCCTGGCATTGGTGGGGCAGGTAGGTCCGGACATGGAATAGGCTGGAGCCCACTGAGCAGAAGGAGCGCATAGGTTGGTAGGAGACTAGGAAGTCATAGAGGTAGGGTGGGACATGTCCATGAAGGGCTTTGAAGGTGAGGACCAGGATCTTGAATTGAATCTTCAGTGTGATGGGAAGCCAATGTTGTCGGGCAAGAATGAGGGAAATGGGGTCACGAAGCTTGGTGCAGTAGAGTACATGGGCTACAGATTTCTAGATGATCTGCAGCCTATAGAGGGAGAAGTTAGGAAGACTAACAAAAAGGGCATTGGCTTAATCAAGCCTGGTCATGATGAAGGCATGAATGAGAGCTTCAGCGGCCTGAGGGGTGAGGCAGTGGCGGAGTCAAGTCTCCAGCAGAGAGGTCAAGGAGGACAAGGAGGCAGGGAGAGCCCTGATCACAGATGTTTAGAATGTTGTTAGAGACTTTGATCAGGGTTGTTGCTGTGCTATGGGCCACACAGAAGCCGGATTAGAGGGTATGGAGGGAATGGCGAGAAAGGAAGGAGCAAAGCTGGGATGCAACAACTTGTTCCAGACTCTTCGAGAGGAATGGGTGGTTGGAGATGGGACAGCAGCTGGAGAGTAGGAAAGGCGTCCAGGGAAGATTTTTTTCAGGATGGAGTGATGACAGCTGCTCTTGAGGGTTGGGTATAGTGCTGTAAGTAAGAACCCAGTTGATAGTTGATTGTCGGATCGCTTTTCTGGGGATAATAATCCCTCCCAAATAATAATAATAGTGAATTGGATACTCAATCCACGACTGTTTGTGGGACACTGCTGTGTGCTATTGGCTGCCGAGTTGTGACCATAAAATGTTTGGTCAATACACTTTATAGTATGTTCTGGAAAGTACTTTGAAATGTCTCAAAGATGTGATAAGGCACTATATCAAACGCAAGGATTATTACTATAATAATTGTTGTATTTGATATGCGTCTTTCAAGTTGGGAGAATGTCTCAAAGCATTTCATGGGATTTACTGTTCAGTGACTGTATTTTTGGCGATCCCACCAGTCAATTTGTGCACATTCATACCCCACAACCAACCATGAAGTTAGTGTCCAATTTTATTTTGGTGGATTCTTGGCCAGGATGCCTGGAGAAACTCCCTTCTCTTTTTGAACAGTGCCAGATGGGACCTCAGTTTAATGTTCCATTATGCAATTAGGATGTGTCGAGGCTGATGTGGAGTAGAAACACAACAACAAGTTACCTTCATATAGCGCACTTCACGGCAAATGGCAAACTAAGTGCTTGGGTATGTGCAAGGGAGCAGTTGAACCTAATGGCCTATTTCAGTGCTGTTAATTCAGTGCCCTGCAATGATATGATATGATTATATTTTAAAAATCTGGCTATGGAGGACAAATCCTGAAAAGTCTGCCTTCATTTGGAACAGCAAATGGTTTAAACTCTTCCATGACAATAACATGGTAAGTATTGAGTTTGTTATATTAATGTAGTACAGTACTGAGAAAATACTCCACTTTGCGCTTGCTAATTTCTTGAAATATGCAATATCAATTTCAGTCACAGCAGTGCATTAAGAAATTGAGTCATGAAATTGCTAATATAGCTAAGGCTATGATCACGGAAAATAAAGCAACCTTAAATTCCATGAATGAATGAATGTCAAGCCCCCTCATAGCCATTTATTAACTTAACACCTTTGTTGTGTCTGAGTACTGGTATTGAATCTCAACTTCAATTCTATCAACACTGTACTACATGTTCAGTTATAATGATATCAATCCTGGATTTGAGCTCCATTTAATTCTGTAATTAAGTTCCATAGAGAACTGTTGACCTACAACATAGTTTATGTAGGGTGCTCTAGAAAGACAATCGAACATTTATGCCCTTCATAAAAATGTTTCCTGTGAGAAAATAGCTTTGCATATTGATGTGTCCTTTATAGGTAACTAAAGTATTTTTTGGAGGTTTCATGTGTGCACAGCAGCTAACAAATAAGATTTGTACACTGCAACTCACATATCAGTTCAATGTAACACATACACACACTACTTGCAGCACAAAGCACACATCAGTTCACAACACCACATGCACACTTCAACTTACAGCACACATGTATACACTAGTTCGAAGCACATATGCACACACCAGCACACAAACATACACACACATAAACAGGAAGCAAAACTTTGCTAAAAATGTAAAAACTGACTTTAGTGACAAGATGCTGTTGAGGCAATTTACTGTTGTAAATTATACCACTGGAACTCACAAGAGATATGCTAATGTAATGTCCTCGATAAGCCTCACTGACTCCCTGTCTCTCATCGGATTGACTTTAAGGTCTTTATCTTCACCTATAAATCTTGTATGCTCTAGCAACTCTTTATCTATGTAATCTTCTCATACCGCACTTTCTTGTCACCCTCGCTGTTTGGCTAATTCAGGACTCCTGCGGCTGCTGGGCCCTACCACCTCCATGTTACCATCAATGATTAAGCTTCCAGCTAACATGCTCCTATCCTCTGGACATCCCTCTACCCTTAAGAACTTAAGAACGTAAGAAATGCTAGATGAAAAAGGATCAAGATCCGTGCCATTCCGGCCCTATCTACCAACAAATATTTGGCAATGCAATGTCAGAATCAAACCAACCCTCTCTGGCGGTCTGGATAATCCAGTTCCTGAGGCAGGCGAGTCTGCATCATTGATAGCCCAGCCAGCCTGGCACATTTGGAGGACTTGGAAGATCAGACCAGTCACTGGGGCAATGACTCTTCCCACTCAGCTCTGCTTGGTTTGGATACTCTTAGGCATGTGATGGGTTTCCCTATGTGCCAGACACCCGGCTGACCAAAGAAAAAGCTATGAAGTACTTTTGAAACATCTCAACAATGTGATGCGGTGTAATATCAACAGCAAGAATTATTGCCGTTGATATCACAATAATAATAATCTTCAATTGGAAAATATATTTTTTTAAATGCAAATCACACCTGTATTTTAATCCCACAATATAAAAATAATAGGATGACATCACTTGATTGAGATTACAAATAAGCTTCACATTACAAACTGATCTAAATTAAACCAAAACAGCTACATTTCTGAATTTCTCGGATTCCTATCCTCTTTAATGTTTAGTTTAATTTCCTCAATATGACATCAGGGATTTGATGTGGTTCTGTTTAAGGCTTTTGGATAGCATAAATAATGCTTTCAATTAAAGATATTCACGTACAATTTGGTTCTTTATATTTCAGCTTCAGAATCTCTGAAAATGATCATCCCAATGGGTTAGTCACATGTAATTTGTAGTGAACCTTCACTTGCTTAGGTTAGCAGCTCTGCTTTGCAAAGCCTTGCATTACTGGAACAGAAAGATAAAATTTTGCTGGATTGTTGTTAACCTAATTTGCAGTAATGGGATAATTTACTAATAAAAATAATAGTAACTTGGAACTTAGAAATAAATTCACACGCTGAGTGAAACAACAGCTGTGGTTTAGGAATGACAATTCCATTGTATTATGCTGTTTTTTATATATTCAAATTTCAATACACTGGATGCTACCTGCTTTGGCTTTAGCTTCACTGTTGCTGTTCAGTTTAGAAGTTCGGTTCTGCTGCCAACACATCAGTGTGGTTTTAAAATTCAGTGTGACATGCATAATTGTTGCTAGGTATGCCTTTAAAAACAATTAAAACAGTACATATAATTACAAAGAAAGACTGTGCTTTACAGAGAATGTGCAGCATGGAAACAGGCACATGGTCAACCCTGTCCTTTACTGGTATTTATATGCCACACAACTCTCCGCACATTCCTTTACTCTGTCATACACTTCTATTCCCTTCACCCTTACATGGAGGTCAAGCTTCCTCTTGAATACACTATTGTATATCAATTGATTCAGGCAGGAGGTTCCACAATCTGCTTCCTCTCTGCATGAAGTAGTTCCTCTTAAATTCTTCTTTTTGATCAGCTAGTTGCTCACTTTCATTTGTGTCATTGTGTGGGAATATAGTAGCATAGATTGAAAAATGGCTAACGGGAAGAAAACAAAGACCCCATCCCTACCACTCTCCTTACCTCCCAGCTCCATCGCTTTGCCTCTCTACTCACAGACATCTTAAACCTTTCCCTATCCATTGGCATCATACCCACCCATTTAAAAACGGCAGTCATCACTCCCATCTTTTTAAAAAAACCTCTGTGGACTCATTCCTGCTCTCAAATTACCACCCTATCTCCAACTCTCCAACCTCCCTTTCCTCTCCATTGTTCAAACGAGTTGTTGTTTCTCAGCTTTGCTCCTTTCTTTCCTGCCATTTCCTCCAATCGGGTTTCCGTGCTGCCACAGAATTCTGTCTATCTGTGACTATGGCTCCCTCTGTCTCCTCATCCTCCTTGACCTCTTTGCTGCCTTTGAAGCCGTTCACCATTCACTATTCTATCCTTATCCACTACCTCTCCTCTCACCTCAACAATAACAACAACAACAAAATTGCACTTATATAGCACCTTTCACGTCGGGAGGAGTGGGTGGGGGAGATTCGGGGTAGGGGGAAGGGGAAGGAGAATGGGAGGGGGGGAAGAGTTAGTGGGGCAGCCGAAGGTGTGGTCGAAGAGAAAGGTCTTGAGTCCGGCCTTGAAGGAGGAAAGGGAGGAAGCAAGGTAGAGGGGCTGCGGGATGGAGTTCCACAGTGTGGGAGCAGAGCGGCTGAAAGCCCGGCCACCGGTGGTTGGGTGGTTAGGATGGTGGATGCGGATCAACCTTCATGGTTCCGTCCTTGAATGGTTCATTTGAAGCCTCTCACATTGTTTCCACTTCACCTTCACAAACGGTTTCTCCTCTAGTCCCCACACCATCTTATGCGGCATTCCTAAGGGCTCTGTCCTTGGTCCCCTCATCTTCAATATTTACAATGGTCCCTTTTGGTGACACCATTCGCAGACATGGGGGTCAACTTCAACATGTACCCAACTGTATCTCTGCTTCCACTGCTGTCTTCACAGAATGTCTGTCAGACATCAAGTACTGGATGACAGCTAAAGTTGTTCAGTTGAACGTCAAGAAGCCGAAGTCCTCCTGATTAGCTTCTACAAGACTGCAATCTCCACCTCTCTAAGCCAGTCAGGAACCTGGGCGTCTTATTCGTCTCTGAATTGTCCTTCCACCCCACATCCACGACATGGCCTTCCACCACCTTCACAACATCGCCAAACTAGAGGAAGAGGAGTAACCCCCACTCCCCACTCTTTAAGAGCAGCATAATTTTCTACTCTGCTTATCTTTTGATCTTTAATATGACTAAACTGTGCATGATAACTCACCATTCCATACTAATAGGAATAGTCAAGGACCTTTAAAAAAAGCTAGGAAAAATTAAGGCAATGTGCTAAACCAATAAAACTATTTGCATTTTTAATTATATTTTATTAAGTATCCACTGTCAAAAACCTTATTCAGAAAATGTAGCATCAGAAATGGGTCAATTTGATGGTAATTCAGAGTAGGATTTCTCTGAACACAAACCCCTTCCAATGTCTAGGAGTGAGTCAAATAAGTCACGTTGGCTTAGAACAGCGGTTCCCAAACTTGTTTTGCTGCGACCCAAATTAGTTTCCAACCTGTCCTCCCACCCCTAGGGGGCGACATCGCGACTGAAGCTCAGCCAAAACGTTTTATCCGTCTCTTTTTGGACTCAGCGCAACTTGTAAGTACGCTCCTTCATACAAATTAGTCAGCGTTGTCGCCTTGGGTGCTTTTTTTTGTGTTAAAAAAGCATTTTGAACACTAAAAAAAAACAACAACAATTTCTGATGACCCTTTGCGACCCAACTGAGGACCCCCGCTACCCTGATTTGGGTAGGGACCCGAGGTTGGGAACCACTGGCTTAGAGGAACTCTACTTGAAAATTAGAGCAGATTGGAGCAACATTCCTATGAGCTGGTACTAATTTCATGATTGGGAAATCCCATCAAGAAATATCACTCTTTTGATCTGTGTGTTAGAAAACTGAACAATATTGCAATGTTTAGTTTCTCCATACCAGCAATGAGGTGAATGTTCTGTTTTCCACAAGGTACCTGATTTCGTAACCATGACTGGATTACTAACCTATCAATGTCTCAACAAGCCTGCTGCAGTAGAGTCCTGTAGCTCAGTGGTGGAGCACCTGCCTCGCAAGCAAGAGACCTGGGTTCAATTTCATGCAGGGCAAATCTTGGGCAAGTTTCTTTACTCCACATGCCTGATAATAATCCCTCGGAAAAAAAGCAATAATAAATTGGTAATTTCAATCCATGACTGTTTGTGGGACACTGCTGTACGCAATTGGCTGCTACGTTTTGTCAACAAATATACAGTCCACTTTACTGTATATTCTGTGAAGTGCTTTGAGACGTCTAGAAGACATGAAAAGCACTGTACCAAGTGCCGGTTATACGGAAGTTACGGTTGATCGGGTCACGGATAAACAGGCTTGTACTGTAATTGGTTTCTACCTATGTGGCAATGATACTGCAAGGTGTTCCATTGGAGATCGTAAAACTCAAACCCTAGCTTTCTGCAGACGTTTACCATTGTTGAATATGTCACTATGTTAGTTTTATTCCAGCAAAGAATAGGGATTATTTGTCCTGATAAAGAATGACAAACTATTCAGAAGCCTCTGAAATTCAGTATCCATTTTTCTCCATCAGGGTACATTATTTTTTGTGTGGCAATTGAAGTTGATGAATCATTCTAGTATCCAATTTATCAAACATGTAATTGGCATAAAGCTGGAGAATAATATATTTTTATGATAACGCTGAGTATAAATGATGGACATTTACTGCTTATAAATTCACAGTGGTACATCAATTATGCATAAAATGCAGAGTAAAAATGTAGCAAAGCTTTTTTTTTATTAATTTGCTTCTAACAATATTTCTATAGGAAATGGAATTTATGTGATCTTCTTAATGGTACAGTTTGTGTTCCCCCAAACTCTTCTGTGAGCTCAATTAATTTGTCTGAATAAATGGATAGATTGTGCAAAAAATCACTCATAAATTTGTGACAAAACTTTGGCTACCTCACATATTTGAACTCTAAAGGCCAAAGCAAAAGAGAATAATCTGTACTGTATTATAATAAATTGTTAGAGTCAAGAGGCCAGGAGCTATTAATTCCTTGAATCAGGAATGGTGACAAGGAGAACAGGGGTAAATTAATTGTTTGTATCACTAGTCAAGGTCATTACAAGATGAAATTTGTTCTCTGGGCTGCGTTTTACCAGAAGTCTGATGTATAACTAAATCTCATGCTATAAAGGATACATTAATCTTTCCTTGTTTCAAATTGATGAAGCCAACTGTAGTAAGTACTGAACAGAGCAAAAGGCTGCCTTCCTCATGGAGGTAGCCTGTGCTACCACTTAGGGAATTCTGTTAGATATTAAATTATGCTACTTATTGATTGTACTGTATGCGACCCATCCCAGTTTCTAAGTGAAACATTAATCATTAAGCTCCTGTTGAGAACATACTTCAATAGTTTTCAACATGGTTGAAGATTTTTTATAAAAAAAGATAAATCACCATCCTCCACTGCATTCTTTTCACAAGTACAGTGCAGCACCCACAATTTTTGTACTGAATTAGTAGTAAAATAACACAGAAAAAAAACTTTGGGATACTACCTTATTAAAAATAAGTGCCACGGTGAGTTTCAACAGCCTCGCTTAGTTGGTATCACTCTTACTTCTGACTCAGAATGTCATGAGTTCAAGCCCCATAATAATAATAATAATCCTTTGATATGGTGCTTTTCACGTCTTATCAACGTCTCAAAGCGCTTCACAGAATACACTGTAAATTGAATTGGCTGTATATTTTATGGCCGAAACATAGCAGCCAATTGCGCACAGCAGTGTCCCACAAACAGTCATGGATTGAAATCCAAAAAATCTAAAAAGGTCCATGTTGAGACTTTGAACTCACAGTCCAGCCTGACATTTCAATGTAAGTTGGGAGAGGGCTGTATTGTTCAGGATGAGATGTTAAAACAAAGTCCTGTCTGTCTGTTCAGAAGGATCATAAAATATCCTGTGGTATTATTGAAAACAGAACAAAGCTTCAAACAGAAGTTGGTAGCAGAATGAAAGTCTTTTTGAAGGTCACTGAATATTTTGTAAAATTAATTTGTTGAGTAAACTGCCTATAGGAAGCGATTAAGTTTATAGAAAATGTATAGGTGTACTGTATATGTAGTCACCACTGCAGCTCACTGGTTAGAGCACTCGCCTTGAAAGCGAGAGACCTGGGTTCGATTCCCGGGTGTTTGTGGGCGAAACGCTGCCGCGTTTCGCCCACAAACATACAGTTAATTAACTTTACAGTATATTCTGTGAAGCGCTTTACAACATCTAGAAGACATGAAAAGCACTATATCTACAGTTACTTTGTGCTGCTTTGCTATATTATGGTTATGATCCCCTCCACCTGTCATTTACCCCCAGGCTGCTCCAGAGTTTTTCCTCAAGAGAATACAACAAATTATACCAACCTTTGTCTTCATGAACAATGCTGGCCCCGTCACTTTAGTAATAATAATAATAATAATCCTTGCTTTTGATATAGCGCTTTTCACATCTGATCGACGTCCCAAAGCACTTCATAGAATATACTGTAAAGTGAATTGATTGTATATTTGTGTGTGAATCATGGCAGCCAATTGCGCACAGCAGTGTCCCACAAACAGTCGTTGATTGAAATAACCAATTTTATTATTGTGGGTTTTTTGGATGGATTACTATTAGTCATGTGGAGTAAGGAAACTTGCCCAAGGTTTCACCCTGACCTGCCTGGATTCCAACACAGGTCTCCCCAGCTTGGTATCCTCAGCTTGCAAGACAAGTGCTCTAACCACTAGCCACAGGAGCTCCTTAGTGTTCCAATGTGTCTGTAAGCTTGGTTTCACATTACTTCTGGGACTTGCACACACTGGAGGTTTACTCCCAGTTGGGCAAAGGTTCCATCTTAACATCTATTTCTCATATGAAAGGATTTATCAACCTAAACAGAGCATTTGTCCCAGCTTGTTGACCTTGTGGCTATGTTCAGGCTCATGTACATATGTGAGAGATACTGCTTTTGAGTTTTATTTTCTTATTATAAAATTATAAGTCTAAAAGGGAGCTGTTGTCAAGGCTAGTGAGGCAATCATTCTAAAGGTTTTAGCTTTGTGACTGTTTCATTTGTATTCAGAGTTCAGCTTCACTAATATTGAAAAAATACTAAATACAATTCACCATCACAAATCTGAATGACAGGATTCAAACCGACAAATAATCTCAATGCTCTTTCTTGGAGTAATCTACACACAATGCAAAGTAGCCCATGTTAAACATATATCCCATTTTGAGGATTTGATTAACTGTTAAAGTTTAACATGCCAAATAAAAAACATTGATCACTGCAATTTCAAATATGCTGCAGCATTTAATTATTTTAAGATAAGGCTGTGTTGAACAATTTGCTCAATTCTGGATCCTCTGAAATGTTACTTTAATAGAGTAAATCTAGAGCCAGGTGTAAGTCAATCTTTCTGTCAGTGAAAAATGTCCATAAAAAAGTATATTGATTGGGGCTGCCTGATGCCTCAGTGAGTCAATACTGTACATTGTTTGATAATGAGTCTTACATATCTGGAATGTGACACATTTTAGCCAGTCTGGGGTGATTTAATTGTTTTTAGTGAGGGTAATAACAGTAAAGCACAACAACTGGCTTGCATTAGAAAGATGGAAAAGCAGCTTGATATTGTCAATGCTCAGAATGGTGCATGTTTGGACATTTGGTGAGTACAACTGCATTTACATAGTGCCTTTCATGTATGATGAGAGTCTCAGAGGAAAGGATCAGGATTAACTGTGATGCCACCCTTCCACCCCATTGTTTAAAAGCCTAAACACACATATTAAGAACTACTTGGGAGGGCTGTAGGCACCTGGACTTGTATTCCAGTATGAGTCGTTGCTTTAATAAGAGAATAGGTGAATACTTAAATTCTGTGTTGTTATAATTAAACTCCACATATTATTTTACTGCCAATGAATTGTCTTGTTTGAAGGTTAAAGAAGCATCTAGCTCCCATGGTGTCATTATGGAATTGAGTATGTTGTCTTACTGCCAACTGCAAAGGAAAGAAAGAAATCAATTAACATTTCGTCAAATTTCCAAGCAGGGCTTAGGTTCTTTATTTAGATGTGTGCAAAGGTTTGTTTCTCAATATCCCTTTAAGCTCCTCTTTATTTTGCAATTGCTCCATGTGAGTGAAATACACAGGTTTGACATTGAATGTAATTCAAGCTTGGCTGGATATAATAGGCTTTATTGAATATCTGTTTCTTTAAGTTGGTGTTTTAACTCTGAAAGCTCTTCTTTGTCTTTGTACCTCTGCTGAAAGCTGGGGAATGAGTGAGATTGTGCTATATTTTCAACATTATTAGATCTACAGTCTGTCAACTATCCCCTTGCTCCAGAAAAGTTACATTCCAAGCAAACTTTAGTGCAATAAAATACTTCTCATCAATCTCCTTAACAGTGTTTTGTAAACTTATCTCAAAAATCCACTTTGCCAAATCAGAACAAGCAATCTCTGAATATGTTAATAACAAAAAATCCAGCTGAGTCTTGCCTGTTCATAGAGTTGCTCCTGCTAAGCTATAGAAGCATTTTTCCCTCTCCTTCTTCAGTGCTCTGCCCGCACCCTCCGCTCGGCCTGCTCCACGCCCATAACCCTCCCTAGCCTCCTTCAAGGCCCGCCTCAAGAACCTACTCTTCGACAGTCCCATCAGTCACCCCAAATCCCCCAGTTTCCCTCCACCCTCCTCATCTCCGATCCCAGCTCGGGTCTGAAAAAATGACTGCCCAGCACCTTGGGAAGTTCTCCTGACATGAAAGACGCTATACAAGGGTAATTTTGCTGTTGTTGTTGTTGCTCTGAGACACTAACCCACATTAGGGTGCTATGCAAATGAAAGTTATTGGTTCCTCTACCTCATTGTTACAGATAGAAAAACAATGAACACTTTTCCCACCAGCAAACATGGATCCATCATTTACAATTACTGTACACTAGTGTTGTAGTGTTGACATTTTCAAATATTAAAGTAAATGCACGGCTGTTTATGGGACACAAAATATACAGTCAATTCACTTTACAATATATTTTGTGAAACGCTTTGAGACATCTAGCAGATGTGAAAAGTGTTACATCAAATGCACAGAATATTATTATAAATAAATATATGTATATATTGTAGATATATATATATACATATGTGATTTGAAACTACAGTAGTATGTTTGCAAAAGTCATGGGGTGGGGGAAACAATTATAAAGGTGCCATAAATTGAGAGGATGATAATACTTCAAAATCAGCCAACAAAAGATGGATGGAGTTTGGGGAAAGTCTAACGAGTGGCCTTGTTTCTCACTGATTTGAATACATTGTAACTTGGTGATGATAAATGTGCAAAACACGGAACATTTCTTCATCACTACAATTTTTCTGCTCTGGCTAAATTTCCATGGTGATTGTTCTACATTGAACGTTGCTTGCAAATACCCAACCACTGCACTTGCCAGCAATTACCTTTAAAGCTACTGTACTTGGAAAGATTTTTACATGAAAAATTAAATGATTATTATTGTTATCATAGATTTGCACATTATATAAATAATTAATATAATCCTATAGTTAATTAATAATTAATATCAAATAATTAAATTTCAAATTGCCATGTAATGCAAAACACCTGGAAGGTTTATAAACACATGTAGGATAAAAAATCTCAAATTGCTGAACTGATATAATCGAGAACAGAAAGAAAAAGAGACACTTAAGGATGTCGGTACTGAATCATATGGTAGATAGTACAAAAGTTAGGGAGAGAAGGAGGAGGTGAGGAGAATTTGCATGGAACAGGGAGAGGTAACTGAAGGCTATACCACTATTGTCTTTATATATATATAGGGATAATATGTATAATATATAGCGATCCTTACATTTGATATAGCACCGTATCATGTCTTCAAGATGTCTCAAGGTGCTTCACAAGATATGCTGCAAAGCGAATTTACTGTATATTTTATGGGCAAAACTGTGTAGCGAATTGCACACAACAGTGTCCAACAAACAGTTGTGGATTGAGTGATTATTATTATTCATTTTTTTGAAGGGTTCACCCCAAAAAGGCAATCCACCAATTGACTAACATCTGGGTTCCCACATACTGCCAGCTAAATAGAGACATGTGTAGTAAGGAAACTGGACTATGTGCATTGACTCACTTTTCCTTTCTGAGTGTTCCCAGTGATTTCTGTTTGTGTTTCACTATTTGCTAGTGAAGCTTGGTTAAGATGAGAACGAAAGGTGTGCTCAGCCTGGTGTGGGAGAGAATACTTGCTACAGACTGCCACATTGTATAACATAGAAAAAAGTCCTTCAGATTTATTTTAATAGGTGCAGGCAAAAATGATTTGCATTAAACACACAGTCACTATAACACTTAAAAGCAACAGTGTACAGAGTTTTAATAATAGAATATAATAAGGTAAACTGTGGCAATACTATTCTGACTCCACTTTATATATTTACATGCAATTCTAGTTAATAATTCTAGTGTTGACAGCCCTGATATTACCAGTGGTACCAGTGCATGGCAAGTGACAATTAGATTTCATCAGGCGAGGAAATAGCAAGAGTTATCCTCAAGAAATGGTACAGAGATTATGCTTGTACAGTATTTGGATTTTCCTCACAAGACTGGCTTACCCACTAGGAACATTGTCAGTTGATATTGTGTAAGTAAATCAGACATTATTTAATTAAAGTTTGCGGAAGAGGCATAAAACAAATTACAAATATTGAGATTGGCACAGGTACGGCAAAGAAAGACTAATGTTGAGATGTTTTGAAAAAGTGCAAGAGATGGGTGAAAGATTTAGATTTTTATTTCTTGATTTGTTTTGGTACATTTAACTGTCATTGAAGCCTCAGTACAGCGAGGCTTCAATTATTTATTCCATTATTGTTTTTGGAATTATTCTCCTCTCTTGTCTCGTGGTTATTTGTATATTGTAATAAAGGCACCTGTAATGCAAGCACATAAAAAATAGTTGTGTTACATGTGGTTTACAAAGAGTGTTTAGTACATTCCCATGTTCCAGCATTTGGGCATTCATCTTGGTAAGTAATGCAAACACTGTAGTAGCCAATTACGCACAGCAGTGTCCCACAAACAGACGTAGATTAAGTGAATAAATTATTATTTTTATTTATTTGTGTCAATGTTCTGAATTTTAATTTTGATGGAAGGAGAAAAGGATCTTTGTGGTCATGTTAATGTGTGGCAGGGTACAATATATATTCACAACCAGCTCTTGAGATATTCCATTTAATTTTCCATTAACCTACCAATTCCCACAGCATAGGTTGATAAGCATTTGTTGATAAGCACATTTTTCATTCCACTGAAAATATTTGATTGTGAAAAACAGATTTGTACACATCCCAAGCATATTCATACAATTTTCCTCTCCCCACCCCCATTGAATAATCAAAACATTTCACCGGGACACCTTGTCTGTGTTCCAAATATAAACAAGTCAGAATATGTTACGACTGCCACATTTTGTGAAAAACAAGAATAAAAAGCATTCAGCCAACTCGTCGAGGCATTTCATTTAACAAAAATGATTTCTCTCACATTTCCTCTTGGAAATGCAATATATGATGCAAAATACCGCAGGCACCAGCTTGCCTCGTGAGCTGTATCCACTCTCCCCAACATTGGTGCGGAGAATTTAGGCATATCTAGCCCTAATTGTGTGAGGTTTCTGAATTTGTTTTCTGTCCATAAAACAGGTATACCCTGCTTAATGTTGCTTCAGTCAGCATTGTTTCGTTATTGCGTTGCTGATACATAGGGAACATACATCCATTTAACGTTTCGACATTTGCCATTACATTGTTCGCCAGTGGGTGAAAACAAACTACTATAGTTTGGATGGCGTAGACCATCTGATATTCTGACACAGCATCCATCCTCAGTCTTAATGTCTCCATTTTAAGTTTGTGCGCAGGTGTGAGATCGGTAATATTTTTTTATTGGGATTAATTTGTGCAATCCTCTATCAACGTGAATCAAAAACGCCTAGGAGTTGACAGTGGTGAGTCTTGTAAAAAAAACAGGAAAACTATTACTCTTGAAATGAAATGAGATATTTTGATGCCGTGAGTGTTGTTATCTAAATTTATATATTTTTATATTTTACATTTATGAATGTACATAACGTATGTATAAGTATTTCAACTTATAATTGTTTTTTAGAAAATGTTGACAAAAAATGTCCAAAAGAACCTAACTCCAGTTTATACATTAATTCTTATGGGAAAAATGTGTTCGCTTAACGTCACACTTTGCAACAATAGAACTACGACGTTAAGCGACGACTAATTGTATCTTCAATATTTGGATTCCATTTTTAACACATCAGTAGAAGAATATTATTAGGGTCATCATCTGTTAGTTTGGAAAGATATTTATTTTTTATGAAGTTCATGGTGGAAAAGGACTGCTCACAGGTGTGGATTGATCCAAAGTTTCACGCGTCTTGAAGAGCATGGTCAAACAATTTAGGAACAAATTTCCAAAACAACCTCAAGACCTGGTTTATTAAGAAAGCACACAGTTCTTTGAATTTGCTAAATGATTTTTAAATTCCCAATTTTCCAATGGCATTTCTGATGCATCGGTGTCCAAAGGAGAGAAAGGGTTGGTGAAAAGTGTTATATTGTATTTGTCTTTGGGACATCCTCCCCATGTGAAAGGTACTCTACAAATATAATTTTGTTGTTGTTGTTGTCTTCTTTAAAATCTTGAAAACGGGCAGCACAGAGATTAGTGAAGAAATCCAGTTCTGATATTTTTGAAAATTGATGATTACATTACTATTGCAAGTGAACAAAATCATCAAAGTTTTGTAGAGACTCCCTCACTGCTCTTGCTCCCTCACTGCTCTTCCTCACTGCACTCTCTCCCTCATTGCTCTTCCTCACTGCTGTCTCTCTCCTCACTGCTCTTCCTCACTGCACTCTCTCCCTCACTGCTCTCCCTCACTGCTCTTCCTCACTGCACTCCCCACTGCTCTCCCATCCTCATTGCTTGTCCCTCACTGCTCTCTGTCATTGCTCTCCCCTCCCAGCTGCTCTATCTTGCTGCTCTCCCTCACATTATACTTTTTGCCCACCACTAGTCCAAGCTGATACTCCAATACTGACACTAAGTGTGGTCCTTCAGATGAGACATTAAACCATTAAACCACTGTTCAAGTAGATCCCATGGTACTATCTGAAAAGAGAAGGGAGTTTCTCCAGGTGTCCTGTCCAACAAATCCAACAACTAAAATTGATCACTCAATCCATGGCAGTTTGTGGGATATTGTTGTGGGCAAACTGTTTGCCGTGTTTCTCCCACAAACTACAGTCAGTCCAATTTACAGTTTATCCTTTGAAACCATTCAAGATGTTTCTATGACATGATAGGGTACTATATCAACTGCGAGGATTCTTATTATGATTCTCTGGAATTCCATCCTAGAGTCTTTACGACACTCTCCCTCCCTTGCCTAGTTCTTGTTGTCATGACCTACCTCTTTCAGTCATCTTTCCCCTTCCCATCCTCTCTTAGATCCCACCCCAACCAGTACTGGTAAGCGCCTCGCGAGATCCTGCTGACATGAAATGTAATGTAATGCCATATAAATGTAAAATTGTAATGTATTGTATATGGTAATAGCTTGGACATAAATTTAACCCACAGAGATAAATAACCAAGATGCATTGAAATAATTACTTGTATCTGTGGAAATATTACCACAAAATCTCAGCTGGAAGAGACAAAGGATCCTGCTTCAGATTCAAACAAACAGGAATAACCATTGTCCTCTGCAACTGCAACAAATAAACACATATTGTCAAACATTCTGACTGGATTTGGGTAAAACACATTACAAATAAAATGGAGTGTTCTTGATCTACAGCCTATTCCAGGGAGAACAATAAGACTGAGACATGTTTCTGTCTTCCATGATTGCGAAAGGCATGCTTATTTATGTCCATGAGTTCTGTCTATCTGTATTAAGGTGGCTTGGATCAACATATTGAGCTAATCTGTTAAGATGTTGAAGTATCTTAACACCTCACACAGAAATCACATCAAGGCATGCTATTTGCAATGTGAAATATCCTCACTTTGCTGCAGCTTCAGACAAAATCACCTTTGGTGATTTTTTCAACTCAGCTTAATCTTAACTCACCTTAAGGGAAATAGTTGCCGCAGAAAACATTATGTAAGTTCTCATATTGGACCTTGATGAAGACCTTGACTGTGTGAAAGCTTTCACAAACTTCTGGTCAAACAACCAGTTGTAAGAAGAATAAAATGTATGTTAATATTGGTAACACAGGGAAGTGGGAGGATCAGAGAAATTAAAGCATCTGATTCGCTCAAAAACCACAAATCCTGGAATATTACACTTAATAATGAACTGTGCAGGCACAATAGACCATATCACTTAATAATTTAAAGTTCTTAGTTTAAATCAACCACTTAAAATTATACTGTGTGTGTTTATGGTAGGACTGTGTCACACTGTCTCCTTGTCGGCCTCCCCAGCTCCTCCATTCACAGGCTGCAGGCCATCCAAAACTCTGCAGCCCGTGTACTATCCCGCACCCGCCTCCGTGACCACATAACCCCCACCCTCGCCCATCTCCACTGGCTCCCCATCCTCCAGAGGATCGAGTTCAAGATCCTCGTCCTCACCTTCAAGGCCTTACACGGCCTTGCCCCGCCCTATCTTTCTGACCTATTCTCCCCCTAGAAGCCCACCCGGACCCTCCGTTCAGCAGGACTTGGCCTGCTCCAAGCCCCCCGCCCGAACCGCCCTAGCATCGGAGGTCGGGCCTTCAGTTTTTCCGCTCCCACCCTTTGGAACTCCATCCCCCAATCCCTCCGCCTTGTTTCCTCCCTTTCCTCTTTCAAGACCGGTTTGAAGACTTTCCTTTTCGACCTTGCCTAGATGCTGGAAATCTGAAACAAAATAGATTGTTGGGAACACTCAGCAAGTCAGGCAGCATCTATAGAGAAAGTAACATGAGTCAGCGTTTCGGATCCACAACCCTTTATCAGAACAGGTTCTGACGAAGTTCTGTGGACCCAAAACATTGACTCAGTTTCCTTTCTTCATAAATGCTGCCTGATCTACTGAGTGTTCCCAGCGATCTCTATTCAAATACAATCTTCGCAGGCTTCCTGATTCTTCCATGCATAATAATAATCCTTGCATTTGATATAGTGCCTTATCACTTCTTTGAGAAATCCCAAAGTGCTTCACAGAATATAATGTAAAGTGAATTCACTGTATATTTTGGGGGCGTTACTGCATTAGCTCCAGCTGACGCAAAACTCCACTGCCTGCATCATAACCTGCACCAATAATTCCCTTCATACTCTTTTGCCTCCCCGTTGCTGCTTAGCTATCTCAGGCCTCCTGTGCTCACTGTACTTCAGCTGTAATGTCTCTAAGTTCTAAAGCATCCCTCCCTCACTCAACCCCTGCATCTTGCCTCATGTTTATAATAATAAAATATATAATCCATGCATTTGATATAGTGTGTTTCAAATCTTATCGTCTCAAAGCGCTTCACAGAATATACTGTAAAGTGATTTGACTGTATATTTGTGGGCAAGACGTGGCAGCCAATTGTGCACAGCAGTGTCCCACAAACAGTCTTGGATGAAAAATTATAAATTTTTATTATTGTGTTTTTTTTGGAGGGATTATTATTAGGATTGTGGAGTAATGAAACTTGCCCAAGGTTTCACCCTGATCTGCCTGGATTCGAACACAGGTCTCACACTTGTAAGGCAAGTGCTCTAACCACTGAGCTACAAGAGCTCCAGTATGAAATAAACTACAGTAATTTGTAAATATTTTGTAATTGACTGAAAGGTGTCACCAGGGCTGATCCAGGTTTCTGTCAGGGCCATGATATCAATGCTCTCATCGAGGATGAGATCGTCGACAGTCAGGGTCTTGTTGCAGAGGGAGTGGACATTTTGAAGGCCAATGCAGAGGGAGTATTTGGTAAAGAGATGTGTGGGAAGGGAGGTGGAACTGGATTGGTTGGCAGGGAGGGGAGGCATGCGAATGAGGGAGGAGAGATTAGCCTCCGGGGTTTAGATCGGGCGTGGGTGACGGTGGTGGCGCTGGTGGGGAATGGGGCAGTCAGTGTGGCTGCTGCTGAACAGGCATTGCCGAATGCTATGGTGAACCCGGCGGAGGATTCCCAAACTGGAGCAGAGGGAGGCCATGGGGGTGATCGAATGGGGACAGAAGGCGTGGAGGGCGGAGAGAGTGCCAGATAGAGCGTGAGAGTTGCTGGAGGGGGTCATTTTCAGGGAAGGTGAGTCTGGGGCAGCAGCCAAGATGTGCACGCTAAGACATGAGGCAGCAGATTAGTAGGACTCCCGCAGGTTCAGCCCACAGGAGGCTGGGGGGCTAGGGGTGGCACAGAGGGGAGAGATGGGCAAGGCACTCATTGTGGTTAGCAATGAGCATATCTGCAGGCAAAGGAAAGGAGAGACAGAGAGACAGAAGAGGGGAGGGATACACACTAATGTGAACTATACTCTACCTACTACCAAGGATTCAAAATGAAATGTTGAGGTTGCATTAAAATAGAAAGGGTCCCTAAATATCATGATTTACTTTTGACAAGTTCCATTCTCAAAGCTGTGTGGGAGATGTGTTACAACCATACAAATTGGTGTCAATGGTAAGAGTATTATCATAGAGATTATTTGCAAACATAACAACCATGTAATGCAACAATTACTTTGCATGTTAGCTGTGAGATTATAATCAGTTTGCTTTTAAACAAGAATCCTGAAGAAAATTGGAAGAAAAACTATTACAATCTTGGTGTTGAACCTGGGGCAGCATTGTGAGCTACAGTAAGTGTGGGATAAGCGTAATGAAACAATTAACATCTTCATTTTCAGAACAGTAAATCTGTGAGATGGATTGCGCAAGTTTGTATAGAAGAACATTAATTTGGCTGGAGAATTCAAAAATCAATCAAATCTATTTATTCTTTTCAAAGGGGTCAGGGGCAGAGCGAATAATGCCACATTATTTATGTACATAAATATACTGTATTTGGTGCAGATATGAGACAAAACAGAATGCTTTTTATGCACCCTGAAAAGAGAAGCAAATTGGATAGGCTGCGGAATATTGTCTTATTCCTATCTTTTTAATAATGATGATCCCTGCATTTGATAGAATGCTTTTCACATCTTCCAGACATCTCAAAGCACTTCACGAAAAATACTATAGAGTGAATTGACTGTATATTTGTGGACGAAATGCGGCAGCCAATTGTTCATAGCAGTGTCGTGGATTGAGTGACCAAATTATTATTGGGTTTCATCCTGCAGGGTTATTATCAAGCTGGGGAAATAAGGAAACTTCATAGAATCATGCAGCACAGAAGGAGGCCGTTCGGTCAATCGTGTTTGCCCAGCTGAGAAGAGCTGTCCAACTCAATTCCACCAGCTTTGTTTCTCTCCATAGCCTTGCAATATTATCCTCTCCACTTGACCAAAGGTTCGCCCTCCCAGGAAATCCAACCCTGGTCTCTTGCTTGTGAGGCAAGTTCTCTAACCATTGAGCTGCAGGACTTTGCATTTGATAAAGAGTCAGGACAGCGACTCAAAGTGCTTCACAAAAGTTATTATAAAATGAATAAAGTGTCACTTATAAATTGATTGTGCATTTTGTAGGCAAACATGGCAGCAAATTTGCATACAGCAACAAATTGCATTTATATGAGCCTTTCATGCCGGGAAGACATCCCAAGGTGCTGAACAATGAAGGGTTTGCACCTGAGCTAATAACATTATAGAGGGAATAATGAAGCCCCTAATAAGATACAGGAGGATAAAAGGGAGTAAACATTGGTTTATTGGAGGAATACTGTGCCTGTTTGGTTAACTTATGAGGAAATCAAAGCGATGGTACACATGGAGAACCCAGTGGATTTGTGGGGTGAAAATGTGATCTTAATAGATTTGTGGCGAGTAATTCCATGCATATTTCTATAAACTAAACAATTCTGAATTCAAATTGAGTTTCTGTGGAAATTCATGATGAAATATCGAATCCTTTGGGTTTGCTTCTTTACATCCTACATCAATTCCTTAATGATGTGCATCAGCCGCCTATAAAAAAAAATGCTTCCAATCCCGCAGCCACTCTTGACTCCTGACCTAAGCAAACTCTTTCATGTGCCCAATCACCAACAGACTTGACTTGGGTAAATAAAAAGTTTTGATGCAGTTAGGAAGATGATAGGGTGGTGTGCTGAAAGAATAGCATCAGGTGGACTGATCTAAACCAATCGTGTGCTCATTATTTCATACTAGAAGAGACAAACAGAAGTGATTCAACACAGAATTGATCTTGCAACACAGAAAAAAATGCCCAAGGGCTCACAAATCTCTCAATCTTGTGGAAAGCAGGAGACTGCATCAGAGAACAGCATGAAACAAGACAACACTGTAAATGAAACAACTGATAATCATAAAAAGGAGAAAGCTGAAATACTTCACAATGTAATTTTCTTTGACCTACACTTTTTGCCATCCGCACTCCTCACCTCTGCAATGTTCTGTGTACTACCAGTTGGTATCCCCACGACTACTTTGTTCATTCTTTACACCCTGCTTATCCAAGTGCTTAGCTGTGTGTCCTACAATATTTCTTTATGTGTTAAAACATATGTTAAAATATATACAGCATAGAGCGTCTTTCACGTCGGGAGAACTTCCCAAAGGTTAACTGTACATATGTTCATCCCCTATTACTGTATATGGTTTACATTTAGGTGTCAGCCTGCCTCACTTGGATACACTCCTACACCTGAGTCAAAAGGTTGTGGATCCAAGCCCTACTTTGGGTGTTTGAACTTGTATAGTTAATATTTTAATGCAGTGCTGGATGTGTGTTGCTTTGTCCTCAGTGCTGATCCTCACTTCAGATGTTTAAAGATGCCATTGGCAGTGTTTGAAAATTAAAGTCTTGGTCAAAATATCCTAAATTAATTTTATCATTCTTTTCTTGGCTGTTTGTGGAACAAAGCTGTGTGCAAATTTGCTGTCATGTTCTAGTAGATACTAGTAGTAGTGTTTAAATACAAAATACACAGTACTGTAACTCCACTTTACAGTAAAGGTCAGTGATGAGTTCTGAAACATCTCCCAACGTGAAAGCTGCTATATATTTAATTTTCTGTTGTTGTTTCCTCACAAAGCTCTATAGCAAATGTGTTAGTCATTATTTTTATAACATAAAATGTTCATTACTGAAGTGTTCCACCAAGTGTAAGATGACACTGTTTAATTGCTTTAAATTTTCATTATAAAATGATGATGATGGCAATGTCACAGTAATTTCTTTTAATGTAATTTTTTAAGCAAAGCATCAATAACAAACATTTTAGCACTAATCCAAAGTAATTATCCATGCAACTTTTTCAAATTCTTCCTCACTCTCATTTAGTCAGTGACTAGAGGGCATCAATTCAAGATAGTTAGCAAACAAGCAAAGGGTATTGCATCCGTTCTCACCCTTAATCCATACCAGTGTTATTTAAAGAGCTTGGTGTACTAGGGCAGGCAATAATACAACTTTAGTGCACATTTTTATTCTTGTGGCAAAGCGTTTAGAATAATTACATTTAAGAAAGAAAAGACAAAGTTTGCAAGGTGTATTTATATTGTGTTTGTTTAGAGGTGCAGGCTGTTTAATATCAACACCAAGTGCAGGTATTTATACCGCGGTCATATGCTTGACAATTGTGTTACTATGCAATTGCATTAGAATATTTGTATATTTAATATTACAATGTATTACAACAGTGAAAACCTTGTTTCAGCGCATTGGGACGTCTTCCCGACGTGAAAGGCGCTCTATAAATGTAATTTTATTGTTGCTAAATACTGTAGATTCTGTGCTTGTGCTGATGAAGTCGAAAATATAACACAAGAACAAATGCTGAGTGTATTCTTGTATTGCTGCAAAACATAGATAGCTCTGGGTTTGTAGTGTCACCTTATTGCAAAAAATGCTTCTAATGTAAGGAGTGCTTTAGAATTGTCTTGATATTGATTTAGTGATGCTCAGAGTTCTGAAGTAAAGATCTAAGTCAGTTCAACTTCTGAACATTTCATATATTCATGAACGCTACATGAAACAAAAATGTTTTGGAAACAGCTTTGTAGTAAATCAGTTTTGTCTATAGATATTCAGCAATGGATAAACCAGAAGAAAACTGTGTATTCCAGAAGCATAACTCAGTACACACTGCATATTAATAGCAACAAACAGGTTCAGAAATGCCAATAATTGCATATTTAATTGCAATATTAATATTAATATTGCAATTAGTGAGGAATATTGCAGTAATGCATCAGAAGGAGAGGAACCTAGGTTTTGTTTCCCAGACGTTTTCAGCTGCATTATGTTTTTTTACATTTCCAGAACTTCACACAATGCTCTCTTTCTCACGCTCAACAATCTGTCTTTTTCTCCCTAATTACATACACATCGTAACCCTACACTGCTCTGAGAGACTGAATGATTAGTAGTCAAATCTTTTTAATACATCTTCTTTTCTGGCGCTCACTCAAAATGTTCCTTGTTAAAAGACAATGCCCTGAGGATAAAGTTTTTTAAATGTAAAGCACATTCCCTCACATGGACTTCACAGTGGTAGGTTTGAATGGGAATTACCTCAGAAAAATAATCAGTTGAATTGCTTCTCCATGAGCCTGTGACAACCATGTTAGTGGGTGGCATCAGCCAAGCAAATTTTCCATCAGGCCAGCAATCAATTCCGTGTATTTACATGGTGTATACGCCAAGAAAGATCCATCATTTTATGTCAATCTGTTCTTGTTGGCTGTGTCCTTGTCCAAATTCATCAGCTCACATTCCAAATAATAATCCCTCCCAAAAAATAAAGAATTGGTCATTTCAATCCACGACAATTTGTGGGACACTGATGTGCATAACACACTATAAAGTGAATAAATGTATATTTGTGAACGAAACACGGCAGCCAATTGCACACAGCAGTGCCCACAAACTGCTATCAGGCATGTGCGGTAAGGAAACTTGCCCAAGGTTTCGTCCTGCCTGGAATCAAACCCAGGTCTCTCACTTGTAAGGCGAGTACTCGATTACTAAGCTACAGGATTCCAAGTGAAGTTTTTTTAATTTGAGCAGGTGAAGCTCAAAATACCACATCTGAATGAATTCCATAAATGTTTAGCGTGACAAAATGCTTTTGTTTTCTGAATATACACAACAACAAATAAGGAGCAGCAGCATTCTCAAGCATTACAAGTTTTTCGCCCAATCACGGTATGGAAAGCATTGTCTGTTAATATGATGAAGTTATGAAGGAAAGTTTATGCAGGAGAGAAAATAAAGTAAAGTAACTGTAAGTGGCCAGAGGTCTAGTGATGGAAAAAGCCTTCTGCACAATAGACCTTAGCGCCTTGGGACATCCTCCCGACGTGAAAGGCGCTATATAAATGTAAATTGTTGTTGTTGTTGTTGTAGACCAGATGCTGGGATTAAAGGACAGCTGTGCACCATTAATATCCTTATTTCTATGTAGTTACAACTCAGCGGTAGATCCTTTCTGACTATACTGTACAAGACACAAATGCTGCTCATTGAACTTGGAAGGAGAGGGAATACTTTGTCATATGGAATCAGCTCAGGTCTGTTGATCATGAAGAGATCGGAAAGGTTCAGGGAGAAAGAGAAAACAGAACAGAACACAATATGAAGCACATGAATTCAATCAATAGGAAAAAGATCAAAAGAAAGATTTATATAGGACGATCAGACAACTAAATACATCAAGTACGGTACAGATGGTATCAGATATATATAGATGCTAGAAGCACTCAGAATAAAAAATTGGAAATGAATACAATTTGGTCATGGGTCACATTTTAAAAGCAAGATTTTATAAGTGACCATAAATGAAAACAGGTATAGAGGAAAGATAATAGGATTGGTAAACTAGAGGGGTTGTTTTATATGTAGGGACAATTGTTGTGAAAAGGTGGTTGAATAAATGATACAAGAAAAGTCATGATTCAAAATGATTTAGTTAGATGTGTTTAATCAGAAATGACTTTGGCGAGATTAGGGATTTGATGAAAAACAGTAGGGCAAAGAAAGCTTGTTAACCTTAAAAATCAAATGTAGGATGGTCCTAGCTGGACCAGCAGAGGACTAGCCTGCCTGACAAGTGCTATATGGATTTAGCTGGTTAAACTCCATCAGTACCCAATGCATAATCTGGGGTCTCCAAGCCTTGGCTCTTGACAACCTGTGGCTAATACTATCTGGAATTAGGTAAATTGGATGCATCACTCCAATAAACATCTCCGGAATTTCTATGTAAAGGTGTATAGGGATGTATGGAACTCTCAGTTTGATTTGGATACACTTAATGCATGGTGATGGGTTTCTGCTTGTGTCAGACTACCAGCAGACCAAAAAAAAATTCCAATTGTTAATTTGGCTGAGTTCAGCTTTGATCCAATTGTATTGCAAAATGTATTGCAGGCTGGTATTACAGCATTATTGGAAGCCAATATTTTCTTTTAATGTTTGGGTTTTAAATGAGCTTTTATTCCTGAGCTCTGTTTTACATCAGCAAATCAGAGCTCAGGAATAAAATGCAGATGATGGGGTTATGAGCCTTTAAATGTTGATAAATATTGCATCAACTGGGCACCTGGAATCTTTCTGTGCAGAAAACACCGGAGGGTAGCTTGTTTGAATCAATTTCTTCTCATGTTTAGGAATGTTTGTACCATCATTTTTTGAACATTTTAGCTTTAAGGACATTGTCATACTGTTCTATTGCAATACAATAATTAATACTAGAAACAAAAGAAAATCAGATGTTAAACCTTCAGAGAGAATGATCACTGCAATAACACATCACTTTAATTATTTGTGGTTAATTTTCCATTATAAAATGATGTAATGGCTTTTTGTTTTCTTCTGGGTTTTTTTTATCCCCTGAGCCAAATATATAGATGCAAGCAAATTCTGATACACACTGGCAGCCGAAGAAGACCTTGAGGAAACAATTGCGCATGTCACTTTCAATGAATGTCATAGCCAGCTTGATTTTTCCATTACACTGCTAGTAACTAGGCAGTGTGCAAACCCAATGACCTTACAATGACAACTGAAAGAGTTATCAGGATTTGCAGTTATTAACTGGTCTTATCACCTAATCTAACACAAATCTAAGTGAAAGACGTAAGCTTCCCTGCCTGCATCAGATATTTCCTCTATCAGATAGGAAGTTTCTACTAAGCCATGTTGACCAGGAAATCCCAAATTTATGTCTGGTCGATAACGTTTCATTTTGATGAGCTGAATAATCTTTTGTGGATCTGCTGCAAGAACATTCAAGCAATGCAGTATTGACTTTATAATGGCTATTATATTGTTGGTACTACAGAGTATAGTCGTCGGTTGATAGATTTACATCAAAGATTAACTATATTTACCATTAGCAGATATCAAAAGAGTGGAAAGGTTCTCCTGGGGGTAATTCAAATTAATCCCCCCTTAAATGCACAATGACTATACTTTAAGTGCTTTGATTTTGTTTATTGAAGGGTTAATTGCTTTTTCACAGATGCCAACATGCAAGAAAGAACCAAAACACAGTTAAAGCAAAGAACCCAATATACTGAAATAAAGTTCATTGTGTAGGTACCGTATGCATAAACTAACACAGGTCATAACAGTCGTACCTAATACATTGATTTTATTCTTTTTAAGTTGACATCATTTCAGATTCACTCTTAGAAGTGATGGTTCATTGATGGTTGAAAAAACCTTTCTTTGTTGAAGTATAGAATTACCTTTAATTATTTTCATTCCTTTGCCACATCCACCTGGTGTTCCAAATGGTAAACCAATTAGATTACGTAGATATGAAAATTGATCGCTTTCATTGAAGAGATAAGGTGTTTTTTTCACACAGTGGTTGTGAAAATGCCGTTAAAGTCTGTAGGGGCAGAATCAGTTGTGATCTTTAAAAGAAAAATTGGTGGGAACTGAAGTGAGGTTAATAAGGACTGTGGAAGAAAAGCAGTGGAAACGGGATAAAAAAAATGCCATGATTTAATAGATTGGTGGAATGGGATTGAAGGGCTGAATGGTCGCCTCCTCTTTCTATATTTCTGAAAGATAATTTTGATAAGGGCTAAAACAGGTAGCAAGGTTTGCTTAAAATAAATCTGTTTATAAATCTCTGCACACAAAATGCTGGATGCCATTTCACCTAAACAAAGAACATCTTCCTTAGACTACGTTGCACAAGATGTTCCAAACAAAACACAGCCTTTGGGCATATTTAACATTAATAGTGGTTTGTTCATTAGAGGTATGCTTGAGGCAGGGTTTTTCAAATCACAAAAACACTGAACTGTATTCAAGGATCCTGTAGCACTGTTAAAGTTTTTAATGTTGCTCAATTGACCAAGAGAGTTAATTCTGAGGCTCTCCATGCACTCCCTCAAAGTGGTTTAGATTAGCATGTACTCAGTTCAGATTTCACAGTTAAATTTAGACATCACAGGCTCAAACTTCCTCCTAGTCTTAACACAGTTAGGTAATTTTGGCTTAATATTAAAAGTTGCTAAAAATTGTTAAAATCAAAGGAATGTTGAGGCTTAGCAAAATCATATAATAATAATCAACTACAACAACAACTTCGATTGATATAGTGCCCTCCATGCCGGACAGCGTCTCAGAACGCATTTGATTTCTTTCTTTCTTTCTTTCTGTCTTTCATTTTTTCTTCATCAACCTTAATCAACTGTCACTGACCCTATGCTGAATACCTTTTATTTACTCTGTCCCCAGAATGATACCCAGTACAATCAGTACTGTACTTTCACTAATCTTGTTTTCATAATGCAATGGATATGCATATAGTTTCTTTATACAAAGCTTTATTTTACTGCTGAACAAATCTTAATTCCTCAAGGGCAGTAACAAAATTCAACAAAATTGCTAAACGCAAGACAGATGAGCATGGCTCTGTCAATGGTTTATGGACTGTCTAATTATATTCCACTGCTTTGCAATGTGGCCTTTATTTGGTATGGCTCTGAAAACGAAAAACAGTATAAAAAAATCAATTGCAGTTGGCAACACATTATCTCATCATTGACTGTGTATCCATCTGTTTCTGTCGATTATGTGAATTTTTAATTTCACTTTTCCAGTTTATAATGCTACTTGCATTTGATGTATGTTTCCAAGAGTATATTCTAATTTACTGAATTGAAAGCAGAAACGTGTGTTCTGCTGGCTGTAAACTGCAACGGTCTATTTGAGGAAAGAATAACTGTAAACACATTCAGATGATGAAGTTATTTTTTATGAAAGCGGCAACACTAAAATTACATTGTTGCAACAATTCTCTAAAGTGGCCTGAAATGCTGTGTTTTCCTTAGACTTCAACCCAACCCAACTTCAACCCCATATGCAGTTCGCTGGCATGTGTGTGATGTGCAGTAAAGCTGGAGGCAAGGCCAATGTCAAACCTTATACCATTCAGATCCTTTAATCTTTAACAGAAATCAGTCATGGTTCTCTTTTCATAACCTGAGTGATGTGCAATCAAAATAATCCTTGGGAGATGGAACAAAGAAGCCCCATCATATGTTTTGGCTGTTCTGGAGTTAATTCAATAAGAACTTGAATTTACTGACTCTGTATTATATAAATTATGATTTTATGAACCCATGCATGTTTAATAAATTTAATCTTAATCCAAATTGAAACAGACAGTGGATGTTTACTGGCGTTCTAATCTTCTGTATCCATTAAATGTGCTACATATGTTTTGTGAACATACTTGTAGCCCATTTGAAAAGGTTGCTGCATTTTTTATTGTAACAAAGGAATCTGAAAATGTTTATCGCTAATTGTCTTCATCCAGAGTATAAATCATGCAGAAGAAATTGAATAGCTGGGGAATGTACTGTAGTATTTTGTATCCCTATCACCACTATCACTCATCTGATTGTCCTGTTAATGCTTCTGGCAGAATAATGTCTCAGAGACCTTTGCAAAGATGGCTTGGACGTTGAGCAAGGGAGGAGAGGGAAGGGGAGAGGTGACCGTGGAATATAGGCAAGGTTGAAGTGGTAGGATTTTGGGTGGGATTTAAAGACGTGGAGGTGTAGGTAGATAGGTTAATAATAATAATAATAATAATAATAACAATAATAATAACAATAATAATAATAATAATAATCTTGCATGTAATATACTGGCTTATCACATTTTTGAGACACATCAAAGCGCTTCACAGAATATATTGTAAAGAGAATTGACTTTATATTTTGTCGGCAGAACATGGCAGCCAATTGCTCACAGTAGTGTCCCAGAAACAGGAGTCCTGAAGTTCTGATGATTAGGGGCATAGTCTTCCCAAACAAATGGAGGAATAAAGAGGCCAGGATGCGTGCAACAGAGCTGAGTTAGTGAAAGGGGGAAGGGAGAACAGAGGAGTGTGGTACGAGATTATGGAGACAGTGAAGTGATAATGCATGAAAGGATTCATAGGTGAGAATGAGGACATGAAATTGATCCATTGGGAGACATAGAAAGGATGCTGATGAGGTTTGGGGTAATGGGCATGCCAAGTTTAGTGCTGTGAGGAGGATATAGAATTAATAAACAATGATCTATTTTACTCTCATTCTTACAAAAATCAATATTTAGCTTAATCCACATTTCTGCAACAAATCAGTTTGATTAAAGCAAATCTTCAAGTTTTTGATTTAACCAATTAAGTTTTACATTGAATTCCATCTAGAAATGTACTCATTAAATCTATTTTAAGAGTAGATCATTATTGCCTTAGTTAGTCGAATAGATAACAAAAAAAAATTAATTTTGAACATATTCCAGCACTCTTGCTTTGGTTCCTGCTGACAATAAGTGTTGCTTTGACTGATGATTTTCATAAAACACTTTTATACAGAGTGCAAACTCTCAATAATTGTACAAAAGTATGTGGTTTGAATAAATCTTCCTGTTATTGATTTTGTATCATAAGTAGCACAAACAGATCATGTGAGCCATGGGATTCTACTTTAATGTTTTAATACAGCCAAATGGGAGGTATCTAGCAATAAAACATGAAGATGAACTTACTAAACCAGCCCGCTCAGCATACAGCTTGTAACGATCTTTATTGTGACCAATTCTCTTGCTTCACCTGCTACATACAATTTAATCAAATAACTTGATTCATCAGTAAAGTCCACCACACTGTATATTCTGAGACACGGGCAGATGGTCAAGCAATATTCTGATGGATCAGGCAGAGCAAATGGTACCCAAGTGTATCAACATCATGCTAGTAATCGGATTCACATGGAAAACAAAGATTATGGTGCATTTTGGGGGTCTCCAGAGTTAGCTTCCATGATTGTCACAGATGCTGAGAGATAAAGTGATATACTTTATTATAAGTAAACTTGGATGTTAAAGATCCCATTGCACTATTCAAAAAGTGAAGGCAATTTCTCCTGATGTCCAGGCAAACAATCCTCCAGATAAAATTGGTCATTCACTTCATGGCTATTTGTTGGGTACTGCTATGCACAAATTCACCACTGTGTTTGTTTATTGCACTTTACAGTAAATTGTGTGAAGTGTTTTGAGATGTTTTGATAAGATGCCATATCAAATGCAAGGATTATTATTACATAAACCCTTTCATGGTGCATTCGACATCCCTGAAGAGGTTCAATATAACAACAGCAACAAAATTACACTTGTGTAATGCCCTTCATGTCAGGAGGACACCCCAATAGTGTGCTTCCCACACTTCAAGATTGAGACATACTCAAAGTAGTTGCCAGGGTGAATATAGATCAGCTGCCAGGCCTCAAGAATGTTTCAGAGAAAACAGAAAAGATTATTGAAATCCACAAAATAACCATAAAAATGTCCTATAAAAGCTAATTTTATACATTTTTCTGGCCAACCGGCTGTTCAACAAATCAACAATGACAACAACAGTTTGCATTTATAAAGCGCCCTCCATGCTGGCTGTCGTCTCAGGGGGCTTAACAACAACAACAACAACTTCGATTTATATAGTGCCCTCCACGCCGGACGGCGTCTCAGAGCGCTTCACAGTAGCGGATCCCGGGACCGTGCCAGGGGCAGGAAGGTGACCAAAAGCTCAGGCGAAGAGAAAGGTCTTCAACTGTGACCTGAAACTGGGAAGAGGGGGCGAGGCGAAACGAGTGAGGAAGGGAGTTCCAGAGCCTCGGGGCGTAATGGCTAAAGGCACGGCCGCCGAGAGTGGAGCGGAGGACTCGGGGGACATGGAGGAGGCCAGACCCAGAGGAGCGAAGCCAGCGGGTGCTGGGTTGGGGGGAGAGGAGATCAGAGAGAAAGGGGGGTGCAGAGGAGTGGAGAGATTTAAAAACAAGGGTGAGGATCTTGAAGTCGATCCTCTCTGGGATAGGGAGCCAGTGAAGTCTGGCAAGGACTGGGGTAATGGGGGAGCGAAGCTTAGAGCGGGTGAGTATGCGGGCAGCAGAGTTTTGAATAAGATGGATTTTGTGGATTGTGGTGGAGGGGAGACCGGCGAGGAGGGCATTGCAATAGTCCAGCCAAGAGGTGACAAAGGCATGGACCAAGGTTTAACAATGGTAGAGCCCAAGGTCGAGTAAGGGGGAGGGGCAAGGTGACTAATAGCACAGTCAAAGAGAAATCACCAACAGTTTAGAGACAGAAGCATCTAATTATCCACAAACCTCGAAGGCAAAACTTGCATAAACACAATAAGAAAAATGTAACTGCTGTTTGCAGCACATCATTTTTATGTTGAAGATGCAAGACATTACTCTTTACAAAGTCTTTCAAAATCCCATCTAGTGTATAACCTTTTCCAAACATTTTGTATGTGTTCAGACAATAATGTTTCATCAGATTCATTGCCTTCTGGAATTTTCTTGAAGCAAGAGAGCTGACAAATGATGCAACTCAAAATTAAATAGTATTTTGCCATCTCAGTCTATTATACTTATTTGTATCTTTAAAAGAAAATTATTCCTTCTGCTATCTTATGATTTTGTTAAACTCTAATTTGGCCCTTTATACTACAATAGTAGCAATGTGAGTATTTGTTAGGGACAGAAATGGATTATGTTAAGCTCTATTTTGAGTTGATGGGTTTAATTTGTGTGTTGGGCTAACAGCCCACGTGCAAGATTTGGAGGATGTTAATCAAGAGTACCAAGAGTGTTCCTGATTATGTAACAAGCATTGAATGAAATGTGTTCCAGGCAATTCACTGGTGTACAATCATTGTTAATTGTAAAATGAAGATGAGCTGTACACATTTATATTCTTGCCACTGAAAAGTTGTACCCTGAACTCCTTCTAACTATTTTACAAATAAAACTTCACGGGTGTTTGGGTGACATTGCATATGCACCAATTAGCTATCACACTCACTTACAAATACATACCCACTTATTTACATGTTTCACAGTTAAATCCTGTGAAGCATTTGAGAAGTCTTGATAATTTGATTAAGTCCTACGCCAAAGGCAAGTACAGTAAAAGCTTGTTTATTCGGCACCCAACCAACTGAAACATTCAACCAACCGGTATCTCCCAATACAATTCACCATTCCAGCAACCGCAGATCTCATACCGGAGGTATCCGGGACACTCACGAGTATGCTCACTTTGTGCATGCGTGCAATGCATGCGCACTTATTAAACTTAACGAACGCTGGAATTTTTATTTTACCGATCATTTTACCGAGTGTGCTGGAATGCTTTATTGATAAGTGTCCATGCAATATTCTGTTATTATTTAGTCTTTTATTAATATGGTATGTTTTAAAATAAGTTTTTTTTGTGTAGGATTTTCGGCAACTTGCCACTCGAATATCCGGCATATTTGATTAAACAGCACCGGTCAGGTCTCGATGGTGCCAGATAACCAAGCTTTTACTGTATTATTGTTTGAAAAGCTTGGAGTGTTACTGAATACTTTGACTCAGACCAAAACTGCAGTTGTAATTTAAGTGGAGCAGATAAAATCTTGCCCATTAACATCATCTCATTAAATACACTGCAATGTAGATGTTTTCAAGGTACCATGAAAACCTTTCATTTTACAAAGCAGAATGAATCCATTTTAATTCAGTAATATTGCTAATAGGTCCAATTTTTTTTTGACAAACCATGTAGCAAGCATATAAACCTTGTCTTAGGTTACAAGAAAAAATGCTAATGTGCAATAATAATTAAAGCTAAATAGTCCTTTATTCAGTCATCTGACCAAAGGGCAATATTTAACTTATATTGCTTGACAGACATCATGCTTAAATTGAATAATCTGTTTCCAATGTAGTGCTAAAACTACTTTGCTCACAATTACAAAGGAACAAAACCAATTAACCTGTATATTTCCTTTCGGACTAGGGACCCTTGCCAAACTTATAGTTTAGTTAGTTAATGGATTTCCATGTCAGATATCTTAGCTGGAAAGTTTCCAAACATTTTTGTAAATTGTGCACAGATGTGCTAAGGGATTAATTGCAATGGAGTTCATGGAAATCATGCCATCTACTTAACAATCAGATGGAAGCATTATCCAACTACTCTTGTAATTCCATAAAGTGATAATCCACTAATAATTCTCACTTTATCATGTTTTGCATTTGATGTAGCAACTTATCACGTCTTCTAGACTTTTACTGTGCTTCACAGAAGTGAATTGACAGAACAGTTGGCCCTCGCCGAACGAGGGGGGTTACGTTCCTGGAAAACAGAGCACTCGGTAAAATTGCATTCGGTAAGCTTAGTAAGTAATGGGAAAAAAGGGTTATGGGAATCCATCCACAGGCTATCCAACCTCAAGCCTCCAGGCACATCCACACCCGACCAACGCAAGGTGCGTACTGAGGCGGGCTAACTCCCCGTTCCTCACTCTCCCCGCTCTCACTGACTCACTGACGACAACAAAACAACACTTTACCCTACCACAGCTTGGCTGAATTATTTTACCTTTGGTCCTGGAAGTATTAGAAGACTCTCTCCCCCTCTCTCTCTCTGTCTCTTCTGTTTACCACGCAATGCCATCAAGTTGCTCCAAGGCCGAGGAATCATCGGACTTAGGTGGGAGCTGGCGGCGTCCTTCCAAGTATGCATTATGCGCGGGGCCGGCGTCCTCCATAATGCACATATGCGCGGGGCCAGCCAGCTCCTATACGCAATTTTACTCGTGTTATGCAAAAAAGTGCCGCGTTTATTTCTTCGCGCATAGGTGAATCCACACTCGAGAAAGTCACGTTCGGCAAGGGTTGACTGTATATTTTGTGGGTAAAATAGATTGACTATGCACGTTGTGGCAAAACACAGTAGCAGGTTCTGCACACAGAAGAAAACAGTGCAGTGGAATAATAATAATAATCATTGCATTTTTAATAATTTTTTTCATGTCTTCTAGTCACAGTATTACCAGTAAAATAAAGTTGGGGTCTAATATGCGCTCATCAATTACAAATCATGGTTTGTTTGGTTCTCACAGGAGGATTTCTTAGGAAAGATTGAGAGAGAGAGAGAGAGAGAGAGGTGAATCTGAAAGGTCAAAGTATAGCCACATATTAACCTCCAAGGCTTTCTCTTGGGCCTTTCCAAGGATAATAGAGCCATCAGATGTATTGAAGGTCTTGGGCAAAAATTGAGATTTATAAAGAGCTAACTGGGGGAAAAAAAACTGTTGGGCACACTGGAAAAAATCAAGCTTCTGTGAAACTGCATTAGAGAAGATTCTGTTTTTGGTCAGAGAATTTAATGAGTCCAAGATTATTAATAATAATAATAATGCTTGCTTTTGGTATAACACTTTTCACATCAGGAGGACATTTGAAAGCGTCTTACAGAATCCACTATCAAATGTCATGATTGTGTCTTTCGCAGACAAATAGATGAAGAGCGATTAAAAGTGGAACCATCAAAGGTGAGAAATAATAGAAGCAGCCATGACAGCAATGTATCAGTACCTTTCACATGAATGTCTACCGAACACAGTCTCACCCTTTGGGACTTCCACTTGCAGATCTGCACTAAGGTCGACACCTCTGATTGATAACAAAAACAAAGGTTGCTGGGGAAACGCAGCAAGTCAGGCAGCATCCATGGAGAAAGGAAAAAGAGTCAACGTTTTGAGTCTACAATCCTTCGTCAGAACGGTTCTGACGAAGTGTTGTAGACCCGAAACGTTGACTCTTTTTCCGTCCTCCGTGGATGCTGCTTGACCTGCTGCGTTTCCCCAGCAACCTTTGTTTTTGTTTCAGATTCCCAGCATCTGTAGTATTTTGTGTTTTGTTTACCTCTGATTGATAGTTCAGTCATCAATAATGTGTTGATTTGCTGTGGTTTGCCTAACCCTGCCAAGTGTGCTTATAAAATCAGTTAACTATTGAGGAGGTGCTGAAGCCTTACACCCACCACCACCCAACATTCATAAAATATGCTCAAACATAGTACAGTATTAACATTCTTAAGCTGAAAAGATGAATGGTTGATAAACCCTTTAAAATAGATAACAACTAGGATGTAGAAAAAAGATTCAAAAGAAAAAGTTGCTTTACAAGACATTTGTTTGCAAGGGACCAGAAAGAAATACCGGTGGAAGTAAAAAAGACAAAATAAATATTCTTACCAACAATAATGATTTATTATCGATCAGTTTCATGCAGTTTTTATTTTCCAGAGCTTGAAGAATGGTTTTATAAAAGGATGAGGAAAACATGTACAGTATTGTCTGGTTTGCAATAGACTTTGCTTACACAGATAAAATCAAGACACAATACACTGTATATTTGTATATAATATATATGTATATACAGGTTGAACAAAAAGTTGCAATAATCACCCTATTATCTAAAAAAAACATAATATCTTTCAAACTGAGTAAACATTGTAATGACTTTTTGGTCAACTATATACTGTTTATATACTGTATGAAAAATCTTTTATTATTGTGATTTTTTTTGGAGGGATTATTATTAGGTGTGTGGAGTAAGGAAACATGCCCAAGGTTTCGCCCTGACCTGCCTAGATTTGAACACAGGTCTCATACTTGTAAGGCGAGTGTTCTAACCACTGAGCTACAGGACTGCACAGAATGTTGAGAGGAACCACTTGCATTGAAGCTCGAGCAGCACTTGTGACCTAGTTAGATATTGGTAGGATGCCAGAAGATGTCTATTCAATCTTATCAGGTGCATACACACTTGCTTTTATTATGAATTATGAATTATAAAAAGAGATATATCAACAACAATAATAACAACTTGGATTTATATAGCACCCTCCATGCCGGACGGCGTCTCAGAGATATATCATGTGATTGGTTAAATGCACGTCACGCAATATTGATTCTGTTATGAGTTGCATTATAGGTCATGTTTTTGACACCGTTTCTCCCACCTCTCACCATTCGAGTAGCAAATTTTAAATGGTATATATACCTGTAAATATGAGTTTAATGACCTGGGTTTAATTCAAGATCTGGGTTTAATTCAAGGCAGGGCAAAACCTTGGGCAAGTTTCCTTACTCCACACGCCTGGTGATAATCCCTCAAAAATACTAATAATAAATTTCAAGACTGTTTGCAGGACACTGCTGTGCACAATTGACTGCCATATTTCATCCACAAAATATACAGTCAATTCACTTTACATTATATTCTGTGAATCACTTTGAGACATCTAAAAGACATAAAAACGCTATATCAAATGCAAGGATTATTATTATTAACAAGGAAAGAAATTGTCACTATTCGAAAAGACAAGGTAGTTTCATCTGGTGTCCTGGCCAACCATCCCTCAATATAGTATTGGTCACTTCCACCATGGCTGTTTGTGGGACATTGTTGTGCTCAACTGGCTGTCACATTTTGCCAACAACTATAACAAACAACAATACAATTACATTTGTATTGTTCACTCCAGGAGGACTTTACAGAATATCCTTTTGAGACATCTTAATGATGTAATGAAGCTCTGTATCAAATGCAAACTTAGTAATAAAATTATTTAATCGTGGATTTACAAAGATGATTATGATCGGGAGATTAAAAACAGAAGTCGCTGGAAAAACTCAGCAGGTCAGGCAGCATCTATCGAAAAAGGTAAAATGTGTCAACGTTTCGGGTCCACGACCCTTCATCATAACTGACGAAGTTCTGATGAAGGGTCGTGGACCCGAAACGTTGACACATTTTTCCTTTTTTCCATAGACGCTGCCTGACCTGCTGAGTGTTCCCAGCAATTTCTGTTTTTGCTTTAGATTTCCGGCATCTGTAGCACAGTATTTTGCATTTTTGTATGAAAAACTTCCTCCTTTTTTTTATGTGGTCAGAGATTAAGTTGGTTTGGCTCAGTATATTTGATGTGCCAGACACAATAGGTAGCATTTGCTTGAAGATACATAATGGCAGGTGCGATTGTACTAAAATGTGATTCCTGAACTGCTGGGCAAGGTAGAATTCTGTGTGAAATGTTCCTTGTCACTTAGAATAGCATCAGTCACTTTACTAGTATTGACAGGAGGATCAAAGGATAAATAGAGCATTTGGAGCAGAGAAGCAGAGAAGAGGACTCCCTTAAAAACAACTCCACTAAGTTGATTTGAAGTGTCTGACACATTGACTCAATATGATTTGTTGGAGGTCACGCTGCAAGGTTCAGATCTAAGACAGCGGAAACAAGAATTCAGTGATAAGGAAACTGATATAAATTATTAGTTTGGATGGACGTGAAGAAAATGTCCGGGAGGTTTGCTAAATTATTGTCTGATAGAGGATTTTGGTGTACTGCATGACAGATTGCTCAAGATTCTTTAGGATTATAAATATCTGTGTGAAGAAGCGAATAGATGTCTGCAAGTAGGAATGACATTTTTAGTGTGGATGTCTGCATTGCAAAAAATATATATTTTATTGTCTATGGTGCTGCAATAGGCCTTGAAATGATGCATTGAATACCTTCAAGTGCTCTGTTGTGGTTAGCATTAGTTTCAAATGGTCCCAAAATCATTCAATTTGGTAAGGTGACACCATAGAAGTGTTTGAACAAGCACATTATATCATGAGAAAGTAAACTACTGCTTCGCCCTATTCTGGCAAATCCTGTTTCTCAATTTTAGAGTGAAAAATAATATGAGAAAAAAAGACCAATTAATCTTGTTAAACACCTTACGAATTTCTGCAGCTGAGAAATCTCAAAAAAGTCTGGATTTCAACTATAAAAGACTCACTGAGAGTGAAGAAAATGATGGTAGAAAGTTGTCAATGGTATGTAGGAATTTGTTAGATATAGCCATCCCAACAAAGTTGATGGTAAATGTTGCTTCTCAAAGTCATTAAAATGTAAGGCACCTTTGGACTGATGCAAGACCCTTGCAGTGACAAAGGGCATATCTTCTATCTTGTCTCTCTGTTAACAATTTAAACCTGCATGTTTTGGAGCAGAAATTCTCAAGCATTCAGCTATACAGTTGAGATATGTAGATGAAATTTGCAGCATGCAATTTTCACAGCGTATTTCCCTCCATTACCTTTATAAATCAGTGGTCACAAAATTATCACATCAGTTTATTTTATTCATAATGACCAATTATGTTATTAAATGAAACAATAAGTACATTTACTACAAGCCTTAATGGATCGGATGGAATTATGATTGTCGCGTGGAATGTGATTAGATTTTTAGAGACCAACAGATGGATTTAACACTTGAACCACTGTACTCTGTACAGAAATGCAATTATAATATATGTTCATGTAATCTGTGTTAGTTCTTTCTAGGCATGTGTGTATGTATAAGCCATTTGAAGGAACATGTATCGCATAGCAAGTTTTTTGCTTGGATACTCTACACCACCTTTCCCTCCCTCTCCCTCCCTCTCCCTCCCTCTCCCACCTTGCCCTCTTTTCCCTCTTTCTCCCCTGGCCCCATTTCTGTGACTGTTTGTGGGACACTGCTGTGCACAATTTGGCTGCCGCATTTCACTTACAAGTATACAGTCAACTTTCCTGCTCTCCTTCCCCCTGCCCTGACCCCTCCCCTTGACATCTTCCACCCCCCCCCCCCCCCCCCCACCATTTCCCTTATTGCCACTTCCATGACAGTTTGTGGGACACTGCTGTGCGCAATTTGGCTGCCGCGTTTCGCCCACAAATATACAGTCAATTTTCCTACTCTTTTTCGTCCTTCCCCGACCCCTCCCCCCTTGTTCTTGTCCCTACCTAACTGTACAGCACCTTGGGATGTCCTCTCGACGTGAAAGGCGCTATATAAATGTACGTTTTGAACATGTATTGCATAGCAAGTTTTTTTCTTGGATACGAGCATTTTGCCTCGTCATCCTTCTTGATCTCTCTACTACATTTGACACTGTTAACCACTCTATTCTTTGACACCATCTTTCTTCTTAGCTCCACTTTCACTGCTCTGACATTGTCTGGTTTTGCTCTTAGTTGCTTCCCTCTTGAATCCAAACCCCAGCTCAAATGTCCAGCACTTTGGGATGTCCTCCCAACATTAAAGGAACCATAAAAATACAACTCGTTGCTGTTGGTCTATTACCTATGCATTTATTGCCGGCATCTATTCCCGTTAAAGGTTTTGTGTACTTTGTGAGGTCTTTTAATTGCATATTGCATGTCACTTTTCAAGCACATCCCTCATGTTATGGGCAGTACAAGCTGATAGATCATTTGTTCGGCAGTAGCAGATTCCGACAGTCTGTAATGAAGAGCTGTCCAATGTGGAATGTGTAGCATCGTACCAAATGTATTGATTGTGGTTGCATTTGGGAGTGGAAAACTTTAACTTGATCTGGACATCCTTCATTAGGATCTTGCTGCTCAAGGATATTTTGAATGTTTGTGTCAGCCGATTGAACTTTACCGAGGTGGAATTGATTAATTCATCAGCACTTTTCAGTACAGCCTGTTTGTGTAGGACTTTCAATTCAAACTGCAGCAATCAGTGATATGGATCCGAGTGTCATCAGAATGTGAAAAAAATTATTAGAGCTTCACTTTTGGCTTTTGGAACTAGTTTATACAAGCCCTCTGTGACCTGTGGTCAGCACATTTATACTGATTTTGTACAGCAATTGTCGGGCTTTATTATAATGCAATCAACTATAGTCATTCTTTGGGAATGAGTATCATCCAATTAACCTGTAATGTTGTTGTTGTTGTTGTTGTTGATCCATCAGGATTAAGTTGTTCCTGAGAGACACCTGGTCTGAAGCAACTGAAGGAAGTCTAATCAAAGCATGAGGTTCTTGCTGTTCCACCTCCACTCACATAATCTTGCATAAAAAATAGAGCATGTTCCACATGGGTGATAAGCATATATTTGTATGTATGAGATAAATCCATAGCTTTTCATCTCCTTGATGGCCTTGAATTCAAGATCCTCGTCCTCACTTTCAAGATCCTCCACGGCCTTGCCTCCTCCTATCGCTCTGACCTGGTGATCCCCTATCAACCTGCCGCTCCCTCCATTCAGCAGGCTTCAGCCCGCTCCATGTCTCTCACCCGATCTGCCCCATCATTGATGGCCAGGCTTTCACCCTCTCTGCCCCCAAGTTTTGGAATTCCATCCCACAATCCCTTTGTCTTATTCCCTCCCTTGGTTCCTTCAAGACCGGTCTCAAGACCTTCCTTTTCAAGCATGCCTTCAGTCTCTGTCCTACCTCGCTGCCCTCCCTCATGCCAACCCTGCTGCCACTATGCTCAGGTCCTGACACCTGACTGTTCAGCGCCATGCGACATCCTTCCGATGTGAACTGCACTCTACAACCATAATTTTGTTGTTGTTGTTATTGCAGGTGAAGGTTACGTTCAGTTGTTTATTATTCAGTACTAGCTAGTCAGAAAAAGTATGTGTTTATTTTGCTGTAATTTCCACTTGCTAGTGTGTTTGCAACACTTCCACTATTCTTAGGCAATATTTAGGTAATAATCCTTAGGTAACATATAATATTTGGTAGGTTACATCTTTAAGTCGAATGATGCATTTTCTGCTTCAATTCTTGCAGTTGATATACTTTCATCTATATCAATTTTTATCTGTAACGCAGGATGTAACTCATTTATTCTGCAATGTATTTGATAGTATGATGCAGATGTCTTCAATACTGTATATAAAAATAATAATAATACTAATCCCTGCATTTATGCCTTATCAAATCATTACCCCAAGTAAAAGTAATCCATCAATCAGTTTCTTACTTACTGTTAGGTAAACTGAGGCATATGAAATAAGAAAACGTACCTAAGGTTTTGCTCTGCCCAGGAATTGAACCTTGCTTGCTTGCAAGATGAATACGCTTTGACATTCATTCAGTCTTTTTCATATTTTATTTATTATATTAGTTCTCCAGCACAGATGGCTGAGGCTATAAAGTATGCAAATAGAGCCCTTGACTGCATGTCCAGAGTAACAGAGTATAGTGTATTGTTAAATTTATATATAAATTTGTTCACCCACAAATGTGCAGTCAATTCACTTCACAGCATATTCTGCGAAGCATTTGACATGTCTAGAAGATTGAAAAGTGCTATGCCAACTGCAAGGATTATTAGTATTATTATACAAACTATTATTATATATTATTATATAAACCTGGAGCACACTTCTGCAGTTCTCACCATCTTTGTCTTTGTCTCTACCAACTTCCAGCCCCCGCAGTGTCACAACAACAACAACAACAGCTTTGATTTATATCGCACCCTCCACGCTGGGCGGCATCTCAGAGCGCTTCACAATAGTGGATCCCGGGACCAAGCCAGGGGCAAGAGTACAAAGGTGATCAAAGGTGCGGTCGAAGAGAAAGGTCTTTAGCTGTGACCTGAAACTGGGAAGAGAGGGGGCGAGGGGAAAGGAGTGAGGAAGGGAGTTCCAGAGCCTTGGGGCATAGTGGCTGAAGGCACGGATGCCGAGGGTGGAGCAGAGGATTCGGGGGACATGGAGGAGGCCAGACCCGGTGGAGCTAAGGCAGCAGGTGCTGGTTTGGGGAGAGAGGAGGTCAGAGAGGTAGGGGGTTGCAGAGGAGTGGAGGGACTTGAAAACAAGGGTGAGAATCTTGAAGTTGATCCTCTCAGGGTCAGGGAGCCAGTGAAGTCTGGCAAGGATTGGGGTAATGGGGGAGCAAAGCTTGGTGCGGATGAGTATGCGGGCGGCAGAGTTTTGAATAAGCTGGATTTTGTGGATTGTGGTGGAGGGGAAAACGGAGAGGAGGGCGTTGCAGTAGTCCAGCTGAGAGATGACAAAAGCATGGACCAAGGTTTCAGCGGCTTTTGGGCTGAGGTATTGCTGGAGATGGGCAATTCATTGGAGGTGTTAGAAGGTAGTGCTGTTGAGGGACCAGATGTGCAGGAGGAAGGACAGCTGGGGGTCGAACCTGACCCCTAGATTGTGCACAGGTTCAGAGAGTTCAGGCCAGGAAGGTGGAGGAGGTGAGAGCCATGCGAATGGAGACGTTGACGAGAATCAAAGAGTATGGCCTCCATCTTGTCGGCATTCAGCTGCAAGAAATTTGCGCTCATCCAGCTCCTGATGCCTGACAGGCAGGCTGACAGAACATCAGGGGACTGGGGTCGCAAAGTGAAGTGGAAAAATAGAGTTGAGTGTCATCCGCGTACATGTCTGCAAATGACATCCCAAGAGGCAGCATATAGATGAGGAAGAGGAGGGGGCCAAGGATGGAGCCCTGGGGTACCGCACAGGTAACTGGGTAAGAGCGGGAGGAAAAGCTGTTGTGGAAATGTACACAACGGTTTGTGAGGTAGAACTCGAAAAAGGCGAGTGCGGTCCCACTGAGGTCACCTGTGGCCTATCCCAGGGCTCTGTCCTTGCCCCCCTACATTTTAACATCTATTTGCTCCCCCTCTTCTTCTTCTCTCACTCCCTTTCCCCACTTTCTCTTCCCCTTTTCCCCTTCTCTCCCTCTTCCCTCTTGCCCCCCTTTCTCCCTGATTTTGCCCCCCACCCACCTTTCCCTCCCTCTCTCCTTTGCCCCCCCTTTCTCCCCCCTTCCTCCCTGACCTTACTCTACACCACCTTTCCCTCCCTCTCCCTCCCTCTCCCCCCTTGCCCTCTTTTGACCCTTTCTCCCCTGACCTAATTTCTGCGACTGTTTGTGGGACACTGTTGTGCACAATTTGGCTGCTGCATTTCGCTTACAAGTATAAAGTCAACTTTCCTGCTCTCCTTCCCCCTGCCCCGACCCCTTCCCTTGACATCTTTTCCTCCCCCATTTCCCCTTATTGCCACTTCCATGACTGTTTGTGGGACACTGCTGTGCGCAATTTGGCTGCCGCGTTTCGCCCACAAATATACAGTCAATTTTCCTACTCTTTTTCGTCCTTCCCTGACCCCTTGCTCTTATCCCTTCCTAACTGTACAGCACTTTGGGATGTCCTCTCGACGTGAAAGGCGCTATATAAATGTAAGTTTTCATTGATTGATTGATTGATGGATTGATGGATTGATTTGGTTGGTTGGTTGGTGGGTGGGTGGGTGGATGGGTGGATGGATGGATGGATGGATGGATGGATGGATGGATGGATGGATGGATGGATGGATGGATGGATGGATGGAAGGGTGACACAATCCACAGACAAGGGGTCAACTTCCACATGTATGCAGATGACACCCAACTCTATCTTTCTGCCTCTATCCTCGACTTCAGGACCACTGCTGTCCTGACAGACTGCCTGTCAGACATCAAGTCCTCAAGGAGAGCTAGCTTTCTACAGTTTAATGTCAACAAGCCCAAGGCCCTCCTGATTGGCTCGAGCCAGCACCTTCACACATCAGGCACTGACAGCCTTTACACATCAGGTACACTCAATCTCACCAAGGCCAGTCAGGAACCTAGGGGTCTTGTTCGATCTTCAACTCTCTTTCCTCCCCCACATCCAAGCTATAATCCACTCTGCCTTCCTCCACCTTCAAGAATGTGAATTCCATTGCTAGAAGCAGCGGTTGAAACAAAAAGCATCAATATATTTAAGAACAAACTTAACGCAACATGGGAACAAAGAGGTCCAGGAGGATTGGATGGCGGAGACTTACATATATGAGGTATAAACATTGGCACAGACCAGATGGATCAAATGGCCCTTTCCTGTGTTGTAACTTTATATGTCATTTTTTGTTGGCTTTTCATTTTTTTTTTAATTTCAGTTGTCAGCTTTGGTGCTAATCTCAGATGTGGTATTCTTGGTACAGTGAAGCCCGTTTATCCAGCACCTGGCCAGTGCCGGTTAAAGCACCTGCTGGATATTCGGCAGAAAACCCAACACAAAAAAAATTATTAATTTTTTTTTACAATTTAAAAAAAAACATAGCATATTAATAATAGATTAAATAATCATTTATATGATAATACAGGTAGCCCCTGCTTAACGAAGGGGTTAGGGACTTCAAAACTCCTTGTTATGCAAAAATGTAGTAAAGCGGGTGGGGGGGAGATCCCTACTGTGTTTCCATATATGAAAAAAATCTGTTTCGTTCCCAGTAGTAGCGCTAACATTTGCGGTGTACAAGCGACGGCATAAGGTAGGTAGAACTGCTATTGAAGGCTGCAATACTGTACTGTACTTTAATTACAAGTAATAAGATGAAAGAATACAAGATGAAAATGTTTGTTTTGTTAACCTGAACAGTATTTTATTTCATAAATTTTCAACACAATACAGTTACAAAACAAAAGTTCCCGTACTTCCCGTAATAAGATGAGGTGAGGAGTAGGGAGCGGGTCTTCATTTTAATTGTTTTTGGAGGAGGAGGGGGAGGAGGCTGGAGAATCGGGAGAATCTGGTGAGAAAGCAACAGGTTCTGTATAGTCAGCGGACATACTTGGTACTGGTTCTTTGGATGATTTTGGCTGAAAGAAACTGTCGATAGAAGACTGTCGAAAGTTTTTCTTCTTTTCCTCATACAATTCTTGATAGCAACGAATAGTTTGCTCGATGCCACGGGCAACCGTAATGCTACAATCCATTTCAGGATCGTTGTCATTGAAAACCTTGGCATTAGACTTATAATAAACAGGAAGAGATACTTTTGAAGCCTTTTAATGCTCTAGGGTTTTCAGAACGGTAAATGAAACATGGTTTTAATTTAAAGTCACCAGATGCATTACCCCCAAGAACAACGGTTAGGTGATCCTTTCCAGCTTTAAATCCAGGGGCTGATTTCTCATTTATGGAGTTGTAGGTCTTCTCAGGTAACTTCTTCCAATTAAGCCCCGTTTCATCGAAGTTGAAAATTTGTTGCGGTGTATAACCTCCCTCCGTAATGATTTTTCTAAGTTCTTCCAGATAATGTTCAGCAGCAGCAACATCTGCACTAGCAGCTTCCCTGCACATCTTGATAGAATGTAGCTTGTATCGCTTTCGAAAACGATCAAGCCACCCTTTGCTAGCAGCAAAAGTCGACGCCGGCTTTTTCTGAGCAGCGACATGTGGTCTAGCATCCTGCCGCTTGAGCTCCTCCCATACTGCACGCGCTTTCTCTTGGATTAGGTGGCATGCTGAAGTAAGTGTGTGTATGTACGTAGCTTCCTCGACTGAGTCAGCGCTTGTGTCGCGGAGGCTGCCGGGAGACGAGAGGCGCGAGATTTAAACTTTTGTTATAGCGAGCGCAGCCTTCGCTAAGCGCATAGGGGGGTACAAATAGAAACTCTTGTTATAGTGAAGTTTCATTAACAGGGTGTTCATTAAGCGGGGGCTACCTGTATAGTATATAAATAATAATTATAATCATTTTACACACAGAGACCAGACAGTTCAGAGAGATCTTTAAACTAGTGCAAAAGTTACACGTCTGAATGACACTGTTCTCATTGGGGCAGAACAGAGGAAAGCTTGTGTTACTGAGAAAGCAGAGAGTGAGTGGCGGCCGCTCAGTTCAATTAACTTTCTTTCCAAAAACCTTTGCGATGCCTGTGTGTGTGTGTGTGTGTGTGTGTGTGTGTGTGTGCAAAACGAACATTTCAGAGTCTTTTTTATTAAAATAAAAGCCAATGAATTCTGCAAGCTTTGCTCAGGGTAGGTATGTGTTTTGCTGTTTTGTGGCTGAATTAAATCTAAATTAATCAACTCACCCTGCTCTGCCTCTCAAAGAGTACACTCCGGAGAGTGCATTGCTTTACAGTACCAGCAGCAATCTGAGTTAGTGCCACCATCAGGCACCTAGTAGCAGCATTCCAAAATACTGACGCAACACAAAACACCAAAAAAATGCATTATTCAGGATAAATTCCGCTGTATCGAATGCGGACCTTTTTTTTGCGGTGCCGGTTATACAGACGTTACAGTTGATCAGCTCACAGATAAACGGGCTTCTACTATAATTTGAAATCGCCAGCTGTGCTTGTATATCGGTCTGTTGAGCTGGAATGGCCTTCTTATATTTGTTGATGTACTCATTCCACCAATAAATCCCTTTAATAGGGGTTTCAAGTGAGAGCCTTGTGTAAATTTGAGTAACTATATTTAGATTTGGTCTGTCTATCAGGAGATAGAGAACTATCAAATTTCTATAAAGCTTTACCTCTGGCGGTGTCACCAGATTTGCTGCTGTTGTATTTACGAATAGCTGTTGACTATCACCTTCTTTGTGGACAGACATAAAGGACAATTGTAGGTGTCCTAGTTTTTGATTATTATAGAAACGTTTTTTATTTGTACCCAGTTAGCAGAGAAAAATCAACCCTGGTAATTTAATAAAACAATACCCCCAATGATTTTATTGCAGGTATTCATGTTGCTTGTGAGTTTGATTGGTTAACATGTGGACAGTCCCTGGTATTTTTGGGGGCAATCTTTATTCTCTGGTTGTACAATAGTGAATACTCACCCTATTATTAGTCATTTTTGCATGGAACTTTCAGTTTGGTTTGAATTTTCTTGAGCATGACAATGGTTTTTTGCATGTGTTAGACACTCACCTGACAAACAAAAATATTAGGCAAGGAGTGTCTAATTTTTGACCATTGTGCATTGGAACATACAGGACTAGAAAGATCCAAAGGAAAAAAATAATAAATAATCTAATACCTGTCAATCGATTTCTTCACCAAATAGCTACCTAATTCCTTGCTATCTTTGCTGATGCAATTGGCTTTCATCATTTGCATGGATCTTTTTGATCCGGTTAAACACATTACTTCAACTCATCTCATTTCTAAATTTTCATCTGTATCAATTTTTATCTACAATTCGAGACATAATTTGTTATGCAGCATTGCATGGGTCCTTTTGTGTCCCAGGAGTATAATGATCGGTATGTTTTCATCCATTTTGTGTTGTGGGGAAAATGTACCTGATTTTTGCTGAACAGACATTTATGTAGAAAGAATATGAATCAATGCTCCCTAGCAATCTAGACGTTTGGTTAGAGGAGTATGATCTTTGAGCAGCTTATTCCAATGAATACCATTACTAAGCATAGATGACCTTGGCTGGAATTTTAGCTCCATCACATTCAGTGAAATGTGATGAAAGTCTGCCCCTATCTAATAGCAGATCAACAGCAATTACAGATAAAAGGCAGAATGCGCTGATTATTATTCCAATACCAAGATGACTTTAGTAAATGAAGCCCATATGCTTTGTATGTTATATATTTCCACTGTGTTACCTGGTAACAACAGCTTAATAACTTCAGGGAAGTCTTTCAACTTCCCTGAAGTGAAAATGCAGGCTTAAAATGCTCAGCTAGAGAAGCGAGTTATATGCTGCTGCAATATTGAAGTAGAATATGGGTGATGGAGTTCGAACTATAAATAAAGATGATGATGTAAATGGAATCTAACCAACTCTTATGCATTTAGATGAGGACTTAAAAAATATGGATTGTTGAGAGATATAATAAAGCCCAAAGAGCAATGGTTCAAACTGAAATTTAGCTGGATTCATTAAAAAAAATTATTTGTGTAATTGTTAACATGGAATAAGGTTGAATATATAATCTATTGTTTTATATATAATAAAAATATTCTACTGAGAATATTTTACAGGTAAAGGTTCTTCCGCAGCCTTTGTTTTCTGCTAAAATGTGGTTTCTACAATTTTCCCATAAATTAAAACCTAATTTTTCAAAATGATCATATGAACAATGGCATAAATTAACTTCCCCCAGATCAGCAAAAGCTTTATGAGCAGAAACACAATTAATACTGTAATCATTGTAAGTGTTTAACTGTACGAGTTTGGAAGTGGTGCTATCTGCATTATACTGCCACCATCTGGACACGCAGAGTGAGGAGGAGGAATTAAGCTCTAACTGCCTAACAGATAGGCAGTGTTGGATGGGCAAGCTAGGGGAGGCTTGCCGGAGAGCGCTTTCAATAGTATGTCATACTGTTTTAGCTGGTTATACCCCAGGAGTACATTGTTGCACTCTCTGGACTAACCAAGACTTATCTCTTGCCAACTTGCAAGAGTGTGGAGTCCTGTAGCTCAGTGGTTAGAGCACTTGCCTTACGACCTGGGTTCAATTCCAGGCAGGGCCAAACCTTGGACAAGTTTCCTTACTCCACACACCTAATAATAATCTCTCAAAAAAAATTGGTCATTTTAATCCATAGCTGTTTGTGGGATACAAAACATACAGTCAATTACACTTTACAGTATACTCTGTGAAGCACTTTGAGACATCTAAAAGACGTGAAAAGCGCTATATCAAATGCAAGGATTATTATTAATACATTCCAAATTAGCATTCTGGTAAGAAGGTGGCAACCCTCCATGGAGGGAATGCACAATCCATTTCTAGAAACAGAGACATTTCTAAGTGTGGGTGGCACATATATGTGGAACTCTCAATGTGGTTTCGATACACTTAAGGATGTTTATGGATTTCCACATGTGTCAGACATATAAATGTAGATGCTGTATATGTTATAACTTTTGTATGTTTGTTTATCTGCTTCTTCTGTTATAAACTACTTTGTATGTTATACAACAACAACAGCAAAATTACATTTATAGCGCTCCTTTCACGTTAGGAGGATGTCCCAAGGCGCTGAGATACAGATACATGATCCAATGTATCTGTCACATGGTTTTGAATTACGTGAGGGAGCTGGAAAAACTATGCTTTCAAATGGATAAGAATTCCCCTGATTTTTTTTAATTTATCACTCACCCGATTTTTACTAAATGCTTTTTTCCCAGTCATATTCAAAACTGCCACTGATAGATGACATAAAGTATAAATAAAACAAAAATGGTAAACATCTTGAACCCAGACAGCTTAAAACAGAATCTGTGGGTTGCTCGGGAATACTGGTTGTCGATGGTAGTTAATAATAATAATAATCCTTGCATTGTATATAGCCATTATCACATAATTGAGATGTCTGAAAGCACTTCACAGGATTGAGCTGTATATTATGTGGATGAAATAGGACAGCCAATTTGTGCATTGCAATGTCCCACACATAGCCATGAATGAGTGACGAAAATTATTTGGGGATTTGCTGGCCATGACACCGGGAGAAACTCCCTACTCTTTTCAAATAGTACCTTGGGATCTTTCATTGTCCACCTGTACAGGCAGGCAGAATCTTGATTTAATATCTCATCCAAAGGATGGCACCTCCCACAATACAACACACTAAAAATTTGCAATTGAGTGTCGGTTTGGCATTAATTCCATATCAGCATTCAAATGCCAAACAATTATTTGAATTGTAAAGTTTATCTTGCACTGTTTTCTTTCATTTTCTAAGCAAGCAGTACTGTCAATATTTTATAAAGTTGTTTTTATCTTCACTCTAGAAAGACACCAGTTATACATTCATTCAACCCTGAAGTTCAGTAACTCAAACCTGATAGAACCAAGATTTATAGTTAGAACAGTTGCCTCATGTGTGGTGTTTTCAATATGACACAAGGACATCATACAGTATATGGATTATAAAAAGTATTGGGATCACAACACCTGAATGGTTCGTAATACATTTTGCCACCAATATTAAGAATTCAATATCAAACCCTGAGCTTGTCACACAAGGACAAGATGGGAAAATGTATTATTTAAAAAAAATTCATCATTTTTAATCATCAAAATCAGTTTGAATTCTGAAAACCTTTTTTTCTACATCTTCATTTACTGGTGATTGGCATTTCATTAAAAGAGTATAAAACTGGATCTTTGTTTCCATCCGTATCAGATGTGAAAATAATATTCCATACCATCCACATGCACATGATCTACTTTGAAAGATAAATGGGCTGCTAAAACCCTCCACTGGGATGCATTTCATATTGTTTTTATAGGATCCATTATAGACTTCGATGTGCTGCTGCAGAGTTATTAGCTTGACTGAATGTCAAGCCAACTAATCTATTTGTTATTATTTTAATTTCTATCTTTTCAAGTGGACTGGAATGAAATAACATAGGCCACTAAACAGAGAGAGAGATCTGAGTCATGTGCAAAGCTGGAAAAAAAGATCAAATATCTCCATCCAGTGTTGTTACCATTAATCTGATAGTGTCCCATCAGCCTGTTCGGGTGGATGTTAAAGATCCCATGGTATTATTCAAACAGAAAAGAGAATTTCTTCCGGAGTCCTGGCCAACAATCCCCCAAGTAAAATAAATCATTCACTTCTAGCTGTTTGCAGGACATTGCTAAATTCAAATTGTCTGGCGTGTTCACCTATAAAATACACAGTCTGAATGCTTTATGGTACAACAACAACAATTACATTTATAGAGCACCTTTCACATCGGGAGGATGTCCCAAGGTGCTGGATCAAATGCAATGATTATTAATCATATTAATAATTAATAATTATTGTTAATAATATTTTTTCCTCCCAGGAAAAGCTGCCTGCACTCCCACGATCCTCTGATCATAGGTTCGCCTTGTTTAGTCTTTTTTGTTATGACATCTTTGGTCAGTACTGAGTTATTAATAAATACTGACTATGCTGATTCCTTTCATTAACTGTAAATTCTAACTTAATAAACATGCAGTAAATATGTCAAAATAGCCATCCTTTAATATAAATGTCATTTTGCATTAATTACAGGAGGTGCACATATATGTTGCCAGCAGCAAAAGAAAAAAACTCAAAATTGGAATACAATTATCCATATGGAGTGCACAGCACATTCTATTTTATTACATATCACCAGTTCTCTGGAGATATTACAAGGCGTTGATTTTATCTCAGGGTTTAGACAGACTCCCAATGAGATGGCCACATTGTAATAACTCCAGAGTATCTATTATTCTACATTGTTACATTTTTGAAGGGATCAAATACTCCCGATGTAAAAGAGCTATACTGTACAATGCAATGTAATGTTGTTGTTGTTGAACATTGCCTACATTTCTAAATTACATGTGACTGCACCAAGTGCATTTCTAGCTCCATCAAAGACAAAGAACACCGCAAAATGTTCCAGACAAAAGGCTAGCTGCAAAATTATTTTGCAATTATATTTGCTGTGCTAGACTTATTTTTACTGAGGCTTGACACAAATGACTACTGAGACAGTATATACTGTCTGCAGCAATGTCACATACAGACGATGACTGCTTGTCTGTCAATGAAATGCAGTCAAGGGTAAGATTAATAGAATCAAAGAATGAGTTCAAACTACAGATTATTCTGATTTCAGACACTGACTGAACTAATAGTTTAACTTGGACCAAGGTTACATTCATTCTAATTTCAGAACAATGCTAACAGCCAAAGCAGTTTCAAGGATGCACCTTTGAAAGCAGAAATGTGGCTTCGGAAACTCACCTGGCAAGTCAGCCTGACAGGAGAACAAGGGCTTGTTCAAAGTTTTCTGTAGAGACCTATTAAACATTAAATTTTTGAGATTCTCCTGCAAACTCCTAAAATACATGACAAATAGCAAGTCTTCACAAAAAAAATTTGATGGATATTGCGAAAAAATAAATGCAGGTTTAAATTTATTTTATAGATCAGAAATATCAGCTGGTACAAAAGATTGAAATGTACCCATGAGTGTAATGCATCATTGATACGCTTCAGTAAACCTTTCTGCTTTGATGGAAAGTCTAACTATTATATCACTTGCAATCTTGCCCCTGGTTGTATTTAGTACCAATATCCTGGATGAAGAATCACCTGATGCTGTTCTTTCTAATGTAATAATAATAAAAATCCTTGCGTTTGATATAGCGCATTATCACATCTTCAAGATGCCTCAAAAGTGCTTCACAGAAATGTACTGTAAAGTGAATTGATTGCATATTTTGTCGGAGAAACAAGACAGCCAGTTGCACACAGCAGTGTCAAACAAACTGGATTGAGTGACCAAATTATTATTATTTTTTATTTATATTTTTGTAGAAAATATTACTCCCGGATAAAATTGCCACATTGTAAGCCTAACAACCGGTTTCCTACTTGCTGCTAGGTAGGGTCGGGCGATATATCGATATATCGGTTATACCCAATATAATTTTCATATCGATACGCCGATATAGACATTTAAAAAATATCGATATATCGAAAAATCGGAATGCGCGCACACTGAACTACAAGACCCAGAATGCTCATCTATATACACAATGCACAGACCGAGGGGCAAAGCCGCCATATTGTATTCATAGTCCTAGAATACAATATACAGGTATGCACAGGGTGAGGGGAGAGAGACGGCTGGGGTGGGGTGGGGGGGGAGAGAGACGGCGGGGGGGTTGGGAGGGCGAGAGAGACGGCGGGGGGGTGGGGGTGCGAGAGAGACGGCGGGGGGGGGGTGGGGGGGAGAGAGAGAGACGGCGGGGCGGGGAGAGACAGGGGTGAGGGATGGGGGGATGTGATAATATACAGATAGATAGAGATGGGGTGGGTGTGAGAAAGGAGAGAAACACAGACAGAAAAACACAGAGAAGGAGAGAGTGAGTGTGAGAGACACAGAGAGAGAGAGATATTTACCTCCTGAGGAGATAGACCCCAAATGCGCGTGCACCTCCGAATGTACACGCACCCCGAATGCACGCGCATCTCGCGATGCACGCGCAGTACAAAAAATCCGAAAATATAGATATTTCGATTTATCTCAATATGAGCCCATCGATATATCTAAATCGGAAAATTTCCATAGCGACGGACCCTACTGCTAGGTAACAGAGGCATGTGGAGTAAGGAAAGTTGCCCAACATTTTGCCCTGCCCGAGAATCAAACCCTGGTCCTCTTGTTTGTAAGGCGAGTGCTTCAACCACAAACCTGCAGCGATAGCAGTCTTTATTGTTTCATATTATTCCCACTAGAGGCCTATAAGCAGTGTTTTTCTCCAGTTTTGTATACTGTAAAATTTAATCATAATAATCCAGACGGATATCTGACATGCATAAACATATTACTCTTCTTATGAGTAACTATAAGTATCTAAACCAGACTGAGAGTTCCACTCATGTATATATGCCACCTAACTCTCTCCCTAGAGGGAAGTACCCTGCTCACATAATTCCAGAAAACATTGCCAAGGTCACAAGATTGGTAGATGAAAACTAATTGAACGTGAGCAAGACCGAGGCCCTCCTGATTGGCTCAAGCCAGCGCCTCCGTACATCGGGCGCTGCCAGCCTCAACATCCAAGGCTGTACTCTCCACCTCACAAAGCCAGTCAGGAACCTCGGCATCACGTTCGACCAAAAACTCTCCTTCCTCCCCCACATCCATGCCTGACCGGCACCGCTTATTTCCACCTCCACAACATTGCCAGACTCCGCAACTATCTCACCCCCCACGCTGCCGAAACACCCGTGCATGCGTACATCACCTCACGGCTGGACTACGGAAACTCGCTCCTCGTCGGCCTCCCCAGCTCCTCCATTCATAGGCTGCAGGTCATCCAAAACTCTGCAGCCCGTGTACTATCCCGCACCCGCCTCCACGACCACATAAACCCCACCCTCGTCCGTCTCCACTGGCTTCCCATCCTCCAGAGGATCGAGTTCAAGATCCTCGTCCTCACCTTCAAGGCCATACATGGCCTTGCCCCGCCCTATTTAACCGATTTACTCTCCCCCTACAAGCCCACCTGGACCCTCCGTTCAGCAGGACTTGGCCTGCTCCAAGCCCCCCGCCCGAACCGCCCCACCATCGGAGGCCAGGCCTTCAGTTTCTCCGCTCCCACCCTATGGAATTCCATCCCCCAATCCCTCCGCCTTGTTTCCTCCCTTTCCTCTTTCAAGGCCGGTTCGAAGACTTTCCTCTTCGACCGTGCCTTTTGTTCCCCCCGAGCTTTTCGACCTCCCCTACGTGTTTCACCCCTTCCCGAACACTCCCCTCCCAGCTCGGGTCACACGCCTCCTGTGCAGCGCCTTGCGATGTCCTCCCGACGTGAAAGGCGCTTTATAAGTTTAAATTGTTGTTGTTGTTGTTATCAAAGCACTTCATAGAATTTTAATGAAAAGTGTAGTTACTGTGTTTTTCTTGGCAAATCAAAGTTCAGTATGTTATGCTAACTTTTCTTAGAAATAGATGTAATCAATTGCATGAGAAGACAGGCCTAGGGACATCAACAACAACAACTTGCATTCATATAATGTCGTTTACAAGGTGTAGCGATTTGGAGCACTTAACATATATCATTACAGTGAACTGTGTACTTACTGTATTTACTTATTTAAATTTCTGGAAAGTTCCATTCAAATCACCAATTTTTGTTTTGCCTATCAGTGCTCTAATTTCTCACTCTACAAATCTTTAGATGGAAACAATTGTTCTCACAGAACCAGTAAATGAAACAAAAATCCCAGTGTTGTTTGTTCCAGGAATTATATTTCTATTTTCTAAGTAATGTGTAATGTTAATTCGTGAAATTCAGATTGACAGAACAGTTCATGGTGAAACTTTTAACAAATATGTTAAATTATTAATCATTACTATAAACAGAGTGCTTAAAGCTATCTTATATCTGTAAGTATGAGCAGCACCAATTGTATATTTGCTAGTGCTGACCCATATTTTATCATTTCTGGGATTATTACCACTGGTAAAGCAATCAGCCTAACTAACCTAAACAAACCTAGACTAACAACTAGGTTCCTACTTTCTGATAGGTAAGCAGAGGTGTGTGGAACAAGGAAACTTCCGCAACATTTCATCCTACGCAGGAATTAAACACAGTTCTCCTTGCTTGCGAGGCGGGTAATCTGATGAATAGGTGACTTTTATTATGAAAAAAACATGAATCAAATTAGCAACTTACCAGATGGGGTTGTGACTGAGATACTCAAGTGTGTTTTACCTATGCAAAACATCTTGGTATGTGAATTAAACAGGTCCCTAGTTGATGGAAATATGAGGAGGATGTTGTGACTTTAATTCAACTAGCTGCCGTTATCATTGTATCAAGTGACACTTTGAAGGAAGGAGTTTACCTTGATTAAATTTTTTTAAAAACTTTGGAAACTTGATTATTTCCCTGCTCTCAGTGTCTTTTGACATTCACTCTGATTAAAAGATCAAAACAAAAAGATAATTATTCTTATCCTCTCATTCCCTGCAGTTAAAAAAAAGCTTCTGTGTTATTCTAGGAATGATTGGAATAGTAATTTGTAAATGTAGTGATTTTTTTTTAACTGTAGTGAGGGTATTCAATAAAATAAGCATTTCTCTCTATCCATGATTTCTTCTTGTTAAATGTTATGCATCCCACATGAAACCGACCTCCTGCTCCCTCGATCCAATCACTCGCGCTCTTCTTACCTCCCAGCTCCATCTCATTACTCCTCTACTCACACACATCATCAACCTTTCTCTGTCCACTGGCACCATTCGCTTTAAAAATGGCTATCATTACTCCCATCCTTAAAACACCTCTTCCTGTACCCATTCCTGCCCCCAAATTACTGTCCCATCTCCAAACTCCTTTTCCTCTCCAAGGTCCTCGAACGAGTTGTTGCTTCCTAGTATTGCTCCTTCCTCTCCCGCCACTTGCTTCACAAACATCACCAATCAGGTTTCCGTGTGCACACAGCACAGAAACAATTTTGGTCAAAGTGACAAATGTTATTCTATCCATCTGCGACCAGGGCTCCCTTTGCCTACTTGTTCTCCTTGACCTCTCTGCTGCCTTTGTTACTGTCGACCATTCCATCCCCATCCCCCACATCTCCTCTCACCTCAACCATCATAGTTTCATCAATAACTCACCTCAAAAGCTGCTGAAATCCTAGCCCATACCTTTATCACCTTATGCCTGGACAACTCTAATGCCCTCATCCATTATTAACAAAATTCAGCTCATCCAAAACTCGCCCATATTCTCACCCACATCAAACTTCATACCCTGGTTCTCAATCAACATTTTTATACCCTTCCTTACCATTTTCTTGGTGATCCACACTGTATCTGTAAAGTGCTTTGAGATATTATTCTTTGTGAAAGAAGCTACTGTATGTAGAATGCAAGTTGTTTTTGATCATCTCTATATTTCTGTTTTACATCACTGAGTATAGATGATTTAATCTTCAGAACGTTTGGAATATTTTTTCTTTCCTCGGTTTCTCCAGTCTTACCCACAATACTTATTCTACTGACAATGCCTGCTCTCTTGTGCCTTACAGCTGTAACTGTTGTACATGCATGAGCCTGGATTTAGAGGTTCAACAAGCTATATTCCGGTAGTAATAATAATAATAATAATCCTTGCATTTGATGTAGCGCTTTTCACATCTTCTAGACGTCTCAAAGCGTTTCACAGAATATACTGTAAAGTGAATTGACTGTATATTTGTGGGCAAAACACGCCAGCTAATTGCGCATAGCAGTGTCCCACAAACAGTCGTGGATTGAAATGACCAATTTTATTATTGAGTTTTTTTTTGAGGGATTATTATTAGGTGTGTTGAGTAAGGAAACTTGCCCAAGGTTTCATCCTGACCTGCCTGGATTCGAACACAGGTCTCATGCTGTTAAGGCAAATGCTCTAACCACTGAGCTACAGGACTCCAGTAGAACATAACACAACCCAGACAGTCCTGTCCTTCAACATTTGCACATTCTCACCAATATCCACACATTCTCACACATTCTTATCCAGGGTTCTGATTTCACTTTAGCCCAGATGCCAAGTACTGTATACACATGCACGATTGCTCTAGCTGAGATCTTCTGAATCAGCACAAACAGGGATTTGAACTTTGTGTTGCTCAGTTACACACTGGGCAATAACTTTACAAAATGATACAGCAGTGGAGTCTTTGAAGGGTTACTTAGATTGACAATGTGAAGGATTTGAATTAACACACACAGCTAAGATGAACCACACTGTGTTAATGATGACACTATCGATGTTCAGGTATCTCACAACTGTTTTTTCCAAGCCAGTTCACAGATGATGCTATTATACTTACCATGAAAATATTTTTTTTTTAAGTTAATGTTAATTCCTTTTATCCCTTTGATTATTAAATGAGGAATGCATGGTAGCATTTCTTTTTTAAACTGATCATAGAGCGGAGTAGGTGAAGGAACTGATGTGGTTCCAAGGTTTTTTTAGAAATAAACATGTACAGGATTTCATTCTGAACTTAAAAATTAGAATTCTGAGCTCATATAAGTTTGCAATCAAAGTCCTAATTTAGGATTCAACCCAGCAATTCCGAAGCAATTCGTATCTGAATTCGAATTTTCTTCCGCATAATATTGCCAGATGTAATGGATACGTGTCACAGGCTACAGTCAAATAGATTAAAAGATTGGAAAAGCATCTAAGAAAAATAAGAAAGGGGTTAAAAGCATTCAAACTACCAGGACATAAAATCAAAGATTCCAGGAAGTGAAATAGATTAGAATGCAAACTTCTTCCTCAACAATGTCTACATCAATTCTCTTGGTTGGCTGCTCTTTCAATAATGCCTATGTTTCTTTACTTAGATGGCCTGATGACAGCTCTTTCATGTGGCTTAACATTCAAACAATATTGCAGCAGGTGCTGCCAGTTACCTGTCTCATTTGATAGTGAATATGGATGTCATGAGACTGCTTAGCTAGCTCATAGTAAATTAAACAGTTTTCATTGATCGATCTTGGGCTCAAGAGAATCAGACAGTCTACTACCTTACTATCTTCAGACCATGATGGATTTAAACACCAAATCAATATTGACAGCTGCAGTACAGAATTTGTCTGGGACAAAACCTTCAGTTGAAATTAGCAAAAGGACACCACCTAATACTGACTGTGAGAAACAAAGCAATTAAAATGACTGATAAACTCACCTCCCTGTTATACAACATTTGTGTAAAACAGCAGGTTATTTACTCAGCCATCTTCAACTGATTGGTGTTTTTAGAAATAAATGTTGAACAACTGTTCGATGGTTTGTGTCCAGATTTTGAATCAGAGGTAGCAATGCTCTTATGCCTTTCTTATTCAGTTGTGTTGCGTTGCTAAACAGAAAATTCACAAGCAGTTTCTTGTACCTGTTATCCACCTGGTGAGGGCTGAACCAGAGCTTGTCAGATGTCTCATGACCAACTGGTGTCTATCCCAGTGGGGGCCTAGAATGGTAAGATCTTTACTATTTGACTCCAAAATAACATGCTTGTAATGGAATATCGGTTTGGTTTGTCTTGAACAAGGCAGTTCCACAGTACTAGGCACTGCTGATGACAGACCAGTGAACAGGACTTGGAAGGGCAGATGAGTTCCTGGGCTCCTGTTAACTTTGCAAGTCAAAGTAATTGAAGAACCTCCAGGAAGCTTCTCAGTGGTCGCAAAGGCAAGCTGCATTTTAGCTGCTTAATCTCGAGCATTACTTCACTGCACATTTGCAGGAGGTTCCCAAATCTTGGCACTTCAAGTAATGTCTACATTGTTCAGAATTAGGTAACCAGGATCTATCCATCTGGAGGTAAGAATACAAATGCCATTCCATGCAAACAGAAAATATACATACTGTACATGGAACTCTCAGTGGTTTGGTTTATAGAGCATATTTCTACGTGTATTGGATATCCGGCTTAATTTATCAACTTAATTTTTCAATAACATGTTCATTGTAATAATAGTATTACCGTCATAATCAAAAAATACACAGTCGCTACACTTTGCGGCGCATCTCGTGAAGAGCTTTGAAGTGTGTATATGGAGTTGTGTGTGTTCTGTGGGTGTGGGTGTGTTTGTCTGATTGTGTATGGATGAGTTTGTGGTGATGTATGGGTAAATGTTTGTGTATGTAGGTGGGTGTATTGTTATGCCTATGAATGGTGTATGTGCGTATGTGTGATGTGTGGGTGTGGTGTGTGTATATGTAGCTCAGTAGTGTAAAGTTCAGTAGCTCAGTGGTTAGAGCACATGCCCTACAAGCAGGAGATCTAGGTTTAATTGCAGGTCAGAGCAAGTTTCTATTCGCCTGATAATAATCCCTAAAAAACCCAGTAATAAATTGGTCATTTCAATCCAAGGCTGATTGTGGGTCACTGATCTGTGCAATTGGCTACAACGTTTTGCCCACAAATATACAGTTTACAGTATATTCTGTGAAGCGCTTTGAGATGTCTAGAAGATGTGATAAGGTGCTGTATCAAATGAAAGGATTATTATAATTATCGTATATCACAGTTTTCATTCTGTTGCTCTTTCTATGTTATCCTTTTAGTACAAAGAAGCAAACCACGTAACACTGGCCTTCTATAACTGTAAGTAAATGTGTGTTGTGGCTGGATAACTCAGCCTTAGAGAGTGCTAAAAGTTTTAAATTTGATTACTGAATCTGTCCTGAGTTATCTGATCTCTGTTGAGATGACAGCAGAGCACTATAATTGGCAGTTTTAAGCGCTACCCTGTGTGAAGGGAGTTATATAAATTCAAGTTGTTATTGAAAGTTGGTAGTGTGTTTGAATAAATCAGGGCTCCCAGTCACACCTCCTGGAAAATACATGACATGAGGTGAAGCCATTATTGAGCATGCCTTGTAATGTCCCTCACTATCCGGACACATTCAGAAAGAAAGGCTTAAGCGATAATAATAATATTATTTATTGAGGGACTATTATCAGGAGTGGAATAAGGAAACTTGCCCAAGGTTTTGCCCTGCCTGGAATCCAACGCAGGTCTCTCGCTTGTGCTCTAACCACTGAGCTACATGACTCCATTATACTGCAGGCTCGAGCGATCCTAATACATGTGGAGCAGTGCCCCACAAGGAGTCAACACTGCCATGAGACAAAAACATTTGACAAAATGATGAATGAAATTGAAGGTTGTAATGACAAGGGCAAACATACATGATTCATTTCTCTATAGAAAACTAGTTGAAATACAGTATCCTCTGTAAATAGCATGAGCTGTAGGTTTGGATTTGTATCCAAAAATTTCACCTAATTGCTTTTAGTTGTCAGGCAGAAGATTGGAAGTGGTTATTTTCATGAAGGTTTTGTTTGCGGTTCATTCTTTCTCTTAGGAGATGAGGGTCAAGCTCGGTAAAGCACAGAGAGGGTAAATTATACATGATCTGAGGAGGAAATTAGCTTGATGAACAGTCTTTTCTGGTTCCAGATTTTCTGTCCTTATTTGCCCAGCATATTGTGGTTCAAATGTATTGGATTTCAATACAATCTAGGGCTATAACATTTTGTTGCAGGGTTGAATGTCAATAGAATCTGCTAGAATTAAATTTTGTTCTTGTGACTTTCTGGTGAACACAATATTGATAGATTGATCTGTTCCATATATTTATGTTCATCACACAAAGAATCACAGTGCAATATTTTAAATTAAAAACCAAGAGGTCTGAAAAGTTCCTTTGTACATAATGAAGGATACAATTGGATGAGACTTCACAAATGAAATCTTGTGAAGCGCTTTTAGACATCTTGACAATGTCATAAGGCATTATATCATGTGCACAAGGATTATTATTATTGATATTTGAAGGGGAATATAGCAGTCAATTTGTGCACAGCAATGTCCCATAGGCCACCATAAAGTGAATGACCAATTTTATGTAAGGGATTATGGCCAGTTTAGTCGAGATGCTTGAAACAACTCAGAGATATTTTGTTCTATTCATTGTTTAAAACTAAAGTTTAAATAGAGATATTGATTGATCAGGAAAATTAGTTCTCCATTGCACACCTCATCAGCACCTTGGGACGTCCTCCCAATGTGAATGGCACTCTATAAGTATAATTTTATTGTTGTTGAATATCTCCATGTCCAGCATACATCCCACTGTTCAGACACACCACCTGCTCTGAGCAACGCTACAGACAGCACAACTTTCATTTGCTTGAAGAACTGTATCAGGATGGAATGGACATAAGTCGACAAATCTTGGCATGAAAAGGGAATTGAAAGACACCCCAAACCATCCACAGTACTTTACTAACTGTCAATACATGTAGACTCCAATTGCCAGATCATATTGCCAAATCTAATTTTCAATCAGAATAAAATGTCCGGTCATTGATGACTCATAATACCAATACCATGAAAAGAAGACCAAATAGGGTGGTGCTGACTTAGTTTGCTAATGTTTAGTGCCACAGATATGAGCAAACTCAAGACTCAGTTTAAGATTTGAGTATTGTTGTGCGGCAAAACTAGTAAATAAGTAAAACCAGGTCCATACTCTAAAAGGCAACTAACTTATAAAACAACTGACCGACAATAACCCATTATTTTTTTCAAATGCTTCACAGTTTAATGGCTGCTCCCATTATGGAAAGTCATGTTTAAAGGCATCTTATTCTGCAGTGAGCAAAGCTGTTTCTTTGTTATTTTGTAGCCACCATTTTGATTACATCAAAAGTACATATCTAAGTACCTGCTTTAAACTTGCATGAAAATCATGTCAGTATGAAACTGTCACAAGAAAGTGGATTTTTATGGTAATGGATGCATGAGTTAATTGTTGCATATTGCTTCAAGGACATCAGTGGCGATTGAATATGGAGGATGCAAGTATAAAAGAATTCTGGGAAGAGTGACTTGCAGATTTTGAAAGGTTGATTTGTATAGTTCAAATAAAAGCACTGAGTGAATCTACATTGTGCTTTGGAATAAAAAAACATTACATTAATGATGGCTTCATCAGTGTTCCTTTGCAAACTTGTATTATTGCTGCACCACAGATAATGGAACACAAAGTTGTCTCCAGAAACTACAGTATTAGAATGCCGTATTTTTCATCTGTTCTCTGCTACTTTCACTGAGCAGAATTCTCTCATTTGGTGAGCAGCAGTAGGTGATCATGAACTGAAATCCAAATCTAAACTGGTCATACAATTCACTGCAGACCAATTCATTAAATTGCTATGGGAGCATGAGAGAATATATTTTGATTTGAAAAAAGACAACATATCTCCTTACATACACACACACTCTACGTATAATGTTCTCCAACCCTGTGACAAAAATGCCTACTTTTTTTTAAAATCAACAACTAGGAAACTTATGATCTGATTTATGTTTGGTCTATACTGCCTCTGAAGGCAATAGAGGCAGAGACAATTGGGGTGATTAAAATAGATTTCCTTTTCGTCAGTTGGTGTCCAACACCAAGTTTAGGAGTATCCAAACTTATATGTGTACATATGTGCGATACCTACACATAGAATTTTCCCTGGACAATAAAACTATTTCCTCTTGTTTTCAATCTATTTTAAAATTGTTGAGTTCATTAATTTGAATCATATTACAATCATTCATTTCAATCCTAAAAGTTGTGAAATAACTTAGAACTTACTCACAGTGCTTCACAACATTGTTTTAGGTGGCCTGCTAGAATGGTTTGCGCATCACTTCTTATCTAATTTCAAAGAGTATTAAGCACAGATTGATGAGAGTCAAGGCTTGGGGTTCCCAGAGTATGCTTTGGGGGTACTTTTGGAGTGCAACTAATTAAACCTATACAGCTTGCAATTGAGAGGACTATCTTGCAAACTTCAAACAAAAATGCAAAATACTGCAGATGCTGGATATCTGAAACAAAATCAGAAATCACTGGGAACACTCAGCATCTATGGAGAAAGGAAAAGTGAGTCAACATTTCGGGTCCACGACCTTTCGTCAGAACTGGGGCATGTTGGGAGGGAGAGGCTTCCAAGGATTACTAGAGAGGGAGAGGCAGGGCAAGGAAGACAAAGGAGAAAATGGGGTAGGGGGCAGGAGATGATGGGTTAAAGAGGTGTTAATGTTGTGAAACAAAAGTGGGAATTGCAACAAAACTGCAGAGAAGAAGTGTTAATAACGTTAAAATAAAGTGGAGTGAAATTGCTAAAGAACAGGCAGATTAAGGAATTGCAGAACAGGGGGAAGCTGATCTGTTATGGCCTGAAATTATTGAAATCAATATTAAGGCCAGAGGCTGTAAGGTGTCTAGCAGATGGATAAGGTGCTGTTCCTCGAGCTTGCACTGTGGTTCATTGGAACAGCATAGGAGACCGTGGATGGAAAAGTCAGACTACGAGTGGGAAGGAGAGTTGAAATGGCATGAAACCGGTAGGTCAGGGTTGCATTTGCGGACAGAATGGAAGTGTTAAGCAAATTGGTCACCCAATCTGTGTTTGGTCTACCCAGTGTAGAGGAGACCACATCGTGAGCAGCAGATGCAATATACTGCGGTAGTAGTACATGTCACTGGCAAACCTCATGTTGTTTGTCCAATTAGGGATTAGGGTTTGCAATCCTAGTGCTTTCGAAGGCTTGGATTTCATGATTTTGATGCCCCAAGCATCGGGTCCCGAGATGCTTAACTTTGCCTTGAAAAATGTCAGGGAACTCAACTAACATTGCACAGCAACCAATCCTGAACCAGTCACTGACTAACTCCCTCCCTGCCTACCTCAGCAACACATCAGCCTGAGAAGTGCCTTTGGCCACTTTGGTTTGCTTTTTAACCACAAAGCATCACTCCACACATTGCATCATTCAGTCACCAAATTCTCTGTCACGCCTTTGCACAGCCAGTGACACTAAAGGCTGTGATAATGGAGGACCTCTCCAGAATGATGCCACTTTCTTCAGTGGGACTGGAGCCCGGTCAAAGTCAGATTCAAGTAGGATATGCTTCACCTTTCCCATTGGTGTTATACTGCAATGAGCAAACCAATTCATAAAATGTCAAAGTTGAAAAAGGATGTATGACCTTCTATTTCAAAATGACATGATATATGCAGTTTGCATTATTTATGTTAATAGAGTGTCCATTTTGCTCAGTTGTGCATTCAAACCTGCACACTAGGAACGCAACACTGTAATGTCAGAGGTGACATGTCAAACTAAGGTCCTATCTGCCTCTTCAGCAAATGTCAAAGATCCTATTACACAGCTAGAGCAGTGAAAGGTATTTCTCCTGATATCCTGACCAACTGTCTGTCAGATTAATTAGTCATTCACCTCATGACTGTTTATGGAACATTGCTGGTATTGCATTGCTGCCACTTTTGCCTGCGACAAAATAGCAGTCATGACATTAATCACCTCTGAAGTGGTTTGATGTGAGGAAGTTCTTTCCTTTAATTATTATGCCCAAACTCACAGAAAGGATGTTATATCATTAGGCCTAGTCCTGGAGCATGGATGTCAACATATCAATCGTGCACACTGCAACAGCCATTGGGCTTGGCAGAACACCTACTGACAGTAAAGGAAAACCAGATAAATGAATAAAACCACCCTCAATGAGTTTCGGTGGGAATATTATTAAAAAGTAATGGATTTGTGGGAGTGTTTTCAAAGCTGTAATCTTATCTCAGAGTTTAAACTACAATAACAAAATTACATTTGTATAGTGCCTTTCAAGTCAGGAGTACATCCCAAGATGCTGGACAATCAATGTTCTGGACCTGAGCTGTGGGTTAGGAATCAGGGAAGGAAGTAGTTGACAGTTATACACGACAGTTATGTACCACTTTTGCTGTCTGTATCTCTTGATACACTACCAGCTCTCAATAATCGTGATAATATTAATTGTTCCAGCAACCAAATTCAGAATGAACAATATTCAATAATCAGGAGACACATAACAGAAATACCAAGTCTCTAGAATCTATCTTTGTGATTGTATTTGGTATGACACCACTCCAAATCTGAGAACTGTTAGATGATTTATTAGGTGATTTATGCAGTGTGAATTGCTGAATTTCATACACTGTTAAAAATGTAGCAGCAAAAATATAATATACAAGAAAAGTTAGGTTAGATAGAACACACCTTAAGGAAGTTTACTTATGGCTTTTGTGGTGATGGGTTTCTCTATGTGTCAGGCACCCCGCTAACCAGAAAATAGCAAATAAATGGTATGTTGTTCCCAAGGCCTGGCACTGTAATTTGGTATGACCTCGAGGGGAGCACGTTTGTTCATTTTAGGTCCTGCATTTGGGATCTAGGTATTTTGGGGGACAGAACAACTTGTAGCTATTACTCAAACTTTAGTTTTAGATTGTGCAAGTTTTATGGTACTGTGCCAGCAAGGGATTTATTTCTTAATGAAAACAAGTCACCATACACTCTCGTCAGTTATTACTACATGCCTAAAAAGTACCAATTTAGATATGAAAGGAGCTCTTATAAAACTGAGTGACAGGAGTAAAAAGAAGGTAAGATCAAAGAAATAGTGTATCCCAGGGTTATCTCTAATAAATGAAAAAGACCTTTAATTACTTTCTTTTGGAAAAGTAATTTCAGCAACTCTGGATGTCTTTAGAAACCAGTCAGATATAATTACTATTTCAGAGGATGCCCAGAAGCACTTTAATACTTTAATTATGAACTATGACTGCTGGACTTTTTCATTAGATGTAGAGTAATTAACTCAAATGTTACATACAAGTACAGGCACTGACTCATTGCTGAAATAAACCAGAAAAGATTGATAGGTTATTTATAGGCAGATGTAAATTAGTGTCTTCCATGTCTGAAGAAGACATAGACTCAAACAAAGCCGAATACAGTGCATTCCTTGGTTGCACATTAGTGATTTACTATCTTCTTAATAAGAAAAAATGCACTTACTTCTATTGAGTTATATATTGGAGCTCACAAGCGAGGATAGAAAACCATGTGGAATATTTCACAAGTGTGCATTCCATTCTTAATACATTGAGATGCTAATATTCTCTGTACGTGCAATGTAACTGATTTACTTCACCTGTCCTTTATTTACAAGAAGCCAAAACCCTTGTCCATGTCATTTCATATTTCACTGAACTGCTTCCCAGAATTGCATTTTGATTTTTCTCTGCTCCTTTCCTGAAGGTGCCAACTCTTGCTGGGATACACGTCAGTGGAAGTGTTTGCTGTTTTCAGACCTCAGACTGTATAACTACAACAAAACAAATTACATCTAGCCAGTTGAAGGTGCATAACTTTGGTTCATGTGTAACTCGTTTCCACAAAGATTCTGGCTTTAATTTTACTGAAAAAGTTTGTTTGGTTTGTGTTGTTTGTATCTTGCCATAGATACAAGTCTATTTTAATACACAGTATATCTATTTTTAGAACTAACTATTAGTTCCACTCTCTAGCAAATACTGCACATAAATAATGGTTTATTTTCACTCCTGGGAACAAAACGAGATTGAACTCAAACATTCTGCAAAAAAAAGGACGTGGAGGGGTATACTCACAGCCAGTCAAATCAATTTATTTGCCTGCAATTTTCGATGATCTGACCATTGCAATGCAACTTTTAGAATAAATATAATGAAGGTAAGCTTTCCAACAAACTGTTTTTTCTAAATTCTGCATACTAATGCATTGAATAAATAATTCATTATCTATTAGTATTAGTGAGCAGTACATTGCACCTCAAAACACTTCATAGAATACACTGTAAAGTGAATTGACTGTATATTTGTGAGCAGCCAATTGTGCACAGCAGTGTCCCACAAACAGTCATGGTTCGAAAATGACCAATTTATTCTTGTTTTTTCTTGAGCGATTATTATCGGGCATGTGGGCTAAGGAAACTTGCCCAAGGTTTTGCCCAAGGTGTTTAGTGGTGTTATACTAACACCACTAAACACCTCTTCTCCCAAGTATCTTTGAAACCCGCGCCCCTCTGTTTCTCCCCCTGAAGCCTTTAACACATATTCAACTTATCAGTTAACACACTTTTTTTTCTTTTCCTTTGTCTTCTTTGTCTCCTTTGCCTTCCATATCCTGCCTCTCTCCCTTTCACGTCTTTAAGAAACCTCTCCCTCCAAACAAGCCCCAGTCCTGACAAAAGGTTGTAGACCCGAAACATTGATTCTTTTTCTTTTCTCCATGGATGCTGTTTGACCTGCTGAGTTTCCCCAGCAACTTTTGTTTTTAATTAATGACAAGACAGCTCAGTATAAAGTGTGGGGAAGAGAGTGTTCAGGACACAGATAATCTTTGCTGCAGCAAAGCAGAGTTCCCAGCTTAGGCCTGAAGTGATACCTGTAATATTTCAGCTTCAGTGAATGTCCTAGTCCAGCACATCAGTCTGTTAAATGCAATTTTTTTAAAATAAACTCACAGGTTCTCGGCTCTCCTTAAATTACTTTGTGATATTGAAAAATTTTCACTGATATAGTGCCTTATCACATCATGGAGATGTCTCAAAACGCTTAATGGGATTTTACTGTAAAGTGCTTTGAGACCGTGTGTTTGTAGACAAATGAATAGACCCAATTTTGCACACAATCCGACCCTTCCCTAAACCACAACTTAAGTAAATTGGACTCAACTGAAGGATAGATGCAAGTCTAAACATTTCAGTTGCATCATTGTTACCATTTTGGTAACAATGAAAAAAGTTATCATTGTTACAACTAACAACTAAAAGGGTGCGATAGTGTTGGTGTCTTAACTCAATCTAACATATCAAATCTAGTATGAAATATAGCAGTTTTAATTTCATGTTTTTAGAATATAAAGAAACACATGTTTGGGTTGCTTGGGTGTGTGCTTAGACAATGGAATTCTGCATACAATCAGATCCAGACATCACTTGAGTAACAGAAAGGAAGGTAAAATACAAGCCATGTCAAACCATCTATTGTGCACCTTATAAATGGCTCAGTTTTAGGCTTATGAGCAAGATTACAACAACAACAACTTTGATTTATATAACACTCTCCATGCCGGACGGCGTCTCAGAATGCTTGAAGATTAGGCACATCTATAGGAAATCTTAAACGGATAATTGCCAAACAAATGTGATAAAGTGGCAAAAAGATTGATGTGATGATATAGATTTCTATCCATGATAGCAGTTTTCCATTTATTTTCAAAGTTTAAAAAACAATTATAATAATAATCCTTATACCGTATATCATTAAAATAAACAGTGAAAGAGAAGATACCAGTAATTATGAAGCACAAGCACTCTAAATTCATCTCAATACTTGTTCAAATGTTGCATGGATATGGTACAGAGTTATGCCATCCACATTTGTATTTGATTTAGAGTTATGGTTAGGATTAAGGTTAAGCTGAATTGCTTAAAATACCTTGTGTGCAAGTGAACTATTTGCATTTATTCCAATTGATAGTCAGAAAAATCCTCATTAATCTTGTAAATTGATCAAGCAATTTAGAATGATAAGTAATTATTAATCCAAAGGTTCGTAGAATCATAGAATTTTATGGTACAAAAGGAGGCCATTTGGCCCATTGAGTCTGTGACGGCTCTTTGAAAAGAGCAATTCAATCCCACTCGCCAGTTCCTTCCCCATAACCTCGCAAACCCGTCCTCCCCAAATAAATGTCTACCTCTCGTTTAAACGTTGTTATCAAATCGGCTTCCATCACCTTTTCAGGTTGTTCTGCAATCGAATATTGGTTTCATTTGAAAGTTTTAAGTCAGCTGGTTTCTTGAAAATATTTTACTGGCAAGAATTCCTTGCGGATCAAAGCACCGTATTTCTTTTTGTTGCAGAATTTCTTGTTCATTGTTAAAGAATCAATTTGTTACATGTAAACACAATTGTGAATTGATTACTTGCTCAATTCAGGAAACATTCAGAATTGAGCCAGAAGGCAAGGCAAGGCAGGCTTGAGGGGCCAAATGGCCTACTCCTGCTCTTTATTCTTATGTTCTAAGGCTGGCTCAATTCTAAAATTCCATTCAACTAATTAGACTCTATTTACCTTCCCCCAAGGCGCATAGACATTAATTGGTCATTCGACATCTGACAAGAGTGGATTTGAGCCCTCACCAGGTGGATGGTTTACTACCAGAAATTCTCTGCAAACTTCCTGGAGGGCAACACAGCTCAGAATGAAATAAGTGAGAGTTTGGCCACTGTCTTCCATTGAGTGATGGTTCAGTCAGTTGGATGTGTGGAGGTAGAGCAGCTAACCAGACTCTCTAAACCATCAAGCTGGATTCCAAGCAGTAGATGTACATTCACAAATTCAGGTAACACCTTCAAGCAACTTAGACCTCAATCCTGTGGTGGAGACAGTTCCCAATGTGATATTGAACTATACAGATGTAGAAAATTTGAGGTTTCATTGTTTTCAGATGTTTACTTAAGCATAATGTGGGGAAACTAACAAAAGGGGAAGTGTGAGAATACAATAAATACCCTACCAAAACAAATATCCTGAAATAAATTATTTCTATTTGGATAAGGCTTTGACTCGCCTGCATAACTACAATAAACATATTCTTGCATATGGACATGAATTAACTATTTGATAGGGCACTACATAAGTGCAAGTTGTTGTTGGCGACTTATCAATTTCCACCCTATCATGATATAATTCAGCTGTTAACCAATTGGAGCTAAGGTGTCTTTCTGTTGTTGCAAAAATTGAGCTAAAACTCACTTTTTAAAAAAGTAATGTGGCACATCTTAATCAGCTGTGTTTGCACAATTGCAGCCTATTCAAACAGTTTGCATTATGTCCAAGCACAAGGTGACATAAATCTATGACCTGGTGTATGATTTGTACAGTTGCTTGTAATAGTTTTACAGAGTGTTTGTTTCATCATGTGATGAAAATGGTCTGTGGCCTTTACAAGTGTCTGTGGTCTTTACAAGTGCTGGTGTCTTTTTGGGCAGATTCCAAGAAACCTCTTAGTGCCTCATTTGATACTCATCTTGCCTTCTTCCTCAATTATAGGCTCATTAGTTTAGGACTCAAAAGTTTCATTTCCCAGTGAGAAAACATATATTTTGCATTACAAACCGGATCCCTTTTTTTTTTAAGAGTAATTCTATCTTCATGACAGATTTTAATCATTTCATAATTCATATTTGACATGAATTCAGTCAGGTATTATGAAATGGTTTCTGTGCCATAGTTAAGCTATTGCAGTAGGTTTAATTGTCGGTGATTATTTTGATTGCTTAGAAGGTACTAATTTACATCTAAATATAAAACTGAACATGGAACAACTATTGCGTAAAGGTTTATTTTCTTGATAATAATAATAAATTGGTCATTTCAATCCATGACTTTGTGGGACACTGCTGTGTGCAATTGGCTGCCATGTTTCTCCCACAAATATACAGTCAATTCCCTTTACAGTATATTCTGTGATGTGCTTTCAGATATATCAAAGATATGAAAAGCGTTAAATCAAATGCAAGGATTATTATTATTAAATTTATCACAGAATCATAGAATTTTACAGCACAAAAGGAGGCCATTGAGTCTGTGCCGGCTCTTTGAAAAGAGCTAATTCAAAGTCAATCCCATTCCCTGTCTCTCTCCCCATAGCCCTGCAATCCCATCTGCCCCAAATAAACATCCACCTCTTTTTTTTAAAGTTGTTATTGAATCAGCCCTTTCAGGAAATGCATTCCAGAATCGAACAACTCGCTGCATGAAAACATTTCTCTTCACCTCCCCTCTGCTTCTTTTAGAAACTATGTTAAATCTGTGACCTTGAGTCACTGACACACCCATCAGTGGAAATAGTTTTTTCCCGTTTTCCCGATAGAATCCCCACATGATTTTGAAAACCTCTATTAGATCTCCTTGTAACCTTCTCTTCTCCAATGAGAATCATCCTAGCCTCTCTAGCTTTTCCTCATATCAGAAGTCCCTCATTCCTGGTACCATCCTGGTAAATCTCCTCTGCACCCTTTCCAATGTCTTAACATACATTCTAAAGTGTGGTGCCCGGAACTGAACACAGGACTCTAGCTGAGGCCTAACCAACGTATTTTTCAGGTTAATCATAACTTCCTGTGTTTTGTACTCTATGCCCCTATTTATACAGCCTAGTATCCATGTGCATTTTTAACAGCCTTATACACCTTTCCTGCCACCTTCAAATATTTACTCACATGAATCCCCAGGTCTCCCTGTTCTTTCACCACCCTTAAGATTGTACTATCTAGCCTATATTGCCTCTCCTTGTTTGTCCTCACAAAATGCATCACTTTGCATTTCTCCACATTAAACTGAATCTGCCATGTGTCTGCCCATTTTACCATTCTGACTATGTCCTCTTGCAGTCACCTACTATCCTCCTCACTATATACTACTTTTCCTAAGTTGGTATTATCTGCAAACTCAGAAATTGTACTCCTTATACCCAAATCCAGATCATTTATATTACATTAGATATATATATTTATATACATTATATATTCAAAAGAACAGTGGTCCCAATATTGACTGTCCCTTTAATACCGTGGATTTCTACTTTCCTTACAAGTCTCTTATGTGACACTATTGTTACTCTTACATGGTTATGTAACATAGTTTACTTTTACAGTCACACACTCCAGTGATAATAGAATATTTCATGAAACAAAATACAGCTGAATGCAGTATCAAAATAATTTAATACAGTATGTAAATCTAGAATGATTTTAAAATCATCTAAAACAAATGTTATTTCAGCTAAAATTGCTCTCATCCTAATATTTCCAGTTTAGTTATTCTGCTCAATTGTGACCCTTAAGAATTACATTGTTATATCAAGGAAACAACCAGATTCAGCCCAACAGTCTGTTCTGGTGTTTATATTCCATATGCGCCTCTACTCCTTAGAAGTGGCAGATAAATATAGTTATTCAGATAAAATATATTACATACAACTTTACAATCAACTCTGCTCAGATACGTAGCTTGCAATTTATCATGGTTTTTATCCCTAAATTAATTGTCTAAAAATTTAAGATTATATACAACTATGGAAAAATGTTAACTTCATTCTTAATTTGGAAAGCAGTTTTCTGTTGAATTAATTTCACCATAGGTCACCATGCTGCTATGGGGAAGGGTTCAGTTAGAGAACATTCTCTCCATGAAGCAAATTGACACAGTCAGAAAAGATTTGCAAGCTGATGCTTACATTAATTCTGTAGTGGTAAGGAGGCAAGTGATCGTGTTATGGAAATTCTAACTAAGATCAGTTTGCTACAGTGTACTTCCAATCAATGCTCCTGTGTTTTAACATTCTGTGGCACATTGCAGTGTGGGTGAAACACATTCGACTACCACTTGGAGTACTGTACAGTATTTTTAAAATAATGTGGAGAACATAAACTAGCATCATTCAGTAACTCACTACAATGTACAATAGGTACTATAATTGGAGGAAGGAGTGTGCCAAATTAGATCAGAATATGCTCTAGACAAGCCAGAAATCCTTAGAGTGAAGACATGGTCAATTTAAAAACCATTCTAACAAAGGTTACTCATCTTATCATAAATTTAATCGCAGTAAATTTCAGAACAATTTTGAGAAGCACGAAGGAGCAATTTCTGTGCTCTGTCTTGGAATAACTGCTTTTATCATGACTAACATTAATTAAACATATCAATTAAATTCTATTTAATTTAATACTACTTTGAAGATCCCATACTTATTTATTGCTCAAAAAAATCAGCATAATGCAGGTAACCGGAGATAACTTTCCAATAAGTATTAGACAATTATAATGTCTTATTATCAAACTATTATACCAATTGAAGTTGAACATACTTTGGTATTCAAATTACCACATCAAGACTTTAATCACCTATATCATAATCATACTACAACAAAGCACTCAAGGCAAATGTATAATATTAAAGTTCACTTTCCATTTTAATATCAACTCCTCAATTTTGTATTTAAATTGGAGGACTATTAAATTACCATGCCTGTTATTTCACAGTTACTCTTGATTGGCTTGCTCTATCAGTTACGTCCCTCCTGGTATCATCATCTTAAAGTCAGCTTAGTCCTCTATCTATTCACCAATGCAGTAAAAACTCGATGGCTGCAAGTTGCACTGAGCTTATTCCTCCCTAGATGCGTTTAAAGTTTCTGGGCCCAAGATGTTATTAAAAATGCAATTGACTCTTTGATGATAACGAGAAACAAGTACCCGAAATAAATACCCATTCTTAATTTAATTGAACACAATGCGGATCTTACAATAAAATGCTGGCTTCTATTTCCTCTTTGCTATGCTGCTATGACCAAAGTGGATTGAATTCTAGCATTCTGCTATACGCCTCCAAAGTTGCCCAGTTATTCTACAGGTAACATTCTGTCAACAGAACAGAAAAATGATCCTTCTTAGTTCTTGCCACCTAACTGCAACTCCCATCAACTCAACTTTCCTGACTGCCCCTCCACTTCACATAGCCTATCCGCAATATTTGCATTGTATATAACCCTCAGTTCTCTTTCCTTGCTTACACCAGGTCTCCACCTATGACCACTTTTCATCATCTTTGCCACATCATCCACCTTTTTCCCTATCTCATGTCCAAGACTATTGAAACTTTTAGTCTCATCTTTGTCAGCTCCAGATTGGATTTCTCCAATGTCCCATTTGTAGATGTTCCCAGCTGTACGATCCACAAGCTCCAACTCATCCAAAATTTAGCTACCCAGACTAATCTTTGCGAACCCATTATCATCACCACCCTTTTCAGGTACCACTGGCTTCCTGTATCCTAGTGGATTGATTTTAATGACTCTCACTCTCAAATCCCTATATGTCCTCACCCCTCTCTACATCTATGAGCTTCAATTGGTATAATGGTTTGACAATAAAGGACATTATAATTGAGACGAAAAGCCTCCCTCTAATGCCCCCGACACCCTCTATCAGCTAATGTGGGTCTCTTTACCCTATTTACCCCCTCTAGTCACGATGCTCATAACCTCTGGAGTTTTCAGATACTATGCTTCAACCCTCTGGAAGTCTCTCAAAAATCCCCCCACCCCTTTCTTCTATTCTTTCATTGTTTAACTCTCCCTCCTTCCTGGAAGCTCAGTGTCCAAAACCATCACTATAAAGTGCTTTCACATTTCCCTATGTGTAAGATGTTCCATTAAAAACAAATTATAATTGCAAATGTAACAATTATTTAAAAAAGATTATTTTGCCAACTAATCTGTTCTAATATGATTAACATGTACAGATACATATAGTATCACATCATAAAATATAGTTCCTTTATATAAATCAATGAACCATATTTTATTATGTGATAAAGGGAAACAAACCAAACAAACACAATCACAGTCTGGCGAAAGATCATTTGGGGTTTGAGAATGATTGCTGTTGTTGCCTGAATGTCAGTTCGTAATTCTAGAAACCCCCCAAGACTCTGCCTCCTCTGGTGCACACTATTTATTGATGGTATTTTCGTTTCATTATTCCTTTTATTTCTATTTCAACATTGTACTCTGACTCATAATTGACACATCACCAAATGAAATGCTGCATTTGTCCTTCTCTTACCCTGGGCTATTCATTCCAATAAAAACACCTCAGTTCTCTATCACCATTCCCTTCATATAAGCAAGTGAGCTGATTGATTCCCACTGGGTGAAATCGTGGAAAGGCAAATTCTGCTTTTCTGTTATGTCAGTCATGCTGACAGGCTGTCAGTATTCTTTCTGTCCCAAAACTTCTGCAAGCTGTAGGCTTAAGTGCTGCATACTAAAATTCACCCACAAATATACAGTCAATTCACTTTACAGTATATTCTGTGAAGTGCTTTCAGACGTCTAGAAGACATGAAATGCACTATATCAAATGCAAGGATTATTAGTATTACTATTATTATTATTATCTCACGTGTATTGATTTAAGTGCTATGTACTAAGATCTGAAGTGTCAACCAACGTACAGGTAGCTGGCAATCAGAGTTCAGTTCTCCCACTTGGTCCTTTGAATGCTCGATCATTTCCTGGGACCAAGAGACCTACTGAATTGGACACATTTAAAATAAGAGTATATATATATATGTATATATACTGCGCATATATATATATAAAATCTTATTTAGGAAGACCTCATTTTCACTATTTTTCATGTTTCATAATATCTCCACTGCAATGAATGAAATGTTTCTGTTGTTTCAAATCAGATTTGGATCGATATTGGATCTTTAAGTAGTATCTTGGATTCTCCTGAATTTGGAAAATTGCAATTCAGTCTTAACATTGAAGCTGGTGTTCTTGAAATAATGTAAAGAAAACTGCCATCAATATTAGGGCTGTATTTAAAGAATTTGCCAAATTCTAGACTCTTAAAATTCAATGCAAATCAAGCCAATTGAGTCCCAGGTGGAATCTCCCCCCACATACTGTGTTCTGGGAGGAAGGTATCCTATGAGTTAGAGGTATACGAGTTATAAGAAAAGATTACATTGGATAGGTAAATTCACACTAAAATCCGGAGTTCCAAAATCCGATAAAACAGGGTTTCCTGTAAAAGGAGGGGTCCAAATAACCCTAAGGCCTGACAAATAACTTCGCCTAATTAAATCTATTCCAGCTCATTTTGAATTCCTTTCCGGGGTTTGCCCTTGATAACCAGTGACATCAATTTGTAAAGTTGCATCATATGATGCTTTGTCAAACACCTTTCGGGAGTCTTGGTCCAATACCTTCCAATAATCAAATTGGATTGTCATTTCTTCAAAAAAGGACCATGAGGTTATTCAGATAAAATCTATCCCATTGCTGGCAATCTAAACATTGGATTATTTTTATACAGGTAATCTTCTATTTTTATTCTGATAATTGATTCTATCAGTTTTCTAATTATTGAGATCAAGCAAATGGGTCCCTAGGTGTCAGGAATGTTTGTGTCACCTTTCATAAATATGAGAATCACATTTGTTTCTTGCAGTGTGTTGCAACCTCACCAACGGTGGTGATTGACTCCCTCTTATTGTCTGTCAGCGCTACACAAATCTCCTACCTTGTCTCTTGATGTATCCGAGGTACAGTTCATTCATCCCACAGAATATAAATGTCAGGAATTTCATCCCATCAAATTTATCTAGAACTTCAGTCTCATTTATGCCAAAGAGCTGGAATTCAAACAATGTTTTCTGGATATTGGAGAGGAGGGGGAATTAATGTCTTCCCTGAAAAAAAATTCATAGATTGTAGTAAATTAATATGTCCACTATCTCCTGTTGATTCACTTTTTCAACCCCTTTTGCACATGTTAGGTTTTCACTATTCTCCTTAACTGCCCTCTTATTAATTTGATGAATATTTAGGAAATATGTTTTGCATTCACTGTTATGTCCCTTTCGCATTCTCTGTTGGTTCTCTTAATCTGTTTTTTTTATTCTTTCTGTGTAGTCTTATATTCAACCCAATGGTCACCGGCTCCTTTCTCCCTACAAGCACTGCAAACATTCCTTTTATTCTTAATCTCCCTTTTTATTTTCCTGTTGTATCATTTTGAAGTGTTTTTGTTTATTTTGCCTCTGCTGTATTTGGGTATGTTCTGTACAACATTTTCGAAAGATGTCCATTCTTCCTCAACTGATGCGCCCTTGAGTGATGCTTCTCAGGTTATGTCACTTAGCTCAGCCCTCATACCCTGGAATTTGCCTGTCAAAAGTTGTACATCAGAATCTGTATCATTTCCCAAGACAAACGTAATGTTACTGAACTGTGGTCATTGTAACCAATACTCCCTGAATAGTCTCTGGGAAATTGAATTACATCGAGGAAATTAACCATTGCAACCTCCTTGATACACAGAGTCAGGAAGCAATCATGCTCTACACATTAGTATAGAGTCTTTCATTTTGGACATACCTAGTTTATATTTAGCTATCTTGAACTCCCCTTTTTTCACATGCACAGATAATATCATGAAGTGATGAACCATTTTTCCTACTTTGGAATGGCAGTATAAAACCCTGAATACCCACCTGCTCTTTTCTCATTGAGCACATCTAACCACAGAATTTTCTGCCATAATTGATACTTTACAGGGAACTGCTGTCAAATGTAGTGTTTTTATTTTTTTGGCAAACACAACATCGAATCTGCACACAGCAACCTCCAGCATACAGCCCATGAAGTGAGTAGGCAATTTATCTGGAGGATTGTTGGTCAAAATGCAGGAAGATTACCTTTTTGGAACTTGATCACACAACCATTTGACTTGGAGGTTAGAGTGCTTCCAACTGAGCCAAGCTGTCACCATTTTGTGGCATAACTCTATGCATAATACAACAACAACTTGGATTTATATGGTGCCCTTCCCAACGGACGGCATCTCAGAGTGAGGAAGGGAGTTCCAGAGCCTCAGGGCATAGTGGCTGAAGGCACGGCCGCAACTGGTGGAGCGGAGGATTCAGGGGACAAGGAGGAGGCCAGACTCGGTGGAACAAAGGCAATGGGTACTGTTGTGAGGAGAAAGGAGGTCAGAAAGGTAGGCGGCTGCAGAGGAGGGGAGGGATTTGAAAGCAAGAGTGAGGATCTTGTATAGTAGAAGAATAGTGTAATGGTTATTTGGGGCAATTATGCAAAAATGTTATTGCAGCACAGCAAAAGAGTATCATTGAATACTCAAATGTGCATGAGCATTATGCTGCATTGTGATACACTATTAATAAACAGGACTAACATTTTGCATTCACTGTTCCTTATTTATTAGAAACACAAATTCTGTTTAAAAGCTGCTCTGTTTTCTATCTACTGAAGCATTTTCTTAACTGAATTAAATATGTAAAAATTCTTTGAAATGTTATCTTTGAAATAAATTAAGATTATTTTTATGAGATGGCATTTACTGTAAAATAATCCTTGCATTTGATACAGTGCTTTACATGTCTTCTGGATGTCTCAAAGTGCTTCACACAATATACTGTACAGTGAATTGACTGTATATTTGTAGGCAAGCCGCGGCAGCCACGGTGTCGCACAAAAAGTCGTGGATTGAGGGACCAAATTGTTGTTTTAAGGATCATTATCCCCCAAAAAGCGATTCGCTAAATGACCAACAATCTAACATCTGAGTTCCTACTTGTGTCTAGGTAAACAGAGGCTTCATGTGGAGTAAGGAAACTTGCCCAAGATTTCACATTGTCGGGAATCAAACCCAGGTCTTTCACTTGCAAGGGAATGCTTTAGCCATTGAGCTCCAGGACCACTTCTATCAGAAAATCAAGTCATAAAATTTGCATTTGTTTTACAATAAGTGTGTACCAACAGTATTATAAAGGATATAGATTTAGTCACATGATGAATTTTTTAATTGAGTATTATTATTCCACCTGCATAATCTGATAGGAATTTATTTGCCTTAATTGAAAGTTTTTTTAAATAATTTGTTTTCTGCTATTGGTGCTGCTGGGGAATTTTCTAATTTTAATATTGTTTGTTATTAAACATTATTTGGTGAATAGCTATGAATTATAATATAAATGTGCAAATAATAACAATTCTAAAATGTAAATGAATAATTTTTGCATTTATTTCATTTAAACATGTTTAATTCAGTAGAATGATATACAGTATTGAGAAGAAAATGCAGTGTTTGGTGTGCTAATTATCACAGGTGATAATTAGCAAATCCCATTCTGCAAATTATACACACACATACACCGCTGATTTTATTTATGAACAGTACAATATTGTGAATCACTTTCAATTAGAGGGTGAATTTTTAATGATTGCTGAATGCCTGCAATTTTGCTGGTAGAGTTATCAGCACGCTGTAATTTCCAATTATCCTTAATGTTGTTTCATTTTATTAAGGTTATATTAAATTGTCAAAAATTACAGATAAAAGCGAGTCGATGTAAGGGATTTGTTTATTCTGGCGGTTCAGATGAACTGTCACAAAACACTCAAGACTCTTGTGTTCAGGACAGCAACTGAAGACCTCAGTTAAATTATTGCCTACCTCACTGTCCACATTTTATATATGAGTTTCTGTGGACTACAATCCATTGCTCTTTGAACCTGATACAAGCAAAATATTCACCACATTAAAAACTCCCGACATGAAAGGCACTCTATAAATGTAATTGTGTTGTTTATCTAACCAATTTACATGGTTCAGCACAAATACATTATTCACTTGGACTTGTCATGCTGGTCTTTTAATAAGCAAATATTTTATTAATTCCACCATGGTTAACACAAATGTTCCTAATAATGCTTTATTTTTGATGGATTAATGTGTGCATTAAGCATATGTATGCCAAGGCTGGAAAATGCAACCAGTTTCACTTTTTTTTCAAAAGCATCAAAATCAAACTTATTCAAGCTTCCTCCTACAGTGTCCCAACTCGCGCAGATATTTTGTGGATATTTCAAAAAAAATTCAATGCTATCTCTATGCAGTTATTGCTTTTCTTGACCATAGTCCATTTTTATTTCATTTAATCCAAATTATTAGGTGTGTTTTGCCCACAAAATATACCATTAATTCACTTTACCATATATTCTGTAAAGTGCTGCAAGACGCCTTGAAGACAGGATAAGGCGCTATATCAAATGCAAGGATTATCATTAATTGTACTTATTATTTTTTCTCAAATGAATTTGAAATTATCCATGACACAAGTATTCCACATTGACCAATACGAGTCATGTTACTTAATAACATTGAAGGCACAAACAAAGCAAACAAAGAAAATAGCAGGTGAAGCAGCATCGAGACACCATGTTAACCTCTGCCCTCACCCACCTCCCACCCACCACACGCCCACCCACATGTCCTTGGGCAATAATCACATCTGAGGATTTCTCTGCTCTGATGCTGCTCTCAATCTTGGAGATGAATATATGGGTGCAGGATCAATCACTCAGAATCTACAAGCAAATTAGTGTTTCTGAGCTCCAAATTCAACTCTGTTCGAACACTTAAACACAGAATAATGAAGATGTAGGATTCATCTCACAAACTAGGTTGGATTTAAACACAAATCTTAGAAATGAAAGGACAGCGTGCAAGTTTTGCAATGTGCCACACAATCTGCAATTTAGTTTACGTAGAAGGTGGAATTTTAAGAATTTTAAGGTAACATACATATTATGTCCTACAATCAGCAAATCAGCAAAGGATAGTGTGTGAGTTCTATTCACATTTTTTCAGATCTAAAGACCTACATAAAGGAGCAAGCTGTTCTCTCGATTTAGTATTAAGTCAAACAGCTAGCTTAACATTTCCAAAGCACTATATAGAAGTGTATTACCTTTTGTACCTTGAGGGCGTATAAGAGTTGGAGGTTATAGACATCATCCACATTATATAATTTTCCAAAACATTAATAATTGATCACTTTTTGAAACCTAGGAAATAATATCAATTATTAAATTGTATTTTTCTTCTCAATAATATCATTAATGCGATCACAAGCTGAAGAATATGTAGCGCTCAGGGAAAAAAATTGTGTCATCCTTACACAGATCAGGAACCTCACTATGCATTGATGTTGAAAATCAATGCTATCAGATTCATTTTTCTTAAAAGGCCATTGGCTTTGTAACAAAAAAGGAGCTGCTTTTTGTTTCAAGAGAGAGAACAGTAACATAGGCCATGTTCAAATAGAATACAGGTTTACTCATCTCCTTTAGCGAGTTTTGATATTCTTTTAGCTGCATTCATTAATTTTGTGCTCCATTCTCTTCGAATTCAGCAACCTTTCTCTTGTGCACTTATTAATAAGCTGTCAGCCTGGTTCAGTTGGTGGCACTCCCTCCTCTGAGAGAGATGTGGGTTGAAGCCCGACATAAGGACTTTGATTTTCACAATTTTGTCTGATACTTCGACACAGTGCTGAGGGTGTGTGTTGCAATGTTTGAGGTGCAAACCATCAGATGAGTTGCTAAACCAAGGTTTCCCTGCCTGTTTACATTCAAAGCCCAACCCCCTCACCACACCCTACATCTGTGACATCCTCACCTCCTACCAACTTGCCTGTCCCCTCTGCTCAGCAGCCTCCGGCCTGCTCCACATCCTCCGACCCACCGGCCCCACCATTGGCGGACGAGCCTTCAGCCACTCCGCACCCAACTTCTGGAACTCCATCTCACAGTCCCTCTGCCTGGCCCCCTCCCTGGCCTCCTTCAAGTCCCACTTTAAGATCCTCCTCCATCGGTCACCTCAAATTCGCCCCCTTTCCTTCCAACCTCCCCATCCCCAACCCAAGCTTGGGTGTGAAACAATGTCTGTCCAGCACCTTTGAACGTCCTCCTGACATGAAAGGCACTATACAAGTATAGTTTTGTTGTTGTTCAGGTGAACATTCAAGACTCTATGGTACATTTTGAACAGAGAAGATAGATCTATTAATCACCGGCCAAGTTCTCCAACCTAAAATTTGTCACTGCTTAAACTACGGAACGTTGATATGCACAAAATTGGCTGTCACATTTCACATGGAAACATAAACAGTCACTAAAAGTTACAGTGAATCCTGTGCAATGCTTTGTGATGTTTCACAATGTGACAGTGCTGTATCAAATATAAGGATTATTTGTTTTATTATTGATAACCAATAACATTTCAAATCTCTGTCAATTATTCAATTCAAATAACATGTTAGTCTAGTTATTTATAAACACATAGGAATAATCCTGGCACGTTAAATAAAGGGAGCAGAATAATTAGTGGTTAGAGCCATCGCCTCTCAAGCGAGAGGACCTGGGTTTGAATACTGGCAGGGCAGAACCCAATCAGTTGTGAAATGCACAAGTTCATAAATACAGCATGTCATATCAACATTAATAATAATCTCCAGCTCGCTTGTTAGATTTAAATTAGATTTTAGGATTACCTAAAAGGATTCCATTTTTTTCAATAGGCAACAGGTGCTTCATGTCCTCTGCCTAAAACACCCCACCATCCATTGTCAGGCTTTCAAGCATTCTGCCCACAATCATAATAATAATGATCCTTGGATTTGATATAGCACTTTTCACATCTTCTAGATGTTTCAAAGCACTTCACAGAACATATTGTAAAGTGAATTGACTGTACATTTGTTGTCAAACTTAGTCAATGCACATTCACTAAACTCCACTATAAATCCTTTGAAGAGCTTTAAGATATCTCAGTGATATGATAATGGTTATTATATTTGGTATAGTGCCTTTCAGAGAGAAGATGTCCCAAAGAACTTCACATGATATTCTGTCAAGTGAAGTGGCTATGTGTTTTTTGAACAAACATATTAAATGCAAGGATTAATATTACTAGTCAATAATAAATAATAATCCTCCCCTTTGATATAGCGCCTTATTACGTTGTTAAGGCATCTAAAAGTGCTTCACAGAATATATTATGAAAATAATTGATTATATATTTTGTGGGGGAAACGAGGCAGGCAATTGCGTACAAACAGTCATGGATTGAGTGACCAGATTTTTTTGGAAGGTTTATTATCTCCGGAAAGCAATCTGTCAATTGACTAACAACCTGGTTCCTGTTTACTGTTAGGCAAACAGAGATGTGTGAGTAAGAAAACCTGCCTAAAGTTTTGTTTTATCTAGGAAGTGAACCCAAGTCCTCTCGCTTGTGAGGCGAGTGCTCTAACCAATATGCTACAGCATTCCCAACACAGCTAAATTGTTAGTTCATTTTGTTGTTTTATTTCTTGTGTAAAAATTAATATGGTGAGCTGCAGTGCAATGTTACTCTGTTCTACAGAGTCATTAGGTAGCAGAACACAGCTTTGTTCGTGAATTTTCAAGATGAGTTAAACCACTTTGGGAGAAATATGGAGGCCAGGTAGTTCCACACAAGAAGGTGAAGAAAGGCACATTGAACTGCTCACACCCTTAGCATTAAATTATGCACATTATTCAGAGACACCTGAAAGACACATGAATCCACAGAACAGGCATTTTTAAAACATAAAATAAACAAAATTCTAACCACCTCCAAATTCTGTGTTGCAATCAGTGTCCTCCAGAAGCCATCACTTGTGCTGCAATCTTATTCTGAGGACAACTCTCAGACACCGAGTTAGTTACTGGTACAACAGTCCTCAGCTTGTCAGATAGAAACATTGTTTGATCACAACAGGGATGATTCTTCAAAGACTACTACATTTACAGAGCTTGGCAATGTCAATTTCTTCATAAGCAAAATGTATATGGCAATAGAGAGTAAGATGTTCTTGCCCATCAGAGTTTGCAATTGTACCATTCTTCAGAGTATGAGCCTGCTTAGCTTCTCAAAAATACAGCTGTGTTTTAAGGATTAAATTGCTGAGAAATTTGTGGGCTGTATCCAGACAGCAAACTCTATAGTGATTCATATATAATGTAGAGGACATTTAACTTATATTTGAAGCTCTTAAGTTGCTCCGTGAAATATTTTCTTAAGATCAAATGAATTATTGAAGGAGTTTCCAAGGTTACTGCTATAAGAGTACTGCGGTTAGTTCAATGGTGTGACAGATCTGTAAAAATGAATCGGTGGATTTGAAGTAGGTGCAGGGGCCATAAAATAAGTTTCTACTTAAGAATATGTTTCATGAAAGTCACAGGGAAATTTTGAAGTGGATATGTAGAGGTACATAGCAATGACAGGAGATAGAGACTTTCTTATATTGGCAGTAAAAAGAACCTGTTGAATTATTTACATTTGGCACCAGCACATTTCTATTGCTTTAAATTTGAATATGTTACTTGAAGAGGAAAGGCTGCTCGCACTAAAGTAACTAAATTGATTATCTCCCACTCCTTTTTTAGTTTAAAAATGCAATGTGGGATTACTTCATTGTAATAGTGTCAGTTGCTGCTCATTTTTGGCTTCCGGCTATCTGAAGGCTAAGATCCAATTTTAAACAAAAATAAAGAGATAGCATCCCATTTCCACAAATTCATCCGGGGATGTTGTGTTACAAAATAGACTCAAAAAGAGGTGAAATATTTAACACAATTGCAGTAAGCTATTAGCAGGTCCCAGATAGCAAGACCAGGTAACCAGATAATGAAGGTAAGAAGTAAAGAGTAAAATGAGATACATGAATATTAATGCTAGAGGCAACTAAAATTAAATGGTGAAATTAGTGGTGGTAATTGGGGTAATTAAAATTTGGTAGGGATCCCACAGACTAAATCTGTGGGAATTGTGGAGCTCCTGTGGCTTTGTGGTTAGAGCACTTGTCTTGCAAGCTGGGGAGACCAAGCTGGGGAGACCTGTGTTCGAATCCAGGCAGGTCAGGGGGAAACCTTGGGCAAGCTTCCTTACTCCACATGCCTAATAATAATCCGTCCAAAAAAAACACAATAATAAAATTGGTCATTTTCAATCCACGACTGTTTTGGGGACACTGCTGTGCGCAATTGGCTACCGTGATTCACCCACAAATATACAGTCAATTCACTTTACAGTATATTCTGTGAAGCGCTTTGAGATGTTGATAAGATGTGAAAAGCACTATATCAAATGCAAGGATTATTATTATTATTAAATCAGGATGATAATATGGGTCTAGTTGCCATTATATGAAGAGTACTGCTCATACCCTAAAGATCATATAGGAAAGCTCTTACGTTAAAGGAATGAGCTATTAGCAATGATTAAACAAGCAAAGGCTCCTTTTGTCTTGAAAGGAGATATCTCAGAAGGGCCTTACAGAGTTATTTAAGATGTTAAATGGGATTGAGAATGTAAACTCAAAAATATACCTTCAACCAAAACAGCAGATTTTGACTAATAAATTTCCTGAATGACAAACTATTTTCACCTGTGTGGTACCCAGTGAATCAAACAATAACAAAAAATGAAATTACATTTGAATACTGCTTCACATCAGGAGGACGTCCCAAGAGCTCAGTGTTTTGGACTCCACTGAAAAATTTAGCACACTGGATGCTTCACAATTCACTATTTCCCCCAAACATCTCCACAAAAATAAAATAAAAATTGTCACAAATGATAATTATCATATCACACCTCACAAACTCTCAGCCTATTAGCAGGTATGTAGAGCGTGCCTGGATGTGAGTTTGGAATCGAGAGGTGCTAGGTTCTAGCACAGCACAGGCATGATGGGCAAACGGCCTCCTTCTGTGATGAAACTTCTATGGTTCTAGGTAACTGATTGAAAATTAATGTAAGTCAACAAACGTTATTCAGAGTGAAATCCCAAGATTGCAATGTTTTGCTTCTGTCTATTTGTAGAATAACTGGAGCACAAACTCGGTGCTGACTGTTAAAGTTTTATCCAATCATAGAACATCAAACTCATCAATGTGGTTGCCTAAAACAACATTGTTAACTCGCGTGTGAAATTGCTTCAGAATAGTTTTTCATCTCATCAGCAGTCTTCCATTTTGCTGATCACTCTAGTTTTAATTTATGCGAACAATAATATATTTAGTTAAAACCTAAGACCATATGAAGCTACGTACATGAGGGAGATGGGAATAGACAGGTATATGAAAGGGGAATAGGAGGGGTGGAAGCTTGTACATAGCATAGACACCAGCAATTTGGGGTTAAATGGCCTGTTTCCATGCCATCTCATTAAATTATATTAAATTTAAGTACAGTAGTTAACTGTTGGGTGTATCCTGGGGACAGCTATATTCATTGCCTCATGTTAAAAGCATAGTTTTTGACCTGACTCAAATCGTTACATTAATTGTGTTGTTATTATTGCTGTTCCACTCCCTCACATTTATAGTTGTGATTTTCCTTCACTAAATTTATGATTTAATTGTTTGCATTTGCAATTTTCAGGCATTATACAGGCTTTCAGCAGGAGCATTCTTCTTGTCTTTGTCCTGACCAAGGGATGAAAATTGCAACTTTGTGAATTATTAATTAGCACTAAAGGGGGTGGAATTGGTAATGGTTCATGATCTGTTCAATGTCAAACATATTATGAAAATACATAAATGTAGACCATTGCTTAATTATTGCCAATCACTGAACACCTCCCCAACCCACTCCACCACCCCTCCCCCACCCATCCCATATACATTGTCACCACATTGAAAAAAAACTTTTACATTTAAAAAAAACATCTACACCTATTCTTTGCTATTCTGATATCTGTGTTATATTAGATGCTGGAGGCCATGTATGAGTGTTCTTTCACAAGAAACCGACTGAATGAGTTTTTAGCTGTCATCCAGTGCAGGAAATGTTCAAGTGAGTTTTCCCTTTGGCCATTGGGCACAAACACTGTGAATTATGAACAAAAGAACACTATACTCTGCCATGGTGTTTCATTTGCCCAAACTGTCATTCTCGTGATACTTTTAAGTGACAGTGCTTTTATAATGTCAATTCATTCTAAATGCTGAATGATTTCTATTGTAGAGTGGTGCACATCAGAACATAGTTTGAGAGCATCCAAATTAATTTCCGTTAGGATGGATAACATTAAGAGACCTTCACCCATCAATCAAAACTGGGTTCAAAACCCACGTCCCAGAGGACAAAGGTTATGTACCTTGTTAAACTTAATTGTATTTGTGTTTTGGTACTAATCAGCACATTCAGGGTTTTGATTAATTGATTTTAAACGTGTGCAAACAGTTTCAATGTACTGTACTTTCAACTATAATTCCATCCCAGGCTCCCAACTGCTGTTAGAAACACATTGAGGATACAAAATGTGGAGGATTTTGTAGAGACTTATAAGCCAGGCTCTTAAAGGTGGAAAGTAGTTGGATTTAAACTGTGGAATCAAGAGTTTAAATTTAACACAGGAATCTCACACAGGTTAAAAATAGAAACAGTAAAATGATTAACCATGAATGCAAAGCAAAAGATGACCAGAAATTTTGGAAATGCACTATCAGTTCATTGAAACAAACCCCAAATTATATTAACTTGTTTATTTTTGTAAAGTTTAAGAAAAAAACAAAAGTGGAAGAGGTAATTGTAAAAAGGTATAAAATTTCATAATCAGTTTAACCTGGTGGGGAGAGAGAATACTCACTTGACCATTCCCTGCACTTGATGATAAGATTACTGTTTCTTTTAATCCAACAGTGTGCCATACAATATTTTCCAATAAAATCCACTCACAAATTTAATGCACAGACAGTATTTAACCTTTGTTATTTTATTTCTGATTGTAAAATGCACCCTGCAAATGCAAAGTGGTTCATTTTACTGGGGAAATATAATTTTATTTATCTACAACAACAACAAAATTACATTTATAGAGCGTCTGTCATGTGGGGAGGGCGTCCCATGGCGTTGAATAATAGGGGGTTGGGACCCGAGCAAGGGAGAGGAGCAGAGTAGGGGGGAGGGGACGGAGAGAATTGAGTGGGCAGCAGAAGGGATGATTGTAGAGGAAGGTCATGAGAGCAGCATTGAAGGAGGCAAGGGAAGAAGTGAGGCTGAAAGAACTGTGGGAGGGAGTTGCAGAGTGAAGAGGCAGAGAGGCTGAAAGCCCGGCCACCAATGGTAAGGTCGGATGGGCAGGGGACATGGAGCAGACCGGAGCCCACTGAACAGAAGGGGTGGGCATGTTCATAGGGAGTCAGCAGGTTGGAGAAATAATCATTTCCAAAATGTCAAACTTAATTTAAGTTAAGTTTCAAAATAATCCATGGAATTCAAATGAATATTGGCTAGCTTCATGAATATTCAATATCAATATCCTGTATCAGGCTGTTGAAATATTACTAAATAATAATAAATTTCTATGGTGTTATCTTTTACAAAGACTGATTTGAATCTTTATGTGAGCAATTCATATCTTCTTATATTGCAAATTTTCATCTGGCGAAGATATTATCTTTGCATGTGAATCCCATTTCAAAATTAGTCTTAGCGGTACCTTTACTTGTGCTAGCTACCATAACACAGTACCATACTTAGGCTAATTGTCACAAGGCTGCATTATGTCCTCTCATCTCATAAGCAATAGATTTTAGTTTAACAGGTCAATCAGATCTACGCGCAGTCTTTCCAAATTGGTAAAATACCTGGTTCAATCCAATGTGTATAAATTGAATACACAATTGTAATTTGTATTTGAATGCCAGGCACTTCCCAGAATACAACATTCAATAACATGTCAAATGGCACTATTATGCAATTTACGCAGAAAAATTCCCCCTGGATCTAGATTTACTATTTACCATTGCTATTTATACAAATGTTACAGCTACAAGTGTTATTTATGGTGTATTTCAAAGTCTCCAGAATTTGGAATATTGTTCAATACAGGTTAATTTTGCCCACTGATGCTTTGATTCAGATCTTCTAACTTGGCACAGATTAGCATTCGAACCTGAAACCTGATCCAGTACCACACAATACACTTAACCACCAAGATATCTGCAGCCTTTTAACAAAATTAGGAGTGTTTATTGCTGGTTGGCAGAGCTCTGTGAATGTGCTTAGTTGTTGGATTGTCTTTCAGTAGCCCTAAGTGATTGAGAGCAAGTAGGTGTAAATGCTCTGAATTAACATTAATACATCACCTTTTGTGTTGGGAGGACATTTTAAAGTGCTTTATACAGCTACGAGAGGGGGAGAGGTGAAGCTGAGAAGACTGTGTTTGAATATGTGTGTGTGGCGGTGGAGGTGGGGGTGGCAGGTCACTAAAAGCACCGGTGAAAAGATAGATTTAAAGCTGGAAAGGAAGCGCTTAGATGGAGGAAGTTCCTGTGAGAGGGGATAACATGACAGGAAGTTCACCCACCGATAGAAGGGTGGAGTCTTCCTGTGCTGAAAGCAATGCCATGCCATAGGGAATTTCGGGCTTTTAAACACGTGTCAATAAAAACCGCAGTGGTTGTCACCCTTATTCTGGAATGTTATTTCAGTATGGAGGTGTTAGACACCTATTTTGCCCAATGAGAATAACATGACAAACTATCAATAGAAATTGAATTCTTAAAATGTTATTTGAAAGTGCGTTATCAAGGGTAACGTGCTAAGAGCCCTTTACTTTCAGAAGGCTGAATTGATGCATTGGATTCTGATTTGAGACACTTAAAAATGTTACAGTGATTGCATGGTGAAGAAAATTGCCTTTAAATTGGTAAGCACAAGAGTTACATTATCAATACAGTGATTGTAAACTAAGCAATTATCGTCCCAATTCATTTCAGGTCAGTTCCAGTTTAATATCAATAGGTGCTTAATAATCTCCCTGATTTTACTGCTTCCATAAACTGGAAGATTCATTACTGAAGGTCCTTTTTGAATAAATTTGCATCAGCATTAAATTAATGCTGGGCTGATAGGCAATGCTTGTAACTGGATAGTTTTGGGTACAAATTAAAGTAGGGTCTGTGAAGCATTTGTCTCAATGTGCAGAGAAGATTTGATAATCCCAGTGCCTTGGATGTCCTTCTGACGTGAAAGGTGCTATACAAATGTAATTTTTGTTGTTGTTGTTGTTGTTGTTGTTGTTGTTGATAATGACAATCCTTGCATTTAATATGGCACTTGACAGGATTGATTGTAAAGTGTAGTGACTGTGAATTTTCACACAGTAAACAACAACAACAACTTGGATTTATATAGCGCCCTCCACCCCGGATGGTATCTCAGAGCACTTCCCAATAACGGATCCCGGGGCCGAGCCAGGAGGAGGGGGAAGAAAGTGACCGAAAGCGCGGTCATAAAGAAAGATCTTTAGCCAAGACCTGAAAGTAGGAAGAGAGGGGGCAAGGCAAAGGGAGTGAGGAAGGGAGTTCCAGAGCCTCGAGGAGTAGTGGCTGAAGAGCTAAAGTGCCACAAATAAGCATGAAGTGAATGACCAATTTTATCTGAGTGACTGTAGGCTTTTCCTCAGACACTTTTCTCCCTGAAACGCCCCTGCCTTTAGTAATAGTGCTATAGGATTTTTAACATCCATCTGAACAAGCAGATCAGACCTCAGTTTAATGTTTCATCTCAAGGGTGGCAATTCATTGGATTATCAACCATAACTGTGCGTTGAAAGTTTTAAAATGGTACTTAAACCCAAACAACAACAAAATTACATTTGTAAAGCAACTTTCATGTCGGGAGGACGTCCCAAGGTACTGAACGGGATCAGGACCTGAGCAAGAGGGCAGGGATGGGATGAGGGAGGGCAGAGCGGATAGGAGCCCAGCTGAAGGCATAGCCAAAAAGGAAGGTCTGGAGTCATGCCTTGAAAGAAGCAAGAACGGGAGCAAGGGAAGGGATTGTGGAATAGAGTTCCAGAAAGTTGATGACAGAGAGGCTGAAATCCTGGGCTGCCAATGGTAGGGCAGGTCAGGTGTAAGACCTGGAGGAGGCCTGAGCCTGCTGAGTGGAGGGAACGGACAGGTGGATAGGGGGTCAGCAGGAAAGAGATGTAGAGGGGGTCAAGGCCGTGGAGGGCCTTGAAAGACAGAACGAGGATGTGAGCGATGTGGAGCCAGTGAAGCTGGGCGACAGTGTGGATAATGTGGTCACAGAGTCTGGTGTGGGAGAGGACACAAGCTGCAGTGTTCTGGATGATCCTCAGCCTGTGGACGGTTAAGTTGAGTAGGCCGATGAGAGGGAGTTTCCATCCATAGTTGAGCTTTAAGGTGACGAGTGTGTCTATGAGCCAACAAATCAACAACAATAACAACTTTGATTTATATAGCACCCTCTACGCCAGACGGCATCTCAGAGCACTTCACAATAGTGGATCCCGGGACTGAGCCAAGGGCAAAGGTAGAAAGGTGATCAAAGGCGCGGTCAAAGAGAAAGGTCTTCAGCTGTGACCTGAAACTTGAAGACAGGGGGCGAGGTGAAGGTAGTGAGGAAAGGAGTTCTAGAGGCTTGGGGCATAGTGGCTGAAGGCACGGCCACCGAGGGTGGAGCGGAGGATTCAGGGGACATGGAGTAGGCCAGACCCAGCGGAGCAAAGGCAGCGGGTACTGGTTTGGGGAGAGAGGAGATCAGAGAGGTAAGGGGGATGGAGGGACTTGAAAACAAGGGTGAGAATCTTGAAGTTGATCCTCTCAGGGTCAGGGAGCCAGTGAAGTCTGTCAAGGACTGGGGTAATGGGGGAGCAAAGCTTGGTGCGGGTGAGTATGCAGGCGGCAGAGTTTTGAATTAGCTGGATTTTGTGGATTGTGGTGGTGGGGAGACCGGCAAGGAGGGCATTGCAATACTCCAGCCGAGAAGTGACAAAGGCATGGACCAAGGTTTCAGCGGCTTTTGGAGTGAGCTATTGCCAGAGACCGGCGATCCGTCGGAGGTGGTAGAAGGCGGTGCTGGTGAGAGACCAGATGTGGGAGAGGAAGGACAGTTGGGGGGTCGAACGTGACGCCTAGGTTGCACACAGGTTCAGAGAGTTTTAAGGGCAGACCGGGAAGGTGGAGGAGGTGAGAGCCGTGCAAATAGAGACGTTGACGAGAGCCAAAGAGTATGGCCTCTGTCTTGTCAACTTTCAGCTGCAAGAAATTTGTGCTCATCTAGTTCCTGATGTCTGACCGGCAGCCTGACAGAACATCAGGGGACTGGGGGTCGCAAAGTGAAGTGGAGAAATAGAGTTGGGTGTCATCCACATACATGTGGAAGTGTGCCCCATGTCTGCTGATGACATCCCCAAGAGGGAGCGTATAGATGAGGAAAAGGAGGGGGCCAAGGATGGATCCCTGGGGTACCCCACAGGTAACTGGGTAAGAGAGGGAGGAAAAACTGTTAGTAGAGATGTACTGCTGGTGATTTGAGAACCTGGAGAGTGCGGTCCCACTGAGGTGGATGACGGAGGATAGGCGGTGGAAGAGGATGGCGTGTTCGACTGTGTCGAACACAGAGGACAGGCCCAGGAGGATAAGGAAGCAGAGGGAGCCCTGGTCGCAGATAGAAAGACGTTGTTTGCGACTTTCACAAGTGCAGTCTCTGTACTGTGGGCAGGGCGGAAACTGGATTGGAGGGGTTCAAAGAGGAAGTGGCAGGAGAGGTGGGCACGGAGTTGGTTTGCAACAACGTGTTTCAGTGCTTTTGAAAGGAAGGGCAGGTTTAGAAATAGGGCGGTAGTGGCTAGAGCTTGAGGGATCCAGGGAGGGTTTTTTAAGGAGTGAGGGTGATGGCAGCAGTTTTGACGGGGGCGGGGAATGATCCTGTGGAGAGGGACTGGTTGATGATATCAACAACAACAACAAATTACACTTATAGAGCGCCTTTCACGTTGGGAGGACGTCCGCTGCACAGGAGGCATATGACCCGAGCTGGGAGTGGAGTGTTTGGGAAGCAGTGAGACACGAAGGGGAGGTCGAAAAATTCGGGGTGGAACAAAAGCACGGTCGAAGAGGAAAGTCTTCAAACAGGCCTTGAAAGAGGAAAGGGAAGAAACGAGACGGAGGGATTGAGGGATGGCATTCCATAGGGTGGGAGCGGAGAAACTGAAAGCTCGGCCTCCGATGGTGGGGCGGTTCGGGCGGGGGGCTTGGAGCAGGCCAAGTCCTGTTGAACGGAGGGTCCGGGTGGGCTTGTAGGGGGAAAGTAGATTGGTTAAATAGGGCGGGGCAAGGCCGTGTAAGGCCTTGAAGGTGAGGACGAGGATCTTGAACTCGATCCTCTGGAGAGTGGGGAGCCAGTGGAGACGGGCGAGGGTGGGGACAAATGGTTGCGGAGGCGGGTGTGGGATAATACACGGGCTGCAGAGTTTTGGATGACCTGCAGCCTGTGAATGGAGGAACTGGGGAGGCCGACGAGGAGAGAGTTTCCATAGTCCAGCCTCGAGGTGATGTACGCGTGCACGAGTGTTTCGGCAGCGCGGGGGGTAAGATAATTGCGGAGCCTGGCAATGTTGCGCAGGTGGAAATAATCGGTGCCAGCAGTGGGCAGAGGAGGGGGAGCTGGGTGAGCAATAGGTTGGTGGGGATGGGGTCGAGGCAGCAGGTGGTTGGCTTCATGGAGGTGAGAGTGCATGAGAGGAAGGAAAGGAGTGTAGGAAGGGGGTTGAGGTAAGAGCTGATGATGGGGGGGGTGAGGGGTGTGGAGTGGGGGACAAGAGGCAGGAGGATGATGCTGCCTGGCGAATATTGTGGTTTTTGGAGGAAAGGAAGCCCATGACCTCCTCGCACCTTGCATTTGAAGTGAAGATTGAGGAGGCCTGAAGGGGTGCACAGAGGACGTGGTGGGTGATGGAAAAGAGGACTTTAGGGTTGTTGTTTGCCTCCAGGATAATGTTGGAATAGTAAGCTGTGTTCTCTCAACACAAAGAATGACGGTAGCTGTGGAGATGCTCGAGCCACAGTTGGTGGTGAACCGTGAGGCCAGTTTTCTGCCACCTGCGCTCGAGCAGCCGGGTTTGGCATTTAAGCATGTGGAGATGAGAGTTATACCAGGGGGAGTGGGTGGGTTTGGAGATAGACTTGGATTTCAGGAGGACGAGAGATTGAAGGTGGAGGAGAGGTGATCATGGAGCAGCTGGACGGCTGGGTAGGAGGTCAGAGAATGTGAGGGCCTCTGTGAGGGTCTCAGGGGGGAGACTTTTCTATGGGTGGAAAAGTACAGTTGAGGGCTTGGGAGAGGAGAGAGGGATGGAAGAGGAGAAGGAGACAAGAAAGTGGTCCGAGATGGTCTTGTCCGAGATGCTGAGGTCGGAAATGTCAAGGCCGTGGGTGATGATCAGGTCACCCAAATCAACCGAAAGTGCTGGAGAACCGCTTGAAACGACATCATAATAATTGGAGAGAAAATGAAATATTGCAGAAAGCAGCAGCTTTCCTTTTTGACTGGGAATAATCCCAATGTTCCAATTGAATATCCCCACAAAGCTAGAATACTACAACTTCTAAGGTTGTTATGTCTTGTTTATAGTAGGATTTCCTGCTTGTAAACAAATCACTATTTCGAATGTGTTTGATGCATGATGGGTTGCAGCGATTGGTAAATTATCTTGTGACACAGTTTGACCAGATTATTGAAGATCTAGACCAACAATAACCATCAGTAAGGATATCATTGCATTTGGTATTTGAGTTTTAGTTTGTCATTATTAGTTCATATTAAAGTTAAGGTAACATGATAGGATATTGAGCTGCAGTAGAGACAGCATCAATTCATAAAATCAGTAAAAATAGAAGCAAAACGGGAGTTTTCTGCAGATGATTCAGGATTCGATAAGTGTTTTGGTTTTACATGTTGTAAATCTGGATATTTTAACCTTTATGTTATTGCATCAATGACAACTTTTTTCTGCACTATTTGAACAATGAAAGAAAACAACAACAACAAAATTGCACTTATATAATGCCTTTCACATTGAGAGGACGTCCAAAAGTGCTGAGAAAACAATACTGAAACTCCCATTGCAATCTTTGATCAATGAATTGTAAGATTCAATTCCTTACTTATCTCTTCCAGTTTTAGCGGAAGGAAAACATGTACAACTGCATTATGTATGTACTTTTTTTTTTAACGTGCAGAGCAAAAGAAACCAGCCTATCAGGTAAATGAATGGAATCGTATATCATTATTTGGAGTACATTTTGAAATAATTTTTATATTAAGTTTTGAATCCTCATAAACACAAAATGCATTATATCTGGAGTTCAAATCAGTCAACCAAAATTACTGTAACTTTAAATTTCATTACTTGAGTGAAAATAGCAAGGAAATGCAATGAAATTGAATACTGTTTTTGTTTGGGTTTGGTTGGTTTTGCTTCCACTGTTATTAATCATTATCTTTCCCACTCTTGTGAACAGAATCTCACTGTATGTGAGCTGTTTTCTATTTAGTTGAGTCTTTCTGTATATTTACAGTAAATAAACTTGATTATTTTCTCTTTGAAATGTATTATTACTGTTCTTTTTCAATTTGTTAATGAAACATTAATGATAAGCTGTCATGACTTTAACAACCTAAATCACTCTCGAATGCAATTTATCTAAAAATTTAACTAGTCTATTTAGATATCTACAACCTCATGGATGATTTTATTTCCCTATCAGGGCAAACAATTATATCTTAAGTAGTTTTTTCATTATCTAAAAAGTTGAAAATAGAATATAAGGAACAACTTCTGGGTGCTAAAATGGGATTTAATATTGAAAGGCTGAAAGATCAAGTTTCATATAACAGTATCTTTAGATGAAATTCATCTCAACTTCTTGGTAAGGAAGGGAATCAGCAGCATAATGTTACTTTCTGCAAAGCCCGATAGCAATTTCTAATACCTCAACCTAAGCCCATGACTGCAAATAATTATGATTCATTGTCTGCTACAGTTAGTCATTCTCAATTAATTGACTAGAGAAAAATGATTCTGTGAAGTTGTTAAAACAATGGCCCTGTGACACATCAAAAATTGTTCATAGACAACACCAGGAAATTGCTTGTCAGAGCAATGTTCCACTCAAGAACAAAAGGCCTATCAGAAGGTGGTGTTGATATTTCCCTGTTACTGGTAACTCAATCCTTACTTATACTGGCTCAGTGAGGTATAGTATGCATGACCAGATGGTGATGCTGCCAGGGCCTGAGAATGAGGATGAGCTGATGAGAGTCAATTAGAAGGGCCTCTGTCTTGTTGACATCAAAAACCTAGATGAGGTGTTGGTGGGCATACGACATCCGTTGAGCTTTTTCCTTCAGTTAAGGAGACTGTTAGAGAAAAAATAAATCTGCATTTAAAACTAAAAGAGGAAGTCATTTAGCTCATCGGACAGCAATTAATAGTGCTGCTCTATATTCAGTGTGACATTTAATTGAAGTACATTAATTAGTTCATGGCTAATTAATCACTGTCATAGTTGAAGATCTTTAGATGATCATTTTTGGAAAATAAAGGCAGTCTACTTGAGGTGCTTTTCTCCTCCTCCAACCTTATTTTCCCTTTGCCGCTCTATCACTTAAATACAATCACTAACGTTGATAAATTGTGTAAATAATCCTTCATTTGATATTGTGTATTATCATGTCATAAAAACATTTCAAAGTATTTCATAAGATTTATGGTAAAATCTTATAAATGTGTATTTTTATCAAAATGAGGCCACCAATTTGTGCTGCTACACAAACATCCATGAGGTGAATGACCAATTTGGCTTGGGGCATTGTTGGCAAGGACAGTGGCTGAAACTCCAGTTTTGTTTTGAATAGAAGCATGGGATTTTTAAACTGTATCTGAAAAGGCAGGTGGGACCTTGGCCAAAGAATATTTGTTTATTGCTCACTGACATTGCCCCCACATGAAGGCACTATATAAATGCAAGGTGTTGTTGTTGGAGTAGCAGCCAAGAATACGAGTTCAAAGATTTGATGTGGTCTTGAATTAACAATCTTCTGATATAAAATTCTAACTGAGCCGAGCAGACACCAACCTAAAGTAGTTACAAACATTTGGATATTTACCCATGTGGCCAATCTTCATCTGGTATTGTTGTCAGGCTGTACAACCACGGAAACCATCAGATGTAAGTCTCATCCTCTCTCATAGGACATTCACGGCTGTTGTCTTTAAAGTTCAGTTGTGGTTTGAAAATTGTTGTTTTATTCTTTGTTATCTGAATGAATAACACATTCAAGACCTCAGGTTTTGTTTATAGACTAAGGCACATTTCACTCTATACAGAGAACAATGGTACATCATCAATAGCACAAATACACATAGGCCCACTAGGTTTTTTTCCAGAGATTCTGCCCTTATTTATGTGTGAATTCAAACATTGAGAGACAGTGGGCTCTTTGACTATAGAGTAATAGCAGCCAAACTTAATTCTGACGTCCACACATGTGCATTTTCTAGGAAAGGTTGGTTAGGATACTGGACTCCTTTAAAAAGCAGCTTGATGCTGTGATGGGAAAGACGATGGGGTGGGGGGGGGTTCTGGAAGGATTAAATCAAATGTTCTGAAGGGACTTCTTCATCTGAACTGAACTAATGATGCTAAATCGTGGGTCTCTGGATCAGGATCTCTAGTTTTGTTAAATTCACTTTAAGTCCAGGGTTACTAGGGCCAATTACAATATCTTGACTACTTCCTTAGGAGAAATTGTCACTCGCAACAGGGATTGTATTATTTATTTATCTTTCAAATGAATGAGAAATTGAAATAATAACCTAAGCCAGCAATAAAATATGTTCATCATTTGTGTGGGTGGTTACAGTCATTTATCCTGTGTAATTTCCACAAACAATTGATATTGAAATATTTAGCAATGGCACAACACAGGGACATCCTTTCAGCATGATGCAATTATCAAATGCCAAGTAGTGACAAGATAGATTTTTCTTTTCTTTATTATCTATCCTGGATTACCCTCGCTGTAATGGTAGGGGGTAATTTTAATAGCCCTAATAGATTGATACGTGCATAGGCTGACTGTCAGCTTTGAAATGTCTCCATTAATTAATTTTCCTTTAAAGAATGATTTGCTGATTTTCTGGCACCTCTTGAATACTGAACTGATTAGTTTCACCATTGCAAATTCATTTCGAGCTCACTTTGACCTTTTTATTTCCACAGAACATCACTGACTGCTTTATTAATTATATGCTGATATACTTTAGATGAGTTTAATTGCTCTCCTTCTGTGAGATGATTTGAAATGATGCACTGGTTACTATATTTAGTCTTTCATAGTTCTTACATTTTTCGAAATCATTAATAAATGTTGAATACAGCATACAGGCAGGGCTCTTGTCAAACTTGAAGTTGTGAATCTGGGCTTCCTTCATTCATATCCCATGAAATATTTCTTAGATCTGTAGCTTGAAATCTTCAGTTTTGACTTATCAAGATTGGCTTTTAATGTTACCTTATTATTGGGAGTATTTCAGATAGTGCAAGTTTTGTTGCTGGGCAATCCTATCTCACAGCAAACACTTGGGATCTTCAACATTCACAGCCAGCCAGATGGGACTTCAATTAAAGCCTCATTTGAAGGATGGCAATGATTCCCCCAAGCTCGCAATCAAAGCTGAGCATTGTATTGGAGTGTCATTTGTGAGTCAAAGTCCCAAAGTGAAATTATTGCCTTCTGATTCAGAGGTGAGAGTGTTGCCAAATGAGTCATCTGAAACCTAATCCTTGCTTTTGGTAATTGCACCTTATCCCATCAAAACTTTGTAAAGTGTAGTGATTATGAGAATTATCAACAACAAAAATTACATTTGTATAGTGCCTGTCACACCAGGAGGACATCCCACAGTGCTAATCCATTGATTTTAATTACATTGATTAAAATTGTAGTTAAAGCTGCTAACAGACAAATAATAGGCGATTGTTAATAGGTAAAATGCAGCAGCCAATTTACATGCAGCATTGACCCACAAAGAGCCATTAAATCAATAACCACTTTTTTTAATCAAAAGATCTAATGGTTGTGGTTTTTCTAATTGCATAATGCTACAGAATCTTCAACACTTATCCAAACAAGCAAATGGAGCCTTGGCTTAACATCTCACCCGTATGATATCAATTCAGCACACCCAAAGCTCAAAATCCCAATATAGGACTTGAACCCATATCATTTTGACTCAGAGTGCTGCCAAATGAGCGAGTCTGAATCCTTAAGTGGCAAAGGTTCATTAATCCCATAGGGCTCTGTGTCCCTGAAATATAGTGATAGGTGAGATAATAAGCCTATTGAATTTGTTAATGTACCAAATGTTGTCATGGAAACAGAATCTGCAGAGGGGTGAAAACATGAAGTTGCTGAGTCACGGAGAGCAAGCCAAAGCATCCCAATGAGATGTTGAATTGGTGTACTGACAAACTGTGCCACCATGTGGTGGAACTCAGGCTCACTCTTCAGTCTACACTTGTTGTGAATACACAATCTCAAATTACAGTATCTTTTACTAGTGACTGTTTAAAGAATACCAATATCCTTTTCAGTATGTTCAACCTACCGTGACACTTAAGAGGTGTTCACCATAATGGATTTTACATCCGAGCTAAAAATGGCAGAAAATATGCTTTTTTCAAACATAAAAAGACAAAAGTCATCCTTTTCATGAGTGGAATTGTAATATTTCCAGTTTGAAGCACTGATAATATGTATCCAAGGTTTTAATTCAATAGAATTTGAAAAATGTTTGATGAATGAAAATAAGAAAGATATAGGGCAAAGAGAGGAAAATAGAAAACATATATAGGAGGGAACTGGTATGGTACAAGTCTGATGATAATGATAATCCTTGTATTTGGTACAACACCTTTTGTGTAAGGAGAACATCTTCAAATACTTCACAGGATATGCTGCACAAATGGCAAAACACAGCAGCCAATTTGCTTACAAGAATGACCAACAAACAGCACGCAGTAAGTGACCAATTGTATTTGGGGGATTGTTGGCCAGGACATTGAGGAAAACTCCTTTATCTTTTTGAATAATGCCACGGGATCATTAACATCCACCTGAAGAGGAAAACAGGACTTGAGTTTAACATCCCATCTTAAGGATGGCACTCTTAACCATACAATGCACCCCAGCACTGAAATAGTGTTAGTTTAGATTATATGAATTCAAAGTTCCGACATGGGGCTTCAACCCATAGCCTCACTGACTCAGAGAACAGAATGCTACCAATCGAACTAGACTGATACTCCACTGGATCAGGAAGCTAAGAAATCCTTTCAGCTTATGCTTTTATTCCATTCTGATCAAAAAAATAATATTTTGAATCAATTATATTTCAGATTGGCCGGCATAATGGCCAATTATAGGTGAGTTACATTAAACAATCTGACTGTTGGAATCTGAACTGTACTTGCTTTCATCCTGAACTCAGCCAGGGTGCTCATTCAAGATCGGCAGCAGGTTAAATTGTCCCAAGGCTGTGTGCAAAGAGACATTTCCACATACGATTCAAAATTCAAATTTTGGCATCTATTGTATCTGTCTGGGTTGATGGTGTATCAAGTCTAATTGTCAAATTGAGAACGTGTTATCTGAATTTATTTTTATTCCCAACTCAAATAAGTTTTAAATTGGTTTGTAAAATTCATTACACATCCCAGCAAAGTAGCAGAGAGGCAGGTGCTAAATAAGAATCCTCTGAAGTGTGCTGCAACATGCCATCACAAAGCACATCAGGAGAGAAATGGAGTTAATGGAGTGATTCATTGCTCTGAGGCCACTTGTGTAAATGTTTGCACATCGGCAGCCTCTCTAGATAAGAGTTGCTGTCTGGTCTCACCAAGGCCAATTCTTCACCTGCACCTGGAGAGAGAAAAATAAAAGAAGACTGTTACGTCCCTTTGGAAAGTAAAAATCATTAATATTATAAAAATGATAAACATTCATGGTACAAAACAGATCCCTATAGCACAGCATTCTCAATTAGCTCTGAGACAGATAAATCTTCCCTTGTGGCATTACGCTTTGCTTTCTACCAAATGTTGAGTCCTGTAGCATATTGGTTAGAGTACTCTTTTTGCAAACGAGAGGACCCAGTTTTGATTCTCAGGCAGGGCGAAATGTTAGGCAAGTTTCCTTACTCCACATACCTCTGTTTACCTAAGTAGGTAGCAGTAAGTAGGAACCCTGTTGTTTATCAATTGGCGAATGGCTTTTCGGGGATAATTATCCCATACACAAAATGATAATAATAATTTGGTTACTCAATTCATGACAGTTTTGGGGACCCTGCTGTGTGCAATTGTCTACCTCATTTTGCATACAAAATATACAGTCAATTCAATTGATAGTGTATTCTGTGAAGTGCTTTGAGACGCCTCGAATATGTGATACGATGCTATATCAAATGGAAGGATTATTATTATTATATGCAAATATAGTCCCAGCCAGCTTCAATTTAGGTAGTAACTCAACAACAACAACAAAATTACACTTGTACTGCACCTTTCATGTCAGGAGAACGTCCCAAGGCGCTGAGGAGGACGTCCCAAGGCGCTGAACTCACCATGTGTGTTGGATAATATCAAATAGAGGAGCTGAATCCAGTGTAGGCTGGAGGCTGTCTTTATTGCGGCTGATCACACAATTTGGGTACCAGTATCTGGTGAAGCATTACTCAAATGCTACATTCTGCATTTGGCAACAATGATGGGCAATGAATAATTTGACCAGAATAGGTCCCAAATAAATCGGAAGGGGAACAGGGCTTCGTGCCTGCAGTCAGTTGGTACGTACTACTTACAAAGTACAGTCACTACACTTTATTGTGAATCCAGTGAAGATATCCTCTCAAAGTGAAAGTTATATCAAATGCAAGGATTATTGTTTGTCTGTTGAATGTTTTGACAACTATTTTAATCGATGCGACAATTCTCACACCAAATGTGTTACTTTCACCCCCAATGATACTCACAAATCTTCGCTAAATATTATGTTCATACTGTATGGAGTAGTATTTGCCCACAAAACATACAATTACACCACCTCTACAGTATAACCTGTGATGCACTTTGACATGTATCGATGCCTTGATAGGGCACGATATCAAATGCAAAGAATATTAACTGATTTTGTTTTGGGTTTGTGTGTGAGTAGATTCTGCTGCCAAAGATGTGCGAGCAGTACACTTTCTGTCCCACAGGCAAGATCAATATATCACCAGATGCAGAGGGAAAAAAAATGTCGTTTTCTCCTCCACTTTCAAATGTCATTGCAGTGTTCAGCAAAATTAATGTAAAACGTTTGACTCACAGAACACTCTAGGAATGTAGCTGTTAAGGCAATCACTTTATATCTCCATAGCTGTGGGTCAGGGTTCTAGTACAAGATAATGTTTCAACAGATTTACTGCCATATAAGGTGACTTTAGACCGTTTAGACAAGTGAAGTAATATGTTGGAATAAAGGACCAAATACTGCAGGTGTTGGAAATCTGAAATAAATACAGAAGTCACTGGGAAAACTCAGCACATCAGAAAGCATCTATGGAGAGAGGAAAGTGAGTTAATTCTTCAGGCCAATAACCTTTAATATTCTTGAGGGAGTTATGATTCTGATTTGTTCAAAGTGTTCCGTTCCATTGTTTTGGGGTATATCGGGATCAGTATTTAATGGTTCACAGTGCTTCTATTTGGGTGTGTTATTAATAACAAACACGAGGAGTCCTGCAGCTTAGTTGATAGAGCACTTGTCTCGCAAGCCAGAGGACCTAGTTTCAATCCCAGGGCAGGACGAAATGTTGGGTAAATTTCCTTACTCCACTTGTTTCTGTTCACCCAGTAGTACAACAAACAATAATAATAAAATTACATTGGGAGGACGTCCCAAGGTGCTGAACAATCAGGTTCGGACCTGAGCAAAGGGGTGGGCAGGGTAGGGGGAGTGGAGAGGAGTGGAGTGGAGGGAGGGAGGGAGGGAGGGAGTTAGGAGGCCGGCAAAAGGCACGATCGAAGAGGAGGGTCTTGAGACAGGCCTTGAAGGAGGCAAGGGAGGAAGCAAGATGAAGGGACAGTGGGATGGAGTTCCAGAGTGTGGGGGCAGAGAGGCTACCACCCTGTCCACTGACGGTAGGGAGGTTCAGGCGGGGGTCATGGAGCAGACCAGAGCCCGCTGAACAGAGGGGGCGGGCAGGCTGATAGGGAGACAGCAGGTCAGAGAGATATGAGCGTCAAGACCATGAATGGCCTTGAAAGTGAGGACGAGGATCTTGAATTCGATCCTCTGGGGGATGGGGAGCCAATGGAGCTGGGCGAGGGTGGGAGTGATGTGGTAGTGGAGCTTGGTGCAGGAGTAAATAGGAACCTGGTTGTTGGTCGATTGGTGAATTATTTTTCCGGAGGGTAATAATCCTTTCCCAAAATTTTTTTAATTAAACAAATAAAATATTTTAAAATAATAATTTGATCACTCAATCCATGACTGTTTGTGGGACATTGCTGTTGTGCTACAGAATTGAGCCCACAAAATATAGTCAATTCACTTTACAGTATATTCTGTGAAGTGCTTTGAGACGTCTCAAAGATGTGATAAGGTGCTATATCAAATGCAAAGAGTATTATGTGCAAATACACCCCAGTCAGATACTATATGGAGATTCAATTTAAGCAGTAACACACCATGTGTGTCAGACAGTATTAAGTAAAGGAGCTGACTCCAGTGTATGCTGGAGACTGCCATTTTTGTGGCTGATCACACAATTTTGGTACCGGTATCTGGCGAAGCATTACTCACAGTGCTGTCACAATGCTGTGTTTTGCGTTTTGCTGCTTATTGCTTTGAGGATCTAAGTGGCAATTGAACATGGTTGATGCAAGGATAAACGGATTCTGGGAAAGTGACTGGGTAGATTTGAAAAAGGTTCATTTATAAAGTAGGAATTAAAGATCCAAGTGAATCTACATTGTGTTTTCAATTGAATAACATTACATTTTGGCAGCAATGATAAATAATTTGACCAGATTAGGTCCCAAATAAACCTGAAGGGAAACAGGGCTTCACCAGGTTGATAGGTTAGAGGGTTGTGAATTTGAGTCTCATGTCATGACTTTGAGCTCATGGTGTAAGCTAACACTCCAATTCATAGCTGGGAGATTGCTGCATTGGCAGTGTTACTGACACACAGATGAGATGTTAATCCAAATTTCACCTACCCATTCCAGTGGACTTTAAAGAGCCAATAGCACTATAACTATATTCGAGAAGGGAGTTTCTCACAGTGTTCTGGCCAACAATCCCCGGATGAAATTGGTCTTTCACTTAATGACTACTTATTGGACATTCAGAGTGCAAATTCACAGCCATTTTGCCTACAGATACAGTCATACCATTTACGGTAAAATTCAGTGAAATGCTTTGAGACATCTTGAAAGCACAATATCGAATGCAAGGAATATTATTAGAGTGCTCCTAGGACAATCCACTGCAATGCTGGAGGAGTGCTACAATTTTAGATGTGGTTAGAAGAGACATTAAACCAGGGTTTCTACTGTCTGTTCAGATGGTCTCAAAAAGAGAAGGACGTTTCTCAAACAAAAATGCAAATTACTGCAGATGCTGGAAATCTGAAACAAAAACAGAAATCACTGGTAACAACTAGCAGCTTCTAACAGAGGGTTGTGGACCTGAAACATTCGCTCACATTTCCTTTATCCATAGATGCTGCCTGACCTGCTGGTTGTTCCTAGTGATTTCTGTTTTTGTTTTAGGATGTTTCTCATGTTGTGGTGGCCAACATTTCGCCAGGTGTCAGTTTGGCTTAATTAGTAGCACTTTCATCTCTGAGCCAGCGGTTTTGAGTTCAACACCCATGCTAGGACTCTGAGTTTATAATGTAGGCTGACTCTTTAGTGTATTCCCAGGTAGTAATTCATTGTCAGAAGTGACATCCTTCAGATAAGATACGTGTCAGGCTGGCTGAGTGACATCCACTCTCGCCTCAGAGAGTATCAGGGGATCAATGTTGTGTGAAAATTGGCTGCTGCATTTGCACACAAAACACACTGTTACTCCACTTTACAATACATTGCATGAAGCGCTTTGGGACATCCTCATCATGTGAAATAAAGCATACCAAATCCAAGGATTATTATCAATAATAAACAAAGTTAATATCTGCCTGTTCAGGTAAGTAACACATCCTACAGGACTTTTCGTAAAAAAAAAGGTTTTCTTGATGACATAGCCAAAAATTCACCAAATAAAATTCATCATTCAATCCATGTTTTTTCAAGATTGGTATGTGTAAATTGATTTTGTTATTCGCCTCCAAATTATGGATAATTCCTTTCTATTTTTATTGGAATCAAACCCAGGTTTCCCGCTTGCAAGGCAAGTGCTCTAACCACCGCGCTAGAGGATTCCACAGATCATGCCATGCGTCAAGCATTAGATTTCACGTGATTGTAAAGGGCCATTTGACTATAGGGAAATCATATCCAAGCCCAATTGCACTTCTCAGATGGCTGAATAATGATCAGGAACAGAAACCTTGTCCCCCAAATTAATCAGAGACATTGAGGCCAATTATAGGCACTCTAATTCAGATCAGCGGACTCAAAACCAGGGATTTAAATGCAGATCTTCCTGATCCACATGGTACAGTTTCAGACTCAGAGGAGCTCACTCAATACTTTATAGACAGTAAACCAGGAAAAAGCGGGGAATAGATCTCTGACCATGCCTTGTTTCTCAATTATTTTATATAATAAGCTTCCTAAAGTGTGATAAATCATTACCACATGAGCTTGTCAAGCATAAGGATTTTGTGTTCGAGGAAGTGGGACAATTGGATACCTCTTTCAAACGCAAGGGCTGAATGGCTTCCTTCTGTGCTATAGGATTCCACGATTCTGTGATTCAAAATGCTCTGCTTTGAACTTGTAGGCCAAGGGGATTATGGAAAGCACCAAATCTAGTCAAGATTGTCAATTCACACTGAGTTTACAAAATATATTTGCTATATCAAATGCAAGGATTGTTATTATTATTATTATTATTATAATTGGTTGTCACATTGCAAGCAAAAGCAGCCACTACACTCAACTGTAATTTCTAGCAAAGTGCTTTGAGATCTTTTAATGCTATAAAATGCAAGTTCTTCTATCTAAATCGTTACTATAGACAACATAACACTCTACCCAATTTTTTAAAAAACGTCTGGTATTACAGATCCTTAGGGAGGTTTACCAAGGGAAAACAGGGGAGCATACAAATTTGTTGCAAATCATTCTGTGTAAAATGAGCTATCAGCAGATGTTGCTGGGTAGTTACAGCTTCCACTTGCAGACAGCATCAATTATTATTATTAAATTAGTGCAGAACCATAAAGGCAATGGTGATGGTTGAATGCTTGCTGCTCCTCTCACAGAATTTGGATACGGTTTCTTTTTAAAATAAACCTTGATTTAAACGTTTCACTTTGAGAACAGTTATGTCCTCTGCAAGTTGGAACTAATTCATGGATTTGTTTTAATGATCTCCAGAGCCTGACTACATGGGCACTGTCAGAATCAGTGTGATGGTAATGGAAAAATTATGCTCGTGCTGCAATTTTATACAATTATAACATTTTCCATTTTAACTGAAATGTCCATTTTGATATGCAAATTTGCTTTTTAATATCACAAATCCTCTGCATTGCTGATACCATTTTGTTCCACTCTGATGGGGAAAGGTTAATAACACAAGGTGTAAGGCAGGTTTGGAGCTACTGCCTTCCAGCAATATATTAATATGTTAACAATCTTTTAAAAAAAAGTTTGCAGACTTTGCTCGACCATGAACAAGTCTTTTATAGGCAGTGCAGGAACTTCAGTGTCTTGTTTGATCCTCAAATATCCTCCAAACCCTACTTCTGGTCTCTCAGTAGTTTTGCTTTTCTTCATCTCCAAACATCACTTGCCTCTGTCATGACCTCCCCCTGCAGGAAGCTAAGACCTTGTGCACATCGTCATCACCTTCAGACATAATTACTCAAATGTCCTGCTTACCAGTTTTCCCAGCTACTCTCTGCACAAGCTGCAGACCTGAGGTCTGGGTAGAAACTTACTCACAAAAGGTCATTCAGCCTATTGTATCTATGATGGTTCCCTAAAGAGCAATCCTTTCAATGTTATTGTAATTCTGGTCATCTCTCACACTGCAAGTCCATCATCACCCTTAGTTTTAAATGTTTTCCTCCTTACATTCAAATGCCTCCATAGCCTTTTCCCACCCTGTCTCTGTGACCTCCTGCTATGCCATTTCCCCAGTCACTCCCGGCATTCAGCACAGAGCACACACAACATTGCTTTATTTCCCCACCAGCTGAATCCAACCATTGGTTAGCGAGCTATCAGTCACTCGGCTCCCAATCTCTGGAATTCCATCTCAGAGTCCCTCCACCTTACACCCTCGTCATCTTCGAACAAAGTTCAAGTTCCCAGTTGTATGTCCAAAGTCCAAAGCACTTTGGGACAACCACCCAATGTGAAAGGTGTCATGTCAATGTAAATTGTTGTTGTTAATTGATTTATTTGTGAATAAAGAATTGAGTTGTTCCCTTCAAGCCCATCAAACTGAATGGACCATTGGATTTCACACAACAGTAATGTATTCCTTTAATCCAAATAACTATTTAGCTATTGCAGCAGCATCATTGTTTCAATTACAGATGGTTACTTGATGAGTCTAAACTCTTATATCTGGTGGTGAACAGAGATGGAACTTTGTTTTGGGCAGCAAACACACATTTGCTCCACACTTTGTGGTGAAAATGAATGCTTCCAAAGCTGCTCAATATATGGAATATAAATCAGTTTGCTGGACAAAAATAAGTCGCTTCTTATAAAATATGTTTAGAAGCATTTCTTAGATATTTCTATTTATGGAAATGCACAAATCCAGTTATTAAAATAAATAGTAAACCCAGACAACTGCAGTTATGAGTAACAGATAGTGAGAAGATATGGGATCGGGGGGAGGGGTGACTAACAAGATCCACTGCAGAGAAAACGTGCTGTGACTGCAATGTTTTCTGGAAGATTTCCAACATATGGAAAATGTCATAAAGGACAAGGAGCCAATTTCTCAAATGAAGTCTGCAAATACAAGTGTGTTCTTTTGGGGATTAAAACTGAAAGGTTTGGTTTGAGAAAGGAGAGCAACCATTGGAAATAGAGCTAAAGGCCAATTCCTTTTCCAAGTGCTACAGTGAAGATTGACAGAAAGTCCTGTGGCCAAACAGCAACACCAACTTTCACTTATAAGGCGCCCTCCACGCAGGGGTAGCGTCTCAGATCGCTTAAAGGAAAGCTGGCAAGCCCCATGTATTTCTTGAAGAGCAGGTGGCAAAGATCGCAAGAGTCCCTTATTGCACCTTAAGAGCATTTGGACTTCAATTTTAAATTCAATTTTATTGTGGCAGCTAGTTCTTTTAAATAATTTTAAATAACTGGCTTCCACAAAATGACTGAAGTTTCTTTTTTCAATTTTGTGCAAACCTAAATTTTAAGACAAATGATTTCAGAGGATCTGACTAGATTGTGTTTCAGGCTAGATTTGGGGCTTAAGACCATTATCTGAACAACAGTCATAAAATTCAGCCTCAATTTGGAAGCTGGTCTTCCACCATTCTTAAATGGTGCTCAGGAAAATTGACCTTCAATTTAAAAGTCATTTTAAGAATATTTTCCAATATTTCTCATAACCGTAACTTTTAAAACAATAGTTTTATTCATAAGGACATGAGTAATTCTGAGTCAATGTCACATCAAGTTTTTCGTAAAAGGTCACATTTTATAATAATGATAATCCTTGCATGTTGGCCAGAGCCCTCAAAGCCTTTCACAGGATATGTTGTAAACTGGATTGACGATATTTTGTGGCCGAAACCCAACAGGTAATTTGCGCTCAGAACAGTCATGGTTCAGTAATTGAAGGATTTGTTGGTCAGGGCACGGTGAGAAACTCTCTTCCCTTTTGGTGTAGTCCACCTGAACAGGGACCTTGGTTTAATATGTAATCCGAAGGATGTGCATAATGGATCTTAGACTATGTAATTATAAGGCCCAATATAGGGCTTGAAACCAGAAATGTTTGATTTAGAGGCAAGAGTGCTACCACAGCGTCAGCACAAAAACATTTAAAATCCAACAAGCATTAAACCACATCTTTCCTGGATATAATTGTCCTTAATATTTTTCAGCAACAGGAAATTGTTTTTTTTATCAACAGTATCACTGTTTTGTAATCAAAATATAGATTACTGCACTGCTGTTCCAGACAGAAAATGGGACATCTGATTGTGAAAAGGTTATTCAGGGACACTAGCGAGAAAGTTGATCAGGAAAATACTTAAAAGCACCTCAGCAAATAATAATAATACTTTTAACATGATTCATTAAATTATAAGCACCAAATAATTCAAAATTATTGATTTAAATGACATATTCATCCCTCCGTTAAAGAACTGTAAATATTAAACCAGGATTTTTTATCCACTTTTACAACAACTGTAAAATTGCTGCAGATTCTAACATTGAACACAAAACGTTTCGCCTGTGGTTTCACCTTGTGTTGAAATATTCCTTTGTGTGATCAGCCTCAGAATAAATGCACTGCTTTTCATTTATTTCTCTTTCTAGACAGTGTATTCAGCTTCAGATGGATGTGCATAATGGATCTCAAACACATGCAAATGTTAGCTAGGAAAAATTTCACTCAAGTTTCCAAGATCAAAATCATATTTTTCAAAGTCAGAAAGTCTTAGTCCTTCAGCATAGTTTTCACTTTTACTTTATTTTGATCAATGGCATCGATGAGCTGCTCTTTAGGATTTTTATCCAGCATGATAAATGCAGTCTGTTATTTTCTAACTGTGTGTTACATTTCAAACACTTTGCACTTAAATTACTGATACTTTCTCCTTCCTGTGTCATTTGAAGCACAGTATTGCTGGAAAAAAAATTAATAACCTTCAATAACCTCCCTTGCACTTGGAGCTTTTCATCTCATGCCTGGGCAGATTATGATGGATGCTACCAAGAATTACCTTTTTGAAATTGGAAAATGAATAACATTTATTTTATTCCAGTAGCAAGAATTCACTGCATTTAAATTTTCAAGTGGAAATGCCACCAGATTATATTCAGGCTTCTTGGTCAATTTATATTCTTTTTTATTTTTAGTGCTTTCCATTATGGGCAAAATGTTTTATTTTCCAAGCGTGTACAGAGTCAGCAGCCTTTCTAACCACAGTTTTAGAATGAATTTGAGTTCCATTAACTCATATGGCAGATGCTAGCAACTTTGCATCTAACCTCTGTGGCAAAATCAGGAAAGGGAACATAGGAACATAAAAACAGGAGAAGGCCATTCAGCCCCTTGAGCGTGTTCCACCATTCTATTAGATCATGGCTGATCTGTATTTGAACTCCAAGTTCCCGCCTTTCCCCCATTTCCCTTTATACCATGACCTAACAAAAATCTGTCCACTTAAATCTTGAAAATTTGAATGGATCCAGTATCATGGTTAGAGCACTTGCCTTACAAGCGTGAGACCTGTGTTCGAATCCAGGCAGATCAGGGCGAAACCTTGGGCAAGTTTCCTTACTCCACATGCCTAATAATAATCCCTCCAAAAAAAACCATAATAAAAATTGGTCTTTTCAATCCTTGACTGTTTGTGGGACATTGCTGTGCATAATTGACTGCCATGTTTCGCCCACAAATACACAGTCAATTCACTTTACAGTGTATTCTGTGAAGCACTTTGAGACGTCGATAAGATGTGAAAAGCTCTATATCAAATGCAAGAATTATTATTATTATTTGGAATCCAGATTTTTACTACACTTTGCATGAAAATCTGCCTCCTGATTTCACTCCGCGTTCTAATTTTAAGATTATGTCCCTTGTTCTGAATTCCCTCCACCAGAGGAAAAAATGTTTTATCTGCAGCTACCCTATCAAATCCCTTTGATCATTTTAAACACCTCAGATCACCATTTTAACCTTCTAAATACAAGGAGAGAAAGGTTCATACAGGTGGACAACTCAATATCAACTGGGCTCAACCACTTTTTGAAGCGAGTGATAATTACCTCATAATTGCCACCACTGAACTTCTACTTGCGCTGAATCAATTAAACCACACTGTGTTATTATACAGGGTGACCGAAAAGTTGTGATAGCTGTCCTATTATCTAAAAAAAAAGTCTTTAAGACTTTATTAGACAATGCAATGGTATCGTGACTTTTTGGTCATTCTCTATTTTGAGTTCCTTCCCACTGTATTAAATAATAGGTGCAAAACATTTTGTGAAATACTGATTCAATGCAGTTTTGGAACGATTAAATTCTCATTTTGAAAGCTGTATCTGGCCAGAGTTTATCTATGAAAAAGCTGCTGTACAGTATATTTGTACAATGATTACAGGGCGCCATCTTGTGTACACAAATCAATGGGCAAAGTGTTGTGATAAATTTGTAAATGTATCATGGCTGTTCAAAAAATGTGCTTCAAAATGACAATCTGTATTTGTGAGCTGGTTTGAAATTCTGGGAAGCAGGACAACAGAGTACACAAAGCACTGCAATCCTTTGATGGTACTGTAGTTCATTACTGGGTGAGACTGTGTTTCCCCGAAAAAAGGCAGAACAGAAAGCTTTCTGCATTTTGCACGAATGTTTCATAAACAATGTCAACTTCATTTGTACATCATGAGCTCTTAGGTTCTCTAGTGCGCACTGAACTACTCTGGTGAAGTGGAAGTGTATTAAACAACCAATTATTATCCTGTGTCAAAACATTCATCTTAAATTTGAAACCTGCTCACTTTTAATATAGGCAAGAAACGCTTCAATATTAAGACAGAATTTGAGAATTTTCTGTGTTCTTACATTTAACAACATAATTGTCTTATAGGCTATGACCAGGGATTTCAGGCCTCAAATGTGGCTCAGCTTTGCCCCAGCAATCGTAGGTTGCCCTCTACAGTTAACAGTGTGATATGTCTGTATCTGTCTTTCAACATGATTTCAGTTTCATTTCATGCTAAAAAAAACACTGTACTGTACTCAGGAAACTATGAGACAGCAGACAGTATCTGCAGTTTGCGGTAGTGTCCCTGAATATTAAATGAAGAAAATAATATTGGTACATCTATTGGTACAGCCTGGCTGGTAGCAGTCTTAAATCTGAGTTAGAAGGGTGTTGATTCATGATTGGAATTTGAATTCGCAGTGTAGATTGACACTGAAATCCAATGTTTGGGAGGCCTATATGTTTGGAGTTGTCATCCTTCAGTTCAGACATTAAACCACAGTCCTATCTGCTGGTCAGCTGGATGTTAAAGATCCCATAGTACAGTAAAAGCCCGTTTATCTGGCACCTTCGGGTCCTGGCCAATGCTGGTTAAACCGCATGCCAGATATTCTGGCGGCCAACTGACAAAAACCCAACACATAAAAAATTAACTTAAAAAAATTATTACTTTTTTAAAACATACCATATTAATAATAGACTAAAATGATAACAGAATATTGTATGGATACTTAGCAATAAAGCAATAAATATCGATTGCTGTCTATAAACACAACACACAATCAACTCTCGTTTTTTATTTTCTTTCTCTGTCTCTTTCACACACTCACACACTTAGTCAGTCTGGCATCTGAATGGCTCCAAACCCAACCACCCTCCACTCCTCTAATTTTCCATCTGAATTAACCAACTCACCCACCTCTCTGTCTCCCCTCCTCTCCTGCACCTCTCTCTCTCCCTCCCACTTCTCTCTCTTTCTTCCCCCCTCTTTCCCTCTCTTTCCCCTCCCCACTCTTTCCCTCTCTCCCCGCCCCCCCCCCCCCCCCCCCCCTCCCACCCTTTCTCTCAAACCCGGAAGTGCACTACCGGTAGCATTCAGAGGTAATTGTACTGTACTCTGTGAGGGGAAAAATGGCAGCACCACCTTCAGACACTAGTAGCAGCATTCCAAAATACTGATACATGGAGGAAAAAATGCGCCACAGCGATTGTGCCTGATAAAATCCAGTTAATCGAATGGGGACCTTTTTTTTGAGGTGCCAGTTATTCGGAAGTTACGGTTGATCAGGTCACGGATAAACAGGCTTTTCTGTACTATTTGAAACAAGCAAGGGGTTTCTCACAGTGTCCTGGCCAACAATCTTTCATATAATAATAAGAATCCTTGCATTTGATATAGTGCTTTATCATGTCCTGAACATGTCTTAAATCCCTTCGGATAATATACTGGAAAATGAATTGACTGTATATTTTGTGGGCAAAATGCGGCAGATAATTCCACACAGCAGCACACCACAAACAGAGAAATGAGTGACCAATTTATTATTTAAAAATTTATTTTGAAGGATTATTATCTCAGGAAAAGCCATCCGCCAATTGACTAACAACCAAGTTCCTACTTATTGTTTCGTAAACAGAGGCATGTGGAGTAAGGGAACTTGCCCAGAGTTTCGCCCTGCTAGTAATCAAACCCAAGTCTCTCACTCTCGAGGCGAGTGCTCTAACTGGTGAGCTATAGAACTCCACAAACTCTAAAGCTACTTTTAACCCCTGCTGAACTGGTCATTATTACAGGATTATGGGTAGGTTACATTCTAAATGTATATACAGATGAATAAAAAGTCTTTCACAATTATAAGATCAGGTAATAACTAATATATTAATTACAGAATCCTTACACAGTCAGTTCACTTTACAGTATATTCTGTGAAGTGCTTTGAGATGTCTAGAAGACGTGAATAGTGCTACATCAAATGTAAGAATTATTATTATTAGTACTGTAGTAGTATTATTATAATTTATCTGGTAATATCTATATTTGTGTGTATGTAGGTTAAGCACTCTGAGACGCCATCCAGCATGGAGGGCACTATATAACTCAAAGTTGTTGTTAATTCCAAGCGTTTGGAATTCACCAGCTTCTTGTTTTTGCATATAAAGTAGAACCCATATGCACAAGTGAAATAGAGCAAACAGCACAGCAGTGAATACAACAAAAATATCAAAATTACATTTGTATAGTGCCTTTCATGTTGGGAAGATGTCCCAAGGTCTCTAGCTTTTACATCCCTCAACTGATTTCTTCACCAAGTAGCTGCATTATTTTCTTTTGAATTTGCCTGTTTGTGATGGCCTCTTCTCTACCTCTAACTATCTCTACCGTTCATCTTCCCACACTTCACCCATTCTTTGCTCCAATTCCAACTGTGAGGAGATGCAGCACTTACTCAAATCTAAAATTGAGCAGATCCCCTCAGCCACCTCTATCCTGTCCACAACTACCTCCCTATCACTTCTCCCTCAGGATCCACCCCCCTACACCCCATTCCCTTTATTATACAGGTTGTATCAATGTGATTTATCTGTATCCTTAAAGATTTTGAACACTTCAATAGAATACATCAATTTTTAAATAGGATACTTCAAAAGTAATACTTCAATAACTATTGACTTCAAGGTGACTTCATCTGCAGCAAATGTCTGCACCTGAGGAAGCTCCAGCTTAGAATAGCTGAGCTGGAGTATCAGGTGGAGACATTGCGGTGCATCAGGGAAGGGGAGAGCTTCTTAGATAGTTTCATCCTAGAGCCTGACACTCTACCAAGGCCTAGGGAACAAGAGTGCGCTGTTGCCAGCCACGGTCAGGACTGGGTGACAGTCAGACGACCGGGTATGCGGAGCCACAAGAGTGGTGCAGAGAAACCCCAGACTGTAACCATTTCCAACAGGTATGAAGTACTTTCAACCTGTTTGGATAAGGAGGTCTGTGAGAAGGTTGGACAAACCAACTCCATAAAGACCATTTTAATAGGAGATACAACTGTCCGAGGTATAGATAGGCGTTTTTGTGAACGGAAACGCGAATCTCAGAAGGTGTGTTGCCTACCAGGTGCCAGGGTTGAAGACTTGACTGAGCGGGTGCATGAAATTCTGCTAGGGGAAGGGTGTGGTGGTCCATGTTGGGACCCATGAAGTTGAGAGGAAAAGACGTGAGATGCTCCAGGGAGAGTACCAGAGACTAGGGAGTAAACTGAAAAGTGGAACTTCGAGAGTGGTGATCTCTGGGTTGCTTCCAGTGCCTCGAGCAAGCCAGTTCCAGAATGCTAGAATAAGGCACATCAATGCATGGCTGGAGAAGTGGTGTAGGAAGGAGGGTTTCTGGTTCCTAGACCATTGGGACCAATTCTGGGGTAGGTGGAACCTGTACAAAATGGATGGGTTACACCTGAACAGGGCTGGAACCAATCTCCTTGCAGGGAGGTTGTCGAGTTTTGTGGGGAGGGCTTTAAACTAATCCCGGGGGGTGAGGGTGGGAAACTGATCAGTAGTTCAGATACGGGAGGGGTAACAAAGAGGACAGGGGTAAGGGTAAGACGGGAGAAAAGTGCAGAGGAAGTAATTTGTGTCTTAGAGTGCATGTATGTAAATGCACGAAGTTTGAGAAATAAAATTGGTGAGCTGCAGGCTCAGGTTGCTGCGAGGCGATATGATGTTATAGCAGTAACAGAGACATGGGCAGGAATGGGAGTTGAACATTCCTGGTTATAATGTATTCAGGAGGGATAGAGAAGGGAGAAAAGGGGGCGGGGTGGCAATTTTAGTTAAGGACTCAGTGACTGCCTTAGAAAGGAACGAGGTGGAAGAAGGACTAAAAACCGAATCTATCTGGTAAGAAATGAGGAATAAAAAAGGTGCAGTTACACTGTTAGGGGTATACTATAGACCACCAAATAGTGGGGAGGAGATAGACAAGCAGATCTGCAAGCGTATCACGGAGAAATGCAGAGCTAATAGAGTAGTGATAATGGGTGACTTCAACTATCCCAACATAGACTGGCAGAATAGTAGAGTAAAGGGCAAGGAGGGAGAAGAATTCCTGAAGTGTGTGCAGGACAACTTTCTTGATCAGTATGTTTCCAGTCCAACGAGGAAAGAAGCATTGCTGGATCTAGTTTTGGGAAATGAGGTAGGGCAAGTTCAACAGGTTTCTGTAGGTGAGCATCTAGGGAATAGTGACCACAATATCGTTAGATTCAGAATAATTATGGAAAGGGATAAGGAACGATCACAGGTGAGGACACTCAACTGGAAAAGGGCTAATTTCAATGAGTTGAGGTGGGACCTAGCCAAGGTGGATTGGAAAGAAAAATTGGCAGGTAAGACAACTAACGAGCAGTGGGCAGCGTTCAAAGAGGAGATAGTTCAGGCACAGGTCAAAAGCATCCCCACAAAGGTGAAATGTAAGGCATCCAAACCTCCCTGGATGACTAAGGAAATCGGGGCCAAAATCAAACAAAAAAAAGAGGCTTATGATAAGTGTCAGGCTCAAAATTCAGAAGGGAACCAAGCAGAATATAGGAAGTGTAGGATAGAACTAAAAAAGGAAGTTAGAGGGGCAAAGAGACTGCATGAAAAACAATTAGCGAGTAAGATTAAGGGGAACCCTAAGGTTTTTTACCAACATATTAAGAGTAAAAGGTTGGTCAAGGAGAGGGTGGGGCCAATTAGGGACCTAGGAGGAAATCTCATTGTGGAGGCAGAGGGCATGGCTGATGTACTGAATGAGTACTTCGCCTCTGTCTTCACAAAAGAAAAGGATACAGCCAATGCCATGGTATTGGAGGAGAGGGTAGGAGAAATGGATAGAATAATTATAACCAGAGAGGAAGTTCTAAAAAGGTTGACGTCGCTCAAGGTGAATAAGTCACCTGGTCCAGATGGGATGCACCCTAGGTTACTAAGGGAGGCACGGGAGCAAATAGCAGGGACTCTGGCCACGATCTTTCAATCTTCCTTGGACACAGGGGTCGTGCCAGAGGACTGGAGGATAGCTAATGTTACTCCCTTGTATAATAAGGGGCAGAAGGACAAGCCTGGTAACTACAGACCAGTCAGTCTAACGTCGGTAGTGGGCAAACTTCTAGAGTCCATAATCAGGGACAAGGTAGATCTTCACTTAGAAAGATATAGGCTAATAAAGGACAGTCAACATGGATTTGTTAAAGGCAAATCTTGCCTTACAAATCTGATAGAATTTTTTGATGAGGTAACGGAATGGGTGGATAATGGTAGCGCAGTTGATGTAGTTTACATGGACTTTCAAAAGGCATTTGACAAAGTGCCACATGAGAGACTTATTAGGAAATTAAAGGCCCATGGCGTAAAAGGGACAGTGGCAGAGTGGATCCACAACTGGCTGCGAGACAGAAAGCAGAGAGTTGTAGTGAGCGGCTGTTTTTCAGACTGGAGGGAAGTGAGCAGTGGTGTGCCACAGGGATCGGTTTTGGGACCATTGCTGTTTGTAATCTACATCAATGATCTGGACTTGGGTGTACGGAGTACAGTTTCCAAGTTTGCAGATGACACTAAGTTAGGGAGAATAGTAAATAGTGAGGAGGATAGTAGCCATCTGCAAGAGGATATAGACAAATTGGTAAAGTGGGCAGAAACATGGCAGATGAAGTTTAATGCAGAGAAGTGTGAGGTGATGCATTTTGGGAGAAGAAATGAAGGGAGGTAATATAGGCTAGATAGTAAAATTTTAAATGGTGTGAAGGAACAGAGAGACCTGGGGATTTGTGTTAGTGACTCGTTGAAGGTGGCAGGACAGGTAGACAAGGCTGTTAAGAAGGCATATGGGATACTAGGCTTTATAAATAGTGGTATAGAGTACAAAAGTCAGGAAGTGCTGACTAACCTCTATAAGACTTTGGTGAGGCCTCAGCTGGAATACTGTGTTCAATTCTGGTCACCACATTACAGAAAGGATGTGAAGACATTGGAAAGGGTACAAAGAAGATTTACTAGGATGGTGCCAGGATTGAGGGACTTCAGCTATGAGGAGAGGCTAGATAGGCTAGGGTTATTCTCTCTGGAGCAGAGAAGATTGAGTGGAGACCTAATAGAGGTTTATAAAATCATGAGGGGTTTCGACAGGGCAAATAGAGAAAAACTATTTCCACTCGTGCGCGAATCTGTGACTCGTGGTCACAGATTTAAAATAGTTTCAAGGCGAAGTAGAGGGGATCTGAGGAGAAATTTTTTCACTCAGCGAGTTGTTCGAATCTGGAATGCATTGCCTGAAAAGGTGGTGGAGGCTGATTCGATAACAACTTTTAAAAGGGAATTAGATCTTTATTTAGGGAGAACAGGTCTATTAGGCTATGGGGAGCGGGCAGGGCAGTGGGATTGAATCGCTCTTTTCAAAGAGCCGGCACAGACTAGATGGGCCGAATGGCCTCCTTTTGTGCCGTAAAATTCTATGAATCTATGAATAAGTTCAATACTTCAATAAATCCATAGAGATCGGTGGACAGTTGGACAAAGCTGGTAAAACGCTAATAGAACTTTAGGTCTTATAAATAAGGGTATAGAATATAATAGCAAAGAGATAATGCTAATCTTATTTAAATCAGTGATTAGAGTGAAGTTACACTATTGTTTCTAGTATTGATCACTCTGTTGTTAGAAATACGTCAAGGTGAAAGAAGGCGTGCAAAGACGATTTATTATGATCATACTGGGGTTGAGAGGTTTGGTTTATGAGTGGAGATTTGAGGATTTGGAATTTGTTTCCACTGGAACAAAGATTGATGGGGAAGTAATAAAGATGATAATGATAATAATCTGAATAATCCTTGCATTTGTTAGTACTTCATCACTTCATTGAGATGTCTCAAAGTGCTTCACAGAATACACTGTAAAGTGAATTGACTGTATTTTGTGGGTGAAAAGCATCATCCAATTGATTATAGAAGTATCCCACAAACAGTCGTAGATTTCATGATTTTTTTTTTACATATTATTACTCCTGAAAAGCAAACTGTTAATCAACTAACAATCAGGTTCCTACTTACTGCTAGGTAAACTGAGGTATGGTAAACTGAGGCATGTGGAGTAAGGAAACTTGTCTAGGGTGTTTCCTCACCCTTTCCCCTACCCTCATCAAGAGAATCAAACACAGGTTCTATCACTCACAGGATCTATCCACTACGCTGCAGAGCTCTTTAAAAGTATGAGGGGTTTTGATAGAGTCAATAGTGAGAAATTATTTCTGCTGGTTGGTGAGTCAGTAATTAAAGGTGATCAGTGAACAAGGTGAACAAGCAAATGAGGAGTTTAGGGGATTTTATTTATACACACACAGAGCAGCTAGAAGATGGCAGTGGTGGGCAAACTTTTTGGTTGGCCAACAAAATAAATTGTTTTAATTGGATATTTCTTGATCTATGCCATAAATAAAGCAATCAAGAAAAATCTGGAAACATTATCAAGTGAACATGGATATGGAACCTAGTCTCGTGCAAATGTTTGGGCGGGGGGAGCTCAGCAGGTCACTTCCAGCCCAAGGATCCTGTGCTGACCACCACTGGAATAAGAAATTCATATTGGCTTTCAAGAAAGAACTAAATAAATACCCTAAAATACCTTAAAAAGAGTCAGTCACATGGGTAATGAGATTGAGCAAGTAAATGAAAAGGATTACTCCTGAGGGAGTCGGGAAAGCCAGAATGAGGCAAATGAACTTCTTCCATGCCATAAATTTCTATAGTTCAAGAATACTTGAGCTGTCCCCAGGACAAACATTCTCCACTATTCAAACTGGAATCTTGCTTTAGGGAAATTAGTTTTGTGTTTAATGCAGTAAATTGAAGCTGTGCTGCTCAGTGAATTTTGTGATTGTACAGTTTGACTGTGAGGAATTTATTCATGTGAAATCAATCACTTTTATTTGAAATAGCAATTAAAGTATGAAATCTCCAAAGACTTTTAAATCATTTCGACAAAAGGGGTATGGGGAAGGAGAAAGTAAATGGATTGCTTTTTAAAAAAGACAGCGTTGACATTATGGGCCGAATGGCCTTTTTCTGTACTGTAAATGCCTATGGTTCTAAATAGTCTAGTGCAGCTGATACCCCATTGTAATAATAATAATCCTTCCATTTGATATAGCGCTTTTCATGTCTTCGATACATGTCTCGAAGCGTTTCACAGAATGTACTGTAAAGTGAATTGATTGTATACAATATTTGTGGGCAAAATGCGGCAGCCAATTGCACACAGCAGTGTCCCACAGTGTCCCTACATTTTGAAATTGGGCAATGAATTGTTGCATTTGTTCATTTTTCAGTGTGTGTAAGCAGCTGCACAATGTAAAATTGTGCCCATAGACAAATTATCTGTGTTCAGTGCAACTGTTAGTGTCCTCAGTAAGCAGACTGAAAACCTTTAATGCCAAAGGAGAAAAATATTATTAAGGCGTCTCAGAGAGCTTCACAATAACGGATCCCGGGGCCGAGCCAGGGGGAGGGGGGGAAAGGTGACCAACTTTCCTCTCTCCTCCCCCCACCCCGGGAGGAGGACCGGCAACATATTGGATCCACAAATGTAGGAGGGACATTGAGTGACAGGTTAGAGCAGGGGGTCAGTGAGTGACAGGTTAGAGCAGGGGGACAGTGAGTGACAGGTTAGAGCAGGGGGTCAGTGAGTGACAGGTTAGAGCAGGGGGACATTGAGTGACAGGTTAGAGCAGGGGGACAGTGAGTGACAGGTTAGAGCAGGGGGACAGTGAGTGACAGGTTAGAGCAGGGGGACAGTGAGTGACAGGTTAGAGCAGGGGGACAGTGAGTGACAGGTTAGAGCAGGGGGACAGTGAGTGACAGGTTAGAGCAGGGGGACAGTGAGTGACAGGTTAGAGCAGGGGGACAGTGAGTGACAGGGTTAGAGCAGGGGGACAGTGAGTGACAGGTTAGAGCAGGGGGACAGTGAGTGACAGGTTAGAGCAGGGGGACAGTGAGTGACAGGTTAGAGCAGGGGGACAGTGAGTGACAGGTTAGAGCAGGGGGACAGTGAGTGACAGGTTAGAGCAGGGGGACAGTGAGTGACAGGTTAGAGCAGGGGGACAGTGAGTGACAGGTTAGAGCAGGGGGACAGTGAGTGACAGGTTAGAGCAGGGGGACAGTGAGTGACAGGTTAGAGCAGGGGGACAGTGAGTGACAGGTTAGAGCAGGGGGACAGTGAGTGACAGGTTAGAGCAGGGGGACAGTGAGTGACAGGTTAGAGCAGGGGGACAGTGAGTGACAGGTTAGAGCAGGGGGACAGTGAGTGACAGGTTAGAGCAGGGGGTCAGTGAGTGACAGGTTAGATGAGTGACAGGGTTACAGTGGAGGCGGGATTTCCTCCGGATTCAGAGCCAGTGACCACACCAGCTTCACATCTTGGTTGGAGATCATTTCCTGTTTCCTTTTCTCCTGTCGGTGTGCATGTGTGAGAGAGAGGAAACGAAGGTGTGAGAGAGCAAGAGAGTGAGAAAGTGTGAGAGATAGATAGTGTGTGAGAGTGAGTGTGTGAGAAAGAGGCTGGGGGAGAGAGGAGAGTGAGTGTGTCTGAGTGTGCATGAGAGGGTGAGAGAGGGTGAGTGTGTCAGTGTGTGAGAGTGAGTGAGTGTGGGTGGGAGGGAAAGTGAGCTGAGTGTGTCCTGTGTTGTGCTGTGTTCAGTGGTGTTGTGTTACGGTGGGAATGGAGGCCAGCCTGACCTGCGCTGTGTGCCTGTCAGTGTTTGACAGCCCCATCACGCTGCCCGTCTGCTCCCATAACTTCTGCAAGAAATGCATCCAGGAGTGTGTGACCAGGTCCCAGAGTGGCCAGGACTGGAGCAGTAGTGGAGACGGCAACATCTGGTGCAACAGCCAGCTGGAGTGTCCCCTGTGCAGGAAAAACAACTTAATCCCGGAGGGAGTGGCCAACCTACCCATCAACACCACCCTGGTGGAAGTGGTCAAGCTCTTCAGGGGTCAGAGGGAAGGTTTCTGTGGCTCTGCCCCTGGGGTGTGTCTGCTGGAGGAGGGGGAGGTGGAGGAGGAGAATGGGCTGCGGAGGGGCTCCCCCGCGAAAGGGCAGGGGGCCACTGGGCTGTGGGCACCGTGCCCCAAGCACTCCCGCAGAGACATGCAGCTCTTCTGCAAGGTCTGCAAATCGGCTGCTTGCGGCCAGTGCGTGTCCGAGGAGCACACTGGGGTCTTCCACTCTGTTAACCTCGTGGACATCACCTATCAGGAAGAGAAGGTACTGTTTAAATGCAAAGTGCAAAGCGATGGCGGTTAGCTCAGTCGGGGCGACAGAGCAACAGAGCAAACAGCAGCCTGTATGACACTGTACCATCCCGTCTGCTCGGTGGGCACTGGTTTGCTGTGTTCTCTGCCTTGCCTGTACCACTATTGGTGGTCAAGCCTTTAGCTTTTCTCTGGAACTCCATCCACCTCACCCACTCCCTTGCTTCCTTTCATCTCAAAACCTTCCTCTTTGATCGTGCTTTTGACCACCTTCCCACCCCTCTTGATTCCAAACCCCAGATCAAGTCCAATCCCCAGATCAAGTCCAATCCTGAAACTGTCCAGTGTCTTGGGATCTCCTCCCGACGTGAAACGCACTTTATACATGTAATTTTGTTGTTGATGAGAAGGCATCCTGGCTGAGGTGGGTGGAGAGGGAATAAACACTAACAAAAATAAACAATCAGATTGCCGTTGCACAATGCAATGTATGTTAGAGAATGATCCCACAGTAACTGGTGTGCTGTGCAGTAACTGCACTTAAACTGCATTGTACAAGGATGTCAACATTCATGTTTTTGGAAGCTAAATTGGCATAAAAATCTGACCTGCCTCTGAAATGGGTTGAATCTGGCACATCAAGCACGGAGAGTTCCTGCAGTGGCAGTTGACTACAAAGACAACAAATAAATTTTGTTTCAGTTTCATGTTTGTGATTGTGGTTTAATTTTTCAAAAAGTAACCATGCAGATTCATTGAGTTTGTCTAATTGTTTGAGGAAAATGGCAATGCAAATGCTTCTCAAAGCTTGTAGCATAACCAGGACAAATTTACTGAATCCACCGCAATACATTAAAATTCTGAGCCTGTAAAATAGAGTCCTAGATAAACTAATAGTTGAAGCAATGTCCAACCTCTGAAATTTAAAATTAGCATTGTAGAGTTCTAGTATCTCATCATTGTGTAAAATGACATTGGAATCAGGAAATAAATTGTAGTTTTTAATGGGAATTATCAATATTGTAGCAGCTCAGAGTTTTTAATGAGAAATCCTGAAAATTAAATGGTAGTATGTTACAGTCGATTTGTGGAACCCTGCGCTTAAGCAACAGAAGGGAAATACAGTACTGTAGTTTGTTGTGCAATCCTGAATTCCCACTTACTGATTGAGTCACTAATGTGAATCATGTTGTGAATAATGTTTTCAAGTCCTTTATTTAACTCATTTATCTCACCACCGCCAGACGGTAAAGTATTTATATCATGGAAATTCTGACAAAGTATTTCAATTAGATGAAGCATGCTTCAGTCACTGTGCTTAACTTTGGTATATGTTCTTTTGGTGTGTTGCTGGAATAGTGTCTGATGTGTGTGTTTTTACCTATATGTTGTGATATCAGATTACTTTTATTGTATAAAAAACATCCAATATGCTTTAGAAATGGTGCAAGAGAGAGAAAATCACACATCCAAAGATACACCTTTAGCAATGAACAAGGAGTTACCTATGATTATTCAGCAAGCAGTAGTTAAGACAACTTACTGCGAAGGTTCTAAGTTTGATTCCTTGTATAGCGCCTTGGGACGTCCTCCCAACGTGAAAGGTGCTATACAAATATACAGTAATTTGTTGTCATTGAGATGAGTTATTTGATGACAGCCAAGTACCTGTAAATGGAATTATGAATGGCTCTATGCCTTCTCAGCTAAAGAGTGGGGAAACAGCCAAGGCTTCCACACCTGAGCGTTATGCAAAGACCCCTTCTGGACTTTGGGTGCAGACAGCATCAAATCTGGCTATAATAACACCTACTCATCGTCAGGTGTTGCACATAAAGCACAGAGGGCAACAATAGCAGAGATTGGAAAAATAGTCCCAAATTTATTTCATCGAGAAGATGAAATTGATGAGGAGACTGCCTGTCTGTGAGTGTGTTACCTATTTCTGTTGGAGATTGAATGTTTATCCCAAAGCATAGGTTAATCCGAGTAAATGTTTTTAATTCGCTTGCAATGTTGCATTCCATGTCTGCTAAATGGAAACGGATGATCCTTTTCTTTTTCAGCTTTCTTTCTTCAATAACCTGAAGAAACTGAGGCAACTAAATGACAGACTGAAGACTGAAATTTCTGACACTCCATCAGATAAAGAGGTATGAAATCCCTTGTCTTACAAGGATACTGACCCAGAGTTTCCATTGGATTGTTGGGCAGATCTTCTCTGTTCCAGATCCCCCTTTCCGTCTGGATTCCATTATGTTAAATATTATCTACTTTGTCTGCTACAACTTAGACATATTATTAAGGCGCCTTTCATGTAAGGAGGACATCTCAAAGCATGTGACACTGCTGACTGGGCCACGAGCAAGGATTATAAGATGATGGCAGCAGGGAGGGAGAAGATGACTGAAAGAGCAATCAAATGTCTTCAGATGAGCCTTGGATGAGGGGAGGGAGGGAACATGTCAGAGACATTCTAGGCTGGGAGTTCCAGAGAGCAGGGATAAAATGCATCAAAGCCCACTTGTCGACAGTGGGGTGGATATGGCAGGGAACATGAAGCAGGCTAGAGGTTCATAGGATTGAAAGGGGTTGCCATGGTAAGCTGGGGCAAGACTATGGAGAAATTTGAAGGTTAGAATGAGGATCTTGAATTTAATCCACTGGAGAATGGGGAGCGAGTGGTGCTGAATGAGGATGGGATGATGTGTTTGCATAGCAGGAGAGGATACATGTTACAGAGTTCTGAATAGTCTACGACCTGAGGGGAAGCTGGGGAATCTGGCGAGCAGATGCGGATAAGCGTTTTAGTATCCCAAGGAGAGAGGTAGTTGCGGAGGTGGGCAATTTTAATGATTCTTTTGCGTAAATCTGATGAATTCCTAAGGTTTCAGGAAAGTACTTTCTTGCAAGGCTATCAGCATAATAATAATAATCCTTGCATTTAAGATAACACTTTTTACATCTGCTAGGCTTCTCAAAGCCCTTCACAGAATATACTGTTTAGAGAATTGACTGTATATTCATGGGCTAAACATCTTTAGTACCGAATTCAGATCGAGAGAATCATTCCAATCAATAAAATTCATCTAAATGTTACATTGCCCAATTACTGTTAAATGTAAATGGTGAAACTGACTCTAAGGTGACATGTTTAGCAATCAAATGTCAAAATTGAGTCAGTCCTCTGTGGTGGTCTTGGTCTCTAGTTCCCATGTCAGGTGGATTCACGGTACACAGAGGTACTGCTGATGACAGCCTGGCCCATTGGTAGGACTTGGAAGGGGAGGGATTCTTCCCACTTGGGTCCAGTTAACTGTAAGCCAAAGACCTAATGGGTAACATGGTCCTACTTAGACAAGAAGAAAAGCTTACAACTTAGTGGCAAGCTAGTGGTTCTAGCTGGTTAAACTCCGGCAGAACCACCAAATATTACCAATCCTTGGGGTCACCAAGCCTTGGCTCTCCACAATCTGATCCTCATACTTTCCAGAATTCGGTAAGCAGAACACATCCATCCATGGATCACACTGCGATTATTCCAGGCACAGAAATATTCACGTTTAATTTAGAAACTCTTAAACTGGGTGCTGGGTTTCCACTTGTGCCAGATTCTCAGCTGATCAAAAAAGAAATGTAGGCACAAGATACACGATTAACGTGTTCCTTTATTTAGAAGATTTTAGAATACGAGGAGGAGATGGTAAAGACCAAGTTTGATCAGATTTTGAAGAGAGTCCAATTGAAGAAGGAAAAGCTATTGGATGGGATTCAGAAGGAGAAGGAGTGGAAGTGGTGTGAACGAAAGGCTCGATTGGAGAGAAGGCGATTGCAGCAGAGAACTATCGTCGAGCAGCTGCAGGAGTGCGAGAAATTGGTGAATGAATGCAGTCCCATCAACTTTCTCATGGTAAAGTTTGTCTTGTTCACTCTTCAGCAATTATCCAGTTGTACTGGAAGTCATTGTATTTTGTTTAAAAAGTTGCTTCCAAGTCTTTTTGTGAAAATACTCAGGTTGACAAAAATTGTTGACAAGAGGAACTGCAGTAAAGTTATCAGACGTAACTTACCAGTCACAACAACAGCTTCTTGCCTTCCTGTTCATGAGCTTTTATGAATGCTCAGATCCATTTTTATTATGGGTTAAGACTATTTAAGTTTGTTATTATCCACTGGCAGTATCTCTTATGGAACTAAACCTTACAAATCAGGAGTTCCTTTGGTACATTGGAAGAGAGGGTCCGATGTTGGTCTGTAAACATCAATGAGTTTGTTAGCTAAGTTTATTTGAAGTGGTGTTGTGCAACTAAAATTTGTGAGCAAGAGAGGAAGAAAAAAAAATTCATCAGAGTTCTTTGTTCCTGAACAGTGTCCAGTGATCATCCATTAAATTATGGTGTGTTGGTATTGATTGAAGACAGGATCGTAAGTGGTGAAGCTGCAGGCCGGACAGCCAGCTATCACTGGCCAGTTGTCTGGATGCGAATGTCAGGAATGATTACTTTGGAAATTACATCCTGTCCATCTATGATCAGGTTTCCCTCTGCCTCCTCCTCGACCTTTCTGCTGCTTTTGATGCCGTGGACTACTCAATCCTCCTCCACCGGCTCTCCTCTCACCTCAACCTTCAATGTTCTGTCCTTGACTGGTTCAGTCCCTATCTCTCACACCATCTCCACTTTGTCTCCACCAACGGTTTCTCTTCCAGCCCCCACACCGTCTTGTGTGTTGTTCATCAGGGCTCTGTCCTCAGTCCCCTCCTCTTTAACCTCTACAAGCTCCCCCTTGGTGACATCATCATTATCATCCACATGTATGCGGATGACACCCAACTCTATCTCTGCCTCCACCTGCAATTCCAGGACCACTGACATCCTGACAGACTGCCCGTCAGACATCGAGTCCTGGATGAGAGACAACTTTCTATAGCTGAACGTCAGCAAGGTCGAGGCTGTCCTGATTGGCTCGGGTCAGTGCCTCCGCACCTTAGGCATTGGTAGCATCAGCACGGATGCACACTCCACCTAACCAAGCCAGTCAGGAACCTGAGTGTCTTGTTTGACCCTGAACTGTCCTTTCTCCCGCATATCAGTGTCACGACCAGCAAAGCCTTCCACCATCTGTGCAATAATAATAATCAATTTACTTTGCAGTATATTCTGTGAAGCGCTTTGAGACGTTGATAAGATGTGCAAGGCACAATATCAAATGCAAGGATTATTATAATAATCATAGAATTTGATATAGCGCTTTTCGCGTCTTCTAAACGTCGTAACATTACCCGTCTCCACCACTGCCTCACACCTCAAGCCTCTGAATCCCTTATGCACGCGTTCGTCACCTCAAGGTTCGACTATGGCAACTCCCTCCTGTGTCGGTCTTCCCAACATTTCCCTACACAAGCTGCAGATCATCGAAATCTCTGCAGCTCATGACCTCTCCCACACCATACTCTGCAACCCCATCACCCCCACCTTCGCCTGGCTCCAAAGGCTCTCCATCGTTCAAGATCCTTGTCCTCACCTTCAAGGCCCTCCACGGCCTTGCCTCTCCTACCTCTCTGACTTGCTGACTCCCTATCAACGTGTCCACTCCCTCCATTCAGCAGGCTCAGGCCTGCTCCATGTCTCTTGCCTGACTCGCCCTTTCATTGGTGGCCAGACTTTCAGCCAGCCACCGATGCCCCTATGCTTTGGAACTCCATTCCACAATCCCTTCATCTTGCTCCCTCGTCTCTTTCAAGGCTGGTCTCAAGACCCTCCTTTTCAACTGTGCCTTCAGCCTCCATTCTACCTCTCTGCTCTCCATCATTCCAGCCCCGTTTCCCATCCCCACTCCCACCCGATTGCTCGGGTCCTGACTCCTGAATGTTCAGCACCTTGGGACGTTCTCCCGACATGAAAGGCATTCTATAAATATAATTTTGTTGTTGTTGAATGGTGGCTAGTTCCCATAGGAATCCATCCTGGGTCAGGAACTTTAAGAAAGGGGGAGAAATCCCGTAAATTATGAGATGTAGAATATTTTTTTTACCACTGTGTCTGAAATCTTGAAAACTGGGGTTACACTGGTTGTGAAACAAGTTGCTCTTCTAAGCTAAAACAGAAATCGCTGGGAACACTCAACAGGTCAGGCAGCATCTATGGAGAATGGGAAAGTGAGTCAACGTTTCGGGTCCACGACTCTTCATCAGAATTTCCAGCATCTGCAGTATTTTTTTGTTTTTGCTATTCTAAGCTGTTCTTTAGAGGATTTCATGAAGATACTGTGACTAGCACAGGGGAAATTACCTTACCACAGTACTCAATGTTTATGTTTTTGATCTTGCTCGAAAGGGTAGTGAGTAGTCAGTTATGTGGTTTACAGAGGGGAGAATGAAAAGCAAGATAGTTTCTCCTTCAGTATGTTCCTCTTCAAAACATTATAAAGATAAAAAATGGTTGAAGGTATGTGTACAGCACCTAGTGAAAGCACATTGTCTCATTCCCCGCAGAGTCTTGCTGGTTTTACATTGCGAAAAGCATTAAGCCCTACTGATACGATTCAGTAAACCACATGCCCTGCTATCTGAGTATACTATGTTTGCTGCACTGTCAGATAGCTGGGTGTCTGACACTTGCAGAAATCCATCATCATGTTTAAAGTATCCAAACCAAACTGAGAATCCCATGCATCCCACCTACACATGGAAGTCCCAGAGATTAATTGTTGGAATGGAATGCGCACTCTGGGCAGTGATTTGCCATGAGTTTGGTGATGAAATGCTACCAAACTTGCAGCGTAAAACAGGCTACAGACAATAGGATTCATGCTGAAGCTTCTCTCCTGCCACCATTTAGAGCAAGTGCCATTAGGACTGGTGCAACCTGCAGTCTAAACGCTGTGTGAGAGAGAATTGCAATGAGCTCACCATTATCCATTGAAGGCTTGCAGTGTTAGATTGAACCTTCAAAACCAACAGTAATTTTGGTAATGATTTTGTTGTTTTCCGCTGGTTCTTCCCCTGCTGTGACTTCATTTCCCAACTCAGAATGTCTGGGCTAGAATTGTAGACCCTGGCAGAAGGAGTGGGAGGCTCTCCACAACAGTGTTCTGGAGAGAATCAAAGGAGATGTGAGATTTCCATTAGGTTTAACACTTTTTAAGTTAATGAGGGAAATAAGAAGTAATAATTTGAGGTAACATAATTCTGCTGTACCTCATTCAATACGTTGTTTTTCCATTCACAGGTGGCCTGTAACTTGAACGAAAGGTAATTGCCCATTTACGCTTCAAGTTTTACCCATCCCATTTGATGTGTTAGCTGTCTTGGTTTATTTACACGGTGGAATATACTTTTGCCGGATGCCAGTTAACCCAAATGGGTAATTTGAACAAAATGCTGCTCTGGTCTCCACTGAATGTATTCACTCGGGCCTTTCTTTTTGACCAACGCCTGCATTCACCTACGAAGGGATCCCGGATGTAGATTTGAGGAGTCAAATTGCGATTGACAGCGGACTCCCAAATTGTCGTTCATCAGTAATTTCTTATCCTCGTTAGTAGAACTTTAACTTCACCAATAGCTCACTTTGACCTGGAAAAAATTCAATGCTAAACATGACTCAATGTATAGGAGAATTAGCCATTGGAAATACTTTCCCATATTTCACTTTTTAATCTCCTTAATAGATTGTATGACAGTGCAGTGGATTAACTGTTGGGAATTATTATGATTTAGAATTATATAGTTGACTGCAATAGAAGCTTGAACTTCAGGTGACTTTTTTATCTATTGTAATATCTTTAGATAACTTGAAGCATGGATTGAAAAAAATGTCACCGGCACTCCCCGCTCCCCCTCTCCCCCCCCCCTCATCAAACCCGCCTTTCCACAAAGCAAATACAGTTGAGCTCCATTCTAATCGGGCAGTTTGAGGGCCCAAATGGAGCATGGAAATGGCACACGATTTCCACTTGCTGCTTTTGCGTTTGCTGCAAATGCATGTAGCTGCTCGCTCCATCTGCATTTCTGTATGGTAACTGGCAAATTTCAGTGTAATGAAGTGATTTTTGGTGTTGACCTGGTGACCCAACACATAGCCATTTGGCTTCCTGCATGCTGGTCAGTGTTTTGAAGTGCAAGTGAGTGCTGGTGTGGGTCTTGTTTTGTCAGGTTATCAGGAAGATATTAAATATGTTTATTGGTAAGGTGGCTTACTGTTAAAAAAAATTAGAACAGGTTATTGCAGTTGCTGCTTATAATCATACTTTGTGTTAATCTTTACTGGGTCTTTTTTCACAAGAGTGAAGAGCAACCTTGCTGTCATGCCTATGTTTAAGAAATTTGGAGAATTTGCCGGTCCGGAACCAAGACAGTTTTTAACAACACCTTTGCTGGATAGTATCTCTGAACTTGAATTAACTGAGATAAAAGAACCACTTTTGTCTTCAGGTATGCTGTTTGGTTTCCATTGATTAACTTTATTTTATCAGTTATATTATAAGTTAACTTTATCACGTCGGGAGGACGTCCCAGCGCCTTGGGACGTCCTCCCACCGTGAAAGGCGTGCTATAAATGTAATTTTGTTGTTGTTGTCTATTTTTGTGTTGTTTCACACTTTTAACAGAGAAACAATGTTCCTGATGTGATATTTGCTTTGAGATATTTTGTGGTCTTGTCCAGTGCGTGATTGTGTGACGCTACAATTGCTGGAGTAGTTTACCTTGGAATGAGTTTCCGTTCCCACAAGTTTCTTGTTGCTGTTGGTCTCCACGTTCTTCATTTCAATTGAAGGAATGAGAGGTGTGCATTGTAGAGCCACAATATGTACCCTTGAGTGACAGGTGTAGCTCACCTTTCAGAACATTCTGAGTTTCTGATAAAAATACTAACCCTTCCGTTTGATAATGTACTTTATCACATCTCAGATAACAATTTTTTAAACTTATAAACTTATAAAGCGCCTTTCACGTCGGGAGGACGTCTCAAGGCGCTGCACAGGAGGCATGTGACCCGAGCTGAGAGGGGAGTGTTCGGGAAGGGGTGAAACACGTAGGGGAGGTCGAAAAGTTCGGGGGGGAACAAAAGGCACGGTCGAAGAGGAAAGTCTTCAAACCGGCCTTGAAAGAGGAAAGGGAGGAAACAAGGCGGAGGGATTGGGGGATGGAATTCCATAAGGTGGGAGCGGAGATGTCTCAAAGCACAGAATTTTACTATGAAGTGCAGCGATAAGAGTATTACTGAATGCAGTAATTGATTTACGCCCAACAATGTTCAACAAACGCCAATGAAGTGAATTTAATTTGGGAGTTTGTTGACCAGGAAAGTGGGAGAAACTTGCTTCTCTTTTCGAATAGTCCCATCGGATTGTCAATGGAGATTATTTAATAATAATCCCAAATAATAATAATAATCCCTCCGCAGTGTGGAGCTCCTGTAGCTCCTTATCCTCCTGGACCTGTCGGCTGCCTTTGACACAGTCGACCACGCCATCCTCCTCCACCGCCTGTCCTCCGCCATCCACCTCAGTGGGACCGCACTCGCCTGGTTCGAGTCCTACCTCACAAACTGCCAGCAATGCATCTCCACAAATGGTTTTTCCTCCCGCACTCACGCAGTTAGCTGTGGGATACCCCAGGGATCCATCCTTGGCCCCCTCCTTTTCCTCATCTACACGCTTCCTCTTGGGGATGGGATCCGTAGACATGGGGCACACTTCCACATGTATGCGGATGACACCCAACTCTATCTCTCCACTTCACTTTGTGACCCCCAGTCCCCCGATGTTCTGTCAGCCTGCCTGTCAGACATCAGGGGCTGGATGAGCACACATTTCTTACAGCTGAATGTTGACCAGACGTAGGTCATACTCCTTGGCTCTCGTCAACGTCTCCATTCGCATGGCTCTCACCTCCTCCACCTTCCCAGCCTGCCCCTAAAACTCTCTGAACCTGTGAGAGTTTTAGGGGCAGCTGTCTTTCCTCCCCCACATCCGGTCCGTCACCAGCACTGCCTTCTACCACCTCCGACGGATCGCCCGTCTCCGGCAATACCTCACCTTAAAAGCCGCCGAAACCTTGGGCCACGCCTTTGTCACCTCTCGGCTGGACTATTGCAGGCAGATCAGGGCGAAACTTTGGGCAAGTTTCCTTACTCCACACGCCTAATAATAATCCCTCCAAAAAAACCACAATAATAAAGATTGGTCATACCAATCCAAGACTGTTTGTGAGACACTGCTGTGTGTGCAATTGGCTGCCGCGTTTTGCCCATAAATATACTGTACATTCAATTCACTTTACAGTACTGTATATTCCGAGAAGCGCTTTGAGACATCGATAAGATGTGTCAAATGCTATATCAAATGCAAGGATTATTATTATTAAAAAAATGGTTATTTCTATCCACGAATGTTTATGGAACACTGCTGTGCGCAATTGGTTGTCGCGTTTTGCACATATATACAGTCAATTAACAGTGTATTCTTTACAGTATATTCTGAAGCACTATGAGACATCGAGAAGATGTGAAAAGTGCTATATCAAATGCAAGGATTATTATTAATATCTGAATAGGCAGACAGAGGCTAAGGTTTAATGTCTCATCCGAAGGACTGCATCTCCCAACAGTTCAGTGAAATATCAGCCTGGACTATGAATTCGAAGTCCCTATATGGGGCTTGAACTCCCATACTTAGAAATGAGAGTGCAATGAAAACTGAGCCAAGCTGACACCTGATCTAAATTCCAAGTGAGTTGTCAAGTGGAGATGAGACAATTTTGCTGGTATAAAATGTACAAGGTACAGATTAACATCAGTCACAAATTCAACCAGAATAATTCACAAAACAATTTTGGATATTGTACAGGTGACATGGGGGAAAGTCAGACATCTCACAACCTAAGGCAGTAGACCACTAGCCCAACCCCAAACAATGATGTTCTTTTACTGTACACCTGATTCACAGCGATCATCTTCATATCTGATGTGGAAGCTATAAAATGCCGAGACAATGCTTAATGGACCACTTCCCTTAGCTGTTTAAGTAAAATCAATACCACTCGTTTTGCTGCTGGCAGTAGTCCTGAATCTAAACTATAGACGGCTTGTTTATTTGTCAGGCTGAAGTGAATTACAGTAAAAGCCCGTTTATCCAGCACCCTCGGGATCTGGCCAATGCCGGTTAAAGCGTGTGTACATGTTGAATGAAGATAGGGTTGGGCGGGTAAAAGGGTGGCCACCTCTACTTTCAGCAGAGGAGGAGACTATTGGAAGGAAAAATAAGAGCACTAATGAAAAAAGGGTGGAAAATAACGTCATATTTTGAACATCATATTTTGGACTTTGAAGGACTCTTTTAGTAATGCTTTGTCTTTTCGTTTGTAGTATTTGTTTGCTCTGTTTGGAAATACACTAACAGAGGATAACGTTATTAGAAGCAGTCCAGTGAATATTAGACTTTTTCTTGAAGAAGATAAATCAGTAGTAAAGATTGAATCACTAAACATACTAATGTACATTTATATTATTGTAAAATAAATCCCAACCTGTCATCTGCAGATTACTTTTACTTTCAATGAGTGTTTGTTAAAATGCAAGCTACTTAATAGGATTAGCAAGAAAAGTATTGCCTTGTTTAGTTGGTAATTAAGGATTGATCTGGTGCTGGAAGAAATGTTCCTACTACCAGGGGATTGCTTTGAATAAAATGTATGTATAGGTTGTATGTTAGGTATAGCTGATCCCTCAAGATAAAACAAGAATAATAAAATTGGTCACTTCAATCCATGACTGTTTGTGGGACACTGCCATGCGCAATTGACTGTCGCATTTTGCCCAGAAATATACAGTCAGTTCACTTTACAGTATATTCCGTGAAGCTCATTGAGATGTGAAGATGTGAAAAGTGCTATATCAAATGCAATAATTATTATTACTGTATTACCTCAATGCATTTTTAAAAAATCAACCAAACCCTGAAGGTGCAACTTAGAAAATATTTCACAGGAGTAAAAAAAAGTGTGAACAGTTCAAACCAGCTTATAGTAACCAGTTTGTACTAATATAGAAAAACGCAAATGTATAGGACAAAAAAAACTCATTGTAGTCCATCCAGGCATTCCCCAAGTTTTTTTCAAACAAAAACGTTGCACTATTTTCTCTCTAACACACACCAGTATAAATACAGGTGGTTAACTAAAAACTGGGTGGCAAGACTGATTGCTCTCTGTGCTGTATTTCTTCCAGATCCTGATCATATTGCAGGTAAACACCACACAGAGGGTTACATATTCAAAACTCTATTGAAAACATGGAAGCAGCCAAAGAATGATACACCCGTGAAGTTTCAGGTAAGCTTCTGTGACGAGCTTTGCTACTTACTTTAAAAACGGAAACCACACAAAATATTGCGATTCACAGCTTTTCTTAATGCAAAGCAATTAAAAAAACACATATTTTTAAAGTTCAATTTGTCTCCCACCAACTCAGTTATTAAAACTGTTTGATGTGAAATTGAGTTCTCCAGACCTGGAAGCTCTAGATTAACTTGCTTACCAAATCTCAGCAAGGGCAACATTAGTTGAGCTACATTTCGCTCCCTAACACTTCTGGGTTAGGGAGAGGGAAATCAGCCAGCGTTCTTGAATATCCAATGGTCAACATCAGAGGCTCAAGACATCTTATAAGCTATTATTAAATGTCAAAATATCTCATGTCCTTAACATTGTTTTTTATTATGGTTGTGCAGGATTTTGAATTTTTTTAAAATTCATTGTTCATTTGGAAACTGCATTCGCAATTCTTTAGGCTGACAGAGTGATTTTGAGCCTCTGCTGGGGGCAGGATCAGGCTTAGCTGTGATGATCTCTCTGTGGTTAAATAGCATACAAGCTTGCAGTGGCTGCTTACAATCCAGGACAATTTGAGGGGAGGGGTACCTAAGGTTACTAGTTGCATGACAGTGCCTCTGGGAAACAACAACAAAATTACATTTTAAAAACAGAAATTCTCTTTCAGCCACAATTGCAATTTGAATTCCCTCATGGGGAACACAATCACTGTTGTTTGACAGCAATGAAGGAATATCAGAATATAACTCTAGAGGTAAGTCCTACTGATATGCCCACAAATACACAGTCAATTCACTTTACAGTATAATCTGTGAAGCGCTTTGAGACGTCTAGAAGACATGAAGTTCAATACAGATTTTCTGACTAACTTACCGCATATTAGTCTGCTTTGTTCCCTGCCCCACCATACGCAGTCGGACTTTGAGCATATCTGCCCCATTGTCAGGAACTCCATTCTGGATTCCCTCTCACTCGCCCATCCCTCAACTCTTTCATTGTCCATCTGAAGACTTTTCCTTTTTGACCATGCCTTCGGTAATCTTTCTCCTCCCCGCTCCACATTGGCTATCACCCTCAGCTCGGGTGCGAACCCAGGACTGTCAAGTGCTTTTGGATGGCCTCCCGACTTGAAAGGCTGTATAAATGTAAATTTGTAGGGTATTGTAGTGTGAAATGGGCCCCAACTTTTTACAAATAATTTGCTCATCAGATGTATTTCACAGGTTCCACCAAGGTGATTTAAAAAAAATTATATTGAGCGTTTGTTTAATTGTTTGAGGATGGTACACAGTTTTGTATTACAGTGAAATGTCACTGGTTTAAAGTGGGGTGAAACAAATCAAACTATTTTACTTAGAAATGAAACATTCTTTACAGGTCTAAATATATTCTCACTGTATTTTACTCAATGGGAAATATTCTGTTGCCTTCACAGGAACTGCGCTACAACTATTATGATTCCAGCAGAAAAGACTGGAACTGCTTTGTGACTGAAAAACTAGCGGATACAGAAAATTTAGCGGCATCTGTAGTGCCTCCTTCTGACAATTCTAAAGATTTATTTAAAAATTATGAAGGTGCCAAACAGCCTGGCACTGGACAATTTAGTGTAGGTCGATGCATAAAAAAGATCTGTGTCAAGCCTGCAGACAATTCAGACTTACGTTCGTCTCTTCACTCAGCGTTCCCTAGGAGAAACTCTAAGTTATCAACCCCCCTTGGCTTAGATAAATTGTTCAATGCATCAGAGCAGAAGAGTGACTTTATGCCTTTAATCTCAGATGATTCAGAGAAAATTACAAGCATCTGTAGTAGTCTGGAAACAATAAAAGTCACAGAATCCCTCCCATTCATTCCGAGTTCAAGTGCGACACTGGTAGGTTCTGACAGAGACAGAGAAGACCAGCAAAATGAGATTTCAGCTAGTGCAACAAATTTAACAAAAACTGAATTTCCCGGCTCAATATCTAAATCAGAAGATTCCAACAATTCAGGTTTTAGTTTACCATGGGCACCACTAACTGGTCAGGCAAGCAAGCCGAAAGACTTCCGGTTATCTGACCAGTCCAGTGAATCATCCTTCAAATTTGGAGTGGCTGCTCTTACTTCAGCAAACAAAGTAGTAAATCAACAGCCATTATCAGAAGCGGCGGGTTTCTTCTTTGGCAAATATGAAAAGAAGGAATCTGCTACAAGTAACGCAACTGGTATTTTGACATTTGGGGCTCACAGTCAAACTGCCAGTGACGCATCTGTCAAATCTACAAAGGTGCAAATCGATGAAGAAAGTGGCCAAAAATCTAGCACTGCTACCAGCACACAACCTGCGTGCTCGATTGTTAAAGCACCAGTCTTTTATTTTCAAAGTGAATTAAACAAAGGTTTGCTGAAAACAGGATCTTTTAACTTTGGTACCCCTGTTTCCACATTGTATAAATGCAAACAAGCACCTGTTTCTCCCGTGACAACACCTTGTAATTTTCAATCCATGACGGATCCTAATCCCTTTTCGATGATTGCCCTAAACCTAGTAGCCTTAGGAAGTACAGGTGCAACTAACAGGGAAAGTTCAGCTCTTGTTTCTGGGTCAAATGCAGCAAAAGAAGAGTCCAAGGACTTTACGCTGACTTGGAAATCTGAAAATGGAGCTTCTATACTGAAAGAGAACAAGTCTGTTTCACCGATCTCTGTATCACCATCTCCTTCCAAACTGGAAGGAGATGTAGGTGATATCCCAGCCACTGTTTCTTCGATTGCTTCAGCTTCCACAGGAGCCTTTTCCTCACCACCTTCGTCCCTCTCACCATTGCCAGGTTTTTCGAGCTATTTTCTCACAACCCCTAGTGGTGTAAAACCATTGAATCTCTTCACCTCTTTCGCTGAAACTCCACTCGTCTTCTCCACAACCAGTTCAACCGGATCCAATCAGGTGGTGCCTACCACCATGGATTTCAGTGAGGGGCTCTTACTAACCAAGCGGCACTCAAGCAGCATTGCAACAGCCACTGTCAAACCAAAGACAGCCTCAACATCGGAAGTGCCATTACATTCAGCCAGATCTAAACATGTGGCGATTACAGCAAATTCCAATAAGACCTCAATTTTCGCTCCTCAATTTGCTACTTCTGTCAAAAATCCTCCTGTTTTGCCTGCTGTCAGTTCCAACATATCCAATCACATGGCATTTACTTCTATGAATCCCAGCGAGGATCCTTCATCAGCCTGCCAGCAACCAAACTCTGGCACACCAACGCCTGATGCTAAACCAAAGGAAGCCTCAACATTTGAAGTGCCCTTAATTGGTCATTCACTGGTATCGAAGATCAAATCCTTTTCGTCATTGCAGCCTTGCAGCAACGCATCTTTATGTTTTGGAAGCACCTTTGAGGGTTCTGCTAATGGCTCAAACAAAGAGAAGAATACTTTTACTTTCAGCGATCCAATCTACGGCAGTGCAAAAGCTCCACATTCATCTGAAGGCCAAAAAGATTCTGAGTGTCACCTCAATAATGCAAGCACCATGAGCAATGTTTCTTGGCTGGAAGCTGCTGCTAAGAATTTCGTCAAAGAGAATGATGTTATCACTCCAACAGCATTCACATCTGCACAAGATTCCGTACTCCACACAGGGCAACCTCCATCAGTCCTGCCATGTGCTGCATCCATGTCATCTGACAGCACTAGTTTGGTGGAAGTACAGAATGACTGCACAAGAGAAGAAGCTGCTCAGGAAGCAGTTACAGCTGCCTCACCTTTCACTTCTGCCGTTGTTCATCGCCCACTTTTTAATTTTGGTACAGAAGGTGTTTTCCAGTTCAAGCTGGAATTAAATAAACCAACTAATGTGCCAGAGAGCAAAGCAAACGACACAGGGAATTGCGAGCGTGAGCCCCAGGAAATGCTCCCATCCTGCCCGCCAGTTAATCACTCTTCAGAAACGGAAGATCAAGATCTTATCTTCTCTAATAAGGCAAAGCTATATCAGTATGACAGGCCCACCTCACGGTGGAAATTCCGAGCGGTCGGCAAAATTAAGGTATTACAACATAAGAGGAAAAAAATATCTCAACTGGTGATGTGGAGCTCAGTCAATAAATGCTGTGCCAACCACTGGATCACAAGAAATCTACACCTGCGGCAAATAAAAAACAGTTATGACAGCTGGGCGTGGCGTGCATTGGACTATTCTGAGGAGATGCCCATGGTTCTAGATCTAGCTGTGTGCTTCCAACTAAAGGAGACGGCTCTGGCTTTCAAGAAGGTTGTTGAGAAAGTGCAGAGCACAATGGAGGTTTGTCATTCGCCAGAACCAGGACTAAACTTTTCAGGGGTGAATGAAAAGTCCAACCAAAATGTGAACAACAGTCTCAGTGACCTGTCTGAAATTGATCAAGTAGCAATACAAGGTAAACCTGTAGAAGAGTTTTTGACTTCATGATCCTTGTATTTCATACAGCATCTTTGATGATGGGAGGATATTTCATGCTTTACAAGCGTGAGACCTGTGATGGAATCCAGGCAGATCAAGGCGAAAGCTTGAGCAAATTTCTTTACTCCACATGCCTAATAATAATCCATCCAAAAATACCCACAATAATAAAATTGGTCATTTTCAATCCACGACTGTTTATGCGCAATTGGCTGCCGGGTTTCGCCCACAAATATATAGCCAATTCACTTCACAGTATATTCTGTGAAGCGCTTTGAGACATCGATAAGATGGTAAAAGCGCTATATCAAAATGCAAGGATCTAAAAAAATGTAAGGATTATATGATGTAAACTATATTCTGTTGGGCTGCTGGCACCTTTTGAATCACATACCTTGATAATGATGAACAGATGTCAGTATGTAACAGATGTATATGTTGTGCATTTTATTTGTATAGAAGATGAGGAGAAGCAAGAGGAAGAAGCAGTAGGTGATGTATTAATAGTGAAGGAAATTGAACCGATTTCGCAGGAGATACCTCTGGCCACAGTGTTGCACTTTCCACCAACCTTCTGTTGTGACAATCAGCCTGCCCACCACAGCAGTGAACAAGAAGGTATGTTTCAAAATTATTTTAAGTTATCATTTTACAAATTTGTGATTGTGAAGGAATTGAGTGGAATTTTAAGAAGAAGAATCCTTGCATTTGATATAGTGCTTTTCTTCCAGATGTCACAAAGTACTTCACAGAATATTCTGTAAAATGAAATTGAATGTATATTTGTGGGTTAAATGTGGCAGCCAATTGCACATAGCAGTGTCCCACAGTCATGGATTGGTGACCAAATAATTTTGTTGAGGAATTATTATCAAATCTTCTGCCCTTCAAGTGGCTTTTCCTCTCTATTAACAATATAATTGTGGCAAAGATTTTTTTTCACCAAATAGCTGTTTGATGCTCTCATCTGATTCTTCAATAAGTAATCGATTCCATGTAATCAGCCCTCTGCAAAGTGGTTGCATCCATTATGCTTCATTGTCTTTTGAACTTGAGCCTATCCTCTGTTGTTTTTTTAAGTCTATGACAATGTTAAACTTATTGTTATGGTATTATTATCCTTAATATTTGATACAGCACTTTCCATATCTTCTAGATGTCTCAAAGCGCTTCACAGAATATACTGTAAAGTGAATTGACTGTATATTTTGTGGGCAAATCGCAGCAGCCAATTGCGCACAGTGGTGTCCCATCCCAAAATATAATAATAATCCTTGCATTTGATATAGCGCTTTTCACATCTTCTAGATGTCTCAAAGCGCTTCACAGAATATACTGTAAAGTGAATTTGACTGTATGTACAGTAAAAGCCCATTTATCCAGCACCCTTGGGCCAATGCCGGCTAAAGCGCCTTCCCGGATATTCGGAAAAAAGTAATACATCGTGCTAGATAAATTCCAGTTAATCGAATGCGGACCTTTTTTTGAGGTGCTGGTTATACGGAAGTTACGATTGATCGGATCACGGATAAACAGGCTTTTACTGTATTTGGGAGAAATGCGGAAGCCAATTGTGCATAGTAATGTTCCACAAACAGTCAAATATTGAAATGACCAATTTATTATTTTTTTGAGGGATTATTATTAAACATGTAGAGTAAGGAAACTTGTCCAAGGTTTTGCCCTGCGTGGAATTGAACCCAGGTCTCTCGCTTGTAAGTCGAGTGCTCTTACCCACTGAGCTACAGGACTCCACGTGTGTATCTGTGTGATATAGCACCTTTCACATCTTCTGAACATGCTGTTATCAAATGCAAGGATTAGTTTTACTATGTCCTATTTTTTAAGTCAAATTATTTCTACGGCCTCCTAGTTGTAGGACATCTTGTGGCTTCATGTTTTCTCTTCTCCCTCCCATCTCAGTTGAGATGTGACAATTGAAGGAATACATGAATTCAATAGATAGGCTAAGAGTTTTGACATTGTAATGTGCCTTTCCAACACAAGTAGATCGATCTTATGAAAGGATATTTGTATAGATCCCTAATGACCATTTGAAATATTCTTGACTTTTTTGGGGGAAATAATTCTTGAAGATATAACTTTGGTTTCTGTATAGGTGTTTTGAGTCCTGAAAGTTAAGTGATGCTGAACTGTTAAAGAGACACATTTGAATTGCACAGGCACATGTCGTAATCAGCACCAGAATTTTTTTCCCCAAAAGTGTTTGGTTAAAAGGGTAACACGAGTTACAATTTGTACTTTTTAGTCAATCATCTGCTAGAAGTACAGTAAAAACTTGTTTATCTGATACCCAACCAACCGGCATGCTCAACCAACGCAATCTCCCACTAATACAATTCAGCATTCCAGCAACCGGATCTCATATCGTAGCCATCCGGGACACTCACAGTATGCTCATAAGCATGCGCACCTATTAAACTTACCGATCATTTTACCGAGTGTGCTGGAATGCTTTATTGGTAAGTATCCATACAATATTCTGTTATTATTTAGTCTATTATTAATATGGTATGCTTTAAAATAAGTTAATTTTTTGTTTAGGATTTTCAGCAACTTGCTGGCATATTTGATTAATTGGCACCGGTCAGGTCCCAAGGGTGCTGGATAACAAAGATTTTACTTTACTGTACAAGGTTTGAGATCAAAGAATAAGAAAGACAATTGGAGGCCGGGCCTTCAGTTTTTCTGCTCCGACCCTATGGAATTCCATCCCCCAATCCCTCCGTCTTGTTTCTTCCCTTTCCTCTTTCATGGCCGGTTTGAAGACTTTCCTCTTCGACCGTGCCTTTTGTTCCACCCCGAATTTTTCGACCTCCCCTACCTGTTTCACCCCTTCCCGTACACTCCCCTCCCAGCTCGGGTCACACGCCTCCTGTGCAGCGCCTTGGGACGTCCTCCCGACGTGAAAGGCGCTTTATAAGTGTAATTTGTTGTTAATTTGTTGTTGCTATAGTGAAATATACATTGAGACACTTTTTTTTAAAAAAAGGCGGACTAGAAAATTTGAATGATTCTTTGAATTTTTTTTTAAATGCATTCACTTTCAGAACAAGATCTCAGCCTGAAGGAAGATTCAAGATGAATCCTTTATTTGCAGTAATTTCAAGAGAAAACTGAAACCAACATGTACTTACTACAAGGAGCAATTTGGTAATAGATAAGAATTCACACTTCGTGCCTACTAATTACTTTAGGAAGTTTCAATTTGATGCTCTCCGAATCTAGTTTTAAAAAATATATAACTTTATCAAACATCATTTCCTAGTATTAATCTTGATTCATGAGAAATAAAGGATGAGATGGTAGTGTTAGACTGACCTTTTAGAAACGTCAGATTTAGTTTGGGGGTGATTGGAGATCTCTCTGTAATTACTTTTGTGTTCATTGGCAAAAATGTCCACTTATACATGTTTCTTGAAGGGCCTTTGACATGTTATTTCAGTTTGCACAACTGCAATGGCTTATATTTTGTTCAATAAAATGTTTATACTCATACTTGTATGTATCACTCTGGGAATGGAAATGAATAGGCTACATTGATCAGTACAGGTAAGCCTCGATTTACGACACCTCTAGGACATTTCGATTGAAGGACCATAATTTTTTAACACCTTTTGATCGATATACGACACTTGGATTCGTTTTAAGGACCAACATTTTTTTTGCACATGCGCAGTACATATTTTGGATATCCCGGGCGCATTTCGCGTGTGCTTTTTGTCCATACGCAGTCCATAGTGTATATATGGGTAAATATAGGGTAAATCCAAGCATTTGAACTGGCCAATAGGATGTCGCCACGTAATTGCTTAAAAGCCAGCTGATTTTGAAGCGACACCATGCCAGTATTACAGTCATTTCCGAACATTCCCAAGCAACTTCGAGTGATTTACAGCCTCTACCGTAATTATAGCAAGTCGGGGAGACAGCAGTAAGTGAAATAAGCAGTGGTGACACCGCTAGCAGCCAGAAACCCTGGAAAGTCATCACTTTAAATACCAAATTGAAGGTGATAAAGCACATTGATTCTGGTGAAAAAGGTACAGACTTCAGGAGGGCTTCAGGGTTAGCTAGATCGACGGTGGCTACTATAAAGCAGAATAAGGACAATATACTGGAAAGTTCAAGGTGGGTTACAGCTACAGGTGCAAGCAGATTAGCAAAACGTAAGGAGTGATGTGATGGAAAACATCAAAAGAATGCTGAGTGTCTGGATTGAGGATCAGAACCAGCGTAATACACCACTCAACACCCTGGTTATCCAAGAGAAAGCAAAATTATTGACAGGGAATTAAATGATCAGGAAGGAAAAGTCTCAACGACACCATCTTTCAATGCTAGCAGAGGGTGGTTTCAAAGGTTTAAAAGATGCTATGGGCTCCACAACATCAAGATGAGTGGGGAAGCTGCAAGTGCCACTACTGTCACACTGCCAGTATTAAAGTTTGCCAGTAGTGTACTGTATTAAACTTTGCCAGTATTAAAGTACAATACTGTAGTTACCCCAAATACCCCTTCTTGCCTATGTGTGTTAATTTGTGTGTTATGTGTGGTTTTGTGTGTTACTTAGTGGGTTTAAGGTCTGAAAATGTTGTGAAAAGTATACATCTCTGGTTATATAATGGGACTGCATGGGAAATCGCGTTTCGCTTTAGGATGTTTCGATATACATAGTTTTTTCAGGAACATAACTCCATCGTAAATAGAGGTTTACCTGTACAAGTAATTTAAGGACAAAACCAACAGTCAATTTTAGTTTTAGATAAGACTTAGATAGCAGGACTCTTAGACAATTTCAGGGGTATTCCCGTACAGCCAGTACTCACCATCAGTGGTTTGAAGGGGAAAAGATGTCCAAAAGCGCATTCAAAGAGGTAAGTTTTGATCTTGGCTTTGAAATGTAGGGAATGAGCAAGTCAGAGCAGACTCCAGGATAGTTTCACAAATACCACCATTTCACTGTCAAATCAAGAACAATCAGGGGAGACCAGCAGATACAGATCTACCCTCCTCTACCTACCTGCCACTGAACAAAATGCGTAATTGCTTCCAGTAGTACCAACCCAGCCTACACCACCACTTAGTGTGTATATTAACATTTATTATTTACCCACAAATTCCATTGGCTTTCAAATTATTTAGTGGATAGAAAACTGCAGAATTTCTAGTTGTGGGTCAAAATGATAACATTTGCACTTGCTAATTGACATTTTTGCTTTGTGAGATGAAGAAAACTCTAGGGGGAGAAAAAACACACACAGCTGTTTGCTTCATTTAATGCTGGCCTTTTGTCTCTCCCCAATGTTTGCTTACTTAGTTCACCAATTATTGAATGTCTAAATGAAATATTTGCAAACAGGAATCTCAATTCACAAATCAAAAGTGGATGTGGAATATCATTTATGAATATGTTTTACCTGCAGCATACCTCAACTTCATTTAACCTATTACATTAGCAATGTCAGCCCTTAAAGCAGCTTCCTGGTGTTGCTTTTGGTCCTAAGAAAGCTTAATGTTTTCTGGAAAAAGTGTTATTTTTATGAAAATTGAAGCATCTTTTTGTTCAGAGCAGCTGGAAATTGAGAAATAAGTCCTGGATATAGTATGGTATGCATAGACAGTGCCAGGTGTAAAGAAAACCAGCAACATTTTTTAAAACATCTTTATTTGAAGAAAATATTCTTCCAAAGGTGTTTCATTTATTACATTGAAATGAAAAAGCTTAAAGAATTTTTGCATTCACCCACAGTTTTTACCATTGAAATTGCCATTCACCTTTTAAGAAAAATACATAACAGGAATTAAATGTTATAACTATGCCCAAAATACCTTTTACAAAGACTGTATAGCAGCACTTTATTTCCTCCTGGGCGGAAATTCCTGAGGTTGGGAACTCAGCATACAGAAGATCAATAGTTCAAGTCCAAGTCCCACTCCTCTGGGCCACAGCACATTGGCACTCCAATATACTGTGCCGGTGTTCTTCTGAATAAAATCCTCTTAACTTGTTTCCTCCCCCCAATTTTTCCTCTGCTCCTGATGGCAAATTACTAATTTTTCCCTTTATTGAGGTATGGTCCCATGGGCGCCCCTATGGTATCTCACATAAGGAAGCATTCTTCATGTGCAAACTTTGATTGTGCATCTATTTTACTGCAGAGGGCATCATAGTGGATTCCAATCTTGTTCTCACCCAACCTCCATATAGATGGACACACCTTTAACAGGGCAGAGTCTCTGGATGAGCAATCATAAGAACCCTTGCTGATTTTCCTAATCGAGTGGCAATTGAAATCAATTGTAGCAAACCCAACTACTGCCAAGCTAGCTCAGCACAGACCAGAAGTCAAACCTGCTGCTGGTCTGTTGTGGCTTAGTACAGCACTGGACGGTGCCCTTTACTCACTAGGACATTGGGGCTCTTACTTAAATTTGAAACAAAACTGTAGGGTATGTACAGCAGATTCTGTTCAAGTAGAGGGCTGCAGATAGACAGCTACTTTGTCAAATTACCCCAGGAGTATCACCCAAATTTAGTATGTGCAAATTATAGAATTGTGACTGTGTGTGGGTAAGGGGAGAAAGATGGGGAAGGGCTTTCAAGTGTTTCCCCCTTTTATATCTCCTTGCAAAAAACAAAAGTATTTTTTTAAGCCTTCCGTGGTTGGAGCAGCTGATCATTTCAAACCTTTCTCCGACCACACGGGGCTTAGTTAATACACCTTCAACTTGACAAATGTGAGGAAGGATCCTCATTGTTTTAATGGGAAATGTGACTGACCCAATTTCACCTCCTGCCTTGATTGGACCTGAAACATCAGGTCTGGACTAGGTACTGAAGAAGCAATAAAGTTTATGATTCTCCTTCCAGGTAGCAAAACTCTATTGACGGGGTGGGGGGAATGGGGAAGATAAGTGTATTTTGTATCAACATCGAATACTGTTGACCCAAATTTTTTTTGTGCTCAGTGCAAGGTTTCAGCTGAATTACTACAATGTCTACTTTTTAAAAAGAATTAAGCTTAAGATTAAAGTATGTGGAGTACAACATACTTGCGTACGACTTCCATTTGCTTAGAATTTCAATGCCATACACGTCACATCCAAAAATCCAGATTTGTTTTCTTTTGATGTGGTGGCTTTTCTGGTATAATGTGGGAACTGAGACTTTAACTTTTTATCTTTTCGAATTTTTGGTAGAAGGACTCGTTCAGTTGTTCAAATGCCAACACCACGTTGTCCTGTTCGTTATCGCAGAGTTCTTTCAGGGAGGTTCTGGGGGGAGAAGAGGGGAGGGGAAATAAAAATTTAAAAATCTTACAACAATATTCTGCTCCCAGAGCATTACGTTCTTCTTTGTTTGTTTGCCATCACTATAATGCACCCACATATTTGGCAGATTGCAATTTCAAAGTAGTTTCAAAGTAGTTACTAAGTTAGACTGAATAATTTTATAATTGGGTTATAAATGCTTTGTGTTCGCCACTTTAATGGCAAACCTCTTATTCAGAATTATATACATCCAATAAAACAACTGATAGGACAAGTTATGCTCTCCATATAATTTTCCAGACTGAAGTTCATATTTGTGGTTTATAATTTAGCAAAACCTTCCAGCATTTTATAGTTCTTGTTAAATACAACAGGAGTGAAAAGATAATAAAGATTATTGCTGGATAGCCCAACTCTGTACGGACAGATTGTAATTCCAAATAGGTATTTAGTATAGTGCAATGTTTTGCCAAATGCACCTTCTTGAAAGCAATTCCTAAGCAATACACCACCATCTATCCTAGTTTTTCTGTCATAACACAAGGTAACCGTGCAGTGAAAAACATGTCTTTAAAAAACACAAATTAAGTTGCATCATTCCAAAGTGTGTTTTGTGGCATTAAAGTTAATTGACTATTTCTAAGCAAATGTAGGAGAATTAAGTTGTAACCAAACTGGAAAAAGCATCATCTACAGTAAGCAAACAGCCTTCATACCTGATTGAATAAAGGACAAGTCGGAAGTCATTGAGGGTGTTGTAGGCATCTCCCAGATGCAACCTGAAAGGAAGAAAAATGTTTAAATATTCTCTTTTCACCTCCTTTTCCTCTCAATTTAGCATCAAAAGAAGAGCATAGTCCAACACAGCAGCAACACTTACATGTTGTCATTCATCAAAGCCTTTAAAGAGCCATGCTTGTAAAAATCCAGGGCATATGCATTCAACGGCATTTGCCTGCCTTGGGTGTCGTATTTCTTCAGTCCGAGCAAAGGGATGTTACTTGAGTTAATGTCAATCGTGCGCAAAGCAATCTGAAATAGCAGATTCCAAAAGATTATTAATTAGAAAAAAATCTCCACCTGAAAGTAGGTGGATATCTGTCTATCCACTCTCTAATGAGCAACTAAATGCTGCAAGTTTACATTTCTCTACTCTAAACAATATAATTATAACTTGATGTAGTGCCTTTCATGTCGGGAGGATATCTCCAAGCGCATCAGAACATATACATTGTAAAGTGATGTTTTGATTAAGCACAGCAATGTTCCACAAACATCCAAGGAATGAATGACCAATTTTATTTGGGTGATTGTTGTCCAGGCCTCACGTCAATGTCTCATTAAAAGGATGCATCTCAACAATGCATTGGAGTGTAAGCCTGGACAATACTAACCCAGTTGTTAGTTGATTGGCAGATCGCTTTTCCGGGGGTAATAATTCCTTTGAAATAATAATAATAAATTGGTGACTTCAATCCAAGTCTTTGGGACACTGCTGTGTGAATTTGGCTGAGGCATTTTGCCCACAACATATACAGTCAATTCATAGTATATTCTGTGTTGTGCTTTGAGATGTCTCGAAGGCAAGGATCATTATCAAATGCAAAGATTATTATTATATACAAGTTCAAAGGCCCAACACAACAGGGCTTGAACCCACAATCATCTGATGGGGTGAGATGAGCGTAAGCATGGTCTTCTTGCAGCAAAGAGTACTTACATTGTCTACGTTATATGTTTGGAAAAGATCCATGTTGGTAATGCCAGATAAACGTGCAAATGGTGAAACAGCATTGGTGGGATGTTTTCCAGGAGTGGTCAGATTTGCTACTAATGTCCCTTCACCAGCTGACACAGGCTGGGCACCTGAAAAAGCTAAAGGATGTGAAGGAGGAAAGCACACAAAAGTCACTGAAGAATAGTGTCACTCGGCTAATTGTTTCTATACTGGACAATCCTAGATACCAGATAATATCACTTACGTTGGAGGACATCTCAAAATGCTGCTTTGGATTTAGTATAACATGTAGAAATTATGTGGCAGCCTATTTGCACACAGCAATGAAGTGAATGACTTAATTTTTTTTAATTTGGAAATTTGCAGGCCAGAACACTGGGAGACATGCCCTATTTTCAAACAGAGCCATAGGATATTTAACAATCACCTGATCAGGCAGAAGAAACGTCAGTTTAACATTGCAACCAAAGAACCACACCTACAATAATGCAGCAATCCCCCCACCGCATATCAACTTAGTTTATACGAGTAGAGTCTCAACATGCATACTGAACCCACAAAACACAAATAATGCAAGGATTAATAATTGATTTAAATTGGTACTACTGCTCTCAAAGTCTGTGTTCATGCCAAAGCATTACAGAGGAAAACCTCTCTGGGGGCAAATCCATTTTGTAACTGATGTTACAGATGCAGGATTTTTGCATAATAAAGTTGAATACAGCTAAGTAATTGAGACTGACAGGACTATATCCTGATAATGGTTATAAAAACTGTGTGTAAGGAAGTGAAGAGTACTGAGCTTTTTGCATTGACTGTTTCGTTTCATGGGCAATGGGCAAGAACTTGACGGTAACTGACGTTATGCAAAAAGGACACCAAAAACCTGGGAACTATATTGCACTAAGATATTTCATGTCCCTGCACATTCTGGGAGATGATTTTTATGTGAGACTATGATTGGTTTTCATACTACAGCTGGGCAATAGAGTAAGGAATTTGGGCAGGTATGCATTGAATTATTGCCATTTTAACATGCAAGTATGGGTAACTAATGTTACATAACTGACGTTACATTCCTTTTTGCTAAGTGTAAGAGATCATACAATTGGAAAACCCCAAGTAAGCTGTATTTAGAGTCTTAGACCTTTGCACCAGTATAGACAGAACATTAACCAGGGTGCCACAGAAGCTCTTGCCTGGTTACCTGGTTGCCCATGGTACGTAAAAGTTAAAATCAAGCAAATACTTCTTGCGAAGTAAGCTATTTGCCCAATTTGAGCTGGTGGAAAGTCCATTTTAATTGTATTAAACAGTTATAGGGTTACATAAATTTTATGCTCAGGCAAGTAATTTTTCTAATATTGAAAAAAAACTCATTTGCCTAAGTGGGCAAATATTTAAGAAAATTTTACTTATCACCCAGATTTGAATACAGTAACGAAGTTCGTGGCAAAGAAAAAACATAACTGAGAAAAAAATTGTTTAAGAAAGGACTCCAAAAATGAGTTGACAAAATGACAATACATGGATGATCCATTTTATAACTTTAGTAAAGGGCAGACACACATGTACAGTATACATGTAGCATCTTTCACTTTATTTCTAAAGAAAGTTGACTATGATAATCATTTAAGACCAACAGAAAATAAAAGAAAACAAGGATTTCATGTCAAATACGCATCCTGGAAGCAACATTGTTTTTGGTATATATTGGTTCAGATAGAAACAGAAGTACATGTACATGTGAAGTGAAAAACAAGGAAAAACAAATACAAAAAATTAGGGTCCGGCGATATATCGCTAAAACCTGATATAATTTTCATATTGATACGCCGATATAGGCATTTCAAAAATATCGATATATCGCAAAGTCGATATATCGAGGGAAAAAATTGGAATGCGCGCACTGAACTGCAAGACCCAGAATGCTCACCTCTATACACAATGCACAGACCGAGGTGCAAAGCCGCCATATTGTATTCATAGTCCTAGAATACAATATACAGGTATGCAAGGGATGAGAGAGGGAGACGGCTGGGGAGGGGGGGGGTGGGGGGGGAAGACGGCTGGGGAGGGGGGGTTAGAGATATATGCTATAAGGCCTTGCCCCGTCCTATCTTTCCGACCTACTCTCCCCCTATAAGCCCACCCGGACCCTCTGTTCAGCAGGACTTGGCTTGCTCAAGCCCCCCCGCCCGAACCGCCTCACCATCGGAGGCCGGGCCTTCAGTTTTTCCGCTCCCACCCTTTTGAACTCCATCCCCAAATCCCTCCGCCTTGTTTCCTCCCTTTCCTCTTTCAAGGCCGGTTTGAAGACTTTCCTTTTCGACCGTGCCTTCTGTTCCCCACCTAATTTTTCGACCTCCCCTACGTTTCTTACCCACTCCCGAACACTCCCCTCCCAGCTCGGGTCACACGACTCCCGTGCAGCGCCTTGGGACGTCCTCCTGACGTGAAAGGCGCTCTATAAGTGCAATTTGTTGTTGTTGTTAGGTGAGGTCTCACTGAGGCCCTATACAGTTGCAGCAAGACTTCCCTACTCTTGTACTGTAACCCCTTTGCAATGAACACTAAGATGTTGTTAGCCTTTCTAATTGCTTGCTGCACCTGCATACTAACTTTCTATGATTGATGTACAAAGACAACTAAATCCCTCTGAATAGTGACACTACCTAGTCTCTCACTCTCTAGAAAATAATCTTGCCCCCAACCTCTGGAACTCCATCCCAAAGTCCCTCTGCCTCGCCCCCTCCCTGGCCTCCTTCACATCTTGCCTCAAGCCTCTCCTCTTCGATGGACCCATCGGCAACTGCTTCCCCACCCCCCGTCCATAGCTCAGGTCTGAAGCAGTAACTGTCCACTGCCTTGGGACATCCCCCCCAACATGAAATGCACTATACAAATGTAATTTTGTTGTTGTTCTTTTCCATTTTCTACAAAGACAGAACCCTTCACCGATATATACAAATATAACAAGTTATATTATGTAAGATATGGAAGTTGAGAAAGAAATTATGAAATATCTGCTCATGAATTCATAGGATTAGTTTGTAGCCAGTGGATAGGAACTCTAATGATTTTATTTTGCTTCTTGGGAATATAAAAAAGGCAGAATACAGAACATAGTTTGATCTATACTAAAACCCAAATGCAATATAGCAAGTATTATTAACCGCTAAGTATGTAATAGATGGGTGGTGGTGGGGGGAGGGGGAGGCTTGATCATAAGGGATAGGATTTAGGATTAAAAACAGGTTAGTGCTCAATGCTTTGGGTTGATAATATTAAGTGCATTAAATTACATTGGTTTGAATTTTTGTCACATCTGGTGAATCATGTGTTTGTTCTGTGTACTTGTACAGCTAAAAGAACTGTTTTTTTTAAATAATAACGCTGGAACCACAACAGCACAGACAACAACCGGTAGTTCCATTTTAGTTGCTCAAAACATAGCAATATTTTCTCACTCTCCTGCCACATATTTCTGCCAATAAAGTTTGCACTCTTCATTACTGCTCTATGGTGGACAGGAGTTCCAGTGGATACTTTCCTGCTGCGTTTCCTCTCTATTCACCAGCAAAGTATCTTTAACGCATTTGTGCAATCAAATAACAGTAGTAATAATAATGCTATAAGGAAATTTGCTGCCCAGGAAATTTGCTGCCCAATGTATGACTACATTGAATACATGCTCCATTGTACCATCTCCCTGTCCTTCAACCCATTCTAATCTCTTTGGACTGCTTGATACTGTGAGAAAGTCCTGTATCTTTGAGTAGTACTTTTGAAATCTTTTAACACAATGGACTTATGACTTCAAACTAGAAAAGACCAAACAAAACGGCCTAAATTCTTACCTATTCTGCTCAGAGGAAGTTGGCTTTCTTCCACCATATCAGCCTGGTTTGAGGCAGAAAGAAGAAAGCATCCAAAGGTCTCCTGGATGGATCGGTTGTATTCGTCAACTGCATTTGCAAACTCTTGAGGGAGGTCATCCAGGAAAACCTAGAAATGTAAACGGCAGCACGTCAGCAATTCCTGCCAGCTCTTGTGTAACCGAGTTCCATGTAAATCAGAAAGAATCAAACTGCTCTGGTTTAATTTCTCATTTCTGTTGCCCGTCAGTTCAAGGATTCCTAGGCAATAATAAAGTATCCTTTGAATTTTTAAGTACAGTATAATTAGATTTACCCTTTGCTTCTCTACGACACATTGATCGATTCCCGTTGATTGGAAGGTCACAAACGTAATGTTGCTATTTAAGATGAATGGGAGAGAAAAAATGGGGAACTATAGACCAATTAACCTGACATCAGTGGTAGGGAAAATTCGAGTTTATAATTAGGGACGTCGTCATGGGGTAGTTAGAAAGTCATAATAAGCCATGATCTTATTAAATGGTGGGACAGGCTCGAGGGGACGAATGGCCTACACCTGCTTCTAAGTCTTATGACACTTATGTCAGTTTGCTCCCAACACTTTACTAATTCTACTGCAGGAAGGCCAAGGGAAATTTAAAACAAAATGCATCTGCAGTAATTGGGATTTTGGTCAAGAGAAATTTTGTTGTGTAAAAAGCTTCACAGCTACATAAAGATACAGGTTTTCCTTCATGCTGAACAGAAATATTGTACACTTAAGTTCAAAGGCAGTTCTAATCAGAAACAGAATTTCTAGAATCATCTTGAAACTTGGGGAAACTATAAAATATACAATCCTGGTAAAATGTTAGTACTATATTTGTGCAATGGTAATTATTAACATAATTTAAGTTAAAGAATGAAGTCAGCAGTTTGTGAACCAAGATACTTAATAATAGCATTGCTTAGAACGCAACCGCCAAGATGTTGGATCCAGCAACAGTGAACAGTGTTTTACCAGGGGTTGTTTTATAGAAATATGCATTTTATATAGAAAAAATACACACAAAAATATATTTTTCATATCTATAATACACATACAAATATACATATCGCACTCAAGAGATACATCTACAAAAATATAGTCAAAGCAGCCACAGGTACTGCTATAAAATTACAGGCCGAGAAGCCTATGTTTCTCACTTGCATACCTTTGATTGGCGAAATTTAGCCCAGCCTTCCTCAGTGGAACATGATGGCAAATACATCCTTCCAAAGAGATTTGCTAATATCAGAACTAAGGTCTCCATCACTTCTTCAGAAAAGCGGGGTGCAGCTGCCAAGAACATTATAAAAACAATAAATATTCTCAGATAAATAAATAACTCTTTATTCTCGCTTTCGATACAGTGCAGGCAAAACCCTACTACGTGGAATGCAAATCAATTACAAATTACAAACCCCATAAGCACTGTGGGGTTTGAAATTCCTCTTTAAAAGCATAGCGATGGGAGCTTAAGGCAAAATTCCAGGATTTCTTGACGTTGATGGAATAAAACACCTAATGAGATAAATGTCTTATTTCCAGTAAGCTCGGGAAATTTTATTTTAAAATATTTTTTAAATTAAAATATTGGCTTGTGAGGATATTGTGTTGTATATTGCAAACAAGAAGGCCTTACCTTTTCCCACTGCTTCCTCAGGCTGGGAGCATATCTTATGAAATAGACCTTTTACCAGGAAGCTGACAAAGACAAAATTAGCCGGTTCATGATAATGTAAGTGGGTCACCAGTCCTGCAAATCCATGTGGTGTCCCTTCTTGATCCAGGAACCCCTACAAAAATCAAACTTCTGTATTAGAAACATAATATTTTGTCAAATTTTCACCTTTTCTTAATTGACTCACTTATGCTGGACACTTGAGCAATCATGCTGAGTAATCTCATTGTGTGAGCATTGACAGTATATGTTGATGCCCTGTTTGTTTGAGAGTCTAACCATGCACCTCATTCAATGCTAACATACTAGCAAAAATAACAATTATAGGTATATTCTCCACATCAGCTAAAGCAAACATAATACAGTAAACACCTGATAACCTGACCCTGGCTTAACTTCTTATTACCACTTAAGTCATTCATTATGCTCTCAACATTCCAAGCACATTTATTTAGGTACTTACACATAAATCTAACTCACCACTCCAGCTAACTCGTCACTGAGCTCTTTTTCATTCGAGTGGCAAGGAGCTCACTGACTACATTTATCAAGATCATCAATTAATTTGTCTGTGATCACACAAAAAGCAGGGAGACATTCTACTACTTTGGAAATATTTAGAATTCTGTGTTTGTAATGAGCCTTAGATATTATTCCTGAAAACCTCATTTGAAACAAATATAATCCCCCTGACCAACACAAACAACTTCCTGAAACTATGGGATTTCCTAGTCCTGCTAGGCTTTCTCTCCGAGTAGTTTGTTCAGCGACACAAGGGGATGACGTGTGATTAGAAAACTGGACGGAGAATAACTGTTTCTTTTCAGTGTACAGTAAAAGCCCATTTATTCGTGACTCGATCAACCAGAACTTTTGTATCACTGGTACGTCAAAAAACATGTCCCCATCTGATTAACCGGATGTTATCCAGCACAATCGCTGTGGCTCATTTAAGGACTCGATTGTCACACGAGAGTACTGCACAGGTATTTCGGCTTGCCGCTAGTAGAGCCTTAATGTCACGCTACTGTTTTCACTGTACACCTATACCCTAGCATTGAAGCTTCAAACCAGGCATCTACCAGCAAAGGTGATTTTTAGGTGAATTTTTAGGTGAATAACAAAGGTCTGTTATTATCTGGTCTATTATTAATATAGAATGTGTTAAAATAAGCTAATTTTTTTTGTGTTGGGTTTTCTGAGTCGCATCCAACCGAATATCCGGCATGCCATTTAACTGTTGGCCAGGTGCCGCGGGTGCCGGATAAACAGGCTTTTACTGTATTTTGTTTGTACCCTGAAAGAGTTGTGGAGGCAGATTCAATAACAACTTTTAAAAGAGAGGTGGATGGTTATTTGAGGAGGACTGGTTGCGGGATTATGGGGAGAGAGCTGAGGAATGAGATTGACTTTGAATTGCTCTTTTCAAAGAGCCAGCACAGACTCGACGGGCTGAATGGCATCCTTTTGCGCTGAAAAATTCTATGATTGTATCATTTTGGTTTAAAAAATGGAAATACTCAACTTTAATCATTAATGAAAACTGGACTGTAATGGTCTTACGCCATCCAGACAAACTATAGTTTATCTAATATTTCCAGCTTGTTAAAATATCTCTACAAATGTTTTGGGGGACGTTCTCCCGAAGTGAAAGGCGCTTTATCAATGTAATTTTGTTGTTTTTATACATAAATGCAGGGCTAATTTTAAGTGAACAGAAACTAGTCTGCTTATCATTCAGCCAAGTGTTGCGATTCATGAGTTTTGCGTTTTAGTTTATTTAACTAACAATGTGAGGTTACCTCACCCGATCATGTGATAAAAGGAGAAGTAACAATTGGCGTAGTCGGCAGGATATTCAGTGGCACTAAACAGAGGAGAGTATTCGGTAGTTAAGAGAAAGACGGTAACGGCTAGAATTAATAAGTGTTGATGTTAGTGTGTTTTGTGTGATTGTGAACGTGGTTGGTGCTGCGTCTCAGAAGTTCCTTGGTGGGAACTGAAGCATAGAAGTGGGGGTCCTCGGTGGGACCGGGTGTAACGTGGTTAAGAGGACGGTTGGTGCCGTGCCTTGAAGTATGGTTGGTGCTGTACTCGGTCAAACGCGGTTGGTGCGGCGTTTGGAGAGCAGTTCCTGGGTGGGAACTGAAGGTGGTCATCGGTGTGACCACTGGTTAAAAGGACGGCCGGTGCCGTGCCTCGGAGTGCGGTCGGCGCTGCACTCGGTTAAGTAGGTCCTTTTTAACGGGACTGGAGGGTTACATTTAAGTTTAAAGGAGCCTGAGGAAGGATGGGGGAAATCCTATTGTTGCTCCTACTCCTGTCGGGAGTGGTGAGGGTCAGCCCGACTAAACACACTGGGGCAAACACTTCTTATTCCTAACAGCACATAAAGCAGCCCGAGCACTGGAGATATCTAGTTGTTGGGTGTGCACAGCCATTCCCCATAGTGCAAGCGGCGGTTAATGTTAAGACTCCGCAGATCTGTCTGGCCCGCTGTGCGTCCGCTGTAATTCCTGTCCCGGTGTCCGTTGTAACAAAGACACCTGAGACAGCTGCGTATGAGTTTGTGCGTCTTGTTATGATGCCTCATGTTAATTCGGCATCAAGGTGTGGACTGTTGCGATTCATGAGTTTTGCGTTTTAGTTTCTTTAACTAACAATGTGAGGTTACCTCACCCGATCATGTGATAAAAGGAGAAGTAACAATAGTGCCTACATGCCAAAGTAAGCATGGTCAATGTAGGTACAAGGCCAGAGTGAGGTCTTGCAATTGGCTGAGTAACTGTTCTGGCGACACGTGACCGCAAGAGCCTTGACCTTTTAAAAGCGTCGAGACAAAGGAATAAGCAGAGCGGAGACGGAGGAGAAACAACTGATGGAAGATACTGTAACCGACAGTAGGTTGCAGAGGATAAAGAATCAACCTCTTGCTGGACAGTATACACCATTAAGGGTTGCAGAGAATAGAAAGAATCAACCTCTTGCTGGACAGTATACACCACTAAACAGAGGAGAGTATTGGGGTGGACAGTATACACCACCAAACAGAGGAGAGTATTGGGGTGGACAGTATACACCACCGAACAGAGGAGAGTATTGGGGTGGACAGTATACACCACCGAACAGAGGAGAGTATTAGGTTGCAGAGGATAAAGAATCAATCTCTTGCTGGACAGTATACACCATTAAGGGATCCCTGTGTTTAGTGTCAAGCCCTGACGGGTTAGCCTGAATAAACAACCTGTTTTGATGAGATACGACTCTAGTGCATTTCACTCATTGGTTGAATCTCTAACACAAGTAAAACTTAATTTTTGGCTGCCTCCCTTTAAACAGGCAACTTCATCTCACTCTTACCTCTTGGACAAGAAACTGTGTGCAGAACAGAAAGTACAGCTTCAACACCTGCTGGTTCTTTGGATGATTGTAACACAACAGAGAATGTTGCAGCAGGGACAATGTCTAGGCAGAGAAAAGTAAAGTTTTAAAAAAGACCATTCGTTTTGCAAAATTGCACACATTAGACTATGCTAGACTTAATAATGGAACATTCTCCTGAACAGATGCGCGAAGTTTGGCAACATTTGCATAACAAAGAAAGATCTGTTCTGTGCAATGCTGCAGAAATGCTGTGGCTAATCCTTCTCCTTGGCTAAAGGGAGCAGTACCTTGAAACTAAAAGTTAATTGAGATATCTTATCCCCCCCACACATGTACGGGGTCATATTATTGCGTACTTGGTGACTGAATAGGTAAGCCATTATGCAAACCCCGAACTCTCTCTGAAATGCCTTTATTGACTCAAAGCTTTTAAAAATCACTTTAAACCGTTTCTTTTTAATCATGCCTAAGGTCAAAACCTTTCAATTCCACCGCCTTGCTCAGGAATTCAGTCTTCCTATGCTCTTCGACAAGCAACCTACAGGAAAAGTTCTTTTTAAATGCAAACTGCCGATACATACATAGCAAGTTACTGCAGAGAGATCGTGCCAACTAATCTGTGTGTTTGTATTCCACAACAAGGTCCACCCCTCCTAAACCCCTCTCCGATACAATGTACAAAAAATTAGGACTACCTCCTGACGTGACAGGCGCAAAACAATTTTATTTTTGTTGTTAAATGGTGTCTTTCATATCAAGAGAACCTCTCAAAAGTGCTTTACACTGCTGTCTCGGCCAATCTATCTGTGCCACTCTATCAAACTCCATCCCAAAGTCCTCAAGCCTTACCCCCTTTCCTTACCACCAAGGTCTGCCTCAAGCCTTTGACCAAGCCTTGGGTTATCTTACCCCCAACCCTGCCCATCCACTTGACTCCAGTTTCCAGCTTACTCGCAAATCCTAAACTGTCCAGCATCCCAAATATAATTGATCACTTATTTCATTGGCTATTTGCGGGACACTGCCGTGCATAAATTGGCTACCGCTTTTGCCTACAGTCACTACACTAAGTAAATTCAAGACTTTTCAACGATGTGATAAAGGCTTGATATCAATGCAACGATTATCACATTGCATGTTGATAAATGCAACTCAAATAGCAGAACTTTTCAAAGATAATACATACTTTAGCTTGTGCATCCATCTTGTCATCAGCCATAGCCACCAACAGCATAAGTCGAAGTACAAGAGAAACCGTTATTGGGAACTGTCCCTTTAATGTGGGCACACTTGCTTTAAGGAGCCTCTGTACTTTGGGCATTGGGATATTGTAGAAAAGCACATTACCAATCACGTCCAAACCTCTTCTGCCAGCTCGTCCAGACATCTGCAAAGATAGATAAACAGAGATATAGATACAACACAAATTTCACAAAACCCAAACTGGTGAGATGCAGTGTCTGATGTGTGTACCATTAGTTATACACTTTTATATATACTTTTATAATTTCATTAGTGGTATTTCACTCTTCTTCCCACATTATTTCTAACTGAATATGGACAGGCACACACACCTCACCAACTCCAACTTGTAACCAGAGATTAGGAAATCACAAGTCACAAACATAAGAGCTGTGTCCTCCAGGTACTCGTTCTTCCCAATGGGCAGCATTTTTACTTCTGCTCAAGACCTCACTAACACATATTACTTTGCCTGAAACACACTCCGGCATCAAGTACTACATCTAGACAAAGTCAATTGGTGCAATAATAATATAACATTGAGATATGATGTATTGGATAAGTTGTTTGCACTGAAACCATTCCCTTACTGACTTGCACACATCCCCGAGAGAAAACTTAAAAACCCCCCACAAAAAATGGTGTACAATATGTTGCAAATTCTAATGAAATTCCTTATTAAGGAAACGAGAAATACATCACAGTGACTTGTGGGAATGCTGCTCCAACACAATTTACTTTCAGAACAGAGTTGTCAAAAATTGGTGCAATGTATTTCCTGTTACCGGAGGACTGTCCACTCGGGTTTTCTTATTCATGAAATGTATAAGAAAATAAGTATATTCTGTGAAGCGCTTTGAGATGCCTAGGAGATATGTAAAACGCTATATCAATCACAAGGATAATTATTATTAAATTAACTTGAAATGGCCGCACGTTAGACCCTATTATTGTAATCTTAATACCTGTCTGTATTGCAAGGCATCCAGAAATACTGAATCATCCAGAAAGACCACAGTTTTGCACGGCATATTAATACCCAAAGCAAGAGATCCAGTCGCAGTCACCACCTGCAGAGGGAAACATTTTCAGTACACGTTGCATGTAATCTCAATGAGATCTCTTCTTAGTTTGCACATTAATGTTGTGTGATTTTCAAGATAAAATGCACTGCACTACAGGATACCAATCTTTGCAGACAAGTAGTATATCACAAACATTTTTATTTTAAAAAAAACTATTGAACCTCCAAAACATCATTGAACTTTTACATATAGTGAAATCCCAGGCCAAAAATCCCACCGAGTTTTAGCCTGCAAATATGTTTTGTTTTAAATTTGACATTGTGCAGAAGAACTCATCGTGCAATTTTTTGCCCCTACAATCCTGTGCAATCTTAAATTTTAAAACTGGTGTTTTATTGTAACTGGGTTACAATATCAGATCTTTGCTATGTTAATAAAAGTAAACTGACTTGTAAACAAGGTCACTAACCCTGGCAAATCCAAGTCTGAAAAGCATCTCGACAGCTTGTCTTCCTTTGGTGTTGAGTGAACCATGGTGGTAGCCAATACCTCTCTCCAAATACGAACGCATGTGAGGAGCAGTGGTTACGAACTGCAATCTGCGAAAGATTATCTCCAGAAGCTAAGAAAGTGCAGGGGGAAATTTATCTGGGTTAATCCCACTTGGAAATCATGTATTGGATTATGCCCACTGTTAAACACAGATTGAACATGGCAGATACGTTTTAAAAATGCAGCCAACTCTTAATACTTAATTCCAGACAATACAAAAACAGGGGATTGCTACCAACAGGGACAACAGTGAAGAACAAGATTAAAGATGGAAACAAACGATTAGGCACTGTTTATCTAGTTTGTTAAGGCTAACTGATGTTTTCAAACAAACATTTTCCTTATTCTTTTATACCTTGGAATCTGCAGCAGTTTCTACAGCGTAAGTGCAATCTTCTGGGATTTTGTTCATTTCTTCAAGCCTATGCTGTAGTCTTTCTTGCTCAGTTTCATTCAGTACCATATTGTCAGCCTTGCTGATGGATACCTTTGGCTCCCTATAATTGCAACATGAGTACAGGATAGAGTGGTTAAAATTCATAGGCATAATAACAGAACAAGATTGATTCCAAGTTGTATTGTTGTCTCCCTCAAGAGGCACCTCTATCTGCTGCAAATACTAACTCATCTGATAACAATTAGATGTAAAAGAAAATACTTATTTTCAGTAAACATTCATAACTAAATACAGTAAAAGCCCGTTTATCCGTGACCTGATCAACCGTAACTTCTGTATAACCGGCACCTAAAAAAAGGTCCGCATTCAATTAACCAGAAATTATCTGTAAAAATACATTTTTTAAAAATTTATTTATTTTTGTGTTTTCAGCCAAATATCTGCCACACGCTTTAACCGGCATTGGCCAGGTCCTGAGGGTGCCGGATAAACAGGTTTTTACTGTACATGAATGAATTATTTCACTATTCGAACCAGTCGGTAACTTTTAAGATCTAGCGTCACTCAAAGGGAAGTGACTCAATGGGTGTGCCTAATCTGCAGACAGGAAGACAGTAATAATAATCCTTGCATTTGATATAGCGCTTTTTACATCTTCGACAACTCAAAGCGCTTCACAGAATATACTGTAAAGCGAAATTACTCTATATTTGTTGGAGAAACGCGACAGCCAATTGCGCTAAGCAGAGTCCAACAAACAGTCGTGGATTGAGGGACCAAATTTTGTTTGTGTTAAGGATCATTATCCCTGGAAAAGCTATTCGCTAATCGACTAACAACTGGATTCCTACTTACTGCTCGGCAAACAGAAGATTGTGGAGTAAGGAAACTAACATTTCGCCCTGCCGGGAATACCCCCCAAGTACTTGTGAGACGAGTGACAACCACTGAGCTACAAGACTCAGTTGGAGGCAATGCTCTCACGCATTTCATGCTGAGCTGTTTTGTCCATCATGAAGCTCGCAGGGAGTTCCTGGTACCTTCCGTCAACCAAGTGAGGGGTCAAACTCACCCTTGTCGGAAGTCAAACAACCAACTAGTGAACATCCTCCTTGGGGAAGGGGAGGCAAGTACGGTGTCCTTGGAACTGAATTGTTTCTATGGTAACATATTTAGGCAATGGAATGTCATAATCGAACTAGCCCTCTGTGGTGGTCTCGGTAATCCAGTTCCTAAGGCAGGAGGGTCCGCAGTATCCCAGGGCACTGCTGATGACAGCACAGACAGCCTGTCTTAGTAACTAGTCTGCCCTTCCAGCAGGACTGGAAGGGCAGACTAGTTACTGGGTGCTCCTATTAACCCTGCAAGCCAAAGCTCTAATGGTTAGGGTGGTCCTAGCTGGAAAAGCAGCAGGAAATCTTGCCACCTGTGATATCAATACAAGTACCACAACCCACACTTTATGGTCCCGAAGCAGGTAATAGCTTATTCGCTATCGTCTGCATGCGGGATTCAAATAATTACGATGTCGGTTCCAGGGTTTACCAACACTGAAAAACATCAGGTAAATGCCAGCAGGGATTGTAGAGTATAGAGAAAGAGAGGAAGGGAAGGAGGAAACAATCACGATTCAAATGTACCCTACTGTCATAGAGATCAATAGTATTGTTGCTCACCAGTAAACTCTATGTAATTTGTATAAGAATAAACCTAGTAATATTTTGGTACAATACATCTTAAAAAAACCTGTCTGAAGTTGAAAAGCACTGTATAATTTCACCCAAGCTAATTTGAAGTGGAAAATGTAGAGCTTGAGAACACTTACGAAGAAGGCTGCTTTTTGCCGACTCGCTTTGATAGTTTCCGAAGTTTGTTCTCGAGTTCATTTCTCTTTTTCTGATCATCTGGTTTCCGCTTCAATCTCTCCTTCTCAGTCGCATGGGTGAACACCGCTTTCGCCAAGCGCTCGACCGTGGAAATGCTAAATCTACAAGATAACTGAACTCAACAATTTTGCAATCATAAAGCACCTGTCACATCAGGAGCACGTCAGCAGAATGGCAGACAGCTCAAACACCGATGGTGCGGCGGTGAGCACTCACTGAGCATTGAAACAGCCTGTAAGATCAAATTCCATAAAAAGGACAGACAAATATACTTGTAATACGTAGTATTGTAATAGGGATCTTCTTTCTGCCCCCAACCTTTGGAATTCCATTCCGGAATAGCTTTGCCTCACCCCTTCCCTTTTCTCATTTTATAATGCAAATTTTTATTAAAACCAGAAATAATTTAATTTATATTAAGAAGGGAAACTTACGAGAAGAACAAAGCTGGCAATCTGTCCATTTTCCTTAAGGAATCCACCAACAGCGGAAAATGAGTCACCATGCTTTTCTCTGAAATTCTATTCTTTTTCGGCTTCAGCTTGCTTAACACCTCTGCAACCTTAAAGTTGTGATTATAGAAGAGTATTAGTGAAATTATTCATGCACCGCATAAAAAAAGCACCTGATCACATACCCTTCAGGTAATTTCATTGCTTGATAAACGTCATCTGTTATTTTAATATTGAATGTTTTTATGAATACTTAAATATAACCAGTTATAATGCTTTGTATACTTTATCATGCATGAAGATGAACAGCAAATTCAATTGCGAGCTTCTGAATTGATCTCAATTTGGAAAGTTTAATTTGTTCAAATCTGACCTCAATTGGAAAATGGGAGACATTGAAAGGATAAATTGACTTGATGCTTTTTTTCTGAGCACCTGACAAATGTGCATCATAAGTCAAGGGCTTCTTCTCAATTAATAAAACGATAATCCTTGCATTTGCTATATAATGCCGACACAAAAAGAAAGCTTCAAAGAGCATCACGATGTTCCTGCTAATTTGCACACAGAATGTCCCACAAACATCCAGAAAGTGAATGTTCAGTGAAGGACCAGTTGACAGTGACCCCAGGAGAAATTCCCTTACAATTTGAAAAGTGCCATGGGAGCTTTAACATTTGGATGAAAGGACATAAGAAACCTTGGTTTAAAGTGTTTCATCCAAAGGACAACTTCCAAAAATGCAGATTGCACTGGAGGGTCATCCTAAATTAGGAGCTCAAAATTGAGAATGGACATTAAGGAAAGGTAATGAAATCCTGTGTCTACGGAATTATTGTGCTTTCAGACAAGATGGACTACATACATTTCACCTGCAGCATTCAACACTCGGAAATCAGTGAGAAAGAGGGCAATGTTATTTGACCTCTGCTCATCTGCAACCATTTTTAAGAAGATGTAAGAGTCAACCTCAGATTATCAGTCATTTTACAAAACTTAGTGAGTGGATGCATCCGATTCTCCCAGGTACATTTTAACCAAAAAGCAGGGAAAGGCACAAAGAACATTTACTGACTCCAGGAGCATCATCCCGCTTAAGACAATGAATGTATTCACGTTAAACAACTTTGAAATGTGTTCTTTCCTAGTTTAAAACTTTAGGTCCCAGAGACTCTGATTAAGTAAGAATGTGTGGTACAGTAGACAAGCAGCGATCGAATAGCATTGCTCCCTCTCCCACCTGGAACCCGTTTTTCAAACAGAAAGCCATCAGTACAGTTTAAGGACCCACCTGCTCTTTCTGGCCATTTTTGATCCAGTTCAGAAATTCCCTTTTGAGTTCAGCCTCATATTTCCTTACATCACCCTTTTTAATAACGATATTATCCTTGAAGAGCTTATAGTTTTCGGGACAGAATTCCTGGTTGTAAAAGGAAAGGAAATCAGCATGAAGGCGTATCTATGGGATTTACCAGATACCTGTAATAACGTGAATATTAATTGGATACATGTTAATAATAATTGTAAGAGTACCTGTGCTCGAGGCCATGCTGGCCATATTTCAACCATGGTGTCATATAATCGAAGGGATTCCGGTGGAGAGAGTGCGAGGTCAGATGGAAACCCGTATTTCTCAATCTAGCAAACAGATAAATCAAAAGTAACTACAGGAAACTCCTGAAAATAAGACCCTGACTTATTTTATAGACACATTTGTCAAAACATAAAATTATACTGTACTTATACTGAACATAAATGAGTTGTGGTTTCCGGGGATGCTCTATCACACTGACAACAATAATAATAATGATTCTTATAATTGGTATAGTATAGCTTCACAGGATATACTGTAGTGTATGTAGAGAAAGCTACAACCACTTCCCAATATAAACCTTCATCGTCTGGCAATAACTGCAACAAAACTCTAGAGTTCTGCAACAGAGGAAACACAGAAAGCTAAATTGCAACTGCCAGATTGGGGGGCACCATGGTTTCTGCTCAGGGGGCGAGTGAGCAGTTATTTGTCTGTCATGGCAAGCCAGCCATGTGATTGGGACGTCCCCCTCAAAGTGAAAAACGCAATACAAGTGTAATTTGTATTGTATTTTTCACCTGTTCACAGGTTTTCCCACAAGTTAAGGAAAATTAAAGAAACGTTGTGTGCCGTTGTTTCAAGGTTGACCATTGCGGTATCTGTAATCACCAACAATAATAATTCTTGCATTTGTTATTGCGCCTGAACAAGCTATTGAAACATCCTAAATCGCTTCACAGAATACAAGTCAAGTGGAAATGACTGTACAATTCTGTGGACGAAATGCAGACAATTGCTCACAGCAATGTACCACAAACAGTCATGGATTGTGTGACCAAGCTACAGGACTCCCTGTGCTGCTCATACTAAAGAGATGAAATTTCAGGTGTAAGTTACTTAAAAAATTGCTCAATTTGAACATTGGTCTACAATGGAACTGATGGCACTTCAGATCAGAACACTGAGAAGTGATTGAGATTTAACTTTTTTTTAATATTTAACAAAACATACATGGTTCATTTACTGACAGCTAAAAATAATAATATACTAAGGTAAAGCTGAAAGGCAAAAAACAAATGGCAGAGAGACTTATCTGGAAAAATTAAATACAGTGTGTTTGAAGCTGATTGTCATTTTGAAAATTTCTTAAATTGATTCATTCAATTGGGAAGTTGTTTTCAATAGTTCTTAAAAAGTACCAACTCCCATTAGAAAACCAAATTTAAGAATTTTCTACAATTCTGCACAATTGAAAAAAACAATTTATAGATAATACTGTCTTCCCATACTGAAAACCAGGTGGAATTTCGAACATCATGGGAATGCCAGAAAAGTGCACATCATACAAGGAAAAATATAGTAGATCTCTTCTGTAAGTAATAAACATTACTTTCTATCAATTAATCTATTGAAATTCAACAGTAACACACGGTTGCAATCATAGAATGCCAGATCAGAATCCACAACTGCGATCCTCGATTGCAGTGATGTTGTCGTAGATGCATCAATGAGTGAGAATTTGTGATGCTACTTAACAGAGAAAGAAGACTCTGGGGAAAGATTGATTGGGTTACTTTTACACATCTCCATCCAATTCTATTGTAGTGTTGGCAGAGGAATGGATAGTGGGATGTAGGGAACGGCGATATGGGATTTTTCCGGATATGGTTATATCGGTTGGCTCATACCTGCTTAAACCGATCTATCGAGTTTTTATACTGCGCATGCGCGTGCATTCGAAGTGCGCGTGCATTGATGGCGCACGCGCATTTATGGTGCGCGCTCAGTCGCGGTGCGCGCGCATTGACGGTGCGTGCGCACTGACGATGCGCGCGCAGTCGCGGTGCACGCACATTTCAAAATGTGTGCTCTAGGTCCAGAAAGTTTGTAATGTTGGTGTCAAGGTCTGTTGAATTATACGATGTTGTTTGCTCCCTACCTCCCCCTCTCCTTCTCTCCCTTCTCTCCTCTCTCCTTCTCTCCCTCCTTTCCCCTCTCCTTCTCTCCCTCCCCCTCCACTCTCCCCCCCTCCCACCCTCCCCTCTCCTTCTCTCCCTTCTCTCCCTCCTTTCCCCTCTCCTTCTCTCCCTCCCCCTCCACTCTCCCTGTCTCCTCTCCCTCCTTTCCCCCTCTCCTTCTCTCCCTCCCTCTCCTCCTCTCTCCTTCTCTCCCACCTTTCCCCTCTCCCTCCCTCCCCTCTCTCCTTCTCTCCCTCCTTTCCCCTCGCTCCTTCTCTCCCTCCTTTCCCCCTCTCCTTCTCTCCCTCCCTCCCTCCCTCCCTCCCTCTCCTCTCTTCCTCTCTCCTTCTCTCCCTCCTGTCCCCTCGCTCCTTCTCTCCCTCCTTTCACCCTCTCATTCTCTCCCTCCTTCTTCTCTCTTCCTCTCTCCTCTCCCAACTTTCCCCCTCTCCTTCTCTCCCTCCCCTCTCTCCCTCCCTCCCTCCTTTCCCCTCGCTCCTTCTCTCCCTCCTTTCCCCCTCTCATTCTCTCCCTCCCTCTCCTCTCTTCCTTTCTCCTTCTCTCCCAACTTTCCCCCTCTCCTTCTCTCAAAATAGAACACACACACACCAAAAACAAAATCTAGAGATTTATTCTCCTCCATTTCTTGCTTGAAAGTAGCATGTAATGTCCACGTGTAAATGAGATCTATTACAATAGAAAAGAGAGAGACAGACAGTCTGACTGTTAGAGTTAGAAGCCAGATTATCACTGCTGTGTGTGTCTGACTAGACACACACATAGAGGCAGTGATAGTTTGGCTTCTAACTCTCTCGCACACAAAAATAACACTTACAGCCACAAAATGCCACTTATTTTTATGTAGTCTGAATTAATGTCCTTCGCCATTGGCAAGCTCTCCTTTGCTATGCAAAAAGTGACAGTGTTCGTGATACTTTGCCACTTTTTGTCCCCTCTCTGGTACAATGTTCTCCTCTTAAATAAAGCAGGAATTGTTTGAGCTGCACTGGCCCCACTACCTGTCGCTTTCTCCGAAGCGCTGGTTCGACTTTGTTCTGTTGTCGACAATGATTTCGCTCTGAGGGCAGCGTGCTGGGCGGGGTGGTGCTGCTTAATGTGATGTCGCAGGTTGCTCGTGCCCGAATCAGATGTCTTAACCAAGCCCTTGCAAACTGTACATCTATACACACCATTACTGACATTGTTTTCAAAGTGTCCCATACGGGGCTTCTTTTCCCCATGATGAGAAAGGTAAATTTTCAAACTACAATTTTCAGCGATGCGACTTTGTTAAGACGCCACGACTCACGTCGAGTATACACAGTAAAGTGTGCGCGCGCATCGGATGTGGGCGCCCGTTAATTGTGCGCGCGCACCGATGTACGCGCATTCCATGCTCTAGATCTAGGAGGTTGCAATGCCGGCGACAAGGTAAGCTGGAAAAGATCGCATTACACTGATAATACCAACAATATTGATATATTGCCAGGAACAATATTAAAAATATATCGATGTATATTTTTAAAATCGAATCCCTCGATATAACAGGTTTTTTAGAATTACCATATCGACACACCGACGTGAAAATCACATCGGGTTTAATCGAAAAACCGATTAATCGCCGTTCTCTAGTGGGATGATTCCCCCTCTAATCGTTCATCTAGCATAGCATGTGGTACCGCCATCGCCAAGAATGTTGGCTTCACTTATAACAATAATAATACATTATCGACGCACTTAGTACCCAGTTGTAAATGCAAGAAATTCCGAGCTAAGGTTTTGTTTGCAGAATTATCCTTGAAACTCGAGCAAAACTTACATGCTGTAGATTTAAAGCAGCGCACGGGTGATATGAAGCAAATTCAACCCCATCAGCCTGAAAATCACAGACATACTTTTCCAGGTCATTGTATCGTTCTCCATAGGTCACTAGAAAAATAATGAAAGTTTTATGTAGTTTAGTAGCCTGGCAATGACAATCATTAGTTACAGACTGGATAAGAAGGTTTCAGCACACAAGGTGGCCATTCAGCCCATCAAATCTGCAGAGTCTCAAAGCAAGCTTTAGTTTCAAAGCCAATCTGCACTCTCTCCATGCATCTCAAGCAAAATCAAAATCACAGATTGGAATAAAACATTTAGGGGTTTGTTTTCACCAGAGGCTGCATACAGAGATTACTGCTGTATGCATTATATGGTAAAATGGTATTATTGCAATCACGAACAATAATAATAAATTCAGCCACTTTGTATATCCTCGATATCCTCTCTTATCTATGGCCAGGGCTCCCTCTAACTCCTTGTCTTCCTGGACCTCTTTGACGCCTTCGACACAGTCGATCCTGCCATTGTCCTCCACCTCTGTCACCCATCTCAGTGGGACCGCACTCACCTGGTTTGAGTCCTATCTCACTAACCGCCAATAGTACATCTCCACTAACGGCTTTTCCTCTTGCTTTCACCCGGTTACTTGCAGGTTACCCCAATGATCCATTTTGGCCCCTTTCTCTTCCATACCTACACGCTCCCTCTTGGTAATGGCATCCGCAGACAAGGAGTAAAGTTCCACATGTAAGCGGATGACATCCAACTAAATTTTTGCCAGTCGCCTTATGTTCTGTCAGCCTGTCTGTCAGACGTGGATGAGCACAAATTCCCTTCAGCTAAATGTTGACAAGACGGAAGCCATACTCTTTGGCTGTTGTCGACATCTTCAATCCCACTGCTCTTACTTCCTTCACCTACCCGATCTACCTCTAAAAATCTCTGCCAATATCTCACCCCAAAAGCTGCCGAAACCCTGGTCCATGCCTTTCTTACCTCTCAGCTGGACTATTCCACTGCCCCCCTCGCCTGCCTCCCCTCCGCCACCATTCATAAAATCTAGGTTTTTCAAATTTCCACTGCCCGCATTCTCACCCGAACCAAACTTCCCTCCCCGATTACCCCAGTCCTTGCCAGACTTCACTTGCTTCCTTGGAGCGGATTGATTTCAAGATCCTCACTCTTGTATTCAAATCCTTCCACTCCTTTGCAACCTCCTACCTCTCTAACCTCCTCTTTCCTCACAACAGTACCCGTTGTCTTCGCTCTACTGGGTCTGGCCTCCTCCTTGCCCCCCGAATCCTCCATTCTTCCGTCGGCAGCCGTACCTTTAGCCACTCCCTTCTTCACTCACTTTGCTTTGACCCCCTCCTTTCCTATTTTCAGTTCACACCTTTTCTTTTTGACCGCCCCTTTGGTCACCTTTTTACCCCTCCCACTGGCTCGGCGCCAGAATCCAATATTGTGAAACCCTGAGATACCTTCTGGCGCGGACAAAGCTATATAAATCCAAGTTGTTGTTGTTGTAAATCATTCCATACCTAGTCTGACTTTGTAGGACCTCTGATCTTTGGGCATTTTCATCTGTTTCCTTTTGCTGCCAACAAATTTCATGGGGTTTTGTAAAGCCTTCTCAGCTTTCTCCCAGTAATGTTTCACCGACTGTAGCCACCTATTGGGGAAAAAAAAGTATTTAAATACTGTTCAACACCAAAATGTTGCTGTGTACTTTGCTGTGTCAGACATGGATGTAGCATGCTTAACTCTGAGCAAGATGTTTGGCATTCAATCCTCATGTCAGGACCGAACCTCAATCTAAGCTGATGCTGTAGTATAGTATTGGGGGTGGGGGGAGCTCTGCATTGTCAGTTGTGCCATCTTTAAATGAGATGTCAAAGATCCTATTATTTTATTAGAAAATTATTTATTTTGGTGTCCTAGTCAACAATCCTCCAGATGAAATTGATCATTTAGTGGAAGACAGATTATGGGACATTGAAGATGTAAAATGATTACCAGAAACGCTACAAAACACCATTTCACTTGACACCAACTAATATAAAGTGCTCCCAACAGTTCAGCGAAATCAAATTGCATGTTTGTATTAGGTTATTTCATGATATACGTAACAGTCTTTAGAAAAGGAAGAAAAAAAAGGGTATCCAGACTGGCATTATAACGTGGTTGAAAGGACAAGGTTCATACCAGCTATTCTACACTCAGCTGCTCCTAATCATGACCATCTCTCAAAGCAAATACATTTAAAGAAAATACTAATCCTTGTATTCGATATTGTACCTCATCATGTCTCTCAAAGTGCTTCACAGAATATACTGTAAAGTAGGGTCCGTCGATATGGAAATTTTCCAATTTAGATATATCGATCGGCTCATATCGAGATATACCAAAATATTGATATTTTCGGGGTTTTCGTACTGCGCATGCGTGCACATTCCGGGTGCGCGCGCATTCCGGGTGTGCACGCATTCCGGGTGTGCACGCATTCCGGGCCTATCTCCTCAGGAGGTAAATATCTTTCTCTCTCTGTGTCTCTCACTCTCTCCATCTCTGTGTTTTTCTGTCTGTGTCTCTCTCACATCCCCCCCATCTCTATCTATCTGTATATTATCACCTCCACCCCGCCGTCTGTCTCTACCCCCCACCGGTCTCTCTCCCCCCCATCACCCCCCACCAGCCCTCTCCCCGTCCACCCCCCCAGCCATCTCTCTCCCCCTTCACAACCCCCCCAGCCATCTCTCTCCGCCCCCACACACCCCCACAGCCGTCTCTCTCGCTCTGACCCCCCTCCCCCAGCCATCTCTCTCCCCCCCCACCAGCCGTCTCTCTCCCTCCCCACCCCAGCCATCTCTCTCCCTCCCATCCCCCACCAGCCATCTCTCTCCCTCCCTACACCCCCCCAGCCATCTCTCTCCCTCCCACCCACACCCCCCAGCCATCTCTCTCCCTCCCACCACCAGCCATCTCTCTCTCCCCCCCACCCCCGCCACCAGCCGTCTCTCTCCCCCCCCCACCTCCCCCAGCCGTCTCTCTCCCCACCACCCCACCTCGAGCCGTCTCTCTCACCCCCAACCCCTTGCATACCTGTATATTGTATTCGAGGACTATGAATACAATATGGCGGCTTTGCACCTTGGTCTGTGCATTGTGTATAGAGATGGGCATTCTGGGTCTTGTAGTTCAGTGTGCGTGCATTCCGATTTTTTACCTCGATATATCGATTTTTCGATATATCAATATTTTTAAAATGCCTATATCGGCATATCGATATGAAAATTATATCGGGTTTTAGCGATATATCGGTATATATCGATATATATACATGATAACCAAATACGTGATAAATCAGTCCTTTGGTCAATGCACCTAATTTTTCTCATCTCAGATGGAGGAGAACTGCACTCCCTCCCTTCCCATTCATCTTTACAGCAATCAGAAGATCAAATGTGTTTCTCCAGGGACATGATGGACGAGTGCTATGCCCCTTGTGGAAAGGGAGTTGGGCGATTCCAAACCAATCTCTGCAAACCTGCTGCTGGATGAGCATTTAAAGCACAGAAACATATGACTGAGAGGCACCAGAAAGAATAACCCTCATGTGACTAATTGAGATGTTTTCCAAAGTGTCTTAGCCAACAGTCACCTCAAATAAAATTGGTCACTCACTTCATGGCTGTTTGGGGGACGCTGACATGCACAAATTGGCTGCCACATTCAGCTATAAGTAGTTCTTTACAGTAAATCCTACAAAGCGTTTTTAGACTTCCTCAGAGCGTGAAAGGTGTTAAAGCAACATTGCTCAGACAAATGATAACAAGAAGAGGAAAAATAGCAGTATCTTACTGGGCCAGATCCTCTGGGTTGCCAATGGTGGCTGAGAGAGCCAAAAATGGGCAGCGAATCATTACTAGAAGATGTTCCCAGACATCTGCACCAATCTCTCCACCAAGGCAGTGGACCTAAAGAACACATGAAAGACACATATGAGCTCACTCAATTTGACATTTCAACTTCACACAAAAGTAACCAAACATAAGAACTTTTAAAGCGAATTGATTTTCGGCTATTTTAGCTGCATTCTAAACAGGGTTGAATTTCAAAAGGGGAAAAACAAAAATTAAGGCAGCTCAGAATGCTGTAAATTAAAGCACGATGGTGAGAAATGCAATTTACCTGGAAGCACTAAAATCAATCCAGCAGTCAGCGTTTCATGGGTATATAAAATACACACCCAACCCTCATTTTCTTCTTTTTTAAAAAAAATGTGGACACATGGTGCATTTCCAGATAAAGATTGAGGATATATTATATTCTGGGGCAATCCTTTAGTACTTAGAAAATACACATAGGAAATCCATGAATCAGAATGACTTTCAATTCTAAAGTTTGTCAAATACATTGGAAAGTCTAGTATCCACACTGATTTTGAACCTCCCAATTTTGGATACAGAAAAAGTAGATAATCAGTCAACTATACATTTTAGTTTCTGACTATTTATAAAAGAAAATTGCATTAGGAACATATGAATCTTCATTTAGTTCCAGGTTAGATTCTTACCTCATCAAAGATCACATATTTAATCTTCTTTACCCAAGCTTGCCTCTGAGGAGCGAGCATGAGCATTTCTAAACACTGAGGAACGGTGATGAGAATCTGAAAGATAAAGAATGCAAACTAGAATGATACACCAGGGGATAGGGTTCATCAAAACGAAAATTGGTTTCTTTTTTTCTCTATCAAGGGAAATATTCTCTCAAGTACATTTTCCAACCCTGATGTCTGATGGTTCGATCTGTAATGTTACCCACTTTGGTAATGTGAACTATTATAAAATGAATATCCCTTTATAAGATCATACAATTATGTTTGATAAATATATCGTGCTAAAGTTAGTCAGTAAGTTTATAAATAATCTGTGAATAACACACTGCATAAGTCCCCTATAATGTCTGAATTTTTAATTTTCCACATCTCTATTGATATCGAACATATTAGCTTATCAGCAGCGTTTGGAGGAGCTGCATTTATAAATGATACCGGACAACTGGATGACCAAATAAACAGTGCATAAGGTAATCATATACAGAGTGGTAAATTTTTAATTGTAAACTAAATGGAGTACCTGAGAGTTTAAAGCATCCTGGCGATAGTCTCGGGTGAAGACACCACACACAACCATTCCATCCGGCAAGGCCTTGTTAAATCTGTTATAAACTGTAGCTACCACTTGGTTCACAAGAGCCTAATTATCACACCAAAGAAAATAATCAAGTTAGTTTATTAACATTATAAAAATGGAGAGCTCATTCGCACTAGGCTACCAGTAGTGAAAATCAAGATTGAAACCAGCTTTATGTATTGATATGCTTTTTGAGAGAATTACTTTGTAGGATTTGTAAACTGGCTGTAAACGCATGCAAGTCTTTGGATTTGTGACAGTAATTGAATTGTTTTTGCTGATTTCCCGGTAGTCAACTGGAAAATGTACAACTTAAAAAAAAAATACAGCAACATTCATAAAAAAATGTAAAAGGCATTTAACAAGGTAACAGTGGACACAGAAGCAAGTGATGAATTCTACTCCCCAATAGGTGCCGTGGAATAGATGGGCCCTGAGGAAAGCAGTCATGGAAACAGTGTTTTGGCAAGAGAGTAAGCAAAGGAGCATAATAACTTGAATAGCTATGTAATGTAAAATTATGCCCCCCACCTCACCCATCGACCAGTTGAGACTGCTTTGTTCTTTTAGGGTTCATGTATTAAACAATACCATATTACAAAACTCTTAGGTCATTCATCAACTTTGGAATTTCTATTAAAACCCCTTAAACAAATCTCTAGTGAAAATTATGTTCAGTCGACTGTAGGTGTAAGGATCAGGATCATTTTATAATATGCCACTTATGGTTGGTAATAAGGATTAGTCTTCTATGGTATCATAGGAACGTCCTCCCGATGTGTAATGCGCTATACAAATGTAATTTTGTTGTTGTTGTATCATATGTTGCTCAAGAACTTTCCACGAGTCGATTTTTCTGCATGGAAAGCTGGGACAGTCCAGAGCTGATTGAATTTGTAGTAAAATTAAGTCTGCATTGGCTGAAATGCATGTTCCCCAAGAATAAAACTTTGCTGGAAAGGTAGATGGGGAATCCCTCCAGGTTCATATAGTTTAACTTTTGGATTTCTTGCAGCATTGAGATCTAATCTTCAGTGTTAAAATTTAGAGGAATAAAATTCCTCTGCCTGGTTTAGACTTGCATCATGCTCTTGGCATTTGAGTGTGCAGAATTTGCCAATTTATTCACTGTAATCTTAATATTGAGGCCCATTTTATGTACTCTATTTTTAGAACTGTAAATTAAAAACTTGTTACAATTTTGCTCTGAAAAGAAAATTGTATAATCAAATGGAATTTCAAACCCTAAACCAAACTAAAGGAACTGCATTCACAGTATTGACTGTTAAGGTCATGCAACAACTAAAACATTTAATGTATCAGAAGAAACATTCTTGATATTATTCTTACTATAGGTTAATACCTTATAAGTAGAACAGCGACACCCCAATAGGCCAAATAAACAAACAGTACCTTTGTGGGTGCAACGTACACTAATACTCCATCATCGCTGTCTTTAAGAACTTTCTCCATACAGTAATAGGAGGCATAGGTCTTTCCAGAGGAGGTCGGAGCAACTATCACTGCAGATTCATTGCTGTCCACCGCATCCAACAATTCTCTCTAAAATCAGAGATCAAAGTGTTATCACTCGTGGTATTAAAGAGATGACACAAAAATGTATATCCAGAGAATAGTTCTAAAATTAGATTGACAGTGCAGTGAGTGGCAGGTAAATTTATTATCCTTCATCATTGTCAGGGTTCACCTCTACAAAGAACATCACAGCATGGAAACAAGCCATTGAGCCTACCTGTGCAGTATTATTCCCCACATGAGCTTTAACCACTCATCTCCTTTAACATCCCCTCTTTTCCCTTACAAGTGTGAAAGGTCAGTAAATTTATCAGCAAGCAAAGGCCAAAAACTATACACTTAATACTGAAAGTTAATATTCTTCCAATGCCTAAAGCCCAAAAGCATAAGATTTGATGATATAATAGATTTAGATTTGGTTGACTTCCAGATGTAATCTTGTACTGCAAAGTGCATATAGTCAGCTAATAATATCAGAATGTTTGTATTCCATAATCTTACCTGCCAAGTGTCCGGTATGAAATGAGTGACCCGAGGATCTGGATCACTTCTTTCTTCTCTGATTAAATAAGGACCCATGTAAGTGAGCTGGAAACGGGCAGATTCAACACCAACTTCACAGCTGTTCTTTTTTGTAGCCCGAGACTTCAAAGGTTTCTATTTTTAGAAACAAAAAGAGAATTATTTACTTAGCTAGAAAAATTTAGTCTGATAGTTTGAGGACTATAATCAATAATAATCCTTGTATTTGATTTAGCGCCTTATCACGTCCTCGAGACGTCTCAAAGCGTTTCACGGAATATACTGTAAAGTGAATTGACTGTATATTTTGTGGGCGAAATGCAGAGAATACATCAACAGTGGCGTTTACTCTCATTGAAACTGGACTAAAATTTGAAACAAACTGGACTAAAATGTGTGTCCCTTTTAAAGAAGGTCCCTAAACTAGGGCTTTAGCATCAAGTAGATCTGATAAACCCAGCAGCCCCTATTGGAAATTGGCCATAATTGTCAGGAATCAGCTTGAGCCAGGATACCCTCCAAAGTGGTGTGTAGTCTGCCAACTCACTGAAAGCAACCTATGTAAAGCATTGGAGGGCTGCTGATCATCATGGAAATGTAGGTCAGTGAGACAAAGCAACTTCACAAGAAGATGGGAAACGAGAAAGGGAAAAAAAAATGGTTTGTGATACCAATTGAATCCCTAAAAGGGAATGGATCAGCTCAGAGAATACCTTTCAATAATTGTAGTGCTACTAGAGGTAGTTCTCCGGATTATAGATCGTGTTGCAGGATTCTATAATGAATGTGGTAAATAATATCTCAAATTATGTTAGTGATATACATATGTTTGAGACATATGTAATCAATTGCATATGATAGGAACTGGTTGTGACTAGCTTTGTAGAAGAAACAAAAGACTGATTATAAACAACACACTGTTTTCAGTCCTTATCAGTAATTTTCTAATGGAGAAATGGTCTGCAGCTGGAGAGAGCTGTATTGCATTTGTTTTTGCCGAGGAACCGTCTTGCAAAGGACAATGGGTGAAAGGTCACCTAATGAACTGGATAAAGAGAAATTGATTCAAGGAAGAAGTTGGAAAAAGGAGAAATTGGAACTTGGGAGTTGCGAATCCATGTTCCAACTTGAAAAGAATGGGAAGATCAAGACTATGAGTGGAGCAACTCTAGATGTACAATGGTATTTGTATATTGAACTGGGAACGGCATAATAATACAGTAAAAGCCCGTTTATCCGGCACCCTCGGGACCTGGCCAATGCTGGTTAAAATGTGTACCGGATATTCCGCCGAAAACACACACAAAAAAGTTTTTAAAAAATGCATTGTACCGGATAAATTCTGGTTAATCGAATGTGGACTTTTTTTTTTGAGGTGCCGGTTATACAGAAGTTACAGTTGATTGGGTCACGGATAAACGGGTTTTTACTATACCTGAATACTTCCGGATGTCGAACTGGAAACCTTACAACAATACTTGGGATACCTTTATATGGACTTACAGTTGAATTAATATGGAGATTAAATTGGATCTTGCTGCTCTATTTCTCCCACAGCAGTTGGTTTGGACAAGTTAAATCATTGTGCCCTATGCGTCGCTACATAAACATTGTTGTGGCGGTAATTTTAATTACTTATAACTATTACTAACCTGAATTAATAAACATGCATATTAATTGTAAAACATTTGTGTCAGTCTTTACTTCACCGCAGGATCACAAATTTAAATCACCCCTTACACTGTCCCCATCAATAAAAGATGTGACCCAGACAGATGCCAGTTAGTAAAAACAGAAATAAAACAAAAGTAAAGCCAGCTCAACAGAATCAATGAAAATAATGTTTTTACCTGATCAAAGTCTGGGATGGTCTGCGCTAGGTTGTTAAGTCCAAGTTCTTTGAGGTAGGCAGAAATCTGTTTCAGTTGATTTTTCTCCAGCATTTTCTCGTACTTATCCATAACATGTTGAATCCGTTTCAACACTTCAATTGCCATCTTTCTACTTCTCTTAGCAGCTTCTGCAAATGGGATGAAAAAAATGGGAGCCTTTCATTTTGAATCTTTAGTTCTTATCTGTCAGATGCTTCATTTAACTTAAGTGTCCTGACTCTTCCATATGGACCCAGAATCTATCCACTGCTGTTGGTTTGCTTATGATCCTGAATCAGTCAGATCATAAGGATGGATATAAGGTTAGGTTTAAGAAGTTTTTACATCAATTTCACTGTTTATTTGGGATTTACATTTGTAATCGGATGGGGAGTGGAGGGAGTGTTGTATCGTAAAATGGACCCAAATAGAATGGAAATAAACACCTTGCTGGGAGAGGGAAAAAACATACTCTCCATTAATAGATTCAAACTCTCTTTTCCTACAACTCCCCACCACCAAAAGCAGGATGTGAGATCTACTAACAAATGATCTACAAACAGATCTCCATAGAGCAATCGCAACAGGCTGATTTGGATTTGCTGACAGCTGAGCAGGGGGCAACGACAGTGGGCAAGATGCAGCACTGACAGACCAGAAGGTTGCAAGTTTTAACTGCTGGTCTGTACTGAATTAAGTGATTACAGCCACATAGTAGCAATTGGGATTAACCACCATAGTACCCTGAAATGCTAAGAAACAAAATCAACCAGCAATGTCAGGCAAATTCAGATGCAGGCTATGATTTGATGCTTCCAAATAACCTGGGAACCATCATCATCAGGTTCATACATAAATAATGACCACTTAAACAAGTTAGGCAAAGGGCTTGTTGTATTTGTGGAATGACTGTGTCAACCTGGCTCCAAGGTTACACTCTTGACTCTGAATCAGAAGCTTGCGAGTTCAAATTCCACATATCTACTTGAAATGACATGGACTAAGCTGATACTCCAATGCAGTGCTGGGGCTATGTAGCATTGTTGGAGGTGCCATACTTTGGATGAGATATTAAATCCCATCTACCTGTTCAGGTGGCTGTCAAGGAAACTGCAAAACTATTCAAAGAGGACAGTTTCTCATGGTATCCAGGCCAATAATTGTCCAAATTAAGTTGGTCATTTATTTCATAGCTGTTTGTGGGTCATAGTTGTGCACAAATTGGCTGCTGTGTTCAAGTAACTCCACTTCACAGTAAGCGAAATATACTCCACTTAATAATAAATCCTGTCAGCGAAAGGAGCTACACCAAATTCAAAGATTATTATTATTATTGTTGTTGTTAGTGTATCCCAGCAGAAAGGACATAAAAGGCTTCAAAATACCTTTGGGGGCACATGGGAGAAAAAACAAAAATGTTAAAGTCACATTTGTAAGCATTCGTCCACACCTGTAGTTTGGCAATGGTCTACCCAGAGCGTGAAGCAGCTGTCCAGCACATCCATCTCTGCGATCAGCTTCACAGTATCCCCTGAGCATTTCTTCAGAAACTCATCCAGCTTTTTAATTCCATAGTCAAAATTCTCAAAGATTTCCTTTGTAATATTTCTGGAAATTAAATTCCACTGTTCTCTAAGTTTATGGTCCACCTTCTCCTGTTTTTTCTTTATGTTTTCTTCAGCAATGATGTCAGCTTTCTTCTTGGGCTATTTAAAAAAATTATATGACAAAAGTGACTGATAGGAATGTGGACGCATGAAATCTTTGACATTAGGAGAAGAGCAAGAAAGTGCCACAATGACCCCAAATGAAAGTACATGATTTAATGGAGGAAATGTACAGCAAGTAATGCTAACAAAACTAGCCCAAATGAAAGTACAGTAAAAGCACGTTTATCCAGCACCCGATCAACTGTAATTTCCACATAACGGCAATGCAAAAAAAAATCTGCATTTGATTAACCGGAATTAATCCGGAAAAATGCAGTGAATTAAAAAAAACTTTTGGGGGGCGTTTTCGGCCGAATATCCAGCGTGCGTTTTAACCGGGAATTGGCCAGGTCCCGAAAGTGCTGGATAAACAGACTTTTACTGTAATAAGAACAAGATTTAATGGAAGAACCATAAACAATTTGCACTTATATAGCAACCATCATAGCAGGATGCTGAGGGAGTGCTTAACAGTACTGGAGTTTGACAACAACAATAAATTATATTTGCAAATTGCTTTTCACATTGGGAAGATGTCCCAAGGCACTGGAAGTCAGGGTTTGGACTCAAGCAGGGTGTCTGGGATCAGGGGGTGAAGGGCGGGATAGGAGGGTGGCGCAATACTTACTGCAAGAGGAGGGTCCTGACACCTGCTTTGATGGAGGCAAGGGAGGAAGCAAGACAAAGGGACTGTGGAATGGAGTTCCAAAGGATGGGGGCAAAAAAGCTGTTGTTCTGACCACCGATGATGGGACGAGCTGGGCAGGGGACGTGCAGCAGACCGGAGCATGCTGAGCGGTGGGGCACAGGTGGGGGCCAGGGAAAAGTCTAGGCATGGGGCTGAAGAGAAAAGTCTTCAAGTGTGACCTGAAGACAAGCAAGGAGGGGGCAAGGCGAAGGGATTGAGGTAGCGAGTTCCAGTTTGAGAAATGTAATTAAAATGGGTAATGACTTTGAAAGAAAGTTTCACTTGAAGTGTCACTTACTGCTTGCGATATTATAGGAAAATACTATACTGTCACAATAAAAGTTAAAAAGGGAACTCACAGGTAATTTTTTGCTTTTACCAGCTGACACGTTGGAAGGCTGCTTCTTTGGTGCAACAATCCCCTGCTCAGTGGTGACGATATTTTTCGTAATGTTGCCCTCCAGTGTTGATCCGTACAACCTATGAAATCGCACAAGCTTCTGGTAACTTCTCAGCATTTGTTTTCTCACCTCAGGGTCATTGGATTTTTCTCCTGCACAAATATTAAGAGACAAAGATGGGAGCAAAATGACAGCAGTAACAAATATATGTAAGCATAGGAGCTTTGGACCACATTCTGTGATCCAGTAATAGTTGTACTGAGGAACCCACAGGAAATATCAAGCAGGAATTTAAGAACTTCCTTGGAAGAAACTAATTTAGAATGTTTGTCCAAATTTGGAATATATTTGACACGTTTCTATCACAGAAATGTTAGGCAAGGAATATATCCAGCAAAGGTACTTAACAATTGGGAAGTTAGAAGGAATGTTTTCACACACATAACAGTTAACTTCTGGAATATCATGCCGGGAGGGATTGTTCAGGCAGAATCCCATATTAACCTTCAAGAGGAAACAAGATAAATATTTTAAAATGAGTTAACTACAGTGGCATGGGGAGAAAAGACAGGTGAAAGGATTGCTGATCAAAGAGTCAGCACAATGGAATGAATAACTACCTTGCTATGCTGCAAATTTCTATGGTTCCAATGTTTTCTTTTTCTATACAGACTAGGAATGTTACTACTGCTGGAATTGTTATGGGTCCAAGAAGTGATATTTGTAAACCAGATTTGGTGCATTAATTGTGACTTCCAGACTGCAAGACTTCCAGACTCCCAAGCTGACAAAGTTTGTAAGAAAGGCTGTAATGAAGGCTGGCAAATAAAACGAGGCTTCTGATTTACTGTAACGCGATACTTTCTCTTTTTGCAAATTCCCCCTTTTAAAACGACTTGCTTTTGGGACACTGCTGTATGTAATTGGATGCCACATTTCAACTACAAAATACACAGGCACTACACTTTAAAAGTATATTATGTGAAGCACTTTGAGACACCTGGAAGATGTGATAAGGCGCTATATCAAATGCATGGATTATTATTATTATTATTTTATACCCCCTACATCTCACATACTGCTATCTTGGGAATTTTCCAATTGTGAGACTTGGCTGTCTTTACTTGTTGGAAGTATTAGCTATGTAATCACCTTTAGGGTATTATAAATAAGTTGGGGGAGATAGTCTTGAGGCAAACTGTACATGGATTGTTGGAAAGAACATAACCAAATTGCCTTTCATCTTGTAAATATTTGCATAAAAAAGTGCCTTAGACTTTGTTTTGTGCAATACAAAATATTAAAATTATTAAATTATAGAATACAAGTATGTGTGTTATAAAGCATTTATCTGTTAGCCTAGAACATTATTTAATCCGTAATTACTGTATCAAACTACAAACAATAGAAGCCAAGTCATTACCAGTTGTTGATGATTTGGTCCTTTCGTAATCATCGCTGAGCTTTTTGGAAGAATGCCATTGTACACATTCATCAAACTCCTTGCCTCTTGTTATAGATGCCATCATGCGTGCATTACTGAAGGTAAAACAAAAAATGTTCTACTTTAAATCATGCTATTAACATTATTTTATTAGAAATAATGATTTGTACTGATGTAGCACCTTCGAAATAAGAACATTGCAAAGCAATTTATCAAGACAGACTGGGATCCTGAACTAGGAGGGAGCAGGAGAAAGAATGGGGTAAGATGTATTTAAAGATAAGGTCTTTATTTAAGTTTGAAAGCAGAGAGAGAGAATCAGAGAGAGCAGGAGCAGAGAGTGAGAGAGGTGAAGTGGAGGGATGTCAGAAGAGAGTGAAAGGGCAAAGTGTAAGGAAAAAGTGGCTGATGATAGAGAATGAAGCAAACCAAGACTGTTGGAAGTAGAGGGAATTGTGGGAGAAGTCAGGTTACAGGGCATAGCAAAAGGCAGTCAATCCACTTATAGACAATTGGAGCATATAAACACGAGCTGATCCTAAAGTTAAAACCAATCAGAGATGCTCATAAAGGTAAAAACATATGTGATTTGGCTTAAACATTAGAGTCCAAAACACTTGAGATAATCTCAGGCTCGGTTTTCTGTGTGCAATCTAATCAGTTTCTTCAAGATTACATTGTCAGAAACCAAAATATTCTGTTCGCATCTGAAGGCAAAATCAGGAAGCTCAACCATAAACACTATTGCACAATAGCTTCACTTAAAAACGGGAAATGTTTACAATAGAATTAAAATCCAGGTGGAACGTCGATAATGCGGCACGGTGGACCAAGTACCTCCCGGATTTGAGTTTGCCAGTATTTAGAAACCTAGCTTAACATTGTGTAAATTTACCAATGTTGTTTTATTTAACCAATATAGTAGGGAACGGCGATATGGGAATTTTCCGGATATGGATATATCGGTTGGCCCATATCGAGATATACCGAAATATCGATATTTTCAGTTTTTTCGTACTGCGCATGCGCGCGCGCATCGGAGTGCGCGCGCATTCGGGGTGCGCGCGCATTCGGAGCCTATCTTCTCAGGAGGTAAATATCTTTCTCTCTCTGTGTGTCTCACTCTCTCCATCTCTGTGTTTTTCTGTCTGTGTCTCTCTCCTCTCTCACATCCCCCCCCATCTCTATCTATCTGTATATTATCACATCCACCCCGTCTCCACCACCCCCACCCCCGCCGTCCCTCTCTCGCACCCCCCACCCCCGTCGTCTCTCTCCCCCACCCACCCCCCCAGCCGTCTCTCTCCCCCTCCCCCCCCAGCCGTCTCTCTCCCCCTCCCCCCAGCCGTCTCTCTCCCCCTCTCCGCCGTCTCTCTCTCCCTCCCCCCCCAGCCGTCTCTCTCCCCCTCTCCTCCCCCCCACCCACCGTCTCTCTCTCCCTCCCCCCCCCAGCCGTCTCTCTCCCCATCCCCCCAGCCATCTCTCTCCCCCTCTCCTCCACCCCCCCAGCCGTCTCTCTCCCCCTCTCCCCCCCCCAGCCGTCTCTCTCCCCCTCTCCCCCCTGGCCATCTCTCTCCCCCTCTCCCCCACAGCCGTCTCTCTCCCCCTCTCCCCCCCCCCCCAGCCGTCTCTCTCCCTCTCACCTCCCCCCCCCCAGCAGTCTCTCTCCCCCTCACCCCCGCCACCCACAGCCGTCTCTCTCCCCCCACCCCTTGCATACCTGTATATTGTATTCGAGGACTATGAATACAAGATGGCGGCTTTGCACCTCGGTCTGTGCATTGTGTATAGAGATAAGCATTCTGGGTCTTGTAGTTGATGTGCTCGCATCCCGATTTTTTACCTCGATATATCGTTTTTCGATATATTGGTATTTTTAAAATGTCTATATCGGCATATCGATATGAAAATCATATCGGGTTTTAGCGATATACCGATATATCGCCGTTCCCTACAATATAGTTTTTATGTTTTATTTAACACAATTTATGTGTATAAATATATAAAGAAATAAGTGTTAAAAAACACATTTTTAGTTGTGCAGCATTTATAATTTTTCTTTAGTTAACGGAAGGCTAACCTAACATGACCAAAGGAACATGACCGGTTTTACCGAGTTGCCAGCTTTTAGAAAGCTGGATTATCGATGTTCTTGTATATACATACCTGCTTAACATGGGAAAATGCTTCAGGATATCACCAGCATAGTCATCCACCAAAGCGATATTTAGCGGCATCAATCCTACTTCAGGCATGACCTCCAATGAACCTTGTGGGGAGGAGGGCAGAAAAAGAATGAACACATCAGCTGGACACCTGCAGTTTATTTTGGCAATGCTAAAGAGAATTCAAGGGACTTTAAGCAGTCAGAATACCAGACCAGAACTCTATTTGAGTCAGTTTCAGTTCACTAAAATGTATTGAGTTGAATACTCAATGATCACATTTTACAAAGAAAAAAAAAACTGCACAGATCAGGAAGGTGCCATGTTCAGTCTCTGGGCTGCACAATTTGAGCTAGGACAGAATGGTTGAAGACAATACAATTAGCCTCATTGCCTCAAGGATAGGTCAAGGTTATGTATTCATGTTCCACATCATTTTCCAGTGACTGCTGATGTAATGTACAGTATACCAAGTGATGACAGGATCATATTCAATTGAGTTCCTATTGTCAATTGGTGCATGTCAACATTCACTGCCTGGCCTAAATTAGCTGCTGCTGTTCTCGCCCCATAAATTAGCACTTTCAGGAGAGGAAGGGAGAAATGTTTTGAAAGTTTTTAAAATGTGTTGATGCTCCCTTGGTAAATGCATCATGTATTGCTATCATAGCTGCCAACCTTTTTTAACAACAAAAAAGTACTCGTGAAAGCTAAAAACAGTATTTTGTAGTAAAAAAAAGTATTTTCCCCAGAACCTACCGGTTTTAGAGAAATAATTACAGAGCGAAAAGATGCCAAGTAAAATTGGACTTCAAAACCCCTTGTTAAGCAAATATTGCGTTAAGAGGGAGGTCCCTACTGTGTTTCCGTATATGAAAAAAATTGTTCCCAGTAATGCCTTGCACCTAACCTAGCGCCTAGCACTAACATTTACAGTGTATCAGCGACAGCAGAAGGTAGGTAGAGTGCTATTGAAGGCAGGGAGAGAGAGTTAGAGAGACTAAGACAGAGAGAGAGAGAGAAAAACTGTGAGTGAGATTGTGACAGCCAGAGACTCAAACAGAGAGAGAGAGAGACACACAGAGAGAGAGAGAGAGAGCGACCCAGACAGACAGAGAGAGGGAAAGAGACACGGAAAGAGAGAGAGAGAGAGAGAGAGAGAAAGAGACACACAGAGGGACACACAGAGGGAGACTGAGACAGAGAGGAGAGACAGACAGAGCATGGAATTTCCAAAATTCGCATTTTCCAAAAAACGTATTTTAACAAGAAAAATCGTACTGCCGTATTTACTGCAATTTATCGTACTAAATACAGCAAAAACGTACTGGTTGGCAGCTCTGTGCTATACATACAGCCCAAGAAAGTCCAAGGTTTGATCCCTAGTCTGGGGAGTGGGGAACCCTATTTGACGGTTGGAACTAGGGTCCGGTGATATATCGGTTATATCCTATATAATTTTTATATCGATAAGCCGATATAGACATTTTAAAAATACCGATATATCGAAAAAGTCGATATATCGAAAAAATCGGAATGCGCGCACACTGAACTACAAGACCCAGAATGCTCATCTCTATACACAATGCACAGACCGAGGTGCAAGCCGCCATATTGTATTCATAGTCCTAGAATACAATATACAGGTATGCAAGGGATGAGAGAGGGAGACGGCTGGGGGTGGGGTGGGAGAGAGACGGCGGGGGTGGGGGGGTGAGAGATAGTGACGGCAGGGGTGGGTGGGGGGTGAGAGAGAGACGGCGGGGGAGGGTGGTGGGGAGAGAGAGACGGCGGGGTGGGGAGAGAGAGACGGCGGCGGGGGGGGGGGGGGGGGGGGGGGTGAGAGAGGAGAGATACAGAGACACAGACACAGACAGAAAAACAGAGATGGAGAGAGTGAGTGTGAGAGACACAGAGAGAGAGATATTTACCTCCTGAGGGGATAGGCCCCGAATGCACGTGCACCTCTGAATGCGCGCGCACCCAGAATGCGCGTGAATGCGTACGAATGCGCAGTACGAAAACCCCGAAAATATCGATATATCTAAATCGGAAAATTTCCATATCGACGGACCCTAGTTGGAACCACACCTATAATAAGTTTATTTTTATGCGAGTTGGTCTGTCATTGTTGTGCTGATGCACTTATTCAACATACACGCTGGATCACCCACAAGGTACACCATCGTGACACTTTACAAGACATCCTGTGAATCACTCATCACTCTGATTCATCCTCCTGAGGTGATTAGGATCAAATAGATGAACTTCAGAACAAATATAAATAATCCCACTCAGAGAGGCCATAAAGAGAGATCACATGGTACGGTTAGGATTAACGTGCATTTGTTAGGCAGATGTCTACATTTTTAACTAGCTCTGGCTTTATACTGTAGCAATTCCTTGACCGGGGACAGAAAGCTGAAAATAGGACACTGCTCCACTTCCCAAACAAAAAACATTCACCAAATAAAAATAGCTTTGGCAAAATATGCCCGTACAAATATTTTTGATACCACATAAGAGAGCAATTTGTTTGTTTCATGTAAAAGGCATCTAAATAATGTTAATTGGTGGAATTCCACAAATGCATCATTTTCACTGAGCAATTTAATGAAATATTGAAACGTAAAACTGAAGTTTGAAGTACCTTCATTTACCGAATGGTCATTTTCTTGCACCATATTTCGTGTTGTCGTCTGCAAAGGGAATGCTTTCCCAATGTCGCAGCCAGAAGCTAACTTTGACACGGTGTCCCACAGTCGCTGGTATTCACCTTCAATGACCTCTCCCAGTTGGATGTTGAACTCTTTTCAAACAAAATAAAAAAGCAGACAACAAACTAAAATAGCTCTCTTTTTACTAAAGTTTGTGGTGGTGGAAGTGAGTTACCCAAGTCGTATTCAAAATCTCAACTCGAATAGCTCAGTCATTGAGTGAATCCACTGGGATTGGAACCCCAAACCTTCTGGACTGAAGACCCCTTTGAGGTGAACAAGTTGGATGTCACTTCTAAACATAACCCCCTGTGGCAGTCTGAACAGTCTGGTTATTGAGCCAGCAGGGTCCGGAATATTCCAAAGCACTGCTGATGACATAACAGCCAGCCTAGTTTATTGGCAGGACTTGAGAGGGAAACTAGTCACTGAGAGCGTGCGTTAAATTACAATTTTGAGAGAGAAGAAAAAATGTACAAGTTTCCTTACTCCACATGCCTGATTATAATGCCTCGAAATTAATAAACCAATAATTGGTCGTTTAAATCCACGACTGTTTCTAAGAGACTGCTATGCGCGACTGGCTGTCACATTTCGCCCACTAATATAGTCAATTCACTTTACAGTATATTCAGTAAAGCACATTGAGATGTCTAGAAGACGTGAAAAGCGGTATATCAAATGCAAGGATTATTATTATTATTATTCCCATTCAGTTCTTGTTAACGCTTCAAGCAAAATCCCTAATGGATATAGGGTCATCCTAGCTGGACAAGCAGCAGAAATCTTGAAGGTGAAACACTGAATGACAAGTGATGAGGTTTTAGCTGGTTAGACTTCAGCAATACTCCAAAAATGCACTCTAGACTCCCCAAGGCTTGCCATTTTATGTTCTCTAGAATTAGGTAAGCAGGGTGTATCCATCCAGGGAGAGAGCCTATATTCAAGATGGAAGTAGATGAATATTTGGTAGGCAGGATTATCTAAGGATATGGTGAAAAGGCACGGAAATAATATTACAGTACATTATAGATCAGCCTAGTAAAATGCTGGATCAGTGGGCTCAATGGTCTACTCCAGTTCTTCAACCTCTATCTAATCTTACATTCTGTAAAAGCAGAATTTTCTCAACAACCCATAAGGAGATATACCATCAGCAGGTATAATGACATTAAGCAAATGCAAATTACTATTACAGTGAACTAGATAAGACCGTCCAAAAGACTGAACTAATAAAAGAACTTGACTTGGCACACAAAGGGAAAGCTCCCTCACGTGAAATGATACTCTTACCAGTGAGATGTGATTTTTTGCTGTGAAGAACCACATTTGTGAACAGTAGTTTATCACCCAAGTCACATAAATGCTTCATGTCGTGACTCCATTTCTTTGTGCTACCAATATTCTTCAGAGTAAAGTATCCACACATATTTTGCTGAAAATTAAATGTAAAATAAAGTTAAAAGCACTGGAAACTTGTATTCGGACTGATTTTTAAAAAGTCAGTACAGTAACTGAGCTAATGCTGGTGCAAGCTCCTCCACCAACTATACCAGAGCTATCTGTTCTAATAGTAATTATTTTATCCATTTTTCATTCCCTGCAGTTTTACAGTTTTGTTTTCAACAAGTTACTAAATTCCTTTGAATGTTATGGTCTTAGTTTGAGCATGCATCAACTGTTAGACCCACATCAATTAAAAGCATATGAATTTGTCATTTATATTGTATTTGACAAGGTATTTGTATTTAAGATTAACAGTATTCTATTCACTTTGATAATCCGCAAATTTGTGTACCATAAAAAACTATAAAAGATTAATTAGATGAGAGAATTATCACTAACTGCTATTTCCAACTGTCAATTACACTTGGAAAAGTCAGCAAATGTTTGTGTTCAAATCAGTTACCTTCTTTTTTCTTCTCTTTCTAAATTGTAAAAAAAAATGACTGAGTGCTTTACAAAAATATAATTGAGAAGACATTAAGGGAATGTTGTTATGTAGCCAAACACAGCACTCAATCTACAAATAATAAGTTGGGTAACCAACATGCAATTGGGGCAAATTTGGAATGAGGAGGGAAATGTAAACTATTTATATTTTTTAAAAGTGGCAAAATTATCCCTTTTACATTCACTTCAATCACATGGCACACAAGACATACAAATAATAACAGAATAATTAGATGATCTGGAAATAAATTGATGAAATTGTAAGTAACCTGGAGTTTATTAAATATTAAGGAGTTTCTTAATTTATTCCAGCATCCTTGGCTCAACCACCTCTCCTCAGTTTTAATTGATCAGCTTCTCAATCTGATACAAGTAATAGTAATAATAATTTAGTACATAACTAAATGGTTTGATTTAAAACTTATTTTTAATTCAAAAGTCAGGCATTAAAACACTTTCGTGCTTACCAAGTCAAGAAAATGTGACAACGGTTTGGACCATTCAAAATCAGTTGTTTTCTGAGCTCGTTTAGTCAATGGTAAGTGAATCAATAAGGCCACATGTACACAGTATAAACGGCACAAGTCTTTCGCCTCCTCAAATGTTAATACTTCATCTTTTCCCTGTTTCATGCAAACAGCAAACGTAAAAATAATCAGCGTACAACACCTTTAATTGTCACTCAGCACAATAAGTATTTACCAATTTGAAAGTGGACTGCTTTAGTCTAAATATTTTAATAACAACAACAAAATTATATTCATAAAGCACGTTTCATGTTGGGAGGATATCCCAAGGAGCTGATTTACTGATTAAGTTAACTATTTAAGCAAACAGAAACACACACATACATATAGAATCTGAGTCATAATAGCAAATACATTTTTGCTCTACAGCATCTATCACAACGAGGCATAAAAGCAATTAGACCATGCATACCAGTAGACAAGGGAAGTGTCATTATTATAGTGGAGTATCAAACAACAACAATGGAGCAGGATAACAGATTACTAAACTGAGAACCACCTGAAGCAGAAAATACCCTTTAATGAAAGGACGAAAGAATGAGAGTGGTTTTATGCAAATATAAATGATGAGATGCCGGAGTTTAATAACAACAACAACAAAATTACATTTGTTTTGCATCTATTATGTCGGAATGACGTCCCAAGGAGCTGGAGAGTCAGTGTTTCGACCCAAGCTGGGGTCAGGATCGAGGAAGGCAGGTGACTGATGGTACGGTCGAAGAGGACGGTCTTGAGGCAGAACTTGACAGGGGCTAGGGAGGGGGCAAGGCGGAGGGATCGCGTGATGGAATTGCAACGGTGGAGGGGTGGATGGCTGAAGGCTCGCCCACCGACGGTGCTGCAGGTAGGTGTAGGGACATGGGGCAGGCCAGAGCCCGTTGACCAGAGGGAGCGGCCCGGTTAGTAGGTGGTTAGGAGGTCGCAGAGGTTGGATGGGTCAAGACCATGGAGGGCTTTGAAGGTGAGGATCAGGATCTTGGATTGAATCCTCTGTGATGGAAAGTCAGTAGTCAAACAAGAATGAGGATGATAGCGTCACGGAGCCTGGTGCAGGAGAGGATACGGGCTGCAGTTCTGGATGATCTGGAGCCTATGGAAGGAGGAATTGGGGAGGCTGACAAGCAGGCCATTGGCATAGTTAAGCCTGGATGTGGTGAAGATAATGTCCGGCAATATATCGATATATCGGTTACATCGACATAATTTTTCATATCGATATGCTGATATCGGAATTCAAAATATATTGATATATCGAAAAATTCGGTATCAAAAAATATATCGGTATATCGGTTCCGGCGATATATCAGTATTATCGGTATAATGGAAACTTTTGCAACTTACCTTATCGCCGGCAATGCAAACCTCCTGGGCCTAGAGCACGGAATGCGCGTGCATATCGGAATGCACGCGCACATCCGAAAGCGCGCACCCCCCCCCGAATATGCGCGTACCTCTGAATGCACGCACACCTCCGAATGCACGTGCACCCCCAAATACGCGCACCCCCCTGAATGCTCGTGCACCTCCGAATGCGCACGCATGCGCAGTATAAACCCCCCCGGAAATATCGATATATCAGTATATATCGATATCGGAAAAAACTGCTTAAGGATATTTATTCCTCCCCAAGCATTTCCTGACACTTTCACCATATGCTTGTCTAACTGAAGATCAGATAAGATTACCAATTCAAGGAGCTAAATGTATGAAAGTGAAGAGACTTGGAACTCTCATTGCGGATTTAGGTGAGCAATGTCACAATCAAGTTGTTCTTGACCATCACAGTCTTACTGCTAGTGTACAGTTCATCTCCCAATTTATTAAGATATCTCAACAAATAATAACAGTAAAATTTAATATAATTGATGTACAGGCTGCTAGTAATCTGGAAGAAACATTGTAAATTGAAAAGAATGCTTGTGCAATACATCTGAACGGTAAAAAGATAACTTACCACATTGCTAGTGTCATTAGCATTTTCTATTTGGGAGGTTTCCGTGCTTTTCAACATGTTCATGAAGCATTTGAGAGTCACTGAACATGAAACAACACAAACCAATCTTCTTATATCTAAGCCATCAGGCCATAAGCACTGTAGCTGAGAAAGGTCCTGCTTCACCTGACACAGAAAAAAAAATTCTGATTAGAAATACAAATATTCCAAGTTGCCACCTTCCACTTTATTTCCCTTTCATTGTTCAGATCCCATATTTAAATCAAACAATTTAATTTTCAAATTCCAAATTGATTTTTCAATTTACTTTATTTAGCATCTTCAAAGAACATATTTACAAAACTAATAATAATAATGTTTGCATTTGATATAGCACTTTTCACATCTTCCAAAATGTCTCAAAAGCACTTCACAGACTAGCTGTAAAGTGAATTGACTGTATATTTGTGGGTGAATCGTAGCAGCCAATTCCGCACTGCAGTATCTCACAAACAGTCGTAGATTGAAATGACCAAGTTATTATTATTTTTTCGAGGGATTATTATTAGCTATGTGGAATAAGGAAACTTGCCCAAGATTTCACCCTGCCTGGAATTGAACCCAGGTATCTCGCTTGCAAGGCAAGAGACTAGTATTTGATTCACAACTTTCATGTAGGATAACCATCCCAAAATAGGATAACTATCTTGAAAAGCTTTATTTCATGAATAATGAATAATTTTAGAATGTAGTCACTACCTCTTCTTGCATATTTCTCAAATGTTTTGGTTCATCTCCCACAGACTCAGTAATGCAGTGCTTGGATAAGCTGGACAGAATGGCCTTATAAGCACGTTCCAATTTTTTCTGGCCCTAGAAAAAAAATTCCAATTTTATTTTTCAGTGAAAATTCAATACAAATTTATCATTTACAGTATTATGTAAGTTACATTGTGCAAACTATTTGCAATTTAAGCCCGACATTAGTTTGAAAATTAAATCAGTGGCAAATGGAATTGTGTTATCGATATGTTCAGCTCTGTTTGCCTTCTTCCCCACCCCAGGAGGAAGTTAGTCACTCATTATAAACTTTCTCTGGGCTTAAATTCAAACTCAAACAACGTTGTGCTTCTTAGAATGTTGGCTACTTAAGAACCTTGTTGAAAAGAAAAACTGTATTTATAAAACAAATGTATCGCACACAAACTCTGAAGTTCACAAATGTAGCAGTGTCATCCACAAGTTAAATATAGACACACCATGAGACAAACAAAACTGGTAAGTCTATAAACATGTATTTATATGAGGTGCGTAATCACCCCAATGTCATTATTGGCCAGCAACTGACTGAAGGCTAAGTACATCTCCAAGTTGATGGAAAGGAAGCCAGGAATCAAATCAATCACCCACTCTATAGTACTCATGGGCGCAGCTATACAATACCAGAAAATCAAGTATTTCAGGCCCAGTTGGGAGGGTGGGGAGAGAAGTAGAGATGAACTTTATTCTATATATAATAAAATAACCCTTCCATATGTTAAAGCGCTTTATCACATTGTTGAAATGTCCAAAAGCAATTCACAGGATATGCTGCAAAGAGTATGTATGACTGTCCATCATTTAATGGGCAAACACAGCAGCCAATTTACGCACAGCAACGTACCCACAAACAAGTATGGGTCAAGTGACCTTTTTTTTTTATTTGTGGGATTGTTGACCAAACTCCCTTTTGTACAATTGCCATTTACTGTGTTTACAGAAAGAATACCATACTATTTCATATTTTTTCATGCAAGAAAAAGAAACTGCCACTGATTTTTGAACCACTGTATTGTAGTGAATTTAATTAAGTTTAGATATATTTCAGAATGTCTTCGAACGTTGACTAACTTCAGCCTCTAGCGCTCTTGAGGTACTTCTTATTATTTTCATTCCTTGCTACCTTTTCTTAATAAGACTGAATGCAAATTTGTTTCTAAAAAATGTTATGCTATCCACCAATTTACTTAATTAATGGCCATCACAAACATGCATATAACAGTCCCCTCATAGGATAGCATCCAGGAAACCTGTACAAAGCCAAGGACAGACAAACAGCAATTGAGTGGGGAGGTGACCATGGGCACATGCAAACAGGCAAGTCTTAAAGATCTAATAGTTCTTTATATATATATTTGACAGCCATATATATAAGCTGTAAACCAACTGAATAAAAGAAAGACTTGTCTATAGTATGTGAGCAAGAATGCATACCTTCTGTAATGTTGCAACACCAGACGATTTGCAGGTGACGTGATATCCATAAACTCGGCGAATATCGGTACTTATGCCAGAGGTCAGTACAACATTGATTTCATTTCCCAGCGTGTGGTAAATAAAGATATCTAACATATACGTGCAGATGTCTTTATTGTTAGCTGAATACGCCTGGTCACTGATCATTATGAAATAGGGGTAGTTTTCATGTAGGAAGTCTTGCCACTTTGTAGAGAAACAATTGGTGAAATCGGAAAACACAGAAATCTCTGTGTTGTTTTCAAGATGCAGAATTAGCGCCATACGTAACGAAAGAAGATAGGAATTGTTGGACCACATAGATTCAGCATCCTAAAAATGGAAAAACAATACACTGGATTCACAAGATAGTTACCAACATTCAAGTATGAACTGTGCACTTTACATGAATCTTCATGAATTCTCTACCCCAAAAGACTGTAGATGCTCAGTCATTGAACATATTCAAGCCTGAGATGGATAGATTTCTTATGGATAAAGGGATTAAGGGATATAGGAATACGGCAGGCAAGTGGAGTTAGATTAGAAGATCAGCCATGATCTTATTGAATGGCAGGGCAGGCTTGTGGGGGGCAAATGGCCTTCTCCTGCTCCTTATTCTTATGTTCTTATGAATTTGCAATGACTGGTATTCTTTTTTAAAAAAAATCTCTGATCTATTACCAACATCTTTAAAGATTGCACATGTCAATTTATACTAGCTTGTTCATTGCACTTTTTTTTAACCAAAGGAAAAGGTTCTTCTAAATGCAACAACAACTTTGATTTATATAGCACCCTCCACGCCGGACGGCGTCTCAGAGTGCTTCACAATAGCGGATCCCGGGACTGAGCCAGGGGCAGGGGTAGAAAGGTGACCTAAAGGCGCGGTCAAAGAGAAAGGTCTTCAGCTGGGACCTGAAACTGAGAAGAGGGGGCAAGACGAAGGTAGTGAGGAAGGGAATTCCAGAGTCTCGGGGCATAGTGGCTGAAGGCCCGACTGCCGAAGGTGGAGCGGAGGATTCGGGGGACATGGAGGAGGCCAGACCCGGTGGAGCGAAGGCAACGGGAGCTGGTTTGAGGAGAGAGGAGGTCAGAGAGGTAGGGGGTTGCAGAGGAGTGGAGGTAATAATACAACACAATAATAATAATCCTTGTGTTTGAACTAGCACCTTATTACATCTCAAAGGTGCTTCACAGAATATACTGAGAAGGGAATTAACTGTATGTTTGACTGGATGAAAAAACATTATAAGTACAATTCACATTTTGTATACCAGTGTTTACATTCATTTAGCACCTTTCTGGTGGGGAGGATATCTCAAAATGCTGGACACTGATTCTCGGTAATGAAGAACATGATTTGTTTGAATTATTATTTCTAAAAACACATAGTATTGTCCCACATATCAGTAAGTGCAATGATTGTGTCAGTGTTCTGATGTAATAGAATTTTTCCATTCTATACATACATTGCTAAAGTCTGTACACAACAACTTGCATTGGCATAGCACCTTTCACACGGGGTAGCATCCGGGAGTGCTTTAAACTACACTTGAGTGATGAAAGGACAATATTGCCCTTCATTCCTTAACCACAACACTGTAGTCCAATGTAGTCAATTTCAATAGCTACTGTTCATTGCTTTATAATGGTGTCTTAACTCGCAGTATTCACAAACTGATTTGTTGCACTGATTGCAGCTTCTAGTTTGAAAATAAGGTTGTAAAATTCACAATGTGCAAATGCAAAACTTCAAACTTTAATAGTCTCCTTTTCCATCTCCCCCTACATTTTGCAGCTTGAAATTCATAATTGCTAAGGTTTGATGCAACAAGATTTACAAACCAATGCCACCAAATCGAATTGAAAATATCACAAAATAAAACCCGAATATTGCTTCGGGATTCGCTTGTGTAAGGAACGAGCACAGCAAAGACACAATAGTGTCAATAGCTCGTTTCTTTGTTGCAAAATATAGTTTGTCACAAACTGAAGTAGGATTTGATCCCCACTGCCTTGTCAGCTACAATGGGACTAGAAAAAGTCAAGCACATACCTTAAAGAACACGATTACATACTTTGCTCCTTTGTTTGTCAAGTCGGCCAAAAAATGTTCCACCAAATAGAAAAGGTGCAGATTTTGCCCATGACAAAAGGTGCTTTCCTCCACATGTTCAATCATTAATGAATCGCCATCGATCACGAAAAATTCAGACTCCACTGAGTCATGTAGCAAGCTAGTACGTCTGAAAGGAAAACCAAAGAGTTACTTTACAAGGAAAAGTACAGAATAATGATTGCATGTTTTGAAAATATTTTTTAACAAAAGTGTCCTTTGAACTTAACTTAGAAAGTACTAATTATGTTAAACCTAGGACCAACTACAACCATCTTACAAGGACTTACATAAATCAAAGAATAGGAAAATATTACAAGCATTATCTGGCCATGATCCACAAGACATGGAATACAGAAGCGAGGATTAATAACAATTTGTATTATTATTATGTGCTTCATGTAGAGCAATTACTCAAAACTCTTTATAGAGACTGCACACTGTTAGAATATGCGAATACACCAGAAAAGTTAAGGCGGGAAAATTCGCATGCCATATGCATGATTGACTCATTGAAATACCAGAGCTTGCGATCGAGATAAGGAGATCAAGATAAGGAAGTGACCAATGAGTGAGCAAGGACTATGTGCAAATCAGGGATTGAAATTGTGAGCCTATCATGCGACTTGCAAACATGTGTTACAAATGTCACGATCTGGTTAGTTAAGTTTGTGTATACAAAAGAGCAGCCAAATGTAATAAGTTAGTTGACTCCAGAGCAGCTACCAGGCGGGCAGGGGATTGAGTGCAGACACCAAATAGATTGCAAGACTCGAAGCATAGCGAACACCCGTCCGAGAGAAACTGGTACTATAACTCTGTATAGTTTGTGTATGTCTCAATATAACTCTATATGTCTAATATAATTCTGTATGTCTAGTATAACTGTATAATCTGTGTACGTCTATATGTAACTCTAACAATATCTTTGAATAGACTTGACTCTGACCAATAAGGTACCAAAGAATCGAATCTGCTTTGTTAAAAATTGTTAGTGAACACATCTCGGTGGCCAACGAGAGGTCGTGATTCTAACAGCTCGCTGGTCACAATGAGGTCCAGGTGATCCTTAATTTTTCTAGAATTGGGAGAATTGTGGCTGAAGACATGAACATGGTGAAGAATATGCAACAGGCTTGAGTTTACTGAGCAGTGGGATGAGCAAAGGAGTGAGACTACAGAAGATAACAGAGATAAGAAGGTGTTATGGGATTTATACGAGTGATTGAATTACCAATTTTTGTCTGGATTATCGGTGGCCAGCACACAGGGAGAAATAAATATCCCTCTTTTTGAATAGTCTAATGTCCACCTGAAAAGGCATGTGGGACCTTGGTTTAATGACTCATCTGCAGAAATGGCAACTCTGACAATAGTGGTCCCGAAGCACCAACTGAAGCACTAGCCAAGACTATGATACAGACAGAGCTGCAACCTTTTTTAACAAAAAAAAGTACTCCTGAAAGCTAAAAACAGTATTTTGTAATTAACAAAAAGTATTTTCCCCAGAACCTACAGCGTACAGCATGAGGACCCAGTTACGATGTTGCAATTAACCAATGACAGCGCATCTCTCTTAGGATTAAGGTAAATACAGTTAACATACATTTATTCCCCGTGTGTCCCCATCTCTGTGTAAGTCCGTCAGACAGCCCCCTACCCCCCCCCCCCTCCCCCCGTCTCTCCCTCTTTCTCTGTAGGTCAGACACCCAGTCTGACTGTCTGATTGCTGCAGATCCTGGCCCAAACTTACTGCCCCTGTCTCCAGGTATGTTTTATGTGTTTTTCTGTGTTTCCCATAGGGCCCTGTGTGTAGAATGCATGTGCTCACGTACTGAGCTTTTTGTTGGGTCAAAAAACGTATTTTTACCAAGAAAAGTCGTACTGCCGTATTTACTTCAGTTTACAGTACTAAATACGGAAAAAACGTACTGGTTGACAGCTCTGTACAGAGCATAAATAAATAAACATAAAATTGACCACTGTTTTGTCTACTGCAAAACCGACACTCTTCGCAGAAAACTCCTCTGTACCAGGGTTTCTCAAATAGTGGGTTATGATCCACAATTGAGCCAACAGAATGTGTCAACAGCAGCAAAAATTTATGCGTTTAAAAAAAAATGCAATTGCTACACCGCATTAGCATCCACCATAAGATCTGTACGACAACAACAACAACAAATTACACTTATAAAGCGCCTTTCACGTCGGGAGGACGTCCCAAGGCGCTGCAAAGAGGCGTGTGACCCGAGCTGGGAGGGGAGTGTACGGGAAGGGGTGAAACACGAAGGGGAGGTCGAAGAATTCGGGGTGGAACAAAAGGCACGGTCGAAGAGGAAAGTCTTCAAACCGGCCTTGAAAGAGGAAAGGGAAGAAACGAGACGGAGGGATTGGGGGATGGAATTCCATAGGGTGGGAGCAGAAAAACTGAAGGCCCAGCCTCCGATGGTGGGGCGGTTCGGGCGGGGGGCTTTGAGCAGGCCAAGTCCTGCTGAACGGAGGGTCTGGGTGGGCTTGTAGGGGGAAAGTAGATTGGTTAAATAGGGCGGGGCAAGGCCGTGTAAGGCCTTGAAGGTGAGGACGAGGATCTTGAACTCGATTCTCTGGAGGATGGGGAGCCAGTGGAGACGGGCGAGGGTGGGGGTTATATGGTCGCGGGTGCGGGATAATACACGGGCTGCAGAGTTTTGGATGACGTGCAGCCTATGAATGGAGGAACTGGGGAGGCAGACGAGGAGAGAGTTTCCGTAGTCCAGCCTTGAGGTGATGTACGTGTGCACGAGTGTTTCGGAAGCGTGGGGGGTAAGATAATTGCGGAGCCTGGCAATGTTGCGCAGGTGGAAGTAAGCGGTACCGGTCAAGGCACGGATGTGGGGGAGGAAGGAGAGTTTTTGGACGAACGTGATGCCGAGGTTCCTGACGGGCTTTGTGAGGTGGAGAGTACAGCCTTGGATGTTGAGGCTGGCAGCGCCCAATGTGCGGAGGCGCTGGCTTGAGCCGATCAGGAGGGCCTCGGTCTTACTCACGTTCAATTGGAGGAAGTTGTCCCTCGTCCAGGACTCAATGTCGGACAGACATGCTGTCAGATCATCAATGGTCTGGGGGTTGAGGGATGAGGCAGAAAGGTACAGCTGGGTGTCGTCCGCATACATATGGAAATTTACCCCGTGTTTGCGGATGACATCGCCCAGAGGGAGCGTATAAATGGTGAAAAGGAGGGGGCCGAGGACAGAGCCCTGAGGGACGCCGTGAGAAACTGTGCGGGGTTAGAGGAAAAACCATTGGAAGATACAAAGTGTAAACGGTGGGTCAGGTAGGAATGGAGGTTGAGGTGAGAGGGTTGAGGTGAGAGGAAAGACGTTGGAGGAGGATGGTGTGATCAACTGTGTCGAACGCAGCCCTGGTCACAGGCGGTTAGGATATCATTTGTATCCTTAACCAGGGCAGTTTCTGTGCTGTGCACAGGGCGGAAACCTGATTGGAGGGGTTCAAAGAGTGAATGAGTTGAAAAGAAAGAGCGGAGCTGGGAGGCAACCACTCTTTCAAGGACCTTGGATAAAAACGGGAGGTTGGAGATGGGTCGATAGCTTGATGGCTGCGATGCATCAAGGGAGGGTTTCTTCAGGATAGGGGTGATTGTGGCTGTTCTAAGGGAGGTAGGGACGGTGCCTGAGGAGAGGGAAAGGTTAATGGTGTCAGAAATGAGCGGGGCTAAAAAATGGAGCTCGGTGCGGAAGAGGGGGGTGGGGATGGGGTCCGATGAGCACGTGGTGGGTTTCATGGAGGTAATTATTTTTGTGACTGAAAACGGGGTGGTGGGGTTGAAAGTGTGAAATGGGGGGTGAGTAGGGGTTGAGGTAACTGATGAGGGCGCGGAGGTGGAGGAGTGGTGGGGGGAGGAAACCGCAGAGCGGATTCTCTCTATTTTGGACTCGAGGAAGTCCAGCATCTCCTCACAACGATCGTTAGAGGAGAGGATCTGCGAAGTGAGGCGGGGGGGGGGGGGGGGGGGGTTGTCCTTCGCTTCCAGGATTATCCTGGAGTAGAAGGCTGATTTGGCGGTGGCTAGGGCGGAGCGGTAACATTTGATGCGGTCCAGCCAGATTTGCCGGTGGACCATGAGGCCAGATTTGAGCCAGGTGCGTTCAGCTGCTCTCACTTGGCTTTTGAGGAACGGAGGTGAGTTGTGTACCACGGTGATGATCGGGAATGGGAGACGGTTTTGGAGGTGAGGGGGGCCAGGGTGTCGAGGGTAGTGGAGAGGGTGTTGTGGAGGCGGAGGATGGGTCGGTGCAAAAAGAATGCCATTGTGGGAGGAGGTCAGAGGTTTCTAAGGCAGAGGTGAAAGTTTGAGGGGGAATCTTCTTCCAGGGCCGGTAGAAGATGGTGGTGGGTTTGTAGGTGGAGGGGGGAGGAATAGAGGTATTGCAGGAAATGAAAAAATGGTCAGAAATGGCCTGTGATGGTGATGCCAGAGACGTTGAGGCCTCGGGTGATCACCAGATCGAGCGGATGGCCGTGGGTGTGGGTGGCAGTGTTAATATGAAGGGAGAAGTTGAAAGACGAAAGTAAAAAGGAGAATTCAGAGGAAATAGGGCAGGAGGGGGTGAAATGGAGGTTGAAATCGCCAAAAATGATAAGGCGATCAGAGGGAAGTTAAAAGTGAGGAAAAATCTGAAATGAAAGTGGGGGAGGGAATCTTCTTCCAGGGCCGGTAGAAGATGGTGGTGGGTTTGTAGGTGGAGGGGGGAGGAATAGAGGTATTGCAGGAAATGAAAAAATGGTCAGAAATGGCCTGTGATGGTGATGCCAGAGACGTTGAGGCCTCGGGTGATCACCAGATCGAGCGGATGGCCGTGGGTGTGGGTGGCAGTGTTAATATGAAGGGAGAAGTTGAAAGACGAAAGTAAAAAGGAGAATTCAGAGGAAATAGGGCAGGAGGGGGTGAAATGGAGGTTGAAATCGCCAAAAATGATAAGGCGATCAGAGGGAAGTTAAAAGTGAGGAAAAATCTGAAATGAAAGTGGGGGAGGGTTTGGGGGGGCGATAAACTAATAGGATTTTGAAAGAATTGTGGGAGGAGTGAGAAAGGGTGAGCTGTTCAAAAGAGGGGAAGGAACCGGAGGAGTAGGGGGATAGGGCGAGGGATGTCTTTGCAATGAGGGCCACGCCACCGCCACGACGGTTGGGTCGAGGAGCATGGTGGAATGTGTAGTTGGGTGGTGTGGCTTCAACAAGGGGGAAAGTGTCGCCTGGGGTGATCCAAGTCTCCATCAGGGCCATGATGTCAACGTTCTCATCAAGGATGAGATCGTTGATGGCCAGGGTCTTGTTGCAGACAGAGCGGACATTTTGGAGGCCGATGCGGAAAGAGCAATTGGCCGAGGGGTGTGAGGACTGGGATGGTCAACGGGGAGGGTGGGGATCTGGATAAGGGAGGAGAGGTTGACCCCCCGGGTTTGTGTCCGGTGGGGCTGGCGGGGATGGTGGGGGACAGGGTACTTGGTGTGACTGCTGTTGGACAGCCAGCGCCGAGTGCTGCGGTGAGCCCGACGGAGGATTCCAAAACTGGAACAGAGGGAAGCGGTGGGAAGGTCGAGCAGGGACAGTAGGCGAGGAGGGAGAAGAGAAAGTAGGGTAGAAAAGGAATAACGAAGAGGGGGGGTTGGGGGGGGAAACTTGAGGAGGGAGAGGTAAGCTCGGGTCATGGCGGCAGCCATATTGCGCACGCGGGGGACCAGGAGTGAGGGTCAATGGGGTGGCATCATCCCAGGGAATGAGAGGCCGCGGCTGGGGGATGCAGAGGCGCTGCGGTCTGGAGCCTGGCCGGGACTGAGGCCGAGGCTGGGGCTGTGGGTTTCAGGGCCAGTTGCCGGGGCTGCGTGGGCCCGGGCCATGGGTCGCCGGGTCGAGGCTGGAGCCGGGACCGGGGCCGTGAATCTCGGGGCTGTGGGTCTTGGAGCCGGTCTTGGAGCCAGGGCTGCGGGTCACGGAGCTGTTGGTCGCGGGGCTGGAGCCGGGGCAGCGGGTCGTGGGGCTGTGGCTGGAGCCGGGGCTGCGGGTCCTGGCGCTGTGAGTCTCGGGGCTGGATCCGGGGCTGTGGGTCCTGGGGCTGTGGCTGGAGCCGGGGCTGGAGCCAAGGCTGGGGCAGCGGGTCCTGGCGCTGTGGCTGGGTCCGGGCCTGAGGGTCTTGGGGCTGTGAGTCTCGGGGCTGGAGCCAAGTCTGTGGCTGTGTGTCTTGAGGCTGGGGCTGGGGCCGGGGCCGGGACTGCGGGTCCTGGGGCTGTGGGTCAGGTCGAGCAATCTCTGCCATATGGACTTCTTAAACTCTTACTGCACAGAGGCAGCTCTAGACCTGTGTGTCCCTCTCGCCGCCATCTTTACACACATTGAGTCTCTCCAACAGAAGTTACTCAGGGATTTTAAATGTTTTGAACTGCTTCATTCTCTACTGGGAGGATGGCCAGAACCCCAGTTAACCAGGCACTACTAGCAGCATTCCAAAATACTGATACGAGGGGAAAAAAATATAGCACCGGGAATGTGCCGGATGAGATCCGGTTATTCGAATGGGGGCCTTTTTTTTTGAGGTGCCAGTTATATGGAAGTTACGGTTGATCGGGTCACGGGATAAATGGGCTTTTACTATATGCCGACACATAAATTATATTAAATAGCACAAATACTATCGGGGGAAATAAAACAACATTAGTAAAGTTACGCAATGTTAGGCTAGGCTTCTAAATACCAGCAAACTCAATCCCAACCGTGCTAGATTATCGACATTCCAACTATACTACCCATTCAGCTCCTATTAAACCTGCAAACCAAAGTCTTAACAGGTCAGTGTACGCTCCATTGGCACAGGCTACAGCTAGAATTCTATCTGGCTTGTGATGGGTTTCCATGTGCAGAAAACGTGGCTGACAAAAATCATTGTGACTGTTGTGGTACTATCGTACTTTGTAACCACCACCATTTATAATTCAACTCATTACCACAGGTAAAACCTTGTGTGAATAACTGCAATGGCTGCCCAATGAAGCTCAAATACCTCCTTAATAGGCTTCAAAACGGATTTAACAAGTAAACTGACTCTTTTCCCTTTTGTTGTGTACCAGTTCCGCAGTGAGAAAGTCAAGTTTTTAACGCTCAACGTGGATAAATTATTCCACAGTGCAATGTTTCCAAATATCATTCACCGGCACCCATCCCCAAAACAGCTACACAGGTCGCAAAAAATACTGAAACTACAAGGCAAGGTTCGGCCCAATGTAACGAATAGTTTGAATGGCTTTAAAATCAAATACTTGTGACAGTAAAACAATACCTTTCAAAAATGACTTTGATTTCTCACTACTTGTGGTATTTGGTAGGAAGGGGGGGTGGGATTTGGTCAAAATGTTTCACATCCACAATATTAAAAAGTACATATATAATAGATTCTGCTAGCTTTAGTGTAAAAAAAGGTAAAACGGCGTGTGTTTTTACAAAAAACAATTATGTTAAAGCTGGAAAATGTGGGGAGGCATGTGGGGGGAATGCACAGAAGAGAATGATTTTTTTTATTAAAAAAAAGGATTGTTCATATTTGACAATTTTTTTCCAAAAAAACCCCACCAATAGCAACACAGCGAGTTAGAACAAAAATGCCTGGCCTGGCTGCGACAACAACAACAACAAGAAACAGTGAGGCTTGGAGGGGTGAGTGAGTGAGTGAGTGAGTTGGCAAAGCAGAGCAAACAAGGCGAAGCGGACAGACTGGGTGAGTCAACAGGGCCGCAACATGTGCTTCGTAAGCCGGTCTGGTCTCTAGCGGCAGCCAGACGCACAGCGCGACCTGCATGTGACTGTAACACCGAGCACTTCCGAAGTCACAGTCAGCCATCAGTCACCCGCGTCCGTGCAGGTGGCGGGCGGGTATTTGATTTTAAAATCGATCGAATCGATCGATCGATCACTCAAAAGAAGGGCGGGGGGAGGGAGGGGGGGGTAGTAAAGTAAGCCCACAGAGCGGCCCGGAGGAGGGGCTGCTGGGTTAAGGCAGAGCCTCGGCCGCGGCTTTCTCTGCGGTGGGAGTTTTGTTTTACACGATATTCTCGAAACAGAAAGAAAACCCAGCATCGTGTGTGCGGGGCTCCAATCACTGACAGGAAATTCACAAAGTCACGGCGGGCTTGACTTACTCCCCCTTGGCGAGCCTGGACAGCAGCTTCATCCTCAGGCCTCTCAGGAAATCCAAGTGTGTCTGCAGATCTGTGTGTGTGAGGGGGGGGGGGGGGGGGGGGAGACAATACAATAAATACATACAAACAAACACACGAGAACAACGATACAATCACATTATTGTAACGGCTTCCACATCAAGGCCCAACCCCCCAACCCCCCCCCCCTCACACACACAATATATCTTTATATTATATACTGTATATGCAGTTGTAATAACAACAAGACTAGACTAACGGGAGGGGGGGGGGGGGGGGGGTTATTCCAGCCTTGTTTGTGTTGATTTTCATCATTTATTTGACACAAAGAGACTATTAATTACCGTTAATTTTTTTTAAATCTCCACCCAATTCTCTGCCTCAGTCTCTGCTGTGTGTGTGTGTGGGTGGGTGGTGGGGGGGGGGGTAAATAATCCTCACACACACCACCTCACACACACACTCTCGTATAATTTATGGGTTTATTATTTTGGGGGGGGGGCAACATCTCATTGTTTGACATTAATAATTTTTTTAATTAAAAAAATAACTTGCCATCGTCCTCCATAAATACAAATCCATGCAAATCACAGAGAACCCCCCTCCCCACCCCCACACACAAAAACATCCTTCAAAAATATCAATCATGACGAGAGAACAAGAAAAACAAATCTATTTTAAATACAATTAAAATGTTTTTTTGAGGGGGGGGGGGGGACAGACAGACAGACAGACAGACAGGCCGGGGTGTGAACCGCGATGATAAGATATAAATGAATGAATTTATAAATGAATTGATCAGTGAATGAATGGAAAGGTCACCTCACCATGCGGTGACTCAGTGTTCGCGGCCTCGGGAACGGCCTCCTCGTCTTCACCCTCAGACAGCTCCTCATCCTCGGACACATCAGAGAAGGCGTCCTCCTCCTCCTGAGTCCCCCCGGGCCCGGTGAAGGCCGACTCCGGCTCCTCCACATCCTCCTCGCTGTCGGGCTCCGAGTCTAGCTCCCCGCCGCTCCGGTCACTGTCCTCCCCGCCCTCAGCCTCCTGCAGGAGACCGTGATCCACAGAGGCCATGAGCTGAGCTTCTCTACTCCCCCCTTTCCTATTTTATATAATATATATTTACCTCTGCAGTTAACCTGAACCTTGCACTTCTATTATCTCTAACGTATAACAAATCTTACAACCCTGGACTCACTCACTCAATCTCTCATACAATCCTTTTCTCTCTCCTCTCTCTCTCTCTCTCTCTGGTCCGGATGCAAACCACTGCTTCCTTCTCTCTCTCTCTCTCTCTCTCTCTCGCCTGTCTCCTTCCCTGCCTTTCGCTCTGCACAATGTCGCACACAGCCGGCAGGGGAACCCTCTGACAATCGCAATGCTGTGTGTTGCTGCCTTGCCTGCCTCTCCCCTGCAGGGCTGGAGGAATAAACACCCTTTGTAAATATTACCACAGCAAATATACTGTATGTATAGATACTGTACTCCCCCCTACTATACAATGGAGCCTGAGGTTACTGATGGAGCTGACAGTTGATAAGGGTAGGAGGTAGGAGATGGCAAGCCTATGGAGGGTTGAAGGTGAGGAGGGGTATTTTGAACTCAATCCTCTGAGGTCAGGGAGTCTGGAGAGGACACAAGCTGCAGAGTTCTGGATGATCTGCATCTCGTGGAGGGAAGAGTTGGGAAGCCCAGCAAGCGGGGCGTCGGCAGAGTCGAGCCTGGTTGTAATGAAGGCATGAATGAGGGTTTTGGTGGCCTGAGAGGTGAGGCAGTGACAGAGTCAGGCAATGTTGTGGAGGTGGGAGATGGCAGAGAGAGTCGTGGATATGGGGGAAAATGGACAGTTGAGAATCGAACACAACACCCAGATTCCTGTCTGGCTTGGTGAGGTGGAGTGTGCATTCGTGGATGCTGATGCTGCCAGTGCCTGAGCTGCAGAGGCACTGCCACAGGCCAATCAGGAGGACATCAGTCTTGCTGACGTTCAACTGTAGAAAGTTGGCTCTAATCCAGGACTTGATGTCTGAAAGTCTTCAAGGACATCAGTGGTCCTGGGGCGGAGGGTGGACACTTAGAGTTGTGTGCGTTGACCCCATGTCTACAGGTTATGTCACCAAGAGGGAGCATGTACAGGTTCAAGAGGAGAGGACTGAGAACAGAACCCTGATGAACATCGCACAAGAAGGTGCAGGAGCTGGAAGAAAAGCCATTTGTGGAGACAAAGTAGAGCCGGTGTGAGAGGTAGGATCTGAACCATTGAAGGAAATCATTTTGAAGATGAAGGTGAGAGGAGAGGTCAAGGAAGACGAGGACACAGAGACCCCTGTTGATAAATGGACAGAATACCATTTGTTACGTTGACCAAGGAAGTTTCCATGCTGTGAGCAGCATGCAAACCCAATTGGAGGGGTTCATAAAGGGAGTGGCAGAAGAGGAATGAGTGAAGCTGGAAAGCAACAACTCTTTCAAAGACCTTGGAAAGGAAAGGGAGGTTGGAGATTGGGCAGTAGTTAGTGAGCAGGATTGTTGGCTCAAGGGAAGCTTTTTGGGGGATATGGGTGATGACAGCTGAATTTAGGGGGTGGGGATGGTGCCAGTTGATATAGACAAAGTCTGAGAGCAAATGGGCGAGGAGATGGAGCTGGGAGGTGAGGAGAGGAAACAAGTGGTGGGCTTCATGTGGGTTATAGTGCTGGTGAGAGAGGAATGGGAGACAGGTTAGAAGTGTTGAGGGAGAGGTGGATAGAGGCTGGAGTGTGAGAGAGACAAGGGGTGGAGGTTGGGGGAGCCGGAGGCAGCTGAACGTATCCCTTAGATTTTGGTCTAGAGAAAATCCAGCATCTCCTTGCAGTTGGAGTTGGAGGAGAGGATGGGCGAGGCATGAGCAGGTGGACGAAGGAGCCAGTTGGCACTTGAGAAGAGAAGCCTGGAGTTGGCATTGGCCCCCAAGATTACCTTGGAATGGAAATACAATTTAGCGGAGGTGAGGGCGAACCGGTACGTTTTTATGGTCGTACAGCCAAATCTGCCGGTGGACCGTTGAGTAAGCGGAGGTGGCTGGTGTACCAGGGTGAGTTACATGACTACGAGGTGGTTCGGGAGATGAGGGGGGCAAAGGCATCGAGAATGGTGGAGAGGGATTTGTGGAGGTAAGTGACTGAGGTGGATAATTCGGTGCGGGAGGTGGGGCAGAGGGGGAGGAGTTCAGATGATTTCAGGACAGTGGAAAGGGAATGATGGGAGAATGTTTGAGGGTTTCAGTTAGGAGAACATGCCAAGTGCTGAACAGTCAGGGGTCATAACTCGAGCATGAGGGAAGGGTGGGAGCAGCAGAGTTGGGATGATGGATGGCAGAGAGGTAGGATGGCGGCTGAAAGGTACGGTCAAAAAGGAGGGTCTTGAGACCGGCCTTGAAGGAGGCAAGAGAGCAAAGTGAAGTGATTGGGGGATGGAATTCGAAAGTATATGGGCAGAGAGGCTAAAGGCCCTACCATCGATAGTAGGGCGGATCGGATGAGAGCCTGCTCAATGGAGGGATCGGACACGTTGATAGGGGGTCAGCAGGTCAGAGGTAGGAGGGGGCAAGGCTTTGGAGGGCATTGAAAGTGAGAACGAGATCTTGAATCCTATCCTCCGAGGGATGGGGAGCCAGTGGAGCTGGGTGAGGGTGGGGATGACAGCGTCGCAGATCATTGTGTGGGAGGGGACACAAGCTGCAGCGTTTTGGATGATCTGCAGCTTGTGAAGGGAAGAGTTGTGGGGGCTGACATGGAGGGAGTTGCCGTAGTCAAGCTTTGAGGTGACAAACGCATGTGTAAGGGTTTCAGTGGCCTGAGGGGTGAGACTGTGGCAGAGATGGGCAATGTTGCAGAGGTGGTGGAAGGCTGTGCTGGCCATGCCATGAATATGCGGGAGAAAGGACAATTCAGGGTCAAAAAAGACACTCAGGTTCCTGACTGGCTTGGTGAGGTGGAGTGTGCATCTGTGGATGATGATGCTGCCAGAGCCCGAGATGCGCATGCGCTGGTGCGAGCCAATCAACAGAGCCTCGGACTTGCTGACATTCAGCTGTGGAAAGTTGTCTCTCATCCACGACTTGATATCTGACAAGCAGTCAGTCTGTCAGAACATCTGCAGTCCTGAAATCGAGGCTAGAGGCAGAGAGATAGAGTTGGATGTACACTTGGACTGTATACACTGAGTCCCGGCCCCGGCCCCGGCCACAAGACCCACATCCACAGACTTGGCTCCAGCCCCGAGACTCACAGCCCCGGCTCCAGCCACAGCCACAGCCCCAGGAACCGCTGCCCCGGCCCCGGACACAGCCACAGCCCCAGGACCCGCTGCCCCGATTCCAGCCCCGCGACCAACAGCTCCGTGACCCACAGCCCCGGCTCCAAGACCGACTCCAAGACCCACAGCCCCGAGACTCACGGCCCCGGTCCCGGCTCCAGCCTCGATCCGGCGACCCATGGCCTGGGCCCACGCAGCCCCGGCAACTGGCCCTGAAACCCACAGCCCCAGCCTCGGCCTCAGCCCCGTACAGGCTCCAGACCGCAGCGCCTTTGCATCCCGCAGCCGCGGCCTCACATCCCTTGGGATGATGTCGCCCCATTGACCCTCGCTCCTGGTCCCCCGCGTGCGCAATATGGCTGCCGCCATGACCCGAGCTTCCCTCCCCCCTTTCAAGTTTTTCCCCCCAACCCCCCCTTTTCGTTATTCCTTCTCTACCCTTCTTTCTCTTCGCCCCCCTCGTTTATTGTCCCTGCTCGACCCTCCCACCGCTTCCCTCTGTTCCAGCATTGGAATCCTCCGTCGGGCTCACCGTGGCACTCGGCGTTGGTTGTCCAATAGCAGCCACACCAAGTGCCCTGTCCCCCACCATCACCACCAGCCCCACCGGACACAAACCCGGGGGGTCAACCTCTCCTCCCTTATCCAGATCCCCACCCTCCCCGCCGACCATCCCAGCAACTATCTCACCCCCCGCGCTGCCGAAATACTCGTGCACGCATACATCACCTCATGGCTGGACTATGGAAACTCTCTCCTCGTTGGCCTCCCCAGTTCCTCCATTCACAGGCTGCAGGTCATTCAAAACTCTGCAGCCCGTGTACTATCTCGCACCCGCCTCCGCGACCACATAACCCCCACCCTCGCCCGTCTCCACTGGCTCCCCATCCTCCAGAGGATCGAGTTCAAGATCCTCGTTCTCACCTACAAGGCCTTACACGGCCTTGCCCCGCCCTATTTAACCGATCTACTTTCCCCCTACAAGCCCACCCAGACCCTCCGTTCAACAGGACTTGGCCTGCTCCAAGCCCCCCGCCCGAACCGCCCCACCATCGGAGGCCGGGCCTTCAGTTTCTCCGCTCCCACCCTATGGAATGCCATCTCTCAATCCCTCCGTCTCGTTTCTTCCCTTTCCTCTTTCAAGGCCGGTTTGAAGACTTTCCTCTTCGATCGTGCCTTTTATTCCATCCCGAACTCTTCTACCTCCCCTTCGTGTTTCACCCCTTCCCAAACACTCCCCTCTCAGCTCGGGTCACACGCCTCCTGTGCAGCACCTTGGGACGTCCTCCCGACGTGAAAGGCGCTCTATAAATATAATTTGTTGTTGTTGTTGTTGTTGGACCACTGATGTCTCTCTGGAACTACAATCTGGAGTCCTTTCGACTTGCACCTTCTCTTGCCTTTGTCAGGTCTGCTTTAAAACCTTCCTGTTTTACCACACCTTCATTTGAAATGATATTCCACATGCCCCCACAACCCAATATCATAATAATGACAATTTCCATTTATATTGTGCCTTTCATGCAAGCTGCAAACCCTGGACTGTCCAATGCCTTGGGACAGCCTCTCGACACGAAAGGTGCTAAATAAATATAAATTTGTATTGTATTAAGGGGAACCTAAACAGAGGAGAATAAAAATAAAAGAGTGAGGGAAGACATTAGGTATAGATAACAATTTTGGAATTAAAATCTATTTCAGAATTCATACAATATTAAATTATATGTGGAGCTCCTGTGGCTCAGTGGTTAGAGCACTTGTCTTGCAAGCTGTGGAGACCTGTGTTCGAATCCAGGCAGGTCAGGACGAAACCTTGGGCAAGTTTCCTTACTCCACATGCCTAATAATAATCCCTCCAAAAAAAACACAATAATAAAATTGGTCATTTCAATCCACGACTGTGTGTGGGACATTGCTGTGCGCAATTGGCTGCCGCGTTTCGCCCACAAATATATACAGTCAATTCACTTTACAGTATATTCTGTGAAGCGCTTTGGGACGTTGATAAGATGTGAAAAGCGCTATATCAAATGCAAGGATTATTATATTATTATAAATACATTGTCCAATTTTCAAGTTTTCCTCGGTGCAAAATATCAACCAATTTTTCACTGTGAATTCATTATCCTATAATAATAATTCTTGCATTTGATATAGCACCTTATCACATCTTCGAGATGTTTCAAAGCGCTTCACAGAATATTCTGTAAAGTGAATTGACTATATTTTGTGGGTGAACCGTGGCCGCCATTTGCGCATAACAGTGTCCCACAAACAGTCATGGCTTGAAGTGACCAATTTATCATAATTATTATTTCAAGCATTTATTATCCCTGGAGATATACTGTATACATATACTGTATTAGGAAATGTGGTTTAGTCCAGAACAATAAACTAATTTCAAGAACCAGCTCAAATTGTAAATGGGAAGGCTGCAGTGTTGATATTCCAGAAAGATGAAATCACAGAAGCCAAATTGCATTCTTCAACTAATAGTGTCCTGTCATACAGCCTATTTATGTTATGAATGTTTAAACCTTTTTTTAACAAAAAAAACTGTTGGTAGCATTTTAGTTATTCTTGTTGGGAGATTATTGAATTCTAGTTGGAATGCCATTGCAATGAGCTAAATTACTACAGAAATATCTGGCCAACTGGAGTTGTGGAGTTCTGTAGCTCAGTGGTTAGAGCACTTGCCTTGCAAGTGAGAGACATGGATTCAATTCCAGGCAGGGGAAAACCTCGGGCAAGTTTACTTACTCCACCGGCCTGATAATAATCCCTTGAAAAAAAATTGGTAATTTCAATCCACGATTGTTTGTGGGGCACTGCTGTGTGAAATAGCGTGCTGTGTTTCTCCCACAAATATACAGTCAATTCACTTCACAGTATATTTTCTGAAGTGCTTTGAGTCGGCTAGAAGACGTAAAAAGTATTATATCAAATGCAAGGATTATTATTATGTATAAATGTTGGCCTCAAGTGACAAGATTAAAAGACACAGGGTTATTGTGACTGGTGCTGTACTTTATAGGAAGGCTACACACAAGGTTCATACAAACTCCTGCAAAGAAAAAAAACACTGAAGAATTCCAATGCTTTTTCAGCAATGTTATCACAACATTATTCTAAAAATATAGGGATTTATTTCCCACTCAGAACATACTCATCTGTAAGTATGCATATTTGTTTGAATGCTTGTATTCAAATAGACTTTCAAAACAAATTATGTGAAAATCTTTGCACAGCCTATTCACAGACCAACCACCAAAAAGTAATCATGTAAAATAATTGATCCAGTTGAAAATGTAAAATAGTGAATCAAGGATCAATTATATCGAATGATTTCTGAATTAAGGCGAATAAAGCTAGGTGCATCTATAAAGTAATAACTATTGGGTCCAAATTTCATGTGGTTATACATCAACATAATAATTAAAAAGTAATGGAATTTAGAGTCCAAAATGGAAGAGAAATCATTAAATAGACCTTGTCAATGGGTGGGCTTTAGATCAGCGTTTAGATGAGTCGTTCAATATAATTAATCAAGAAACTATCATTGCAGATTGTGCGGCAGGTAAGTTAACAAAACTTTCTTCAAGTGAGATACGCTTTAATTTCAGCTAGTGCTGATGCCAGCCGTAAATACCTGTCTCTCACTTTCTGTGTAACTGGAAGCAGCTCATTGACTCAGAGGTTTCTCACAACTTACCAGAGGACAGACACTCTGTATTCCCCCTGAATCCTGGCCTTGCAGCGTTGGGAATAATATATCTGAACAAAGCTACTATTTATTGATATCAGTGTTTCCCTGAACAGGTGTTCAAAATGTATTACAGTTAACTCTCGTCGAACACAACTTTATTGATTGCAAATTCAAGTATTAAAAGAAAGTGTTGCTTTTTTGTGCAGTGCGCGTAAAACTTGTGTGTATGAGCTGGCTGGCCCCCACGTGCATGCACACTTGTGAGGACGTCGGCAGCTCCCGACTAAATCCGATGATTCCTCAGCTGGCTGGTCCTGCGCGCAATGCACCCTTGGGAAAGTCCGATGACTCTTCAGCCTCCAAGCATCCTGATGGCATTGCATGGTAAACAGAAGAGACAGAGCAAGAGAGAGAGTCTCCTAACACTTCCAGGACCAAAGGTAAAATAATTCAGTCAAGCCTAATTTAGCCTGTGGTTTTATTGCTTTATTGCTTTGTGATAGTATCGCTTTATTGCTGGTGTGGAGGGGGGCGAGGAGCGGGCCAGCCGACTGTAGCCCACCTCAGTACATACCTTGCATTGGTCGGGTGTGGATATGCCTGGAGGCTTGAGGTGGGTAGCCTGTGGCTGGATTTCCCTAACCCCACTTTTCCCATTGCTTGTAAAGCTTACTCAACATGATTTTACTGAGTGCGCAGTTTTCCAGGAATGTAACCCCCGCAATCGACAAGGGTTAACTGTACATGCACAGGTTACCAGTTTGGGATCTTCCAGACATTCTATGAGGGAGTGGGTGAGGGGATATGTTGACTCTGGCATGCCTCATTCAGAAAACAATGGAACGAATATTCTGTTACTCTTCCACACATTTGATCAAGATACCTGGATGACAAAGCACTTGTGGAAAAGTTTTCAGGAAGACAATGAGGCATGGGGAATCCTAATTGCCCAGGGATTGGGGAGGTAACTGGAACATTGGAGGGAGTTGGTGTAGATTTTTGATCATTGTAGTAGGAGAAATACTGTGAAAGCAAAGGAAGAGGGGAGAGATTGACGACACCAGCAAATGGGATCAAGGAAGCGGGTGTTGGGTTTTAAGCAGAACAACAACAAAATTATATTTGTATAGAACCGTTCATGTTGGGAGGATGTCTCAAGGCATTGGAGGCCATCTCAAGCCGCTGGGGGTAGGGAATTGGGAAGGTGGAGAGCACGAGGGGAAGGAGGTTGATTGAAGCACAATCAAAGAGGAGGGGGACGTGAAGCAGGCCAGAACCCGCCAAGTGGAGGGAGTGGGCAGGTTGGTAGAGGTTGAGAAAGTAGAGGAAAGAGTTTAGCAGAGATAGGTAAAAGTTGTGAAGGGTAGGGGTGTGGAAACGGGATAAGTGAGAAGGTGGTAGTGGAAGTGGAGGCTGTAATTTCCTCCTCCCATTTTCAGGTGGATGTGAGGACTGAGGATGGAGGCTGCATGGAAAGGTGGTTGGAGGATGTGGTGGATAATGAAGAAGCGCCTAAAGATTGCCCTTTGCCCTTAAGATTGACAAATAAGTGCCCTTTGCCCTTAAGATTGACAAATAAGTGATAATGCATTTTACAATCATACATATTTTATTCTCAACTATAAACTGAATGGGGCAGGTTTCTTGGTTTATCTGAAACATCAGATAAACATCAGTGGGTTTCTCCAAAACTTCAGCCTCTTCTACATTGTCCAGGCTAGGGGACAGGGTGTCCTTTGTACAGTGTTATAGCTCAGTGGTTAGAGCACTCACCTTACAAGTGAGAGACCTGGGTTCAATTCCCCCGCAGAGTGAAACCTTGGACAAAGTTTCCTTACTCCACACATCTAACAATAATCCCTCAAAAACCAAAAATGAATTGGTCATTTCAATCCACGATTGTCTGTGCACAATTGGCCCGCCACGTTTGGCTCACGTTTATACAGAAGATGTGTAAAAAAAACCTCGATAATCCGACATTGCGATAGCTGGCTACTCCCTAAAACCGGCAAGATTTCGAAATAGATATAGTGTTAGATTTTGTTCCAATGTTGGCAAATCTCCCAAAGTTGGGAACAGCTGCTTGTGGTTCCCGGCGTGGCTGTTCTGTCATCTGGCGCTGTAGGTAGAGCTTGGACATTGTTTGGCTTCAGTGCTGTGTTTACAGCTCACCTGGTGTATTGGGAGGGGCTTCCCCAGCCATTCCTAGGGTAGGTTCTAAACACCAGCAAACTCTGAAATCCACGAGATGCGTAGGTCCAACCGTGCCGGATTATCAAGTTTTTCATGTACTGTATATCAAATGCAAGAATTATTATTATATTGCTATTATTCAGCACTAGAGGGCAATGTAATGTTCGCATGGTGATCTGGCAACTTGTTTGTAGGAAAAATACAGGATAACAGTGCAAAATGTTGGACAAGTTTCCTGACTTCACCCTCCTCTGTTTACCTAAGTCACGGTTGTTAGTCAATTAGCAATTGCTTTTCTGAGGGTAGTAATCCATTTTAAAAAATGTTGTCACTCAATCCATGATTGTGTGTGGGATACTTCTATGTGCCAATTGGCTACCGCATTTCACCCGCAAAATATACAGTGAATTCACTTTACACCATATTCAGTGAAGCGCTTTGAGATGTCTCGGTGACGTGATAAGTCGTTATATCAAATGCAAGGATTATTATTATATTAATAGCAATTTTCCATCCACATGTGGCATACATGTCTATCTGGTTTGGATATTAACAAGTATTACAATAGTGTTTCCAAATGTGCTGTGTGGTTGACCCAATAAAAGCATGAAAGGAGATTATACCATAAACATTATGGTGAACAGATATGTATGTCGTCATAATAATAATAATCCTTGCATTTGATAAAGTACTTTTCACAGAATATAGCAATTGGCTGCCGCATTTCGCCCACATATATACAGTCAATTCATTTTACAGTATATTCTGTGAAGCTTTTTGAGAAGTCTAAAAGACATGAAAAGCGCTATGTCAAATGCAAGGATTACTATTATATTTCATGGTGAAATGCAGCTGTCAATTGCATACAGCAGTGTCTCACATACAGTTGTGGATTGAAATGACCGATTTGTTTTCAAGGGATTGTTATCAGGCATGTGGAGTAAGGAAACATACCCAAGGTTTCACACCAATCACACACCATCCATCATCATCTTTAAATATTTCTCAATCTTTATTGAATCCTGTTGCAAATACGTTTGGTCAATTTGTCTTACTAATCTTTTTCTAAAGCTGTTGGAGCACAATTCGTACAATTTCAGGTCAGCAAAAGGATCATAGAGTTACAGAAAAATAAAACATAATTGATTCTACAATTAAATTATTTTTAAATTATATATATCTATTTTTCTTGTGATATTGAAGTATTGCAGTATAGTCATGTCAATCATCAATTTTCGTCTTTGTTTTTTTGAACCAATTTAATCTCCTTTCAATTTTGATCTTCTTGTATCCTAGAATACAACAAAAAAGGCGAATGAGTCTTATAGTCGACCATTGTTATACAATAATAATCCTTGCATTGATATAAGGAGAACATTGCAAAGTGCTTCAAAGCATCATTAAAAAGTGGAGTGGACAAATGGCAAGCTATTTGCATAAAATGCATATGAAGCTTCCATTAAATTAGCAAATAGCTATAAATTATAGAATACAGACCAATAAGAAAGCATTATAAATAGGAGTTTTCAGTCAGTTGATTGATTTAGATCAGTATTCTAAGGCTAACTCTTGAAGGCTGAATGTGGATTATCTGTCAGTTGTTTGATGTGCTATAAAAGCTCTAGATTCCGGACTGTGGGCAACCAGGTGTGAGAGACTCATGGGGTTACAGTCAGCTTCAAAAACTACAATCTATATAATAATGATTTGATGGATTTTGCACATTGTTAGCCGTGCCTTTTTCACTTTTTCTCAAGAAAATAGAGAACAATTTACTTTACTAACACCCACCATAAACTAAATTTTAATAATTTTGTAAAACTGGATCTTAATGATTTTTAGAGTCACAACTATACATTTTTAAAACAATTAGTGCATCCACTGTTCAATTATATTAACACGCCACTAAAGTATATTTTGAATAAACGTTTCTGTAATGCTATAACATAATCAGGTGTCTGTCAGACTCAACTGGTAGAACTCTCCTGTAAATCAGAGGTTGAGCACTCAAGCCCACATTGAGGCCGAATGGGAATTCACTTCAAAGCTGTTTGTTGAACTGGATGCCATGATTGCTTACAAATACACGGTCACCACACATCCCAGGAAAATCTTGTGAAGAGCTTTGAAATGGCTCAATTAATTAAAGCATCATATAAAATATAAGGATTATTATTATACTATACAGTAATAAAATACATTTGCATGAAACAGTCAATACAGTTTTTATCAAAAGACAAACATATATAATATTGTAAATAAATTAGTTATGGTTTTCTTAATCGAAGCCAGATGATTTCCATTGATTCCAAAAAATAGAACTTGTTTGGAAGCGAATGTCCACAATAGCGGACGGAGATTAATTTTATCGTTATGAAGGTAAAATGCCCAATTTTCAAACTGCTTCACAATTATAAACCAGTGACAAGGCTGTAGGTTCTTTGGGCAAAGACTAGATGAAATCGAGCTAATTTACTTATAGCGTTGGTTTCAAACTCAGAATAATTTCAATTTCAGAAATTTTAAAATATTATTTATTTGTGTGGAATATTAATGGTTAAAACCATGTGGAATGCTGTTTCTAATGAATATCATTAATATCAATGAATTATCATTGTAATGTCATATGTTAGGTTACATTGTGCTTATCTGAAGTATCTATCTCCAATTTTCTCCACTATACTGTATTGAACATAAGGCAAGTTTATACTGGAATACTCCTTGGCTCATGGTTCTAGTTGCATAGGACAGGGATATTGGAATGTATTAACTGATACCATCTGCTTCTGTGCACCTGTAACTGCCTGTATTTAATAAGATGGCAAGAAAGTTTTCTTCGCAAAAAAATGCTTAGAACAGATGAGATCATCTCTTCCAGATGATCTCACCCCATTAGAAAAATGCTGACTTGATGAATGTTTGGCAGGTCATAATTTGTGTGTCTTGTGTCAGCATAATACATTTTTAAAAATCTGCTTTGACTGAATCAGGTGCCATAGAAGACAGAAAACATGTTCATAGCCACATTCAATCATAGGCTATTTGATTTAATTAAAAGGGCATTTTGATATCTGACTTTTCTCACGATGACTGACTTAAAATAACAACAATAACAACAAACAATAAAATTACATTTACCGGTATAGAGTGCCTTCCACATCAGGAGGACTTCTAAAATAGAAGACTGCAGAATGTTTTAAGTGCTTAATTTAATCTTAATTTGAAAGCTGTTTTCTATTGTTCTTAAAATAATTGTGAACTTCCAAATTGAATTAAATTTGCCCATTTTTCCTAAATGGTGTACATTCTTACATTTTAAGACAGTGGTCTTAATTTTACGACATAAGAAATTATGGGCCTAACCTTTCATTTTGTTTTTGTCAGTTTGTGAATTGATTTGTTTTGAGGGATTTGAGTCTTATGTATTTACACCTAATGTTGTTCAAGGATTTTGTGAAGTTTGGGTAAAAGGTGGTAACATTGATTATGTGATACTTATCTGAGGATATTCTGACAATATAACAGAATCATTTGGCTTTGATGTAAAATTGTAATGGATGTTTCTCAACCCAATTTTTTCAATTTGTTTTTCTCTATAATTATATCCACACTATATACCCAGCGTTATGCATTTTAAGTAGGTCATTGTAAGTCACCAAGTGATAAGCTGAAGTTTGTTTATTTTCTTGACAAGGTCAACAAAACTTAAATTTTTTTCAAAGAAAGTTTGCTAGAACTTCTTTTATGGTTGTCAAAATATTACTAATAAAAATCAAGATGCAGTATAGCTCCAGAATACTTGACATTTGTAACTGTCAACTTCATTTGTTCTGATATGAAGTCACTTAACTGAGTGCAGATATAGAATAGATTAATTTTATAAATTAGAATTGCTTAGATATTAGGTTCAATGTAATATGAATACTGTTGTAATATACCCTGCCCCAACCGCACCCTCGACAACCGCAAAACTCACGCATCCACGGTTTGCTAAATGTGACAACCCTTGCAAACCACGGCTTACAACCCTTGCTTATCCACGGGTTTTAACACTAACACTGGCGTTTAGTGCTAGGAGCCTCAGTGTCGCTTTGCACTAGTGTATAGCACTAGGACCCAGTTGCAGTTGCGATGTTGCAATCAACCAGCGACAACGCTTCTCTCTTAGGATTAAGGTAAATACAGTAACATGAATTTATTGTCGCTTCTCTGCATCCTCTCTCTCTCTCTCTGTGTGTAAGTGTATCATATAGAGATCTCTCTCTCTCTGACTCACCTTCTCTCTATTTCACCTTCTCTTCCCCCCCACCCACTTCCCCAGTTCCCCCTTCTCTCTCTCACCTCTCTATTTCACCTTCTCTTCCCCTCCCCCACCCCCACTTCTCTCTTTCACCTCTCTATTTCACCTTCTCCCCGCCCCCCCCCCCACCCACCGTCTCTCTATTTCATCTTCTCTTCCTCCCCTCCCCCCTTTCCCACCACCCCCTCCTTCTCTCCCTCCTTTCACTCTCTCTCTCTGTGTCTGTGTGTAGATCAGTTAAGTCAAACAGACAGCATCCCCAACCCTCTGTGTCACCCACCCCACTCCACCCTCCCTGTCTCTCTCTCTCTGTAGATCAGTCAGTCGGTCAGACAGCCTCGCAGATTGCTTCAGATCCTTGCAGCCAAACTTACTCCCCCTATCCCCATGTTTCCCATAGGGCCCCGTATTTCCAAACCACGATTTTACTAACCGCAGAGGTTTACAGGAACATATCCCCCACGGTTGGGGAGGGGTACCTGTATATCTTTTTGATTTTCAGAGTGCAATTTATTAACATATTGTCATGTACATATGCAACGGGGCAAATGTGTAACAGAGTAAAATAATTTTTTATTAATTTCCCTATTTTGCCTTGTAAATACAGATTTTCTTTCTGCTTTATTTTAATCCTTTATTTAGGCTTATTAACTGCAATTGTTCTAACCTACTAACAACCTGATGGTCAGTTTAATTCCAATTCTGATAACACAAGTTTTTAGGATATGCAGTCTGAAGAAATCCCCTAGATGTTAAATGGAGGATATGATGGTAGTTTTACAGATAGAACATAACGGGACACAATTTCTAGTCTCTCTATACAGTACTGTCATATTTTCAGGAATAAATCGTGTATGTTTCATAACTAAGCACTGTTCTAACATCCCTTCAGGGTTCTTCAAGTGATGATGTTCATCTCAACTGAGTGGGAGAGTTTGAAATATCTTAAAGGAGACATGTGGGTGTCACATGAAAGGATCGTGTTATAAAATATTAATTTGATTATTTTTGAGGTAGGCAATATATAAGGAATTATTCATATTCTTCTGAACTAAATCAAGTATATAATATCTGTTATTTATAATTACTTGATTGCTGACCTGAAATTATCTCATAACCAGTGTTTGTTCTTTGCAACAGCATCACTGACCTGCCATGAGCAGCGTGAGCCGGAGGATACAGAATGATGCACTGAGAGCGTAGGAGAAGTCATCTGTTCATCCAAGCTGAACCGCTGAGGCTAAAAAACATCGCCAAGAGTTTAATTCACATTCCTGAAACTGTCCCAACTACCTTCCAAGTTTGTCATTTGTTTTTAAATATAATACTTTAGTTCATCCGAATTAAGCTTGACTTTAACCCAATACTTATTTCCAATTAGTACTGTACCGTCTGATAGATGTATCATTTCATTGGCATGAATTGTGAACTTTTAACTCTACGCCCTCCCGGATAATCGGCTACAGTGAACTCTGTTAGAACGATTATTAGTTATTCATAACTACAAATAGAAACATTTGAAATTTTTAAAAATTAATAATGTGATCACTCAATCCCCGATTGTTTGCGAGACACGGCAGGAGTGCTGTGCAATTGGGGGCTGCCGCATTTTGCCCACAAAATTACAGTCAAATCACTTTAAAGTACATTCTGTGAAACACTAAGATGTCTAGAAAGCATGTAAAGTGCTATATTAAATGGAAGGATTATTATATATTATTATAAATAGGTTTAATTTACCAGGAAATATATCAATACATAATAAGTTGACCTAAAATATGACATCAAGCCTGCATGTATATGAAATGTAAATAAATTCAAATAGAGATATAATACGCTAACATAAGAGGATAATCCTTAAAGTCATGATAAATCTACTAATTGAAGACTGTAACTAATCTCAATTAACACCACACACATGCTAATTAATTTAGATCTATTCAATTCTAATCATGTTACATTCTAGACTGCCTATTTAATATTCAAAGCTCTTTTAGGCTTAAATACTTCTTGATACCAGAATGGGTTTGTAGGTCAGTGCTTACAGATGTCTAAATGTAGACCATCGGTTTTATACTTAGTTTAGTAGAATGTACTTTGATTGCTCAGTAATTGTTTTCTGTAATTTAGACGCCTGTTCAGAACATTAAGAAGTAGAATTCCCAGTTTTTTTTAAAAAAATCCATCCATTATAAATAATTATGATTGATTTGAATGTGTATTTCTTTATAATCCATCTGTGCTGATTTTGAAAACAGATATATAATAAATTATTATAATAATATAATAAACACTGGCATTGTTCAAGCAATGAGTGCTCAGTAGCGTTGATTTGAATTAATGCACATTTGAACTGACAGACTCTTTGAAGCATCAGGTCAGGTTAATGACTGCGTATGTTTCTTGATACTAGTTTAGCTTCCTCGCACTACTGTAACTCAGTCATTAGTTTTCAGCGTTTACGTATTTTGAGAATATTATCAGGAAAGTACAGAGGAAAATACTTTAGAGCATATTGCAATTCAGATCATTTGTGAATGCGTTGAACTTGGGTGTTGCAAACGAGACATGCAGACTGTTGTATTGAACAGCAGAATTTAACTTTCCCTATCTCTAAATTTCGCCGATTTCGCTAAAAAAAATCTACAAATATGCTTTCCAGCATATTTCAACTCTTTAGTCTCTCCATTCTACCAATGGATCATTGCAGTGTTTGGAACTGACACTGGGCACTTCGCACTACAATCACAGACCTGCACAACGCTCTGCTCTCCCTGAATCAGTATTCATTAGCTCCAATTGATCCAGCAAATTTACTTCGAATTTTGAATTCTCGGCTTTACTTCAGTCTCAAAGTTAAGTATAGACACAACAAGTATAGATACAATAACGGAAATGTACTTTAAGTATTGTTTATAAATAAATATATGATATACATGGATACATATACAGTATAGCACAAAATCACATAAGAGGAAGTTGATCAGATATTGACAAAAATCGTTATAATATTCAGAACAGGATTGTGTTCAGTCAGAGTTCAATGTCAAGTGACTGTGATTTAGAACAAGAGAGGGCATCTTTAAAGGATGTTTTTATCATTTCTGTTGTGTTTCTTTAAAACTTTAGGCTATTCATGCAAATAAAATGATTATACTGTGCATTTTTGTTAACTTTCATCTTTTTTCTTCCTTAGCAAAGCACGCACATCAGCTTTCCAGAAGTTTTTTTTCTTATAACAACAATAATGGTTCGGTGTGTTGCAAATAATTTAAAAAGAGAACAAAATAACCCCCGATATATACTTAAAATCCACCAAATAAAATTGATTATTTAATTAATGGCTGTCTGTGGCAAACACATGTAAACGCACTTGTTAACCATTTTGATTTCTTATCCTATAGTATAAATACAGAAATAGGAAAATTCAAGGAAAACAGTGCAGTCAGCGAAAGTAAAAGGTCAAACAATAGGAAAGTAATGTCACTACAACTGTAAACAATTCGGGGTTATAACCCGACTCTAACCAAGATACATCAATGTATTTTAATGTAGGGATTTGCAGCACTCTGGTTCATAATTTAATTATTGATAGATTTTAGTTTCAAAAAATTGGAATTGAACCATTCAGCATCACCCCAATAGTGCTGGTGGCAGAGACAACACCAACATGACAAGCAACTCAATTTGTAAATAACATTATTAATAGTCACTTGCAATGTATATAGCACATTTCACTTGAAAATAAATGTCAGCTAATCCACGCCAGCAACACCCCATAAATAACAACGAGAAGAGAAGCAAAATTTATTTGAAATAAGTGGATGTGGATTAGGAGGGGGAATATATACCAGGATAACAGAACGTTTTAATATATCTTTGAAATAGCAACGCCGCCCACCTGGTTCAGTGCTTAATAAATCCATAGCTGTATTATTAATAAATCATAATTATTAAATGCATTATTAAACACATCAGTCTCTTACAGTTCACACAGCTCCGCATGTTCAAATGGGTTTGCAGGATATACCGCCCACTGATAGTAAATGCCACTCCCCCCTCCAAAAAAAATAATAATTGTACGTTGAGGACTCGGCAACGCTTAATGGAGTCTAATATGCGATCATTTCCTGCAGATTTCCCAATAATAAGATAATAATGGGACTCTTTCCGAGGAACAGAAGTAAGTGGGGCATTTCGTGTCTGTGTGCGGTTAATGTGCTCCAAAACATTACCCAGTCGGAATGGATTTATTGGAGAATAGAGTGACATCATTAGAAATGTTCCCAAAATACCCCCCTCCAAATATCCTTCAGGTAATATCTTCTTCATGTGTTTTATCAGACCACTAGACACGTTTATTTCATGTTACACTGTACATTGTCTATACGATTAATCAAACGCGTTTGATAGAGACATTTTTAAAATGCATTTCGTAAAATTGTGTGTGTTTTACCATTTCTAAAGGTTCCATTCAAATCTACATGAACAAACCGGTTGCTGGTAAAATCACTTGCCTGTCAAATAATCTGGATTTCTTACTCCATTGAGCGCAGAACGAGTTGAATAATCCTAGTGAGTAAATAAAACAATAGCTTGTTTGTCAGTATTAAAAATACATTGACCTCTGCAGCACCGCTCGGGGACGCTGGATAGTTCAGGTTGGGTTCAACACTTTCCTATTAGTGTATGAACACTGTACACATTCTTCCTTCCGGATCAAACTACACCCTTCTATCTCAAACCAAGAGATACTGTAGTAACATATCAATGGATTACAATTGAATCCGAATATCTACCAACACAATGCAAATCCAAGCAAGTGCTAATTGCTAAATTTTGATCCTGGTTGGCATTATTATTTGTACCAATGATAAAACTGGTATCACTGTTATAACAACTTTATTCATTTTTTTTAGAGGTCAGAAAATATTCACGATAAAAGGAGCAAAATAGCACCAGAAATGTTAGCACTGATACCTGGTTTGTCGTTAGGAGAAATAATAATTCTCAAGAAAATCCCTCAATAATTAGCACTTGGGACGTCCTCCCGACGTGAAAGGCGCTCTATAAATGTAAATTGTTGTTGTTGCACAGGATTGCATTGTGTTGGTACATATTCTGACTCATTAGTAATCCATCTATTTGTTACTACAGTATTTGTTACTTATTTGATGAAGTCAAATACTTCAATTACTTTGCTGATATATTCAAAAGCAAAATGTATGGTTATATTAAACACTAATAACAATATCATCCCTATCAGTATACCAAGCTTTATTAATCTGCGTAATTCAAACCATGGTAAACATACTCTACCTTAACAATAAATTACATTAATATAGCATCTTTCAAGGCACCCAGGGCACTGGACAATCCAAGGTTTCCCTGCAGTTTTGTATTGGATTAGGGAGGAATGAGGAATTAGGGAGGGTGAAAATGATGGAAGCCTTGACACTAACTTTAAAAGAGGCGAGGAAAGGGGTAAGACAAAAGCCCTCTGGGATGGAGTTCCAGTTAAAATTAACCATGGGGTGGGCAGGGTGGGGACACAAAACAGGCCTGTACCTAACAAGCAAAGGCAGTGGACCAGTTGGTAGGATGTTTGAAAGTCACAGAAGTAGGGTGGGACAAGATGATTTAAAGGGGATTTAAAAGTAAGAACCAGGATTTTGAACTTGCATCCTCTGGGGTATGGGGAGCTGAATCTTTAAAGCAATTTTCCTTTACACTTCTATAATCTTTAGTAAAATTATACTTAATAAATGGCAATAAACGCAATGATACATCAAAATATGTGTTCCTTGTTGTGCAACTAATTAAGAGTAAAAAGAAGACAGCGACAATATTTTCAAATTTAGTCAGGAGAGTAATTTCCAAATATAATAATTTTCAGTACTTTATTATTCACTAATAAGATATATTGCTTGACCTAAATTAATAAATGCAAGGCAAAATACTAGCAAATTGCAACAATTTCAGTACTATTGGAAAAGGGAAGGGAGCTTTCACAGTGTCTTGGACAATTGGTCATTCACTCAGTGGGAGACATTGCTGTGTATATACTGACTTGCCCACAAAATATGCAGTCAATCCACTTTACATTATTTCAAGATGAAAGGCTTTGAGGTGCCTGGATGATGTGGTAAGGTGCTATATCACAAATGATTATTATTAGTGAAAGAGAATTATTCAAATGTTTGAAATATTATACATTTTGTTTATGTAGTAGTGAATTAACACTTTAAATACATTGTATTAGGCTATGGGGAGCGGGCAGGGCAGTGGGATTGAATCGCTCTTTTCAAAGAGCCGGCACAGACTAGATGGGCCGAATGGCCTCCTTTTGTGCCGTAAAATTCTATGAATCTATGTATCTATAAATTTTATGAAGCTTATAATGAAAGGAGGAATTATATAAATCTTCTGAGTTCTTAAATATGAAGTCAGTGGGTTTCATGGACTGCCCTTTGAGGTGCTGTTGGTGATCTGTGTTATATTAAAGGAAACATGTTCAAGACGTTTAAAATAACAAATGGCCAATTGTTTTGAATTCGCTGTGATCAAGCCTATTTTGTTGAGACATATTTAACTGTCATTAGCAATGAAGCTCTTGGCGCTTCACTTAAACAAAAGATCAGATATTTAACAGTTTACTACATCTTTGTTTTACAATTTTCTGTCAATCTCGTTAATAAAGGTATTTATCATTAGATTAACCTTCTTCGATTTCAGACGTCAGTGGAAATAGTGACCAAAGAGTGGACTGTCTGCAATTTGTATGTTAAGAGAATATATAGGCAGAATGCATGTGGTTTAAAAGAAATAAAAGACGTATACAGTACTCTGCATCCAACGTTTTTAAATGCAAAACTAAAATAGTTTTATTCCAAGCAAAGCTTCTGGAAACAAAGAAAAACTTAATAAAATAGGTGCATTCTGAAACTTCCACCGCATTAATAAACCAAGTGCACTTTGAATCGCCTTGCAATCCTGGAGTTGTTTTTATTGCTACACCATGAACCTAGTCAACGGCAATAAAAAATCACTTTCACCTTGTCATAAGGAATAGATTCAGGTCATAGCAGCAGAGAGAGCACTCAGCAATCTCTGCCAACCGCAGAGAAATTGCGTGACAAAAACTAGGAAAACAAGCGGCCCAGAGGCAGCCGGCTATCCTCAAGGCACGCATTAAAACATGACTCTTTCATCTTTCATGTCGCTTTGGGTTAGCTTGCATACTCTGTCTGTGGCGATGTAAGTTTAATCACATTAGATCTACTTCAGTATAGTGGACCAATTATTACATAAAGAGTATCCTCAGTTTTTTTTGATACAGTGTTGAGTTTAAGGCTTGATAATGAATGAATTATTAAGAGGCTTATTATAATATGGTTTGAGACTGATTAGAACAAAATAAGATCCCAGGTGTAAATGGGATGTACCAATCTGGCGTGGATACACTTAAATACACACTTAACGAAGCAATCTGCGTTGCGGGAGATTCGTAGGGTTCAGGCAAGCTTTGGCAAGGACTGTGTATCATAATAAATACAGAAAGAAACGAGTCAAGCGGAAAATGATCTCACATTCATGAAATGAGTTCAAAGACGTTTTCTGCGTTTCACGAACAGCTCGACGTTGTATGTGGTTTACACTTAATCTAAGAGTATCCATTTCCAAAGACAAAATCTTGCTATAAATGTACAATGCTAAGCATATATGGCATGTAGTATAGTGTGCTCTAACAACGTATGATAGATACTGAATGTGTGTATAAGGGCATACAAGTTCAGTTAAAAATCCATGAATTGATTGTGCCACTTACACGTAAAATTTCCATGTGCGAAGAATATTGTAATATATATCAGCGTTATTTACATATTGATCCTAATTTTGAGACCGTCGAGACCATCGACATTAGACTAATTCTGTCAATGAATGTAATAAATGTTTAGGAAACAAACGAATAGAGTAGCTTCCTTTTGAGCAATGTAATTCACAGAACCTGTAGGCGTTCGCCTACAAAATAGACAGTCACTACAGTTCACAGTAAATCGTGTGGACTCATTGAGTCTTCATCCCCCACGTGAAGGGCGACACGTTATTGTTACTTATCTCGTGTTCAGAAAATATCAATGGAAAGTCGATCTCTGATTTCATTGCAAATATCAAACACGAAATACACCGCTTTTCGTAACATGGCTCGTAATATTCATGTTAATATTTATGACTGATTGGCGCCTGTGAATAATTGTGATCTGTGTTTATTTTGCTAGGTATTCGCCGACAAATACAGTCACCACCAAACAACAACAAGAATAAATTAGATTTATTTAGCGCCTGCCAATCACGAGTTCTGTTTCTGAACCTGGGGACAGGGAGGGGGGGGGGGGGGGGCAGGGTTGAGCGTAAATATGGTGGAAGAGGAAGGTGTTCAGGTTGTGATTTTGCATCACGTTCAAAAGTAATTGGAAGCGCTTTGAGACGTCTCGACCACGTGATACCGATCTATACCAAATCTAATTCTATTTGCTTTAGAAAACATATGTATTACACTATATTAATGGCTCAGTTCGAGAGCTGGGGGGTTGATTTGGGGACTTTTTATGTTGTCAACTGTTGTCTCAGTCACAGTTGCCGGATAGTTTTGTGGGTATTTTCGTATCTATATCAAGCCATTGTACACTATGATCGCAGCAATATTTTGAATACAATTTTACGTGATGCATTGAAATCTTTCCGCTTATGTTGAAAACTTCCATCGTATTTAAAACAAAACATTTGAATGAATGAATAAACCCACTGAGCCCATAACCTTTCATAATACGAATTATTTGAAAATAAATGTATCTATGCTCAAGGCTGCTTCCATGTACAGTCGGCATTGTAGTCATCTTCTGATTTCTTTGCACTGACCAGTCTTAATTCAATTTCTGTCCTGATAACCTATCATCAGTCTTAGTCCAACTCTGTGGCCTGGATGGTCAGACAGCCGGAAAACTGCTGGGTTTTCGTGTGCAGTTAACGTTGCTCCCGTTTGGTGCTTAAAATCTAAAGAAAGATTTGACAGGAAGTATTATGTTTGGGTTATTCCCAGGATAGTCACCTTTCACCTGACAACTCGGTCCAATTTCACACCCAGATTGGAAGCATTCACTGAAAATCAATCAACTGAAAATATAACCTTGTTCTTTTATAGGCTTTCAATATGCTTATATGCTTTCTCGTGTGTGTGATGGAAACCGATTAAACGCATTATTTTCTTGGATCGATTTTACACTTTCACGAACTTGCAATTTCCCAATCTGGTTTAAATTAAAGTCAAATAAAAGTTACCAAACAAATGGTCTGGATCCTCGGAAAGACACAAAGATGGTCGGCGACTGTCATTTACAGTAATTATTCATAATTAATATTTATCAAATCAAGTCCCATTTTATCCCTGTTCGTGAGGAGCGAACCGATGATTGTTTGGGTGAGAGATTTCGTTTCCATGTAACTGGCAGGGCTGACAAGCCAGAGTGTCCACTTGAATCTCCAACTAATTGCTTGTGAAGTGCTTCTCTTATTAGGTATTAAAGTTATTGATTGTTAACAGCTCGCAAGCTTTACACCCATCGCAATTCCCTCTGGCAAAATAAATCTTGATCATTCTCCAAACTATCGAGGTGTGTTCTCCCAATAACTGCACGGATTGTAAATCGATCATTTAGATGAACAGGGGTTTGCTCAGCTTCTCGCTGAAATCAAAGCTCGGCCCATACCGAGCATCGTGCATATTTGATGAAGTATACCACTGGTATATACAAAAAGGGGGAGAGGCAACTTTGCTTCTTAGACTTAAGTCTGTCTGGCAATGGAACAGTCGCAGCCTGCGGAGGTCTCTGGCTGCCTCTCCTTCTCAATAAACAACATTTTAGGCGAGTCAAGCCTGGTGCGGCAACAGCCTGGGGACGCGGGGCAAACAGCAAGGCGCTCGGTGAAGCCTCAGAGAGGAAGCGTCAGAGGAGAGAGCCCCCCACAAGCCACTGCCTCGAGTAAGCAGTATTTATTACTGAAGTGTTTATGTCATTATAATTCGAGAGGACAAAACACACCGACAATTTCGGTAATTACAGTAACTCGCTTGAATGTTTATTTTGTTTTCGGCCAAATACCATATTGGTTTGTGCAATTCGTACAGATTATACAACTGTGTTATTTCGCTTTCTCTGATCCTCCTGCCTGCCTGTCTGCCTGCCTGCCTGGCTGGCTGCCATGCCTGCCTCTCTGTGATTAGCCTGATGTTGCAGAATAGTAAGGCCAGGAATGAACCGGTTAATAACCGAATAGAATGTATTGCCTGGAGTTGGGCAGAAACCGTGCTAAAATACTGACAGTATTGGCGACGACAGAGTGTCCAATGCAGCGAGCTTCGCCGGCCTTTGATAACCAGTATTGTGAGTACAGTACAGTACAGTACAGAGGCCGGCGGCAATGTAAGCGGGATGTTTTTTTATTCTGAATATCTCCACAGTGATGGCGGGGGAGGTGGCGGGGGAGGTGGCGGGGAGCGCAAGGACAGAGGCGGCCTGTGAACCCCAAGGGCAGAACAAAGAAGAGAGGAAGAAGAAGAGCAGGACGGTGTTTTCTCGCACTCAGGTGTTTCAGCTGCAGTCGGCGTTTGACCTGAAGAGATACCTGAACAGCTCGGAAAGGGCCGGTCTGGCCGCCGCCCTGCAGCTCACAGAGACTCAGGTCAAGATCTGGTTTCAGAACCGACGGAATAAGTGGAAGCGACAGCTTACCAGCGAGCTGGAGATCGCACATCTGAGCGCCGACCCAGCCGGCCTGGCCCCCATCCCAATGGCCTTTCACCACAAGCTGGAGAGCTTCCCACCCATCCCGGGTGGATTGATACAATCCGCCGCCTCTTTGTACTCCAGCGCATTGCTGCCCTTCTACGGCGCATTGCTTCCGCGGGAAGGCGCTTTTCTATCCCATGCTTTCTTCGAGGGCCATAAAAACAGGATCATTTAATTTATTTTACACCAACCCTCTGCAAACTACCGCTTCATCACGTGGCAAAAAAACACAGGACAACCTAGCAATTTTCAATGTTCAAAACCAGTACAATAAAGAGACTCACTGCAGATAAACCCTGTTTATAATGCTCTGTAACGTTTAGTCTTTACGTGTAAATGAGCATCAACCTTTTAGAAATGTAAGTATGTATATATCTATATTAGGGAGGGTTTGCTTGTTTCTGAGAAACAACAACAATCTCGCAACTTAAAGTGTTTATCGCTGCTTGCTAGACATATACGTAAAGGGCAGGTGATCTGGGCCAGGTGTACAGCAATATTGGTGTTTAAGTCTGTTTTGCATACCATCAATCGCAATGGAATCCATACCGCGATCGAATGCGAGATTTTTCAGTGAATATCTATTAATATGCAAGCCTGCTTTTGTGCATATTATGCGTGATACACGCCAGCCTTCCTGCTACAAAAGACTCTCTGATACTCAGATGCATTCCTAGCTCAAATCGTCCGCCCATTAAATCGAAAATCATTTGGAAAGCAATTCAGGTGCATCTGCTGAACAGTATAAAGGTCGCTTGTCATTTCACTTAAACAGTTAGTGGGGCGATTATGGTCAAAGCGACTTTCTTCAATTATTTGGTCCTGTTGTTTTGGGAAAGAAATGCATTAATTTCAATGGTCGAAAGAATCTTGAAATGTTACACTCACGTTACAAGTTTTGTGCAATGTTCAGAATTAAAGCCAATGTTATTCGCACGCATGTTGATGATATTTACAATCCTCGCGTTTTATTGTTTTATAAGAGGACATCCAGCAAAGAAAAAACGAAAATAAATTTTGACATTCACAAAATTGAAACATCTCTTTTAATCAGGTATCAGTACGTCCCAGCTACCAAATAAATAAAATAAACCCTTTTTGCGGCTATGCAGCAATATAATTTTCTGGATCCTACTTTAGCAGTTTCAAAGGAAACGTCTCTTGACCTCTTCACATTGCTGTACAAATGTTCAATGATGACCTGTCACAGTTTAGTGATGAAAGGAATGTCTCTGAATGATTCAATGCTTTTGTTTATTGCTTAAAGTTCACGCAAAATATATCGATTTGGAAAATGATTTTACTTTTGCCGAAAGTGTTCCGATACGATATTACTTTGCGATATATTAACCAAACGCTTGTGTCTGACAGCCTTAATGCCCGATAACATTGGGCGTTTGAAGGTCAAGCACTGTTCAACAAAAACAACAACAAAATGACATTTATACAGCGCCTTTCACGTTGAGGGGACGCCACTGGCTAAGGTTATTGAAGAAATGTGCGTGAATTATAAATGTTCTTGCAAAATGTTCATATTTGGAGGTTGCCCTTTATGTCTAATCGTGGCTAATAGGTTCTAAAACATATGTTTTTAGTCGACCCTGTAGCTCAGTGGTTATAGCCCTCGCCTTGCAAACGAGAGACATGGGTTCGATTCCAGGCAGGGTGAAACCTTGGGCAAGTTTCCTTACTCCACACGCCTAATAACAATCCCTCCAAAAAAAAACAATAATAATTTGGTCACTCATTCAATGATTGTTTGTGGGACACTGGTGTGCGCAATTGGCTGTCACATTTCACCCATAAATATACTGTCAATTCTCTTTGTAGTATATTATGTGAAGCGCTTTGAGACGTCTAGAAATGTGAATAGCACTGCATTAAATTCAAGGATTATTATTATTAGTGTTTGCAATAGTTGAAAGAGGAAAAAATCATATCTAACAAAATAAATGGACATCTATGTATTGCTTTTTAATGCAGTTTACAAATATTTAATTGTGATTGATGTTATATTAGATATATATCATCAAAGTTGTGCTGTGTACAAAGTAGTATTGATCAATGGCAGTATGTATTGCAGCTACTATTAATATTCAACAAAATGATCCCTTATAAAATCAAATGTTGCAAGTTTAACTTTAATTTTTTTTCGGCATAAAAGTAAACATATATCTAGTGTACAATTATATTATTCTGAGAATTACAGTGTAGTGCACTGTAACTTAATCCATATGCTATTTATTTGCTGTCTCTTTCTGGAACTCGCTACTTTACAAAGTATCCCACAATGATATGAGGAATCATAGAATTATACAATTTTGCAGCAGAGAAGGAGGCCATTCGACCCATTGTATTTGTGCCAGCTATTTGAAAAGTGCTGTCCAAATCAATCCCATACCCACTCCCTCCCCTGCTCCCCATAGCCCTGCCAATCCTACCTCCAAAAATAACTACTTCTCTCTTAACATTTGTTATCGAATCAGCTTCCACCAACCTTTCAGGCATTGCATTCCCTATCCAAACAAATTCATTGTATGGAAATTCTTCTTCTCACCTACCCTCCGTTCCTTTTAACGACTATTTTAAATTGGTCCTCAATCAATGCCTTCAAACTATTCCATTATGTCTAACCCTAATTATTCAGCTACAGTACTGTAAAAATTAAATAGGGGTTTTGGTCAGACTTGGATGCACAAAAAGGCGAAACGAGACAGAAGGGGCATTGAAGAGTTCATATCATGCATTTTTCACAACCAGAATGTGAAACCATAGTATTGAACAGTTTAACCATTCAGTTTACTTCTAAGTGTGTTTTCGCATATCAGGTTAACGTGTCGATTCATTCGGATCACCAGTATGTATGGTAGCCTCGTAAAACCGTGTGGACGCATCTGCAACTGATACTTGATTTCTAATACCAGTTTAAAGATTTGATGTGCATCACCAGCAATAATTTGACCAAACAACTGTAAACCGACTCCCACTTGAGGGCCAAACGCTCAACATCAATTGAACACGAATTAAGGTTTCGGTCAACTGTTACATGGCACTCGAGGGCCATGAATCAAAAGCGACATTCGGTATCAAAAGCAATTACAGCTAATGGCAAAATCTAAACATCAACTATTTTACAATTCACATCTGAGATAAACCTGCTCTCACTATCATGGTGGAAGAGAGAGAGAGCGAGAGGAGGGAGAGCTCCTTGTTGTGAAATTAATATTCCCGTTGAAAGGCTTGACATACTAAAAGAAACTTGTACAGCTCTGTGTTACCAAAAAGCAAGTGAGTCTAGTGTAGTTACCCAGGAGGTTAGCATAACCTTTGGGGCAATGTAGCTTCAAGCCATTCCCTCCTTGTGCACCAGGAATGCCCCCTCTTGTGTGTCAGGGTATGGCTTGGTTCAATAGGCGCCCACACGAGCATGTTGGAACAGTTCTCACTATAACCAGTGAAATACCTTGACAACATTCATTCCCATTCCTTTGTAAGATTTAATTTTATTGAAAACGAACTATTATTCAGAAACGCGAGGTCTTTTTTAAATCAGAGAATATTCGCATCTCTATCTGTTTGGTATAACTCCATTTAACACCTTAATCAATAGATGGTATTTTTTTTTAAAAAGGTGATTGTAAATGATTGACCATTATTATTGTATCAGTCAATATGTGGATTAAATCACAGCTTTGAGTAAATAAAGGGAAAGCAAAATATGAAATAACTGGAATTAACGTTGAGGGATTTATAATCGGTGCCCACTTTAGCTTTAATCCACCCTTGCAGAATGATGACTCATTTTTTGCCGAAAATGTGGAATGGGTCCAACTACCTTCGGCGGACTGGCTTTCAGCCTCTCTGCCCCCACGCTTTGAAATTCCTTCCCACAGTCTCTTCGCCTCTGCTCCCTCCCTCGCCTCCTTCGAGGCCGGTCTCAAGACCCTCCTCTTCGACTGTGCCTTCTTCTGCCCTCTCAACTCTCTCCCTCCCCTCCTATCTCTCTCCCGCACCTCCCCCAACCCTTCCCGACCTGACTGTTCAGCGCCTTGGGGCGTCCTCTATAAGTGAAAGGCGCTCTATAAGTGTCATTTTGTTGTTGTTGCCGAAAAATGCAAATTACTGTATGAACACTGATAATTCAAGGTTGCAAAGTGACATCGGCAATAAGAACTTTTGCTTGAGAGGAAGATATTTGTAGGGTCAATATTGCACGGGTTGCACAATTCCACGGTTAATTGGTTATTATTTGAAAATCCCAATAATTGCTTTTTTTAAGTGTTAACTTTCTGAAGTGTGATAGATTCTGGGAAGTACACAGATTATATCATGCGTAGGAGCTGGTTACAGTATAAGAGTAATTCCACGCTTAATCACACTCTAAAGTAGAGTCAGCAAAGGGATATGCAAACAGAGTTTTTTTTTAGCAATTTTAGATTTTCAAATAGCATCTCATTCACTTCAGAGATGATCATTTTTTCGACCAAAGGTAAAAATGAGGTGATCTAACTTATCTCGCCTATAATTTCCCGTTTTATGTATAGTCAGCTTAAACCATAATTATTTAATCGTCATTGTCTAGTTCAGATTTAAACGATATCATGGTAAACACGTTTAAATTAGGGATCTGATTGTATTGTGCAGTTTTATCTCATTCTGGACGGAACACACTTCCAATTAATAATGTTGACGTAGTGTCATTATACACTAAAATCTAATTTTAATACATATTATTTGACGTTAAGTGGGTTTACGACGTTTTAGCTTCGACTCGTGACTGAAATGTTATTAACTATGGCACTTATTGAGAAAGAAAACGAGTGGTGTAATAATTATATAGCTGTGACAAGTCAGCCCCGGGCACAAATGAGACTGAAAGTAACAAATGAAAGATGTGGGTGATTAAGTTAAACGAAAATAAGGTGACATTTGAAGAAGTTGCTGGCCGTGGCGTTTAGCTTTTAGTCGTTACCTTAACGGATGTGAGTAACCCTTTAAATGCATCCCTAGCATTACTTATATTTTATGTGAATTAGTGAGACTTCGGGACTAATTCATTGACAAACACGAGCAAATCCAGACTGCAAAGCTCAGAGTAGACTGCGATTTATTTAATATCGAAAAACTGTGTTTTAAACTGTTTGGTTATACATAATTGCAATGCAGTATTTATATTTTAATTAGATGTTTTAATTCCTGTTTTTGGTCTTTATTTAAACAATAATCACCTCAGCGAAATGAATTTCAGAATAAAGTGATCAAATAACAGCGGGAAGCGGTATAACGTGCATACTAATCTTGTTGAAATGGGTTGCGCTGAGACTTTACACTGTTATTTGCGGTAATTTCTCACACATCAGCTCTCGTGCTTTCATTTTTTCTCCAGTCAAAGAAGAACATACGATCGGATGATTCTACAGTGTTAGCCAGCACACCGTAAACAGCACTAAAATACACGATGTTATACAGTAACCAGTAGCTGTAAAATCACTTGAGCAACAGCCAGATGGAAATTGTTCATTTTTGTTACACTATCGACTGGATATGAAAAATGTCACCGTGTCTGCACGGTTTGAATCACGCAGAATTGGGTCGCGGTCGCTGTGGGGAACAGAAGGAAGAAGCCAAACAAATAACCCCACATATACCCAATAACTTTACAGTATAAATCCCAGGCACAATGAACAGCTCGCCAAATGTCAACTGCCCGATATTCACATTCACACGAAAGACAAACTCTGATTTTGAATTAATTTGCAGCCTCGATAACTAACCCAGTCGGACATATTGATGAGGTTCATTAATGCACATGACGATAAATCGAGGTACACGAGGAAATAGTCGAAAAGAGGCAGCAAAGAAGCACAGGGAGACGTTGAACTAATGCGCTCGCTCCTCTCCAACCATCATTAGCCAGTCAGTCAGTCAGTCAGTCAGTCTGCTAGGAGCGAATAGGGCGCAATTTGTGTGGCAGTCATGCGTGAGGGTTCACTTGAGTTAAAATAACAACGGTAAAGCTCAACAATATGTTAGCTCTAGGAACAAATGTTTTAAATTTAAACATGAATTGATGGTCAGGCGTGGAATCAAATCCGAGAACATGCTGACATTGTGAATGTATGAGTATTAAATTGCTCGATTATTTATTTAACTGATATCCAACCTTAACCAGTATCGTAAATTAAAATAAACTGTAGAATCGTAGTGACTGAACAGTTATTGTTCCTACGATCACTTATCTCCGATCACTATTTTAATTGACATTTTTAAATGCCCTGCTTCTTGTGAGATGTCAACCATTGCTGTTGGCAAACATTTTGAAACATTCGTTTATGCGAAATAAGTCCAAGTTGTTCAACATTAAATGCGTTGAATCGAGAAATTTGACGATGGGAATGGATCTACTTGTCTGTTCGTCTGCCTGTCTGCCTGTCTGTCTTGCTATTACCCTAGGATTAACACTTATGACCTGAATCCCACAGTTTTCATGAGTATATTACGCCCGGAAGACCATCACTTAACTGCTCCAAATTTCATCCAAATAAAGTTTACTTCACTTTGTATACTATTGGACTGTGTACAATGCTTTTGAAAAAAATATATGGGGTACCTTATTTTAGACAATCGATTCTAATCTTAAGATAACAGTTACACACAGCAATTATTTTTTAGACTAGTTGTAGTATCGGCGCATTAAAGAGATTGCATTCAGGAATCAGCGTCAGGTAGACACCAATAGTTGATTCATCTTCCACCGATTCTTGTATTCAACGTTATGTATTTTTCTCTGACTCCTTCATTAAACCTTATATTCCAGACACTATTTCGTCGCAAGCATGTTAACTCTGTTGGGATATACCACTCTATACATGTTGTCAATACATTCTGTACAAAATACAATCAATAGAAATGATTGATCTACTAGCGCAATTATCATGAAACATTAATTACTCATGACCCACAGATGCTCTCTCTCTCTCTCTCTCTCTCTCTCTCTCGCACTCTCTCTCTCGCTTTCTTTCTTTCTCTGGTTGGGAGTATTGAAAGGCTCCCACCAAGCGCAGAAATTGTCATTGCATTTTCCTTGGTTTGAAACCAGCCAGAGAGGAAACTGTGCAGACTTCTTTCAACCTGGCAATTAACATGTTTTATATCAATAGACGTGTAAATTATAAATGAAAAACTTACAATGAGGTCAGAACTGAAAATGTCCCCATTGCTAACCGAATAAACACAACAACCCAAACCGAGTTACACACTGAATAATCGTTGTTAATCAAGACAATTTGATCCCATTAAACATAGGAAAATTGCATTTAATATTTTCTTGAGCATCCCTTTGAGATTTACTGGTCTCGTTCATTGGACTAAACGTGATCCTGTAGCATTGCATGTCATGTAAGACTGGACTTCGTTTATACTCCGTATTTATGGTTAGACACCTCGACTGGAATAACAGTGCACCCGAACCCCCTTGAAAAATGTCTATACAGAAGAAGAAATATGACTGATTCTTTATATTGCTCTAATGGGACACATATAAGGTGATGCGTGGTAACAAAAATGTACAGAATTTAATTTTAATGCCTGAAGTTAAGTAACAATATACAATAACAAGAAGCCGCATTGTGCCTCGCTCACCACGACAGGCGAGACAGCGAGGAAGATTCATGGAGCGTGGAGATTTTATCTGCTGAATTGATTGAGTGGGTAATTAAGGGTGATGCTTTATTCCTGTTATTTGCTGCGAGGCTTTAACACTGCAGGAGTAGGTGTGATCGAACATTACCCAAGTCTTTTTACACCTTCGACAATAGGATCACCTCTCAAGCTATTGAAGCCTAAAGCCCATGATGTTATCTGAGTGAATCTAGAGCAGTCATCTAAGGTTACCTCGTGTCTTGGGGATCCATTTCATCTGCACCAATGACACGCAAGAGAAAATAGACTGCCCGGTTCTTCCCTTCTGCGCTGTGTGTTCTTCTTCACGGTAAACAACGGCTTGTTCCTTCTAACTGCTTCACTAGATACACGGGGGAGTTGTCACACATATACTATCCCACTCTTGTTACCGAATAAAATGTTATCTGTCTTCGAATAATGTTTGCTATGTATGGATAACTGCGGGGACGGAAAATGACAAGTATCTGACAAGTATAAATCAACGAAAAAGCTTCGGAAGTGAAGTAACTCCATACTTGTTGCCTTGCCGGGATTCGAACTCGGTCTCTTGCTTGCGACCACTGAGCTGCAGTATCCAGAGTCCTGCAGCTCAATGGTTGGAGCCCGCGCCTGGCAAGCGAGAAGACCTGGGTTCAATTCCACGCAGGGCGAAAACTGGGGCAAGTTTCCTTACTCCACACGCCTGATAGTAATACCTCCACAAAACAATGATAAACTGGTGAATTTCAATCCGCCGCTCTTTGTGAGACACAGCTGCGCGCAATCGGCTACCGCGTTATTGAAGACGTGAAAAGCGCTATATCAAATGCAAGGAGTATTAATATAGCAGTATTATTACGAGACACTATATCTAAGTGCTCGCAAGTAACACATAGTCCTCAGCGCGACCCGCAGCTAAAATATTTTGTAAGACTCCCGCCCTCATCCAATGAGGAATTTCAAATTAACACCCACGTTATTGTGTACTGAGATAACATAAATAGAATATTTAAAAGATATCCTCGTCACATCCATAAGCAACGTACTTTTGCAGTCAAACAATGATTGGGATATTGACGGCGCAGGATATTAACGCGTGTGAAGTAATCACTGTGATTATATAAGCGTGCGTATTGTGTTAGAAACAAACTAGAGATTGCACAGCCACGTCGCTGTCGTTCAAAGAAAAAGATTCTGCGCGTCATTTGTGAACTGAACTGTTTCCTTTGAAAGTCTGGATTGATTCCGAGATCGATTAAACAGCTCAGTTTGTGTCAAATAACCCGTGCGCCCAAATATCAGTTGTAATAGGTATGCAAATAGGCCGGACTGGGTTTGAAATTGCAGTTTTACCGTAAGAAATATAACAAGACCCCGAATTTGATCAGCACAGCAACTCGGCAATGCATTGCACTGCAGAGAGCACCGGGCTGATAGAAACACGAGCTGGCATTCATATCACTTGCTGCCGGCGAGGTCGCGTCGCTCAGGGGCTTAAGGAATTGCTATATAAACCATGCCCGGGATTCTCAGGTTGGTGTGGGTTTGGGTTTCCGCGCACGCCTGTCCCCCACCCCACTCCCCCCCTCCCCCACCCCACACCCCCTCCCCCCCAAAAAAAGGCCAAACATTCTGAAGCTCTTTCTCCCATTTTGTATGGTTGAGATTTCTTTTCGATCTAATGTACAGGGCAATATTTAAATACATAATTTTACAAATACTGTATACACTTTTATATTACAACTAAACAACCCAGGAAACCGAAGGCACCTCTTGGTGAAACGTGGTATTAAAATTCATTGCAGTGATCTACCTACATCTTAACTCTAGGCTGCACTAAATCGTGTAACCAGCACTCTCAGAGAACTTGTTTAAATTGCAATTATATCCACAATCTTCGTCAGCGAATTTATTTCAATTAATTCCTGTATTCAAACTCCCCAAATGTATTTTTTTTCCACTCAGATGAGAATTGCATTTGATTTTCTGAGCATTTTACAACAGAATATTACCATTTCACTATTGCTAGGCTGGGGGAGGATATGCCGATAACCTCACCGGATTCATATTATTTATTCATCCATAACAATTCCATACTAAGCTAACAACAGTGTGCTTTTTACTGGCTGATATCGTCAGACTCTGTTAACGGTAAGGAGATAGCTTCTGAGTTGCCGAATAAGTTTGCTATCAAACGTAGTTAACCACTGTAAATCAGCCAGGCTGGTTTTGGCAAAGACAGCAGCAAATCCACCCAGAGACGGCAGGGAAGAACGACAGTATTATTTTACTCAGTGATGGGTACCCACGGCCTATTTTTAGGAAAAGTAAAACGCGCACATGATCTGTCTCGTTGGCAGTAACACATATCGCTTTAAGGATAAATGCGTATGTTTAATGTTCAAGCAGAAACACAACCGGTGGAATTCTCTTTTAAGGAAGGAAACACAAATACCAATAAAAACAATTTCGTACTTACACGAATATGATTGATCCATGTATGTGACTCCACATCCATCAAAGATGTAAGATAAAATCAGTGAACCTAAGGTACAACACGCTTGGGAAATGAGGGCAATTCTTAACTTTTTGAGCAATGTACTTAAGCGAGTTGTTGGCACTGACAGGGGTTAAGCTGCCGAGTAGAGGTTAAGTAAACCGACATCATAAACTCGTATTAGGACAATCTGGTCAGAAGTCCATGGGCTGTCTGTCCGGGTCAGTTTATCCTGGAAGAAGAAAAAGAGAAAGGAAAATGGAAATAAATTAACTTTTTTTCCCCCCACATTGTCACCACCGCAGCATTAGTGTGTTTTTTTTAAAAAAAAACTTTTTATAAGGGATAAGGCGTCCACATCTCGTTCAGTAATGAAACTTTGCTGTTGTTACGTACAGACATCACAACCGACCCTCTCCCAATTTGTCAATTCTTTACGCGTAAAATTGAAACCGACAAAAGGTTTGTCCCGACACATTATGTCAAAGGGTCACTGAGGTGAAAGTTGAAAAGGAAGAGAATAGTGCAGGAGATTAAGGGGGATTACGATGGTGAGGGAGGGGGGGAGGGGGGGTATGGGATGTTAGCATTTAGTTTTTATTGCATCATTTGCTAGGTTTTGAATGCAACTAGTTGGATATTGCGTGCATGTGCATGGATAGGTGAGTCGAAGCAAAACGTGTGAATATATATATATATATATATATATATATATATATATATATATATATGCAAGTTGAACATAATTAGTCAAAGCAAAGTTAAGTCATCTTAGATTTATCGACAACAGGGTCGCTGTTATTACGATTTCTACACAGAATATCGTTCTCTTTTTATTATTCAGACGTTAACCTTTTAATGGGCTGAATTCCAATCCTTTGGTTTACATTCCCAGAACAATGTGAAGGAGTGGAGTTTCTTCACACATCTGTACTACACTAGACCTAGTTACGGTAATGGAAGTTCTGTTTGATATTTTATTACCCAAATCACCGGGAGGATTTCTTCAAATCCGCTGTTGTGTTTAATTTTAAAGAAACCACAATAATGTTGGAAGAAAATCTTCATGATAATGTCAAACCGAATTCCCAAGTGGAGGTTTAGAGGGAGAACAATTTCCAAACGAAATGATCGCAATTCAAGGTAAACTTACGAAGTGGGATTCTGGGAAAGCCCAAGAGATAGGAAGCTTATCCCGTCTTCTGACAACACAAGTGGCGAATGGGCTTCGTCACCTCCATCTAACAGTGTTGGCATTGGCTCATCGTCAATCGGGTCTGTAGAGAGAGAACAATATAGCTTTCATGAATCTCCACCACCCCGCACCCCCCACCCCCATCCCAATTCCCCCCCACATCCCCCCCAACCCCCCAATCCTCCCAACCCCCCCCCCCCCAATCCCCCCAGTCCTCCCCCCAATACCCCCAACCGCCCCCAACCCCCCCCCCCCCCCAATCCTTCCCCCCAAACAAAACCAACCTAACATACAGCAACAACGTCTTGCTGTTTCGAAAATATGTTAAAATCGGCGTGATTGAACAATGTCTCCACTCGCTGGACAAACCCCAGGGAAACAGGTAAAGCCAACATATTTCTCTGCATGAACAGGGAGAAACGGCAGATCACCAGTGATTCATGCAGATGACATCTCTGATGACAGAAAGTGCAGATTTCAGATGGACATTGAAGGACACAAGGCACAGAGTAAATAGAGTTCCAGAGAATAGGTGTAAATAGGCTGAAAATCCGACCACTAATGGGGGGAGGGGGGGGGGGGGGGGGGGGGGGTGGATAGGAGGTGCCTGTCGAGGAGGGTGAAAGATGTGGTGTGGGGGAGATGACCACACATACAGTCTGGGAAGAAGTTCTTTTACCCAGGTTCTGAAAGTGGACAGGAGAGATTTAATGACAGATTCCCAGAAAGCTTGATTTGTGGAGTCAGAGGGATTTACTGAGGCGGTTTCAGAGAGCAAGGGTCAGAGAGTTGAAGGTTTGCTCATCAATGGTGTAGCAGAGGGGATAGGGAACAAGTTAGAGTTAACAGAACTGATGGGGGAACCTTAAGGCGGGCTTTGTGAGTGTGGTGTTATCACAGCCACGTTGTCATATTCTGCTCCTGCTCTGGCACGGCCTGCATACTTTTCAACAATTAGAGGTTGGGAGCAAATCATTTTCCACTAAGTGGAGTAGAATTGACAAATGGTACGACACAGAATCTCCCAATTCCTACTTAAAACAAACATATGTACTGTATTTAAACATGCCATAGATTCAAACGAGAACTTACCTACGTGGGAAGTGGCGTATCTTGTTATGCTTTCAAATATTACCACATTGAAGCCTGAAAATGAAGAGGGAATCGGAGCCTCCCCTGCCATGGGCCACCGCGGTCTGGCCAATGGGACAGGCTGTTTGGGAAACTGTAACATGTTAATGAGTTTATGTGAAAGAATTTCACTTTTTCACCCAAGTGTTGCTCACGGCATGTGGTTTCCCAAGAGAATACACCGCTGTGCAGTGGTCATTACCAGCAATCATGTGGACAAGCTCCCTGGAGGTCACCCAGCTCATTCCCTTATTGCATTCATCTGACCATTGCTGCTCTATCTCTACAGATAATTTCCATTCCCTCTTCCACCCTTCGGCGCAATCATGTAACTTAGGGATTTGTGGATTTCAACCACCTCACCCAATAACTACATTCTCGTCACCTGTTATTCGCAAACGTTTTCGTCTTAATAAACCACCTAAACAGGAGTATCCTGGGGTTATTTTCGGTCCTCTCACCTGATGTTATTCACCAGCCGGTAGCTTTTGTATGTGTTGTTGCAGTGCATCGCATCCACATGAGGTATTAGCAGTTACAGGTTCAATGAACTCATGCACCTGAGAGGTATGATTTATGACCCTGTGAAGCAGCACAGCTCTAACAGTTAATTGCAATTCGAATAAGTGAGCAATAACACATCAATCGAGGTTTTCTCTATTTCCACCTGACATATATTTAAAATGATAATTACCGGAATTATGAGTCAGAGCTTCGTAAAATATACGACTTTGCTTCACTGGGAAAGGTCAGACAAGTCCAAAGTTCAAGACAATTACGTTTTTTTTGTAATTTTTAAAAAAGATATATGATTCTCAACAAGTAAAAACATAGATATTCCTTGGAAATGTGTACCATAATTAATAAGCCAATACTAATATGATGACTTTTTAAATGCTGCAAGGCCACACATGACTCATTGTTCATTTCCACACATATTTTTTGACTTGATCTTGATAAACATTAGCAGTGCTTAGGTTTTTAGCAGAATACAACAGTCTGTCTGTCTACTAATATGCATAGTGTTTGATGCATCAATACATGCCATTTAAATATTAAAAATATAATGTTTCTGATATGTTCATAAAACACGAATGATATTTTAAATAATGTATTAACTACACTCAATTAATTTATCAGTACGCTGAAACAAAACAGGTATTTATTAGTCTGACCACTTCTTTATAGACATAACTACACATTAGTTAAACCCAGATGAACCTCATAAGTAGATTATATTTCAATTGCATATGAAGCATTAGCTAAATGAGGAATTTAATCCTACTAAAATAGTAGAAGTTCTTTAGTTCCTCATCAACATTTCTTACTGCTGTCTTCCACTTTATATGTGACTATCCAGCATAGTGACATACAAAAACAAGACAACAGGAACATAACGTTATTCCTTTGCACTCAAAACATTCAGACGAATATTCCACAATGTAATAATAATGATTAATACTAATATAATCCTTGCATTAGATATATTTTTAGTTGATTATATATCAATTCCATTATATAATATATATATCTATATATATATATATTATATATATATATATATATGATATCTATCTATCTATCTATATATATATATATCTTATATATATATAATATATATATATATGATATATATCTATCTATATATATATATATCTATATATATCTATGTATATAGATATATATATGTATGACTGTTTGTGGAACACTGCTGTGAAGAATTGGTTGCCACGTTCCTCCCATGAAGAATTGGTTGCCACGTTCCTCCCATGAAGTATACAGTCAATTCATTTTACAGTCTAGTCTGGAAAGTGCTTTGAGATGTCTTGAAGATGTGATAAGGTGCTATATCAAATGCAAGGATTACTATAATGTTTCTTATTACAATGTTAAAATATTTAAAACTTCTTATCAGGATTTACCATAAAGTAAAAATGCTATGTATGTTTGGGTGAACACAAAAACCAATTTGAGTTACAGCAATGACCAACAAACAAGGTGTTGGCATCAAACTATGCCATTGTCATGTGCTGAGAGACTTTCCCTTGTGTGAAGGGCGCTATACAAATGCAAGTTGTTGTCTTTTAATGTTGCACACTACTAGGTTGAATACACTTCCTTGCAATGGAATTTACTCTTGGTAGTTTACAGTGATGGGGTAACCATGAAGACAGTTGTGTTTTGAAATTCACCACAGAATCTTGTGCAATTTCATACTGTAAATAGATCATAACTAAAATCAATGGAAACAATTATGGCATTGATATCTACTTCAGTGTGATAGTTTGTTTCATTGCTTCCTACTGAGGAAAATTGAGACCTTTCAAATGAATGCTTAAATTGATATACATACAGAGAATTCCATACACTGCTGCTAATTTTCTTTAAAAAAACAGTTTTTCTAAAAAATAAGCAGTATTGTCAATACTTATTTAAAGATAAAATGTTTGATGTTAGTGAAAAGTGCACTTTTCTCATCTCTCATTTACCCACAATCAGTATACAAAGGTAGTCCAGCCAACAACATGGGAACTTAAAAAAAAAATTAAATTTAAAGGTCGACTTGTGTTTTTGTGGTGGTAAATCTTATGCTTTTCTCCAACAACAAAATTACAGTTAAATGGCGCCTTTCACATTGGTAGGATGTACCAAGGCACTGAGCTTGCAATTGAAATACAAGCTTGCAATAGAACTTCCATTATCCACAATATTGTTAAACTGTGCAAGTACAAGGTTCAACTTTGATAAGCCTGCACACAATCACTGTCAAGGGTTGCATCTGAAAAATTTCTACTGAGATGATAATAATATAAATAATAATCCTTGCATTTGATATAGTACCTTATCACACCTTCAAGATGCCACAAAGCACTTCACAGAATATACTGTAAAATTAATTGATTGCATACGTTGTGGGCGAAACATGGCAGACAATTGCTCACAGCAGTGTCCCACAAACAGTTATGGACTGAGTGACTGTTATTAGTGACAAACGGCACCTTACACCTTTTTGGAGTTGTGCACTAACAAAGAGTTAATATGTTCAGAAGAGAGAAGCATATCAGTAAACCCTCGGCCTCTACTGAATTGTATATTCTGTTCTCAAAAATGTCAGTACGGCTTTTTGTTGCAGTTGTATATATCTTTGTTCTCTTCAAAATCATTTATTTGCTGAACCAACCTGAAGCCATTTTTACTGAATTTGAGTTTTATGAATAAAGAAAACAGATTGCACAAATTGTAGCATATGTAGATGACTGTAAAATCGATTGGACAGATGTATACAGTCCCTTAGAACAGAGACTGTATTTACCCTGAAGAATGTTTTTGCCCTCAAACCATCTCAGTGGTTTGAGGGCAAAAACTCTAAACACCATGACTGCAAATTGGACTCCAACCATTCATTTTTAGTAGTAGATGCACACAACTTCCCCTCTATTCATTTTTGGGGGATATTTGTAAAAGTGGTAGTTTTCAGGTTTTATATTTAGGAGAGTACAAATAATTTTCCTGCAATTTTGCCCACAAATATACAGTCAAATTTACTTTACAGTATATTCAATGAAGCACTTTGAGACATCGATATGATGTGAAAAGCATTATATCAAAATGCAAGGATTATATTATTATAATTCTGCCCTTTTGAGATTTTAAATAAATGGAAGACCAATAAAAGCTTTCACATTGTTGTGGTGGTTGTCCCAAAGCATTTCAGGGATATACTGTGAAGTGCTCAATGTGTAAGCTAAAGACCTTTCTCTTCGACCGCGCCTTTGGTCAACTTTCTACCCCTGCCCCTGGCTCAGACCCAGGCACCGCTACTGTGAAGCACTCTGAGACTCTGTCCGGGATGGAGGGCGCTATATAAATCAAAGTTGTTGTTGTGTATTGTTGGCAAACCAGATAATGAAGAAAAACTAATTGGATTCTTGTACAAATGTTATTTTGAGCTCCTCTTACATGTGGGTGTGCCAACTTGTTTGTGTCCTGGCCAGAAACTGTATATACTGTACACATCTGCAACTTACTATGACCATCTGTTATCCTATTTTTAGTTTCACTGCGATGAGTCATGGGACACTGGAGATAACACAATTCATGAATATTTTGACTCAAATGAGGTATATCCTCAGGCAAAAGTAATTTAATTTCATGTCACTCAGAAATCTCCTTCGCACTTTTACAAAGCTGCTTTTCAAAGAGTACTAATTTACCACAGTATGTTTTCATGTGGTACCTCCAGGCAGCCAGCCACTCCTTGTGGCCAGGAAAGTGAAGGATGGTGCAATCTTAACAAACAGAAGTTTTGTAATAAATATATAGTGAAACCTTTTGAACTCAAGGCCTGTATTCCATTCATTGGTGTAGAAGACACCCATTATTAAGCTTAAAAGAATACAGACACCACAAACCAATGAACCTTTGACTGTTAGGAGAGATACCTTCAGATGTGTGGCAATAGATGAATCAACATTTTACCAGTTCTGAGGTCTTCGTGAGAAGCTCTTGATTTTCTTGGGGCTCCATTATTACTTTAGCAACACATAGGATATTTTTCACATCCTGGCTGAATATCCAGTCTCTAGACACATTTGGCTCTGACTTTGTGATTAGAGATTTTCTGAAGGATTATGTATTTCAAGAGATTGTGAACATACAATTTATTACACTACTAATTGTGCAAATGCTTTACTTTTAAGTCAATTTTTCAGACTCCTGTTTCTTTGGGTTTCCACAATTTACTTAATTGCAATGGAAGCTGTGCAAGTGACTTACAAACTATCCCGTTAGTCCAGGAAGGAGCTAAAGGGTTTGAGTCACTGATGTTGGAGACAGCAATTGCTTTTCCCACATCTTTCACTATAGTTACAATTAGTTAATTAACGTGGCGGACAAGCAGGCATGTATGCATGTAGGCGTGTAGGCGTGTAGGCATGTAGGCAGGTAGGTAGGCAGGTAGGTAGGAAAGAAGGAATGTCGGGCAGGTGGGCGGCTCCTTCATGGCTTGTGTGTGTGTGTGTGTGTGTGTGTGTGTGTGTGTCACTGCTTGAATTGGACTGCGGTTTTGCTGCCAAGCACTAGTTGCAGCAACAGCTGCTGCTGTCGCTCCTGTACTTTCACTGCAGCCTTTAAAGTCCTGACTCTTCAGCGCTTTGTTTGTGTTTCCGGGCATTTCCGTTTCTTTTTTAATAAATAAGAATAACCTAAGGCAAAGTCTCCTAACTTCACACCGAGCTGTTTACCTAGCAGTTAGGGATGAACCCAGGATAGATAGGGCATGGCACCTACTTGTACAGTAGTTTGCTATCCTGTTGAGGGCCTCACTATTTTTTTCTTCTGGCAGTGACACATAATAGTTCCTTTCAATATCCTTTTTTGTGTTAGAAATAAATTGCTAGGATTATTATTATAATACCGTGTTTCAGCTCTAATTTCCACTTGTTGATTAGTATTTTATACACAAACACACACCTTACCATTACTATTCTCCTCCCTTCCACCATTAGTGCTGTTTCTCCCAGAAGTTAGTTTCTGTTTTTTTTTGTAAATTCATTAATAAAATGCTTCAAATATTGTGAGCAGACAAGTCACCTTGATTCTTTGTTTTCAAGCATGGTTATGTTCACCTTGGAGTCCTGTAGTGCAGTGATTATAGCACTCGCCTTACAAGCGAGAGACCTGGGATCAATTCCCAACAGGGCAAAATCTTGGGTAAGTTTCCGTACTCCACATGCCTGATAATAATCCCTCAAGAAAAAACAGTAATAAATTTGTCATTTCAATCCATGACTGTTTGTGGGACACTGCTCTGCGCAATTGGCTGCCGCATTTCACCCACATATATACGGTCAATACACTTTTACTGTATATTCTGTGAAGCGCTTTGAGATGTATAGATGTGAAAAGAACTATATCAAATGCAAGAATTATTATTATTTTGTTATGCACTGTAAACTAAGTAGATCTAAAGACTAAGAGTATGAAATACCACTTTGAATTTCTGCAAAACAATTGTTGCATTAAGTGTGTTAGATTTGTGTGAGAGTAATTGTTGTAACAAGCCCTGTTGTTCACTCTCTAATGACTGCTTAGCATATAATGAAAACATAATTTAAAAAATGATGATTATGAGTTTGAAGTCACAAAAGAAACTATGTAAGTACTCTACCTTTTGATATCCATGTGTTGGCATACACCATCTATTTGTAACCCAAAATTGGTAAGTTGCAGACACACAGATTGCGTTTGTAATGTTAGTTGTATTGCCAAACATTCAATGTGAGGTGTCACACTAATATCTTCCATTCTATTTTGTTTTGAATCACGAATTTGTGAAGGCAGAAAGAATGCAAGTTTCTTGGAAAAAAGTGCAAGAATGAAAGATCTGACACCCCTCTCCAGAGACACCGTATTCCCAGTACATTTTGTAATACCTTCATAAATCCTATTTGAACATTTCTGAAATCGTCGGTTGACATGTTTTTTTCACAAACACTACATTATTGAGAGAGATCAAGTTTCTGGGCAATCTCGTGATGCCCTTTAAGCAAGTGGAGAGTTGATGAGCTGGAGGCCTACACTCAATTAGTGCGCACTTTATTGGATACCCAATGCTGTTCTCTGGCGTCGACCTGTCTGTCCACAGCTTAGCCCCTACTAATGTCAACTAATGGAACAAGGCGTGAGTAAAGGTGTTACTCAGAATAGATTATTAAAGCAAAAGATAATGAGATTTTAAAAGAAGTTCTTGAATTTTGCTTTATGGCAGCATACTTGACCTTTGTTAATAATTCGCTGTCACAATAATCTAAAGATTATTACAGACAGATCATAATGTATTATGATCTTACTCTTTACATTAAGTACATCTCATGTTATGATCATTGTTATAATAGTTAAACTCATAGTTGCGGGTTCATTTGAGCCACTGTTTATTACTTATTAGTATTTACAATACAATAACATCAGTGCATATTATTTATAATATTGTTATGCAAGAAAACCTACCATGAAGTATTGCATCGTGGCTTAACTTTTGTTTCCCATCTTGGTTGTATTTACTGTCAATTGTCAGTGTAATGTTTCATGTGCTGTATAATAAATGAAGCTGCCTAACACCCAATTCTTATCAACACCAGAAATTAAAAAGATATAATACACCTAGAATGAAGGAGGTCTGGATCTTTGTTTTTTGCAATGTCTAAATTCATGTAGCGGCAATTCCTAAACAAATTTACTAATATGGGTTTGCATGAAATTCAATGTTCACTGTGTGAATTCACATACACATTGTTTCACTGACTGTAGTACCAGACCATATTCGTACCGTTTAGTTGTGATACAATATAGAAATATTTCCATTTGTTCCTTTTTGTAATAACATAATATTTTCAATGAAGAAATTGTACAATTTCCAAACCGAATGCACAGATATGGTTTGTTTTCTGTGGCACAGCTGATTACAGGCTACGGTATACCAAGGCAATGTTTGGGAAATAGGAAAACTAACTTTCTCATGTGGTTTATATCCAGTGAACAAATGGGTCTTTCTGAAGTTGAGGTTCCATTGCAAGTCACACCGGTAGCAACTTTAGCCAATGAACATAAATTTATCAGCAGGTGGAATCTGCTTATATTAATGGGCAAGCAACTCATAACGACTGTATTTAACTCAAATACAAGGATAATTATTTTGTTCAAACATTAGTCAATGTTGTTTCGAGTAGGGAACGGCGATATGGGATTTTTCCGGATATGGTTATATCGGTTGGCTCATACCTGCTTAAACCGATCTATCGAGTATCTATCGAGTTTTTATACTGCGCATGCGCGTGCATTCGAAGTGCGCGTGCATTGATGGCGTCCGCACTGACGATGCGCGCGCAGTCGCGGTGCACGCACATTTCGAAATGCGTGCTCTAGGTCCAGAAAGTTTGTAATGTTGGTGTCAAGGTCTGTTGAATTATACGATGTTGTTTGCTCCCTACCTCCCCCTCTCCTTCTCTTCCTCTCTCCTTCCCCTCTCCTTCTCTCCCTCTCCCTCCTCCCTGTCTCCTCTCCCTCCTTTCCCCCTCTCCTTCTCTCCTTCCCTCCCTCCCCCCCCTCTCTCATTCTCTCCCTCCTTTCCCCTCTCCTTCTCTCCCTCCCCGTCCACTCTCCCTCTCTCCTCTCCCTCCTCCCTGTCTCCTCTCCCTCCTTTCCCCCTCTCCTTCTCTCCTTCCCTCTCCTCTCTTCCTCTCTCCTTCTCTCCCTCCTGTCCCCTCGCTCCTTCTCTCCCTCCTTTCACCCTCCCATTCTCTCCCTCCTTCTTCTCTCTTCCTCTCTCCTCTCCCAACTTTCCCCCTCTCCTTCTCTCCCTTCCCTCTCTCCCTCCCTCCCTCCTTTCCCCTCGCTCCTTCTCTCCCTCCTTTCCCCCTCTCATTCTCTCCCTCCCTCTCCTCTCTTCCTTTCTCCTTCTCTCCCAACTTTCCCCCTCTCCTTCTCTCAAAATAGAACACACACACACACCAAAAACAAAATCTAGAGATTTATTCTCCTCTATTTCTTGCTTGAAAGTAGCATGTAATGTCCACGTGTAAATGAGATCTATTACAATAGAAAAGAGAGAGACAGACAGTCTGACTGTTAAGAGTTAGAAGCCAGATTATCACTGCTGTGTGTGTCTGACTAGACACACACATAGAAGCAGTGATAATCTGGCTTCTAACTCTCTCACACACAAAAATAACACTTACAGCCACAAAATGCCACTTATTTTTATGTAGTCTGAAGTCTGAATTAATGTCCTTCGCCATTGGCAAGCTCTCCTTTGCTATGCAAAAAGTGACAGCGTTCGTGATACTTTGCCACTTTTTGTCCCCACTCTGGTACAATGTTCTCCTCTTAAATAAAGCAGGAATTGTTTGAGCTGCACTGGCCCCACTACCTGTCGCTTTCTCCGAAGCGCTGGTTCGACTTCCTGCTGTTGTCGACAATGATTTCGCTCTGAGGGCAGCGTGCTGGGCGGGGTGGTGCTGCTTAATGTGTTGTCGCAGGTTGCTCGTGCTCGAATCAGATGTCTTAACCAAGCCCTTGCAAACTGTACATCTATACACACCATTACTGACTGCATTGTTTTCAAAGTGTCCCATACGGGGCTTCTTTTCCCCATGATGAGAAAGGTAAATTTTCAAACTACAATTTTCAGCGATGCGACTTTGTTAAGACGCCACGACTCACGTCGAGTATACACAGTAAAGTGTGCGCGCGCATCGGATGTGGGCGCACGTTAATTGTGCGCGCGCACCGAATGTACGCGCATTCCATGCTCTAGATCTAGGAGGTTGCAATGCCGGCGACAAGGTAAGCTGGAAAAGATCGCATTACACTGATAACACCAACAATATTGATATATTGCCAGGAACGATATTAAAAATATATCGATGTATATTTTTAAAATCGAATCCCTCGATATAACAGGTTTTTTAGAATTACCATATCGGCATACCGATGTGAAAATCACATCTGGTTTAATCGAAAAACCGATTAATCGCCGTTCCCTAGTTTCGAGTGACTACAGTATTAGAATTGTTTCAAATAAGTTTTTATTCCTAAATCAATTCATCCTATTAAAATTGTAATAATAACAACCCTTACATTTTAACAAAGGACCCTTCACGTCAGGATAACGTCTAAAAACGATGTATATATATTTTTATATATATATCTATATTTGTGTAGGGAATGTGTACCAATTTGTCCCGCAAACAGCAACGAAGTGAATGGCCAATTTTATTTGCACAATTCTTAGCAAAGACACCGGGAGACATTCTATTCTCTTTTTGTATAGTGCAATTTAACGTTACCCTGAATAGCTCAGTATTATGTCTGATCTGACAAAGCAGCAAATATGACATAAGAAAGCAACTTCAGCCTACCATTGAAATTCAAAGTGCCGACGCGGTGCTGAACCCGCAACCTTCTGACTCGGATACCATCTCACCGAGTCACACTGAAACACATAATCGCCAAACATAAAATAAATACGGCGAGTTTCTAGTTTAAAAATCATAAATGTAGCAACTGAAAATCTTTGAGGACACACACACACACACACACACACACCATGAACTTAAGTTGATTTTGATTTGGAACATGTTATTTTCTTTCTGGAGATACAGTATCTAATTTTTAGGAAGTAACAAAAAGAAGAAATAATAACATAACTGAATCGTGCCAAAGTGCAAGGGGTAGGCTAACACAAAAGACATTCGGTTAATATTGGTGATAAGAAGCCTTGATAATTTACAGGTATAATTTCTACAAGTTATAACAGAGTGTAATACAACATATTGACCAGGAGAGGTCGCTGTTACACCTATGAAGGAAACTTCAACTACTGTGTTGCCTTCCTTCAGTTAAAGAAACACAGGGAGACAGAAGGGGGAAGCTTTCAGACGAACAAGCTCGTTCCTTTCGATAGAGCATAAACAACCATCCAACTTATTTCATGGAAGGAATGTTCGCCCTGAATATTCAATGACTGCATTTGAAATTCAGCGAAGATCACAACCACATTCAGCCACTTCCATATTTGAACAACTCAGGCTTGGTGCAGTATTGAGCAATATGATTTTATTATAATTATTATTGGATTCTGTTTCTCAGTGTGCACCTACACTTATGATATCTAGTAATGTATTATTCTCAATTAGAGAGGTATCCAGTTCTACATTAAGGCGAAAAAAGCAATGCAACTTCACCTATTTTGGTGGAGTGTGTCCATTTATCAGTTACTGGGTAGAATAAAAAAATGTTTTCATGTTTGAGTCTTTTTATTACAAAATTACAAAACAAACCTATGTTCTACAGTTCCAGGTCCATGATTTTAGTGAGAGTTAGTGAGTCTGTTCACATATACCTGATCTGCATCTGACCTGCTAAATTACAATTCGTGTCTTCCTTTACACAATGAATATAAATCAGCTAAATGAGCCTCTCATACATCACAGTTCTCATTCGCGTTGCTCTTTGAACCCTCACTAACATTTTGATATCCTTTTCACGATAGGGTCTCCAACAACACAATATTTCAAATATAACCTTTCCAGTGATACTAGAAAAACTTGAATAACACATTTTGATTCATAGTCAAAACATCTACCAATTGCTTCCTAGTATTAGATTGGTTGTGATGATAACAGTCTTATTGTCTGAAAAACTTCAAATGAATAATTTTAGTCAAATTGTTTCCTCCCCCAATGAACATTCCTTCATTATATTCACATGTTTACTGGTCTTGTTCCAGTATGCATCACTTGTAGTTACGCACATTAAAATCCAATTGGTAAGCCTATCTGTTTGATTAATCTATGTATTGGTAAAAAAAAAATCCTCAAATTAAACTTTACAACTAAAGGGTTCCTGCCCATTCTTCTCTAAACGACAGTATAAATTGTTGAGCGTTTGGCAAAGTGATTTACATTGAACAAAAGGCTACAGATGCTGGGAATCTGGTATAAACAATGAAGTCGCTGGGAATGGGAACACGTAGCGGGTCAGGCAGAATCCATGGAGAGAGAAAAGTGAGTTAACGTTTCAGGGGCTATGACCTTTCGTCAGAGCCAGGGGATGTTGGAAGGCAGCGGATTATCGGGAGAAAGGAAAGACAAATGAAACGTTTTAGGTGGAGGACAGAAGAAAGTGACGCGTTAAAGGTGCTGAGGAGATCAGGGGATTAGAGAAGGAGCTTTGCATTGAAGGCCAGTTGGCGAAACCATGTGAAAAAATAGTTCATCATCGCTGCTGTAAAGACGCACGACGAAAATGCAAGAATATTTAACGCATTGTATTTAATCTTATTAACAAGGCAGCCGTGCAACTGCTTGTTGAGCCCAATCTAAACGTGGCTATGTTTAAAACAAAGAATATACAGTACATGCAATTCTCGCTCCTGTTCGTTCCAACACACAATTTGGAACCACCGACTTGTGCAGCATGGAAGGAGGTCATTAGGCTCTTTAGTGGCTGTGCTACCCCAGAGAAAAGTATCTCTTTAATCCTCTTCCCCCCCCGCCCACCAACCAGCAAACAAACTTTAGATATCTCCCCAGTTCAGATATGTACGTGAATCTCTCTTCTACAGCAAAAATTGGACCCCGGTCACCTGTCCACTCGATATCACCAGCACATTGATAATAACACTTGCGGTTGGCGGCTGCTGATAACTGTTTGTGGGTGAGTTTCGTGGCTGCTTCAGATTTCAACAGTCCTGGTCGGTGTGGTTACTCGGAATGATTCTGGTTTCTGCTGATGGCAGCAATCATCATTCGATCCGATTTTTTATTTCTGGGTTAGAAGAGGGGTGTGTGTGGGTAGGGGAGGGTTGTGTGTGTGTGTGAGGGGGGGGGGGGGGGTAAACAGCGAAAGCAGCGTGTTGCGCTCAGTGCTTCAGAGGACAGACTCAGGTTGCCTGACTTCCCCGGCAGGAGCCTGAACGTCTGCTCCACCCTCGTGGGGAATCGCATTAGCGCGCGTTTCTCTACTATTTCTTAACCTAGTGCAAAAATCAATGACAGATATTCCTGAAGGCGAACTGGTCTTAATAGCTGACTTTGTTTTGTGCTGATCTCGCAGCATTATGTATTATCAACAAGCGCGCGGTGTGCTTTGCAGAAAACACATTAATGTGTAATTAGCATGTTTGCAGGCACAGCCATCCTGTCCCCGTAATAACCCTTCCGTTGACCTACCGGATTACTATTAATGGCTCCTCATAAGCGAGTCGATCTGATATGCATTTGAAATCCCGGACAGAGCGCCGAAATATGGATGTCTCGAGCAGAAGAGACGCACGGTTCAAAACAGTACCGTGTCTTTCAGGTCGTGTTGTTCTTTGAAAAAGAGATGAAGGTTCAAGCAAATGGAGATTGATACTTGTTTTCATAAATGTTCTGCTTTGCTCGTGCAGTCAGGGGATGTGGAATGGGAGGCCCTCGGTGCCCTTACTTCAAGTCTCTGTGGAACAATTCCCTTCAAAGCTGAAATAACTGTCTTGTTAATCTACCTCCAGATCAAGTCGGCATTGTGCGCTTTTCGAATTAGTTTTACAAGTAAAGCCGACCTTTTGTTTAAAAAAAAGAAATAAAAATAAGTTTTTGTTGTCGTTTCGGCACGTTATCGAGATGGGAACATATGAAACCGTTTTTGACTGGATTTATTGCAAACATAAAAATCTTAGTTCATGTTTTTTTCAGTTTGGGTAAATAATACCCATTGTGATGTGTTTCCGGCATATTATACATTTGCGGGCATATTATAGAACAACAATCACAACAACATTACATTTATATAGCGCCTTTTACGTCGGGATTATATTTTAAGAGATTTAGGAAAGTTTATATTTGAAGACATTTAAATATTAACACATTAATTAATATAATAATTACATAATAATGTTTGCATTTGTTCAGAATAAACTGCTTTTAGTTTTTTTAACTTGACGAAATATTTACGAAGTGCAAAGTGTTATTTACTGTCTATTTTTTTCCTCCTGTATAAGTAGAGAAATAAGGGTTGGATAGAACACTAGTCTATGGATTCCAGTTTACATTCGGTGACATTTGCAATATTGACACTATAATCGATGTGTACACGGGGAAAGATGTTTCCATATGTACTGTATTCTGTTGCAGATAATGTTAGTGATAAGCAGACTGGAAGAGTGAAGCAATGTTGCTAGAGAACGACATTGACATTGGTGTAAGGACTGTTTTCACGTGTAACATGGAGAATTTACCTTGAAACAAGCTACTTCAGATGAATGATTGTAAGAATCCACGCATTTGACGCAACGCTTTGCAACGTTGTCAAAACGTCTTAAAGCTCTTCGCCGCTACTACTGTGGAGTGTAAAGACTGGATTTGTAGGCGAACACGGGTCTGTCCCAAGCTCCCAAACCAACACCTCGCTTTGCGGTTCTGTCTATTTATTAACGTCGTTAAAGATACACAGAGATAAATGATTCAGTGATAAAATGCGGGCGATATTAACATGAATATTGCGAGTGTCTGTCGCATCGCTGTTTACTACACCATCGAAAGAAATACTGATTGACGTTCCCCGACAAACAACACCTAATGTTAGACAGAATTATTTTTAAAATTAACGTTTCCATTTGCTGGAAGGATTTCACATAAAACAGAGTATTTGCAAAAAAAAAACAAGTAATCATTCATTGAAAGCGCCCAAAAATCCGAGTGCTGATTAGTGAAAGGGGTAGAGACAACCCTCCCAAGCATTCAGTAACTCAGGGAACACGGGTATGTCATCCAGGGTCCAGGGGAAGTGGAGGAGTTCCCTGAAGTGATTAAAAAGTTAATTTTCTGGAATTGATGTGATGATACAGAATGCTGCATGGCTCACGTTCGTCACCACCCGTAACATGTTGGAGGTGGGGGGGGGGGGGGGGGGGGGGTCATATACCCGTAACATACCCTCAACTGTGTGTGATCTCTCGGCAAGAGAGAGAGAGAGAGAGGACAGAGAGACCAGTCAGATGATTAGTCAGTTGTCTCGCCTGAAATTGTAGCATTTTGCGCCTTCTCTCGCAGTTAGAATATGTCTGTCTGTCTGTCTGTTTAATTATTCAGTGTTCATCTAGAAAAGGAAATTGTCGTTCAGTAAATTATTTTAGTAAAAGAGAAGGTATTTGGAGCTCGGCCTGAATATAATTCAGATCAAACAGGGCGCAGCGTACTTATATGGCATGTACCTTTCCAATAATCCTTGTAGTTAATATTTTACATTAACAATCCTCGTGTAACTGTAAACGGGTTCCGAAAAGGATTATCGTGACGCGAATGAACGATTCTACAGGGCTGGACTCGCAAGATTTATTATTTCAAACTGAAGAGAGGATTATTTCAGAAATCATGATAATGTTCAGAAATCCGATACCTGAGAGTGCAGCCGCTACTCTGTTAGCGATACTCCAATAGCTGGAGTAGGCTGGAAATTGATAGGGCGAGATAGACTTGGTCCTGTCGACTCTGCAGTTTAACCTAAACGTTTTCATCAGATCTGGAGAACTGATTTTGTTGATTGCAATTCGCTTTCAACAGATTCCCGAGCACAGACTACACCGGGGATCCGATTTATTCCTGTCCAAATGTCATGTGTATTTCTCTTTCCTAAATGCATGCTTCAGTTCAACCTAGTTGGTCAAAGTGATCAAATACACACATAATTAGGCAATTGCTAAGGGGAAATGCGCAAGTTTGCACAGTAAGCAGTTGACCCCGCAATCCAAGTCAACTCTCTTTCGACTTTTTGTTTAATCTCATGAAATCTGAATTAAATCTGAAGTTAAGCACTACACACGCAGAGTTCACCACCCTGGGTTAATTCTGCATCAACATTACCTGAATGTAAAATGTGAATTAACCGCTGGCGGTTCTGTAATAGATATAAATACCAAGTGTCGCCTCATTTATAAATAACAGCCTCCCCCCCCCCACCCCTAAACCTCTCACACACCAGGTCGTGACAAGCTGTACTTTTAGTTAGGGTTGGTTGAGTGAAGCAGCTGACACTCTGATCCACGAGTCTTTAAATTAACCTGGGAATGTTGAAAAAATAAAGTGACATTAACTTGTTGGAATAACTTTCCCAACCCAAACTCTTCCAGCGTCCCCATTGATACCAATGAACATATCCCCCCCCCCCCCCCCCCCCCCTAGCCAGCCGAGCCTCTCTCAGACCAAAGCAACTCCAGTCATTGCAGTAACTCGGCAGCCTGTGATCGTTGCTGATACCAGTGTGGGCGCCTCCGAAGTTTTGGTTTGGAAAATTATCCAACGCATTAACGTCACATTGATTTTCCATCGTTCCCAGGTTTACTTAAAACGACACACAAAGTGCTTGTGATACTTACAAAAGCGGCTTTTGTAAAACGCAGTGCAAACTACAGAAAACGAGGAGCATGAAAAGGGTATTCCGAAACCGCATTACCTCCTGTGAAGAGATTAAAACTAGCTGTTATTATCCTGCATTGCCACCAAAGCGACTGTAGTGAAGGATATAATTGCTAAGTTTACATTTGTTCAACGGCAAAGCTATCTCTGATTCATGTCAACAGGAACGCGTGATGATGTTTGAGAAGCCTTGCGTTTATAACACTGCAAGTCTTTGTTTTTGTATTACCACTGGAAATTATAAACCGTTAACAACAACAGCAACTTGCATTTATATAGTGCCCTCCACGCCTGGCGGCGTTATAGAGCGCTTCACAGTGGCCCAAGGCCTAGCCAGGGGGAGGAGGAAAGATCGAAGAGAAAGGTCTTCAGAGGGGACCTGAAGATGGGAGAGGAGGGGGCGAGAGACTTCACAGACTGTACTGTAAAGTGAATTGATTGTACATTTTGTGGAGGAAACCGGCAGCCAATTGAGTGCCAATTGAACAAACACTTGTGGATTGAAAACGATCCTTTTTTTTTTAGGGATTATTATCAGGTGTGTAGAGTAAGGAAACATGTCCAAGGTTTTGCGCTGCGGGAATTGAATCCAGCTTTCTCGCTGTGTAAGCTGAGTGCTCTAACACTGAGCCACAGGAGTCCACAACGGCAGGAGGTACAACGCTACTCTAACAGGTTTTTACACTGGTCCAGCCAAGTGGTGACAAAGGTATGGACCAGGGTTTCGGCAGATGTATTGGTGAAGACGGGCAATGTGACAGAGATGGAAGAAAGCGGTGCTGGTGACGGACCAGATGTGGGAATGGAGGGATATCTGGGGATCGAACCTGATGCCGAACTTACGCATGGGTTCAGAGAGTTTTAAGTACAGGTCGGGTAGGTTAAGGAGGTCAGAAACGTGGGACAGCAGACATTGATGGGAGTCAAAGAGTATGGCTTCCACTTTGTTGATGTTTAACTTCAGGGAATTTGTGCTCATCCAGCTCTTGATATCCAACAGACAGCCTGATAGAGTATCAGGGGTCAGGGGAGCATAGCTGGAGGTGAAAAGTACAGTTGAGTGTCATCCGCATACATGTGGAAATTAAACCAGTGTCTGAGGATGACAACACAGAGAGAGAGAGAGAGAGCATATAGATCAGAGGATCCCATGCATTGTGGAACTGGGGAGACTGGCAGAGGGGGCATTTGAAAGTTCAGTCAGGAGGTTTTCACTCATTCAGGCCTTGGTGTCTGCCAGATAAGCCAAGAGAACTTTGCCAGACCTGGAATCACAGATGGAGGAAGAGAATTATGTATGTCATCCACATGCATATTGAAGCTACAATCGAAGAGGAGGGTCTTGAGACTGGCCTTGAAGGAGGCAAGGGAGGAAGTGAGGCAAAGGGACTGTGGGATGTAGTTCCATAGTGAGGGGGCAGAGAGACTGAAAGTCCATCCACCGATGGTAGAGCAGGTTGGGTGGGTGACATGGAGAAGACGAGAGCCCGCTGAACAGAGGGAGCTGGGAGGTTCAGATGGGGCTGCAAGTCAGAGAGATAGGAAGAGTCAAGGCCGTGAATAGCCTTGAAAGTGAGGACAAGGATCTTGAATTTGATCCTCTAGGCGATGGGGATTCAATGGAGCCAGGCAAGGGTGTGAGTGATGGTGCTTGTACATTGTTTACCTTGACACTGATTATCTTATATTTTGTATTAAATTGCAATAGAATTATATTATGGAGTGTGGTGCATTATTTGACTTACAATTTTTTTTAATGTTGTTTGAAAAATGGGTACATAACAAAAAACGTTTTCTGGACAATGTATACAAAATATAGGCATGTTATCCCAACTGTTTATTTATTTATTTCTTCCGTGAAAATTGCCTGATTTATGTTTAGACAGTTCAAATGAAATGCACGTCAAAGTTTGTCCCGCACCAAACTTCACTCCCCCATTACCCCAATCCTTGCCAGACTTCACTGGCTCCCTATCCCAGAGAGGATCGACTTCAAGATTCTTACCCTTGTCTTCAAATCCCTCCACTCCTCTCCACCCCTCTACCTCTCTGACCTCCTCTCTCCTCAAACCAGCATCCATTGCCTTCGCTGCACCAGGTCTGGCCTCCTCCATGTCCCCCGAATCCTCCGCTCCACCCTCAGCCACTATGCCCTGAGGCTCTGGAACTCCCTTCCTCACTCCCTTCACCTCAACCCCTCTCTTCCCACTTTCAGGTCACAGCTGAAGACCTTCCTCTTTAACCGCGCCTTTGGTCACCTTTCTACCCCTGCCCCTGGCTTGGTCCCGGGATCCATTGTTGTGAAGCGCTCTGAGATGCCGTCCGACTTGGAGGGCACTATATAAATTGAAGTTGTTGTTGTTGTTGTTGTTGTCCAACAGCATTGACATGACTAATACATATCAATAGTTTGATGAGACTCAAATGATTTTTGCAATTGTGAATTTATAGAATTACAAACCCCTTAGATGTACTGGCACATTGGATTTCTGCCTCTGTCCCACCTATTTCCCTGTCCTCTTGGACTCACTCATACTTTCTTTCCTTTGTTTGTTGAACACTGGTATTGGAGCCAGAATGTTTTGGTTTGGCATCCCAGTGTGCGGCCAACTCAGCTCCTCACCCTTTCCATAACATTAGCATCATGTCCAAAAATATTCCCTGAGCCTATATGAGACACAAGAGATAGACTTGGCAAAACCAGGCATGCCTCTAACAAACCAAAGCATTGTTGATGGTTAAAAGCCTGTCTAGTTCATTTATGAGATTGAGAGCTGCAGACATGTCCTGAACCCTGCAAATGAAAACCCTAAGGATAGGGCGTTTGCAGTTGGATGGGAAATGTCGAAATGTACTACAGTACTTCAATTGTCACTACAATAATATTTATTTTCTTTCAAAAAGACAATATAATCACACTAGGAATGTTGTTTTTCAAGTGGATGTCTGGTTACTGTATTTGAAGAACAATGTTAATGATTCATAATCATTTACTGATATTTTTCAGATGGATCTTAAATGTGAATGCCATCTATGCTAGTATCATGGAGCAATTTTGTTACTGTATTCACAATCTTTATATGTTGAATGTAATTAAACATCTGAATATTAAAGCAAAAGTAATACTTGTCCCACATTGAAAGTGACTGAACAGCATTGCAAATCTCAACCTGACTGTTCTGCGCCTTGGGAAGTGAAAGGTGCTCCATAAATGCGTTTTTGTTCCGTTGATGTATAAACCAAATTCACCAAATTCGCTAACTTTCCTGTCTGGGGAAGAATATCAGATCACTCCATGGCATGGACACTGATTAATTAAGCTAAGCATGATTTCAGAGTCTATTGCTATTTTCAAGGTGATGCAGATTATTTCCAGTATTGACTGACAGTTCTTGGAATCATAGGGGTAAAAACAACCAAAAACTAGCGAAAGCAGCAGACCTACAAATATTGTGAATGCATTTGATTCATGTCTTATCCAGAGCTGGTTATGTCAGCCATGAGAAATAAATAACACAGTAAAGTCTTCAGGGGGAATCCTAACACCTAATAAACGAGTGGTTACAGCACTTGCCTTACAAGCGAGAAACTTGGGTTTGATTCCCAGCAGGTCAGGACGAAACCTTGGGCAAGTTTCCTTACATCACACTCCTGATAATAAACCCTCAAAAAAGTAATAATAAATTGGTGATTTCAATCCACGACTGTTTGTGGGACACTGCTGTGCGCAATTGGCTGCCACGTTTCTCGCACAAATATACAGTCAATTCACTTTACAGTATATTATCTGAAACGCTTTGAGACGTCTAGAAGATGTGAAAAGTACAATATCAAATTGCAAGGATTATTATCATTCCAGGCCATCGGTCTTTCTTTTGTCTGCTTTTATAATTCCGTTTATGTTGGTCCTGAGAACTTACCAGATCATAAAGCTTCGGGGTCTCAGACGGGATTCAATAGGAAGACATTCCGGGAGAAATAACGATTTTACCGACATGAAGTTCAGAGTGTCCATAGTCTCACAACTTCAACAAATGCCTGATACACGATAGTGCCACCTGGCAATGAGACGCTCTGCTTCAATAGCGCAATTCACATTTAAAGCAACACAATGTATTTCTTTCCAATAATAATAGTAATGCTAATAATCCCTGCATTTGATACGGCATCTCGTCGAGTCATTGAGGCGTCTGAAATCGCTTCCCATTCGCTTCACATTTACTGTAAAGTAAATCGACTGTATATTTTGGGGGTGAAACTTGCTAAGTCACATTTATAATCGTCAACAGTTAAGTTGCCGGAAATATACATCTTGAAAGTTCAGTGGATGTTAGAAACATTTTGTTTTCAGTCTGTAAAATATAACTATGTGATATAAAGCAGTGTCTTTTTTAAAAAAAACTTTTTTGGAACTTAGGATTCAAACACACAGCAACTAACCGGAGCTGCATTCACCAACCAAAACTTTCAAAACATTTGTCTAACCCTAGTTGACCCGCTAAGGGTATATTTGTGTAAAAGATCATTTTACTTTCTGTCGTGTGCTTTAATTAGGAGTAATAGAAATTGAATACCATTAGTCTCTGTGGGGCTTCTGGGCTTATTTAAGTGACAGCTGCGGATGGAAACCTGCGTAGAATATTTAAAAATCTCAAGGTGAATGATATAACAGGATTCATCTAAATATCTGAAAAATGCAAATTATTTTTGATGTCTTTTTAATTACTTACACATTGCAGACTTCGGCAGAATGTTATCGTGTGCTTAATGTCTCATTCACCCACCCCAACACTCAACCCACCCACCCACCCTCCCCTTCACGCCCTATAATCTTATTAATGCATTTTGTCGGATGTACAAAGTTATGTCAGTGGCGGTGAGAACCAGAGTAACGTAAGCGATCAGCTGCTTGCTGCGGATAGCTGCCGCAACTCTTCAAAGCCAATTTGGAAGCGGAAGATATGTTCTGAATTTAATAGAATCCAAAGCTATCAATAAAAATCTAATCGTCTGCATTTATTTATTGGGCGCATTTGTAAACCAGTAAATAAAATGTACCGAGGAGTGGAATAAAGAAGGTTAAGAGACGGATTTCTCTAAAAACTGCGGATAATCAAAGAACAGTTGCCTGGTATCCTGTACCAGTTTGTGAAATAAATATACTGTAAATCTATAAAATGGGATTGGAATCTGGGCCGAGGAAATCTTTTCGAATCCATGAAGATCAGAAAAATCCCTCCCGCTTCCAAATAAATAAATGAAAATTAAATTAATCGTTTGGATTCTGTGGCGATCAGAAAATATCTCCAGCTTCCAAATCGACCTCGAAAGTACAGGCAGCATTACAGCAGGAAATCGCTTGATGTTTAATTTTACTCTAGTCATTAAAGCCACGCTTACAACTTTACGTGTCTTACAAAACACATTAAATTAATATAACATTGTGGGGGGAGAAGACATTAACAGTCAGTGTCTGTGTTGTGAAATTACTGGATGTTTACTGGAGTTAACCAAATGAACTTCTAAACCAGGAAGCTGTTATAATAATGCAGTTCACCTGCTGTTGGTGATTGTAAAGCAGCACGGGTTAACTTTATACAGGATAGGACAATGTTTCTGGGCACTTGCAACTTATGAGTGTTAGGTTAGATTTAACCTGAAATGAAGCGAATCAACCAACCCATAAATTTTGTAGGAATCCCGGCTTTTTACAAGAAAATACACACACAAAACTTTAGAGTAAAATCACCTGAAGCACTTTGAGGCGTGTGCCCCTCCTCCTGATGTGAAAGTTGCTGTAACAAGTTTTCATGGGAACTAAACTAGAATTTTCCGCGTATATTTATATGTAAAAATTGCAATTATTTCCCCATTAGGTGTAACTAAACTCATTGGTACAGAGTGTTTATTTTCCGTTAATCGCTGTACTATGTCTTGCCTGTAATTCTCAAAGGCGTTTATGGACAATTTTGAATATTAATATCGACACGAATGGAATTAATTACCGGTGCTATTTACTGTCCACATCTCCAGGAGAACTATAGACTTGACAGTAGTGTTCGCGAGCTCATTCATGTAATAAAAGCTATCCGGGAACTAATTCAAAAACCTATTTTTTTTTGCAATAGCCAGCGCAAAATGCCTCCAAAATAGGTCCGAATGATCAAATGCAAACTCTCTACCCGGTGTAATAACAGAGACGATGCTTAGGAAAGTTTTGTTTCCCCAAACAAAAAGTACAGCTTCCTGGGTTTCCTTGATTCTAGTTGCGCGTTTACAGATAGACTGGCTTGACAGGTTTGAGGTTCCCGCTGCGTTAGCAAAATGTAAATACGCGAAGGCACAGCAGAGAGCGCTCTGTCAAGAGTTGTGAACGTGATGGAGCCCGGGATTTCAGTAAGAATGCACTCTCCATGCAGAAAAGAGCATTCCTCTATATATTACCCTGGTGTATTAACAGGGCAGCATTTAAAATTCCAACTATCAGCTCACAAACACTGTGCGTGAAATGTCCCCGGGAAAACCACACACTTTGGTACCTGCATGCCCATGTACATGGAGTGATTGACTTAGCCATCGGGACATAATTGCTGCTTGCTTGCCGGATACCAAAACAGAGACTTAAAACTTGGTGAATGTTTTCTCAACGTAAATCGGTGAACTTTTCAACTATCAATTACGTAGGTTATTATGCGCAGGCAATCTGTGCTGCCACTAACTGGAACTTTGTACACGTTTTGCAGGGAACCATAATGTAAACACGATTTGTGCTCGTAAACAAAAGATAGAATGACAATGCAGGGATTTCAATGCATTCCCCAAGATTTGGGGAAAGAAAGAAATTAAACGGGAACGCGCTGGGATTGTACTTCGCTGGTTGACAGTAAAATGAATATATCTTGCCTCTTCGGCTAAAGTTGCCTGTGTTATATTGCAAAACGATCAGAATCTGTATTGCTGTCAAATGTATCAAAATGGGACGTCCCCCTGACGTGAAAGGCGCTAAACAAGAGTAAGTTTGTTGTTGTTTGTTGTTGTTGTTGTTGTTAAATGGTTTTCATTGTCAAATTTCACGCGTTTTAACCGAATACCAATTGAATGCGCCGAGCACGTCCATTTACCGAAATTATGCCTCCGTAGTTTGTGGGTCACGAAGGTATCTGATGATTGCTTTTCGAGACGTTTGTGAACGGCGCCAATATAAAACCGATTGTATTTTCACTCAGGATTGACATTAACTTGATGGCATGCCCGAGGCCTGATCCGCTTTCCTTTCCACTGTCCCTAAAACACATATTCTGGCACAAGTGATTGCGAGTAATTCCACCATGGGGTGGGGGGTGGGGGTGGGGTGGGGTAGGTGGGCGAATTGGCACCGGCTGCGAATACTGAATAAGAGAATCTAGACTGTTAATTATATTATTCACAAGTTACTCTGCGTGCACTACTGCATCCACACCCGCTTCATTGATGACAAACTAAATCAAACTTCACTGAAGAAAATAACACGAATGTGCTTTTTGAAAACGAAATCGGTTTAACAAAATCCCTTTCTCATGGCTCCCAACCAAGTTACCTGCGCTGTCTGTACATCATTTAATTTCCTGTAGCTCGGTGGTTAGAGCACTCGCCTTACAAGCGTGAGCCTTGTGTTCGAATCCAGGCAGGTCAGGGTGAAACCTTGGGCAAGTTTCCTGACTCCACACAAATGCCTGATAATAATTCGTCAAAAAAAAACACAATTATAAAAAATGGTCATTTCAATCCACGACTGTGTGTGGGACACTGCTGTGCGCAATTGGCTGTCCCGCTTCACCCACAAATATACAGTCAATTCACTTTACAGTATATTCTGTGAAGCACTTTGAGACGTTGATAAGATGTGAAAAGCGCTATATTGAAATGCAAGTCTTATTGCTATTATTATTATTAGACTTATATTCGGAGTAACTCCAAGCTGCTCCCTGAACATACTTATATCAACTATTTCAACAGCGTTCACTGGGATGCAATTTCATTGTACTTCACACCGACTAGAAACAAGCAAAATAAAGCGTTGCTGCCACAATCTTGATTTAATTACACAAATAATACTTCGAGAATAGGCAAGTCACTGGGACTACGTATTTCCCATTAGAACTCAAAGAACACATTCATACACTAATTTGTTTGAAGCTACTGCTAGCAAACACTGTAAACGATAAGTGTGCGTAATTTGATAAGTGTACACTATTTGGATCATTGAAAGAATAATTACTAACTTCATTGTGTGTTTGCTTCAAGTTTCGGCAATAGGTAAATTTTCAGTCGGGAATAATAACGTAGTTCTGAGCGGAACTGAATATCTAGAGCAGTAATTTTAACACATCTATATATTTTTCGGAGAATGAATCGATCTCTATTTAATGTTCAGACTAATAAAACGCGTTCTGTGTCAGGTATCTATCTTATAAACCTGCATTCAGTTGTTTCTTGGTACAGACAATTGAATCGCCTGAAATATCCTGATATTTAAATTCTAAATCTAAATCTTGGAACATCCCAGTGGAGAATACAGAAAGCAAAGCAAAAAGCAGCAGTAACACCTCTTCAGATCAGATGTATGATATATATATCTTATATATATATATATATATGGAACTAGATAGCAGCGGAGGCTTTACATTGTGCAATTTCATAAATACCCTCAAACAATACTTTTACTTTAGCTGACATTATATACCCATTGCAGTTCTGACTTTTGCTTAATACTCGATGTATCATGACACGTACCGGTCTGCAGTTAATGCAATTTTCCGTTTTCAATCTCGATTAAAGTTCTAATGCAATTCACTCACCTATGAAGAGTTCATTGTTGGTCTGGGAATCAGCTCACTATTCTCAACAGCCATGAACCTAGATGAGTGCAAAAAAAAAACACACCAGGATAGCGAGTTAAACTGACATTTGCAGTAACTGGTTGTCTGTTGATCCGAGCACGGCCAGGGTTAAAACTACAAGACTGTAACAATGAAGAGTTTAGAAGCGATTATAAAATGTTCGGTAAAAAGGTGACTTCGCAATAAATGCGCAGTCAAGTTCAATTCACTGTATGCAAGACTGGACATTTCTCCCTCAGTAAATTCTGCACATGCTTTAAATTGGATGGCGCTGCTGAACACACAATCTGAATACGCTTCATTCAACACTTATTTACAGCACAGCGAGTCCAGCGGGAAAATACCTGTATTTTCGCCGCTGGGTGGATCGCAGAATCAGATTCAGCGTTAATTTCAAAGGAGAAAATCCGAGAAAATAATGTACAGTCATTTTAAAATAAAATCCTAAATCCTAAATTTGCAAACGACTCTCCAAATCTCTCTCTCTCTCTCTCTCTCTCTCTATATATATATATATATATATATAAGCCCTATCAGTGAAAATTGAACCAAAAGACAAATGAAAGATTCTTACTTTGGGTTTTAGTCTAGATTACGAGCTTTGCAATCGGTACAAAAGGACAAAGTGCTTTCGGTAGCTAAATGCGACTGATAAACCGTGTAGTTTTCCGCCAAGAGCTGCAGAGTTAGAATTAACCATTTTTTTTTGTTCCCCGACTAACAGGAAGTGAATACTTGGTGCCAGCCAATAGAAGGTAGTGTATCAGGTTTGCAGAGGGCACTTTCTCTCTCTCTCTCTCTCTCTCTGTCTGTCATTTTGTGTGGAATACGAGGCCCGGATCCAGAGTCTGGGTTGTGATTTGTTCCCTAATTGACCTAAATAAAGCCATTGACTGACAAGCCCCTATAGCCCCGGGCAACACTGTACCGAACAGAGAAGTGCAAGCAATTCTCTTATTTTCTTGAGTAATCCTATTTGCCATTGTGCCTGTCCAATCGTGGAATACTCTTTGCCTGTTAAGCATTTAACTTGCATGACATTTTTATTTCACCATTATCATTTTTTTTTCTCTCTCCTCTTCTTCTTCTTCACGCAACTTGCTGGCGCCTGGTTGGACGATGCGGTTTTGTGCTCGTGTTTGTTTGGAAGCGCAAACCCGTTGCATTTTATGCATTTTCCACTTTTAGGAGCAGATTGCTATGATCGCACGGACCCCGGGATCCTACCAGAGAAAACACGGTCTCTGTTATTTAACTCACACGAGAAGATCGGCGCCCGTGACTGACCTGTGTATAGTCACTCAGTGGCGAGGGTAACATGCCGGACAAAGTGACGGAGCCTCAGAGCACGCCGCCCGCCAGGGTCTCTTCGTTCTTCATAGAGAATTTACTGGGAAATAATGGCAAAGGCAGACACAGGGACAGGAACCAGGGGAGCCCCGTGGAGGCTGGCCCCAAATCGAGCGGTTTCCACAACGGAATCGCCGGCAGCCATTGCAATCAGATCTGCTGTCAGATGTCTACGCTGGGTTTCTGCGCGCAGACCTATCCACTCAGGGACAGTAGATTACAGTGGTACACGCGAGCACAGCCCGGCTACACGGGGTGTTCCAGCCCAGAAAGTAAGTTACTTTATTCATCTTATCGGGTCTGTGGCTAACCCCGTGTCTGACTGCCGGTCCCAACTCTACATTCCTTGCTTATGTATTTATTTATTTTTAACCGATTTTAACTCAACCTAGAAATTGTTACACGTGCACACAATGTCTTATCTTATTGTCACTTTATTTGTTTGTGATAAAAATACGAAGGAACTGAATTCTGATTTTCTAGAGATAATTGATTTGTACCAGTCGACATGATGGATCAAATGTGTTTTATTTAACGATGACTCGACGCTCCCACCGACGCCAGTGTTACTCCTTTCAGGCGTCCTTTAGTCGATGGCTGTCCTGTAGGTTTTTTTTTCTCTCTAAACTAAACACTCACATATTAACGTTGAAGGTACATACAGGGTATCGTGTTTAGCGCATGGCTTCAGTGACTCTGGCTGACACTGGCCTGAACCCGCACCCTTAAAGCCACACAACAAATCGGTGGAAAATGCATCAGTGTTTATGCCGCATCACTGGAAAAAAACTGATACATTGACATATAGGAACCTTTCCGGACTCTGTCCTAGTTGAGTTCCAGTCTCGGTCTCTGTATTTTTATCGTATTATTTGTATATTATCGTGTTACCAATTTGATCGGTTGACTATGTTCCAAAGCATGTGACAGAGATTTAATTTAATTGCTACCGAAAGGTATTTTTAAAAAAATGAAGCAAGATAATCTGAAAACAATCGCTTAAATGTTTCAAGAAATGTGAAGCCATCCATCAGTGGGTCACTTTTGCATAGAGATTTCGGCCAATGGAATAAATAGGAATAATCTACGCCGTGTTTGTGTGCAACTCCACACCTGATCATTTTAGGCATCATGTAAACCACATCAGGGTCAAAAGTTCGGGACTAACAAACATTTTAACCTTGTTCGCCTAATCCTAACCGACACAAACAGGTTTAGTGGTAGTTAGTTGGCGTGAAAAAGGACATCTGACCGTGTTAAACCGCGAAAATGCCAACCGTCCTTTCTGTGTCTGATATATTTCCTGACAACCTGTGCCGGAATCCGGGATCTGACCTGTATCTGTCACTCTGATTTGAACACACAGGTCCGAAGCGAGGGAGCGCCTGTTCTGAGGAAGAGCAGTGTTTTTCTCTGACAGCCAGTGAGCGGGACTCCCCACAGGGCTCAGACCAAGCAGACAGCCGCCGGGAGGCTGGGTTACAGGAAGAGAAGAGAGCAGAACTCGAGAGCAACGAGGCTGCACAGGGCCAGACTGACCCGAACCAGAAAACGGGTCGCAAGAAGAAGACCCGCACAGTGTTCAGCCGGAGCCAAGTTTTCCAGCTCGAATCCACCTTTGACATGAAACGTTACCTGAGTAGCTCGGAGAGGGCGGGTCTGGCCGCTTCCCTTCACCTGACCGAGACCCAGGTCAAAATCTGGTTTCAAAATCGCAGAAACAAATGGAAAAGGCAACTGGCTGCGGATCTGGAGGCGGTGAATCTCTCTCACAGTGCACAGAGGATTGTGAGAGTCCCGATTTTATATCACGAAAACTCGCCATCTGGCGCCTTGGGTTTCAGCCTGCCTCAACTTTCCCCTCCACTACTTAGTTTTTCCAGCTCTATAAATTATCCACTCGCAACATTCCCTTCTCCTATGGCTTTCCCCAGGTCACAGATGAGCGGACTTGTCTAGATTTGACAGTAATCAGAGGACCCATAAATGAATGGTGAAGGTAATTGTCGGAAACACAAAACACAAATCACTTCGGGTCTTCTCCAGCTCTTTATTTTTTTTTGCCTCTATTACTTTTGTTTGGTGCAAACGTGCAATAAATTACTTTCAAGGTACAGTGGCTGAAAAACGGAACGGATTCCCTTTCACTGAACAAAAAACCGTATCTTTTTATACCCAAAGAATTGACTACAGAGTGAGTAAGGAAGATTCCTGCATTTATTGCTCAGATTGTATACGTTTCATTACATCCATTGAACAGCACCATTTAAGAGAAACTTTATTGGTAACCGCTACAAAGTCTCGTTTATTTACTCATTATATTGCTATTGTTAAAACATTAGCTTTTTTTTACTCATAGGCTTTACTAGAATGGGCAAGAGAGGACTGCGGAGCAAGTTCGGAGTGCTTCATGGGATTTTATTATTATCAACATTAGATATTGGGATATCCTCGACTTGATTTTATTATTTTAACTCTGTAGTTAATCACCTTTACATTAACAGAAGAAAATGATCGCAATAAACCCTGGACAAGTCCTGGCAAATCGAAATAAGCTTGTTTGTGTGTGTGTGTGTGTGTGTGTGTGTGTCAAAGCCTCATCCTCCATCTCCTGATATCATTTGATTTTTGATATCGATCCATTTATGGTTTGCGACAGAATCTTGGTGAGATAATGCTGGGGTGTTCTACACAGACACACAGCCGGTGTTATATTTCAGTTCTGGTTTTACATTATGCACTTCGTGTTAACCTTTTCATTAATGCACTCACATTCGTAACGAACAAGCAGCACGGTGTGGTTTGTGACCTCGTCCAGAAGAGATAATACTGTAAACAGTTCTTATTGGGTGCAATAAACATAAATAATAAATACAAGCTGCAGTATCACATATGCAGTGTTTAATAGCCAATGCAGTCGCGGGAAATCATTTGAAGGCGGGAGTGATTGATGTCTGTGTTTGCGAAATCATATTTTCGTCACGTTTCCTTATTAGAATGATTTATACACTGCTATGTCATACAGCATATCAGTGGATACATTCAATAAAAAATACATATTTGCCTCAATTTCATCTGTGTACTTTTGTGTTTCAGCTTTGCATTGCGAGAGCGAATCTCTTGCATTGTGAGTTTACGTCTTTTGATAGCATGCGTGGTTGCAATCGAGAGATGTTTAAGTACTACTGCCATACCATAGACAAGATATGTGTCATTTATATATGGTGTAAATGTGAATTATTTTAGCTGCACCTTTCTTCCATAGTTGCTTTAGAATTTTTTTTAATGATTATATCGGTGCAACTACTGTATTCGAATTATTTAACAATTGTGTTGTTCGGTCAACCAACTCCATCGTGTTCACAGCCTCGAAAGTTCCGCAAACTAGTTTCGCCGCGTCTTTGGTGGCATCATTATCCAATAGTTACACCGGAATGTGTGTAACCTTCCAGGCTAACTGGCGTAGGGTTTTACACAATGAGTGGGTGGATATCGATCAGCGATAATCAATAGGATTTATTTGCAAGTTCTGACCTAATTCGCCCCGCTAATGTGCCATTAGCTGCGGTTCTAATTGTGCAAGCCTTGTGGGTTTAGCTGGTTATACTACAGCAATACCTCAACACACACTTTGGGGTATTCATGCCCTGGCTCTTGTCAACCTGCACCCCAATGCTCTCAGCAATTAGGTGAGCAGAGTATCGCCTCCCAGGGCGAGAACGGTTCCCCCAGACACACACAGACATTTCCATGTTTAAGTGACGTACATATCTGGACATCTTAGTTGGGGGCAGTTTTAAGCAGGGTGATGTGAACATGCTTCCAGTTTCGACAAGTGTCAGACACGCAGTTTACCAAAAAAAAATTACAATGGCGAATTCAATGTTGTGTGTCATTTATCCTGAACGGTGAGCTGAAGGTTGGGTATTACTGGAAGAACACTACCCGGAGGTATTTAAAAAAAAAAAGTAGAATAAAGGAGGAACTCAAATGTTATTATGGTGAGGAGGAACTCAACTTCTGTTATTATTCCTGACGTGAAGTTCAGCCTGTTAGCCAACAAAACAACCCGTAGCTTCGAAAAGTCAGGGACATGATGTATGTTTAATTATTGCAATTATCCTGACACAATATGCCGCACATTTCTGTAAAAACAAACGCAACAGTTTTCATAAAGATCGGCATTAACATCCCACGAATAAGATTAGTGTTCATCGTGAGCCTTTTCTACGCGAGGAATTGGTGTATAACCGATAGCACATGCCGATGGCCATTTACTCGGAATTGTTCTTAATAACTGCTATTTGTGTTATCACTTGATATGCTTTTTATCTGCAGTTGTAAATAGTACAATCGATAGTTTGCGAGGGACAAGTGTTGAATTGCACGTCGAATGTGTCTACTTTTCTGACCTTGAGTAACTGTACGGATGTTGGATACCATACTGAGAAGGATATACTTTGCTGCTTCAAAATGATCTTTCCAGGGAGAATCCTCGACTGAAAAGGAAACTTGTCCACACGCTTATTGGTTGGCCTACAGAAATACAGCATCACCATTTAGTTAGTCCTCTGCCGTACTTTGAGACTTTCAGCCGGTCTCTCGACCTGAAATACGCTACAGTAAATGCGTGGATCGAGGCGAAAAACCAACAGCACCATCAACAACAACTACAACAACATTACATTTATAGAGCGCCTTTCACGTCGGGAGAATGTCTCAATATCTAGCACATTGCCCATTAATTTGGAATTAGCGCGTCTTCATTACAACAGACTGTATCACAAGACTCGTTTTCATAAACAGCCAAATTATCCGACCGAATTTACTGATGGTATTTGCTGAACTTGCAGTTTTCTAATATTTTCAACCGTGCGACTGAGTTATTCTTTTACTTCCCATAAAAGTCATAGGTGCAGTATTGACTATCAAGTTACGCTAGACTGTGCGCAGGAAACTCAAATGCTTGACCTCCTATTTGTAAGAAGATTCACAATGTTGTCAACCAACTGGTACATATCAATGTTCACTCGGGTTGCCGGTTCAGGAGTCCGGTGCAATGGTTTAATGGAGCTGGAAGAGATAATATGAACAGGAAGGAACCCATAATCAAGTGGCAATCTATAATTCCTTGTAAGTTACATTCCCACTGTGGTGTACCCTTCTCCCTTTGTAGTGTAGCCTTTTGCAGAAGTACTCGTTCGTATCCCTGCTTTAAATCCTCGCTGGGTTGCTCGGTAAAACTTGCTTACAGTTCTGCTGTGTCGTCAAATTTCTACATTAGTGGCGAAAATATATGGTCTTGTTTTTATGTAGATTTTAATTGTTTACTGTAAAAGCCGTTTACTTTGAAAAGCTGCTGATACAATCTTTTTTTTTAAAAAGAAAAAGCTTGCGACAGAAAGCAAAAATAAAAGGAATAACGAATGATGGAAATACAATGCAGAGCAATCATAAAATCCGAAAGAAATATATAATTTCAGATATTTTTTCGGAAATGCGAGGAACTTCAGGCTCTCTCTCTCTACTTCAGATGCCGATTGACTCGAAGTGCGTTTCCAGCAATTTTTAGATTTTAAAAAGTTTATACAGTCCTCAGCTAAACTTCATAAATCGTGAGAACTATTACACAGGCTCTGAGTTTTTATAATGACTGTGGGATGAATTCGGTGTTTTCTAAAAACAAGACTTTCCGAATGTCTGCTTTTGAAAGTAGATCAAAATGAAATTCTGTGAACATGTTTGTGTGAAATCACAAACAGTTTGAATTTCCCTGTGCGAATTATTATCGTCTTCCCCTCACCCAAACCTCCCATCTGAAAAATAAAAAAAAAGGTGGAGGAAAGAAGACAAAGCTTTCACAGTCACTTTCCAAAATCAAAAGATAACCATTTCAACACTCAGCATATCAATCCATATAGGAAAATTTTTATTTAAGATCGAAATTGCGCTGTTTCTATAAAATCGAGCATCTCAACCTATCAGAAATGCATAGACTGATTACTCTATTCTTATAAGATGCAATTTGAGGCAACCCAATGAATATTGCTGTTGAAAATATTTATTTTCTGGAAAAAAGATTAGATATGTTGTAAATATGTTACGTCAGAGGAAACCACTGGTATTGAACGGTGTCTGATACCTAATCGAAAACACAATATGAGAGATTACATGAAGGAGATAATCTCGGGATTCTTCTGGACCTTTCAGTGAACATTGTTTGGAGTTTGTTTCATGGTTCTATCGTTGAACGAGCAATTGAAGCGACATTTGTTTTGGTTTCTTGGCTGGTCCGGCCAATTCTCCGATATCAGGAATAATTCCCCGCAGTTTCAGTTCTGATGACGAGGCAGAGGAAAACATGAGACTTGCTCTTTCAAACGCGGTCGTTTCACTGAAAAGCTTTGTTTTTGTTTCTTTAGAGTATTTGGTGTTAAGATTTTTATGTCCACCCAAGACTATTACAGTGAAGCTGGGAAACTCTTTGGGATTCGGGTTCAGGAAGCTTCATTTTATTAGAGTAGATTTGTTTTGAATAATCACAAAACTTTGTACCCATTGAAGGATAGGACTGTGTGTTCACGTGCACTTTGTAAGTCTCTATACTTCGGTTTGTGTATATATGAGAGAGAAAGAGAAAACACAGCCGCAGAGAGCGAGAAAAATAATGTTTCGTAATACAAAGTGGTTTGGTTGCTAACTGTTGCTTTTTGGTTATGTGTTAATGTCCAGAGGATATGTAGGGTAACATAACGATAACAACAAATCAACCTTCTTTCCTCCTTGCAACATTAGGTAAGAAGCATAAATATGGTGCACTGAGAGGGAGGGGACATTTTCTAGATTGAAATAACCCTCAGTTTGATATCAACGTTATTTCAAATCAGTGCGTTTAGGGAACATAGTTACAGTATATCGCAAATCTTAACTTTTGTAACAGGTAGCACCATACTGAGAGATTCTGGTTATTTCTGTTCCCCCTTCTTTTTTCAAGTAAAAATAAATTTTAGAAAAAGATAAGTTGTTAAGCTGAGGCTGGATGGTGGTGGGGGTGGTGGGGGAGTGCTGGGACAGAATAAGTAAATCCTCTAGTCGCTTATTCTAAAATAGGATTCAAAAAACGTCTTTTTGAAAGCTGCAGTTTCGCGAAGCTGATTTTACCAGGTTGAGTTTCCTAAACTATGGAAAAAAACAGATTTATATTTCCCTTTTGTCGATCACTGTGGGATGGGCGTTTTAATTCTATCCGCAACCCAAAAACACTTGACGAAGAATAATCGTAAATACATCAGTGGAACAAACAAGTTTAACAGCTGTTATGAGTTCATACCCCAACCCTACTGTGGTCATTGATAAAACACATTTTCGCAATTGCATGTTTTTGACTAGGAGCTAAAAAATAACTATCTGTGAACTGCATTATTTTGGATAGAGTTTCCGATTAGTTATGGGCCCTGGTACTTTTACGGATTTTTATTAAATTAAAGGTAGCGTAAATTCACAATAGCCAGCAGTGCTGTTGACAGTTGCGTGTTAATATGATATTCACATCACATTCCAATAACGTTCCTTACCCAAACCACACGTACACTGGAGTCAGTGTTCTCATGTGTTACCTAAATGTGCATCCAGGACAAGCTGATACATGCAATTTAAATACAGCCACCACCCCCTGCCTCCGCCCCCCCCCCCCCCCCCCCCCGCCCGCCTCTCCTTCATTATTACATTTGCTTATCGATGGGTAACATGAACATCAGACTTTCTTGTTGACAATTGTGAGTGGCATCTCTACCAATGTGAGACAACTATAGAAATTCTACTTTGTTCATTTCGAGTCAGCCATGAGTTATTATGCGTGAACGTGTACAGTTCTTTATGTCACAGAGAGAGAGAGAAAGGAGAGAGAGATAGGACACATATGAGAAGACAACACATTTCATCTCTTCAATTAACATTGCATCAGTAGCAATCGATAACTTCTTCAGAAGGGAAATTGCTAATTTAACTTTTTTGGCTACAGATGGATTTATTGAGGTTCTTGCTGCTGTACAACAGATGTCGGAAGCAACATCTGAAAAAAGAACTTGATACAAATCGATATTATTGTATTTTGTAACTGTTTTGTCTTTAATTATGATCCACGACTTGGACGCAAAATATTCTGCAACGAGGTATAGTTCTTCTTTGTGGCTGTGTTCATCATGCCTGTTGTTCAGAAACTCAACAACGTCTTTATACAATAATGGTACTTTACCAAAGTCTACTTTATTTACTGCGATCAACAACAACACTGTTACACTGATAGAGTGCCTTTCACGTCGAGAGGACGTCCGAATCAATTCCAAATGAGACTTAAACTAAAACGTTCAGAAGTTCTTGGGCAGTCAATTGGATCAGCTTCAAGATTTATAATGCGAGATGGCAGAACAAGCAAACACAGGTTCAATGTTGCAAAGGGCAATTGCATGACAGGCCCCAGAAAATGTTTCTTCATTTAGAGAGTAATTAATGACTGGATATGATGACCAGAAAGGGTGATGAAGGCCAAAACGTTGGATTTAAATGCAATTTGCTGCTACTACCGGAGAATATTAGGGTGGCAATCTATCAGATTAATCTGTTAGTTCAAATAGACCGAAGGGTATTTTTCATCCAGACCTCTCTTTTGATCTTGCTATTGGATAGCTGCTGGAGAGAGACTCTTCAATATTATCCTAGAATTATATGGTGTTCAGTGTCAGATAGTGAAGCTCTACTTACGTATATCCATTTACAATGCTTTCCTCAGAGCCTATGAGAACGATTTGGAGAGTAGGGGAAGTCAATAGGTTGTGTCACATAACTTCCAGCATAAAAGATGGTAATACTAAGTTCTTGCCCAAGCCTTCAAAAGTAGTGGAACCTGATAATATGTCCGGGTCTTCCTCCCTCTTACAATCTACAAGGATTTGAACCAGAAGCTGAGCGTCACTTTACCCTTGGATCTTGACTATTTTTTCCTTCTTCTTAACCATGGGGATGGTATGCAACACGAACATCATTCCTTTATTGTTTTAATAGATTTCAAAACAAACCATTTTTAATAGAGCTCAATTCTATCTTTTTCAACTACAGTAATTCGTTTTTCAACTAAATTGGCATCAAGTGAACGATGTAAACGTTGAGCCAGATGGAATCTTTGGGACAACTTCTCTTCATCAACATGATAAGAATAACTTTTCACCTGGTTTAGATTTACTCCAGCAATGTAGCATTTCATAGCATCCAAAATTTGGCAAATTGTTACATTCAGCCTTAAACTCGACGCTGTTTTTCCGTGAGATATTTTAAGAAACTACAGAAGATTGGCTTGAAAGTTAAGTTAATAATTTGTCAAATTCTGTGGATTCTGCATGTTGCCTTTATCGAGTAGATCTGGACAAGGTGAGATCATACACTAGACCAATTCCAGTGAAGCCGAACAACAAAGTAAACTGGTATCAACACTGATATTAAACTTTAGCAATTTAAAATTGTTAGGCATATATCAGCTCTGGAAAATAAGACTACCTTAGCTACAATAAATATATTCCCAGACCTATAAACATGACCTAAAAAAATGGATATTTGAAGATGTATCCAACAACAAATTACATTTGTATAGCACCTTTCACATCAGAAGGACCTCCAGTGTATACCTGGGAAGCTATACCCAGTAGATATGCTGTTTTGTACCTTTTTCTCTCAAATGGTGGTAACATTCTATTGCATCAATGCAAAAATCATACTATAAATCCAATTTGAGGAAAAGATGGCGGATTGGTTGGTGTTAGATCTTAAAGTGAGTATCCAAGAGCTTTGAAAGGAGGGGACATTGTTAGTGTTACTACTGGATAGAGTGTGTGGCCCACCAAACTCTTGAATAACATTACAAACTGATTCATGTCCAGTTGCAAAATTATTTGCATGCACTGTTAATCTAGTAAGATCTCACTGTCTCTCTGTGTACCAGGCCCCGGCTGCTGTGACTTTTAATGTAATGTAATGTTCACGCTTCTAATTATTTTATTACCAAACATGATAATGGAATGGTTCCACCTATACAATGTTGTACTTTACTGGACGCTTGGTGGTGACTCGTTAGGTTCTTAAACACAGGAGACAAAAGACAATGGAAACTGGGTTTGTTATAAATCAACAGTGTAAATGGTACACAGCTTTTCATAGTACCTGGTGGGGGCATGTTCAAGAACAGTGATATTTGCATCTACTTGGGTGTTTAATGGGTCGCCCAGGTGCCTGACACATACTAACACCCATCATCATACTTAAGAGTATTCAAAGCAAACTGAGAGGTAGGGTCTGTCGATATGGAATTTTTCCGATATTGATATATCGGTGGGCTCATATTGATATATACCAATATATCGATATCGCTAGGTTTATCTTGTGCGCATGCGTGGAAATGGTGTTTAGTGGGAGGAGTGTGAGGAGGGGGAATGACCCGTCTGTGCATGTCTGATTGTGTTTGGTGATGGGGGGAAGGGAAGAAGGGGGATGCGTGCGCATTCAGATATGCGTGCTCTACGCCCAGGAGGTTTGCGATGCCGGCGACAAGGTCAGGTAAATGCTATCTATGTTTTTTTGTTAGTTTAAGGGAGCGTAATAGGCATTTGAACCTTTGGTTGTATATTTTCTATATGCTGTAATGTGGCATTTGTTGACGATATACCAATATTTTGTGAATATACCGATATTTTTTTTCATACCAAATTATTTGATAGACCGATATATTCAAATTTCCGATATCGGTATATCGATATGAAATTTTTTATCGATGTAATCGATATATCGCCAGACACTACTGAGAGGGCAGGAGTTATACTTGGGAACTTATGATTTGAATAAACTGATTTTGAATGTAATTTTAAAAAGTCTCTCGGTCTGCTTCTTTAAAACCCAAAAATGTCGATTTTGTTGTAGTGCCACACTTTTCTTCCTGGTCCTGATTGAATGTGATTTAGAGCAGGAGGCATAAGATAATCTTCCTTGTTCCTACTTCACTGTGTTATAATCAGGGAACGAAGTAGCTTTGCTTGAGGTCTTTCTTGGCGTTATACCACAGACACCGGTTCATCACAGTGTGAAGCGAGCCTGAAAGCTGAAATCAAATCAATTCTATTCTCACTGGTGAGAGCTCTGATATCCAGTGTGAATATCTTTTTTTTAGAACTGAGAAACGCTGACTCCCACAGCAAGCTAACGACTCCCAGCTCTTCGTGATTATTTTCCAGACGTTTCTATTTATCTGAATTTAAAATGGTTCAAATTTTAAAAGTTGGCTTTGATTTGTTTAAATTGGATCAGTTATATTACTGCTGATGTTCAGTGGATCAATTATTCCCTGGAGAATATCACCAGTTTGAGCAATTCTCACCTCTTGTAAACAATGTGAAGCTATGCTAAATAGCATATGTTACATAACTCCAGTTTGGGCCTTTGGGAATTGCCCAAAATAAATTATGCTGCACCCATTCTGTGGGCATATTTTACAGCATATTTTACAGGAGGAAAAATCAGTTATTGGGTTGCTGTTTATTCTAAAACTGCTTGACTAGAAACATTCTGATACATATTGATAAATACTGTATGAATAAAATTCCACCTTGTGGTAATAAACTAAGAATTGACAACTTGATAACCAAACAAAAATTGCAATCAGTGCACTGTATAATATCAGATATTTTCAATATAAATTAGTGAGTTACAAGTTTGCTTTGAATTTGTAATATTTCATACAGGCTCATCCACAATTACAAAAAATATCTGTAATTTAATCAGCTTTTTGTTGAATTCCTGTGAGTTTCACACATTTGTTTCTAGATCTGAAGAGGTGGACGTGACTGCGTAGCTTCCTTTGACCTCTCCATCACCAGTGGCCATTATTTCTGTCACTATGTACCTGACTCGCTGGAACTCCCTGTCCCAATCTTTCTGTCTTGACCAATTTTTTGTCCATTTTCAGATCACAGCTGAAGACTTTCCTCTTGGACAGTGCCTACACTCCCCTCCTGTTATTACCCGCTTTGCATCAGCAAATTTTAACATTTGGATACCTCTCATCATGTATCTCCACATCTAACTACTCAGAGTTCCATTGATGTACAATACTGTTTATGCTTATTTTAAGTGATAAAAAGCTGTATTTGTTCCCCAGATGGATATATATTGCTTAGTCAATACTGGAATAATTAGATGCAGGTTTACAATAGCCAAGACTTGGGAATCACAGTGTGCACTGGAGTACTGTCCCAGTAAAGTTGCACAACTTGAACACTGGCAAGCTTCCCAATACTTTTCTCAGTTATGGTTGCCATATCTATTACTGCTTTGGCATGCAGGGCAAAGCTGAGTGGGAAGATTTTCAGCATCTAGCAACTGGTCTGTTTCTCCAAATAATAAATTTTGGTCCATCATTAATACTGTCTTCAAGTTAGATCTTTTCAGGTTGCTGTACTTCTGCCACTGCCAAAGAGGATCAACACAATTTGAATGTATCAGCTTGGATCTACCTCAATCCCAAAGAGAACCTGATTACCACCATCGCCCCACTTGAGATAGTTATAAATTTGTCACGCAACATCTAAGAAGCACAGATGATATTAGATAACTATTTGGCAAAGATGCAACAACCAAATTGTCCAGTAACAATCTATGAACAGATTATTACTGGACAAAGTGAATGACTAATGAATCTAGAGGATTGATATCAGGACACCAGGAGAACTCCTTTCTTGTGGAATTATATCATGGGATCCTCTAAATCCCTACGAACAAGCAAACAACTTAACAAGCAGAGGCCCTTCCTTTGACCACTCCATCATCAGCGGCCATGCTTTCTGCCACAATGTACCTAATCCTCTGGAACTCCCTGTCCCAATCTTTCCCATTTTTTGTCAATTTTTAGATCACAGCTGAAGATTTCCCTCTTGGACTATGCCTACACTCACCTCCTAGATTTACTACCAAACAAAGCCGTTAAACGCTTGAGGAAGCTACTCCACATGTAAAGCACCATATAAATTCACTTAAACAAAATCTTACGTTAACATTTCGTTCAGAGAATCAATAGACAGATTATTAAGGTAGTGGCAGGTTTCAGTGTCTACCAACATGGAAGCTTAATGAAGATTAAATAATTGCCAAGATCAAATGAATGGTGAAACAGACTTGATGGGCTAAATGACCTCTTTATGTGCCTATGTTTGAAAGAGAAAAGGGCAGCAGGCTCTGACAATGAAACCTCCAGCATTACTGTTGTGGATTCAAAGTACCGAATTGGGGTTTTAACCCATCATTTTCTTACCCAGAAGTGAAAGTCCTAGCATCTGGAAGCATTTGCTTCCCCTATGAGTTAGGCGAAGCAGACAAATAATTATCACATCAGGTGTTGTATTTTGCTCCCATTGAGTAAGATATGCACTTATTTTACCCACAAATACAGTCAATTCACTTTACAGTATATTCTGTGAAGCGCTTTCAGACACCTAGAAGACATGGAAAGCGCTATATCAAATGCAAGGATTATTATTATATACATTACTACAGAGAAACAACACGAGACATCCTTCCAATGCCTCATGATGTTTCAGTGTAGCACTGTGTATATAGTAGGTTACTATAATCAAACAAAAGGGTTTTTATAAAATGATTTGCTCTACTTCTGGACCAGTTAAATTGATAGAATCTCCTCCCGATGTGAAAGGCGCTATACAAATGTAATTTTGTTGTTGTTGTAGCAATCCTGTATGCGCCTGTATGTGTATGTATACGAGTGTGTGTGGGGCTGTACATTGCAATATACATTTATATAGGTTCCTCGGCAGGACGCCTCACAGCGCTTACCAATGCTGCCAGAGCAACCTAATCAGGCTGGGGAGGGGAGCGATGGCCGATTGGGCGATCAAAGGGATGCTGTAGATTCCTATCCTAAACCACCAGGTTTTCAAATGTAGCGTCTGAACCACAATAGTCTTTCTGCCATGGTCGCTGAAGCTTGAAAGAATATGAAATCTGCTAAAAACAAACAAACAAACGAACGGCAAACCTCTTCAGCAGGTTAATAGAAAAGATAATTCAGGCGGTGACTGAAGAGAGAGACGTCGCTGACCCTATCAGAGAGGACCTTCAATGCACAGCCACACAGCAACGATGGCTTTCTTTTTAACACAAGAAATGCCGAGTGAGTGTCTGTCTCCCTCGCGATATCTTTGAACGGTATCAGAGCTGAGAACAGGGTCGGAACTGGAGAACTCCTGGAAGCGTTTGTAGCTTTGAGGCGACTCACTTAACAGTTTTAATTGCAATCAGTCGAATCTGCGAGAATAGAGCCGGTAAATTAGAGTAGATTATAGAGGAGCCTGTGATAATTGTGGATGGAAGGAAACTGAGTTCCTTTCCCACTGTGGGAGCAGGGAGAGGCTCGGCTCACACTCCTGCCTCAGGAGGTCACGCCCCACGAACCAGCTCCTTCACTCAGATCAAAAGCGGGTTTCATTTCCCCGAGGATTTGTGCAAAACCCTGGGAGAGGTAAACACGGGAGAGAGATGGGGGGGTTGGTAAACACGGGAGAGAGATGGGGGGGTTGGTAAACACGGGAGAGAGATGGGGGGGGGGGGGGGTGGTAAACACGGGAGAGAGATGGGGGGGGGGGTTGGTAAACACGGGAGAGAGATGGGGGGGGGGGGGGGGGGTGGTAAACGTGTTTTGTTGCTGATGCTGCTTTGCTTCAAGCATCTAGCCTTAAAATGGAAAGTCCTGGCCTCAAAACGAGAGAAGGCCTTGAGAGACCCGGCATAGGGAGAAGCTCTCCGAATTCACAATACCATCACTTGAGTGCAGCGCTACAGGAGAAATGTTTCATCCAATGTGTCACGGGAGCGGGTTAGTTTACGGGACAGCGTGAACAAGCGGCAAATAGAACAAAACAGTGTTAACTGCGTGAGTCATTAAACTCAGGTTTGAACACTTGGAAGGTGTGACTGTACACAATATGCCGAGTGATGAAGAACGTGTGGAAAGAGGTATGAGGGATTCAGCCACATCCACTAAACACAGCACGGGCACAGTGTAGTTGCGCTTTAAGAAAGCCGGGTCTCTTACCTGAATGTTTGAATTTGGAGAGTCGCCAATGCAGGGCCGACAAGACGCACTGAAGCAGCTTTGCCTTGTTCTTGATCTATAATATTGATGACATGCCCAGCCAGGAGCCTGCGGGCGGGGCCGAGAGAAGCAGGCTTATTACAGAGCAGACTGGCTCATTTCCATGATGGAAATTGCTAACTGAGTTAAAAGGTCATAGCTCTCACTGTCACTGACAGACCCTCCGCTATTCCTTGTTCCGAGCAGGTAATATCATCTCACCCAATGACTGACCATCTGCTCGGCTCCCGCTGCAATAACATAATATAAAATAACAACAACAACATTACATTTGTAGAGCGCCTTCCACAACGTGGGGTTGGAAAGATGGGGGCTGTAGATCAAGATTCAAGACTGCTGCTTCACATTAATGACATGATAGATGCACTGATTGTGATAAACATTGCAACAACAACATTGCATTTATAGAGCACTGGGAGGATGTCCCAAGGCACTGTAACAATAGCAGAACATGTGCAATATGCCTGTACTGTATCTTGTTTATCTGACAGATATCAAATCCCAAAGAGCATAAATTTCCGGCAGTTGAACACCAGCAAGAGGGAAGTCATACTCTTTGGCTCCTGACAATGTCTTCTCTCCCCTGGGTCTGAACCCCTCAACTTCCTGGGCTCTTGCTCACACTCACCAAACCCCTGCACGACTTGGGCGTCTGGCTTAACACCCAGCTTTCCTTTCTACTCCATATCCATTCCCCGACCAGGAACATTTTATCCACCTCCATCACATTACCTGCCTCTGTCCACACCTCCCAACCAATGCAGCCGAAATCCTCATCCACACGCACATCACTTCCCAGCTGGACTATTCTAAATCTCTTCCCACTGGTCTCCCCAGTTCCACCATACTGTATATAAATCCAATTAATTAAAAACTCAGTTGCCTGGATACTCGCACACACAAAACTGCATACCCCCATCAAACCAGTACTTGCCGGACTCCACTGGCCCCCAATCCTTTCACTCGCTTTGAAATCCCTCCATGCCCTGAGCACCTCCCTACCTATCTGACTTGCTTACCCCCCACTCCATCATCCATGGCCTCTGCCCAGCTGGCTCCAGCCTCCTGTTTGTCCCTGGTACCCTCTGCTTCCCCCATCAGTGGCGGTAGCTTCAGCCACTATGCCCTGAAGCTCTGGAACTCTCTCCTTCAACCCCCGCCCCCCCACCCCCTGTGTAGCACCCCCCCCCCCCCCCCTCCTGACTTTCAAACCAGATCTTCCTTTTGGATCACGCTGATGGTCTCTCTCTCTCTCTCTCCCCCTGGCTCAGTGTAAGACTCCGCCAGTGTTAAGGGCTCCTGGATGCTACCCTCCCCCCAAAGGGTGCTATATAAATGCAAGTTATTGTATCAAGTTGCCTTTAGCTGGCCGAAAGAACAATAACGACTGTGTAAATGGTTACTGCTTTACATTGCAACTGAAATTAATCAGCATTTTTATCATCGTCGGTTCTTGGTTGGAAGTGGCTGGTCACACTTGCTAGCTTTTAAGCTTTAAGGGTTGCACTCGCCCATGCGATCGATGCACTGAGCTGTGACTTCAATGATGGGACACGCTGTACTCCCGCCCTCCCTCGTTTCCCATTGGATCAATCTGGCTATTTACATCCCATCCAATGAAAGAATTCCAGCGCCGCCATTTTCCGACTGAGCGAATAACTTTGTCTGAAATGACTGACTGCAGCTCTAATCAGGCAGGAATGGTGCTGGCGGGACGAGGACAGCACGAAGATTATTATAGAAACCTTTAGGACATTAGTGATACAATACGAGCACGCCACATCTACGGGGCTTGATAACATCAGGGAATAATGGATAAGGAAGAGACCATTCAATGTCAGCCTCTGTCGCTGAAATTTACCATAGACAGCATCCTCAAGTCCAGTCCCAGCTACAAAGAGCTCAAAAGCGACATTGCCAAGCAGCCAGTCATATCAGAGCGGATGGCGGATTCAAATCCGCGGAAAGAATCCACAAAAATGGACATTAGACACGTGAAAGACTACAGGAAAATGAGTCAAGGTAAACCCGACACGTTTTGTTCTGCCTTCTGCGCATCATAATTTGTTTTAGATGCATAGCTTTTGTTTGGGTGCTGCGATTTGCCCGTTAAGATTAATACCGACGATTTGCTGAATTTAAATCCAGTGGAAAATATCCAATCGCATGCATTGATTTAATTCCCCGTTTGGTTGCAGATTAGCAATCAGCCAGTGCAAGTTGAGTGAGGTTGATGTTTTGCATGAAAGGTTTAGTTCAAGACAAGGTGCGTTTGCACACTGGGCAGTTTCCGGGATTCCGGTCAATGTTTACACGGTCTAAATACTCTGTAATCGTATTTTAATGTAACCCATATACGAAGCGATGCTTATACAGAGACAGCACAATAGAAATCTGACTTTGATCGGTTTTGTGATGCAGAATCGATGAACACAACCTATCTCACCACCCCTTCACTTCAATTCACCATTGACGGCAAGCACACTGTAAAAAACACTGAGCCATTTGGATCACTGGATTCGCCAGATAACAGCGACGATGCCACAAAAGTCAAACACGGCAAGAAAGCTAAAACACTCGCCAAAAAGAAGACACGCACAATATTTTCCAAAAGTCAGATCTTCCAGCTTGAGTCCACGTTTGACATGAAGAGATACCTGAGTAGCGCCGAGCGCGCCTGCCTGGCCAATTCTCTACAACTGACTGAGACCCAGGTTAAAATTTGGTTCCAGAATCGCAGAAATAAACTGAAAAGGCAGCTGTCCGCCGAACTGGAGGAAACAAATACCACCGAACCCGTGCCCAAGATAGTGCAGATGCCAACAATGTACAAAGAGAGCAGCTTCCTGCGCAGATGTTTGCTGCCCGTCTCTTTCCCTGTTCTGTACCCGGGGAATAGCACGCCTTACCTCTGCTTCCCCGACGCCAGCAAGTACCTCCACATTCTCGATGGAGACCTATAATCGATCAGAACAGTATATAACTGTACCACACGAACTTTTTAGTGGTCTTTTAGTCACTGTTTATACTGTTTAACAGCAAAAAAAAATGGTATCTAATTTGGCGAGGATTTTTCTCTTGTTTTCTGTTTCCATTCACTGCCCTCTTGGCTCGTCTTGTTTCCTTATCTTTTCAACTCATTTTGAGTTCCCTTTGCCATGTGCATTTACGTTTACGATCCTTTAATACACTTCGCATTCTTGATAGGCGTTCATGTTTGTGACCATTTTAAAAAAATAGCAAATAATGAATTCAGCAGACCGCTCGCTGTTTATCAGAACATGTCATTTGTTCAACTCAAGTGCAATGTTAATTTACATTGTGATTTATTGGATTTTACACAGCGGTTAGCGGGGCGGGGGGTGATGTAGAGACGTGCAATTGATTTTAAGGGTTAACAGGGCATCCTTGCTTTTTAATGCTTTGTTCAAAAATACATTTTTACCATATCCGAGTCTCGCTAAGAGTCATATTTATAATTAAACACGGATTTGTTTTGTTATCCCCAAATGCAACTGGTAAAACGCAAATCTTTAATCTAAGCAGATCATGTTAACATAAAGCGATTAAAAAAAAAACCAAACTAGTTGCTGCATTTAAAAAACAATCCAAGGCCTGTTCTTTTTCTCTCTGTTTGGAGCTGTATTGTTTCCAGTCAATCCCCCTTGTATCTGCTTCTCTGACGTTTCTCCCTTTCTCATTTCTGACTCAAACTGATGTGAAATATCTGGTAACTCTTGTTTCTCGAGTTAGACATTTTTATTCGATTTTAAGCGACGGATTTCAAAGAAAAACACCCCGATGAAACCCAATTAACAATGCTTGGAAATTGCCTTTGTCCATTGCTTTGTGCACTTTTGACTTGTAGACTCGGTGAACATGGTGCTTAGATAATACGGATCTGAATTTCACTGAGTCATCCTTTGGCTAACCCCCAAAACAATTTGTTAAATTCCAAGGAGTACCTTTTTGAAACCTTGGCTTCCTCACGGTGAATTTTACGTTGCGGTTGTTTGGACTGAATGTACCGTTTATCGTATATTTACAGTCTGGTGTTTCTCCGGGTTTCACTGCGTGGAGTGAGTTGATTAGATCAGTGTAATCCGATTTTCTTGCTGGGACTGTTTGTAAATATTATGCAACATCTGTTTAAAGGATTAAACCTAATATCACGTCATATTTATACAGCTTTATATGTTACTGGTTTGATATTAAATGTGAACGTTGAAATGAAAATGCAATTTACTGTTCGGATGCTTGTACTGTATTGCTCACCTCTGTGGAGGTCGTCAATTGCATTTAAAGGGATTATTTCGTATTACTTTCATGGGTCGGCGTTGGGGTTCATTCATGCTCAATGCACCAGCCGTGTTGAACGGTAGAATAAACATCCAGTTTCATTAACCAAAGTTTATTGCTATTTTAAGACTAACATTTGTACAACTCCAGTGATCTTAGAGGGGGAGCAAAGTCGTCATGGAATAAGTATGTTCGAACCAATTTCAATTGATATCAAACACTATTCATCAAGAAGTAGGTCGTTTCGTCTTAATTCATTTCACAACAAAGCCCAGATAAGCAGCCACTGAAGGAACTGTGCATTGAATTGTCAATAACAATTTTATCAACCGCAGTTCGTAATGTCCTGTGGACCCCCGGCCTGGGGTATATATGGGCACGGAATGTGTTCGTAACTGCACTCTCTCACACAATTAAAGTTCATGGAGTTGAACCACACTAGGTTTCGGGAAAGTAGAGGCTATTTCATTGTATTTGTGCAGCGTAGATAGGATTGACGTGAAACCGTTACATGGATTTGATACCAAGCCCCCCCACCACACACACTGTAATAACAGATCTGCGGCGGGTATTAACTAAGCCAATAGCGCTAAACTCCAGGCCCCGCTCTGCGTATGTTCCAGCGTTTACATGCCTTAGTGGGATGAACGTTTCCATCAATATATGGCAGCCATGATGGAACAGAAAGGCACAGATTGCCGGCTGGAGGTCAATGTGATTCCCCCCCCCGCCCAACCCCGCTACTGATTGAATCAACCGGTTGAATAATGTCATTGGATAGAAATATATCCCCATTGCTTTAGAGATGATACAGAATGGCAGCCATACATACCCAACTATATTTCTGCAAAATACCAGTGTAATAGTTGTTAAACGAAACAGAGGGGAGGTGAGGAGAATTTTTTTTCACAGAGTGGAGTATTAGGATCTGGAATGCATTGCATGAAAGGGTGGTGGAAGCCGATTTAATAATAACTTTTAAGAGAGAAGTAGATAGCTATTTGGGGAGAACATGTTTGCAGGGCTATGGAGAGAGGGGGGAGGGGGAGGGGGGAGTGGGATTGATTTGGACAGCTCTTTTCAAAGAACCCACAGACAGGATGGGCCGAATGGCCTCCTTGTGTGATGTATAATTCTATGATTCTACGAAAATGAGGATGACGGTATTTCACAAGGTTTCTCTTCTCGTCCTCTCCACTGGATTTATTTTTCTCCCCGAGAAGGAGTGCCCCAACACCTGTTTGGTTTGTGACCTGAACTGTTGGTTGGCACTCTGTTTTCATCAAATACTTTTGATAATTGATCAGCTCAATGTCCAGGCTAATCATGGCGCAGGTTCCCAATATTAATTCTGTTTAATTCAGCACTAAATGTTTCAACACAAACCTCTGGAATTTCCATGTAGAAGTGGAAGGCATGAAGCTTTCAGTTTGGGTGAAATACTCTCAAGCACAGTGATGGATTTCTACACGGCTGACTGCACAAAACAAAGATTTATAGCAAACTGCATGCTGCATGTGAGAACTGGGGATCTGGACACATGGAAAACATATCGATGGTTCCAAATTCTGGCAAGGCATCGACATAATAACCAATTCACTCACACCAGTCCCAAGATTATACCCTCCTTTGTGCAACATTGCTTGATCAGTGCCTTGGGACAGGCTGCCAATGTGAAACGTGCTGTACAAATGGAACTGTGCTGTTGTTGTTGTTGTTTACAGTGCATTTCATAAATCTTTTAAAAAAATATTTCACAAGGTGAAACATATATACACACCAGTGGTCTAATGTCGCAGTCAATGTATTTAAATCACACAAATAACAGTGCTCTTCATAAGAACAAGATTCATTGCACTTGATGTGGCGCCTTATCACGTCATTGAGCGCCTCAAAGTGCTTCAGCATATACTGTCACGCGTATTGACTGCATTTTACAAACATATAAATCTTGCTTGCTAGTTGCAAGTCACGTTTTTCCATTGGTGGCCTCTATCACACATTTCGTAGGACTCTCTTGGTTGTTTTGACTAGTTAATTTTGAACAATTATATTTTCTCCTTTGTAAACTTTATCACGTTAAAATAGCTTCCAAAGAAATCTCCTCTCGCGCTTCTCTCAAATTTGCCCTTTTCTTCCATACCAAACTGCGCTGTTCTACCATCTCGTTACTGTATTAATATTGAAGGGCGCTTAAAGTTCGGAGTCAAAATAAATTTTTAATGTTAAGTACTGCTTTTGTAAAATTAATAAAATCACAACTGGAGCTTGTAGAATAAGCCATTAGGTTTCCACCCAAAAAAGAATCAGTTCTGCAGAGAGTTAGGCAGCGCGGGTGAATACCACAGCAATATGGATTTCGCACATAAGTTTGTTTCTGCACCAATTAATGTAAGATGTGCCGAATGCCAACAGATTCGGATGAAGCGTAATCACAGCGTTTCACAACAGATTCAATCTTCCACCTGTCTCATATTTTGTCGATAACAATTGAATGTTATTAAATGTTCGTGAATGCTCGGACCGTTTATTACTTTGGACAGATACAATCTTCACATCGCGTAAAAAGTCAAAGATTTTCAACGCAGGCAACGGTAGGTTTGGCATTGAGATACCAGGGACAATTACTGTCAACCGTGAGGGCAATCGCCGAATTGGGGCTCTCAGAAATCCGGCATCTCCCTGTGCAGGTCGATATACGGCTGCTGTATTTGGTGCTGTGTACGTTACGTGCCACTACAAATGAGTTTTGCAAATGGATTTGAAATCACACACAGGAGTATATACGCGCACATTTAAAAATAAATAATTACACGGAGAATAATTTTATAATTACAATAATAATAATAAATGTGATCCGCTAAACGTGCGGGTTAGGGTGATTTTAATGCATGATCTAATTTAAATATCGAATTGAGCAAACTTCTATTGATTTGGTGTATTACATAACGGTTACTGTAATCTGTGCCGCACAGCGATGACAACAACTAATAGTTCCTCCTCACTGGAATAGAAATTGCAGCATTAAATGCGTACCACTGGCGTTGAAAATAGCCCCGATTCCTAATATTAAAACAAGCGAACAAATGCATGCAATAAGCAGCGGGGAAATTGGGCATATGATCTCACAGATAAGTCACCTCTGGCCTCCAGTGTCACAACAGATACCCTTCTGCCCGAGTTACTCCGATCGACTGGGCGTTGCTCAGAACTGGTGGGGCAAACACAGCTTCACAGCTCTGCGGCTGACACGGTTACATGTTACTTCACGGCTTTCTTCATTCCCAGCTCGATCATCTCAAACGGACAACAGGCTGCCAGATTTGGGAGATCCTCGGGTCCCTTCGGTTTATGTTTGAACGACTGTTGATCACGACCAGACAAATAATGACCGCTTTCCTTTGAAATAGATTGAAGGGGAGCGATGGATTCGAGGCGAACTTTATTCCCAAAGGCCCCTGTTATTGACAAACAAACGTATTTTTTTAATGGTCTAAAGTTAGATTGTGAAGCCAACAGTTCTCTCATCACCCCCACCCCCCGCCCCTGTTTGTAGATGTCCTCCCATGCAACAATAACTCGTGAAGGTTATTCGCGGTATATTAGTCTAGAAATGACACAGTATAACGCGGTTTTGAGGATGCCTGCGCTATTAACCGGAATATTTGTTTGGGTTACCGCTCCGAATGACGTGAACTGAGTTTAAAATAAAGAAGAAAGGTGATTTAAGCACGCGAATAATGTACTCTTTTGGATTCTTTAAATATGCATACCCAGTACAACTCACCGAGCACGGCTGTTTAATATATGCAAACTACAAATGCATGTCAAGTCCTAGTTCTCACCGACTGAAAACATCATAAAGCATTTCTATACGTTCTGCGTCCAGTACACGTTTTCAATAAATTGTGTAGGATTATTTCTGCAACCGCGTCAACTGCGCATCTGATTGCGTAGAATAATATTATTTAGGACGACAACATATAAAATGGAACGATTCACCAATTTGTTACTCAACCACTACGTGTAATCACAGGAACAATTAACAAAGAAAAAGATAACGTTTGCAGGATCCGCTTGTAAAGTATTTTGTGTGACTAGATAGGAGCTGAATAACGCGTTACGTTTTACAGTCTTTCCCAATTTAATGGTGTTTTCCGGTGCTACACATTCATGTGGTCCATTGATCCTAATCAATATAGCATCGACTGGCGCTGCCTCAAAAACAGGTTAAAATGTCTTTAAACAAGTATTATTTTAGTTACAGCGAGTGCTGCAGACAAGGACGTTGGATGGACACAGGCAGATATGGCCACATGGGATTGAAACCATTTCCTGTGCACTACATTTAAACTTTTAAACATTTCACGCGTGAAAACACCGAGAAACACGAGAGAAAGCAACGAGAACAGCAACAACAGAATCACGTTTGTATCGCGCCTTTCAATGTCGGGAGGACATCCCGCTGAATCTAAGTGATACCAAAGAAAAATGAGATTGAACAGACACATTCCCGTTGATTTGGCCCAAACTGCGCCAACTTCCACGTCAAACTGTTTAATCGCAGCAAATAATCGTTTCAAAGAGAGTTTGAATAATGTAAGTGAATGAGTCTCACTTAAAGGACAACAGTCACTTACTAATGATAAGAAACAAGGAGAGTACAGCAGATCGGATCACAGTAAATTGGGTGCAAATCAATTAACGTTAAATGTGGCTACTTCTGGGTTAAGACATTATTTATTTCTGTTCACTTACGTACATATTTATGTAGGCCAGGAGTATATTATTTTAAGATGTCTGCACAAGATAAATGGCGTTTGTCCAGTGCAATTTTAGAAGACCATGTTCGACTTTTTAAATCTTGCTTATTCTGCAGAGAGTTGTAAACAATTCGCATTAAAATTGAAACGTGTATTGAGGCTACATGGCGAACCTTTTCAGCAACAATATGAAAACTCGTCCCAACATGCAATAAATTCAAGTTAAGGAACACATATAGTTTTTTTTTCTAGAAAAACGCTTCCTCATTTAGTTGATTGATCTACCCTATGTATATATATATATATATATAGATACATATATTAAAAATTCCTGCAGTTTAGGAGTTTCCATTTGTGGTTCTCCATAATGTTTATATTAAACAAACATTTCATTTCTTATGTGTTTTGACACGATTACGCAATCAATAAACTATGTGTGCGTTGGAACAAATGATCCTATTCAATCTGTACATCACTGTCGTGTTATTCAAACCATGCACTATGAAAGATGAATCCGCTTCTTTAAAGAATGCACATAGATCACTACGCTAAATGTGCCTGTCTTAAATACATAGCTGACATCACCTTCGGTGTAGGTTGATGATAGCACAAAGCAAACAAGCCTCCCCGAAGTGAGGTATGAGAAAACTTGAAATAAACGATTATTCGCATAAGCTATCACATAAAATACAATGTTTTCCATTGACAAACAACATGTGCAGAGATCCACATGATTGAAGGCAACACTTAAATTCACCAACGCAGGGTGCTTCCAGTGATATTGGCCAAGATACATTTGTCTAACCACAAATGTAACTGAATTATTAGGCGAGGGTAGAGTTGGAAGATAGCACATAGTATTTATTTAATTGTTACCATTGAGATAATAAACAGCCATCTAGGTTTTAAAGCAATATTTAAACAAAACCATTAAGTGTCCCAAACTCACCTATTATCCACCCTCCCAGTAATATGGATTTTTAAAGTAATGTTGACACTTTTTGATCTACAGTGGCTGTTATTTTACACAGACTGGATAAAACTTATTTTCCGAAGGTTCATCATTTTGTACATCGGGATATTCTTCTCTTCACACGAAAATGGGATTAAAAAATAGATGTATCATGAGAGGTAAATTACAAACATATGCATGCCAAATCCAATTGGTACTGGGCTCGTACTTTGGTTGGCAACAGCATCAATTCTGGAATCTCAATTCTGGAAATACTGACTCAAATGAAACAGTTATGTTGACATGTAGTCTGCCATTTATATTGATGCATTTACAAAAAAAAGTTATTCTGTAGCCTTTGCAAGCACATTTCTGACAAACTTAAATTGTTGCATAAACTAAAGTAATGTTTTTTTTGTCACAAGCTGTAAAGAAAAATAGCTTCAATGGACAAATGGATAAAAATACTACCCAGTGTACAGACCAGAAAGTTTAACTTACATCTAGGTTTGTGCCAAGTTAGCTGGTCTCAGTGGGAGGTGAGATCAGGAAATATTCCGTTTTCATTAGCACTCTTTAGGCTGGAAAGTGGGGAAATATGTTTACCACTCCAGCATGGCTAATATCAAGGTTCACAAATATAAAGGCCCTTGAACCTCTTTGCCAGTAAAGAGGCAATGTCTCCAGGGGGTAGATATATTGGATGATTAAATAAAAGTCATTGACTTTCTATGTATTGTTTAGTAATCCTATCCAAAATGGATATTTGAACCAAACAGAACAGGAAGATCTGTTGTTCAATCTTGGTCAATGAGTGAATTGATCTCATCTATGCAACATTGGAGCTCCGTGAATGTTTTCACTTCTGACTACTGTTCAATTTCTCTCCAAGCCCTTTGCAGGAAGTTTGTGTAGGTATGAGATAAATATAGGATACGGTTTTGCTATCATGCACCCTGGAACGCACCTTCAAAGCGGATACATACAGAAACTGATCTCTTGAGGAAAATCAAAGCCTGTTCAGCTTTTCCAGATAGGTGCAACCTCTCAGTTCTGGAATCATTCTTGTGAATCTCCTTTGCACCATCTCCAGTGTCCCTATCTCCTTTCTATAGTATGGGGACCAGAAATGCACACAGTATTCTAACTGTAATCTAACCAAATTACTGAAAATTAGACCCCACTGTTTTCAACATGGTTGAAGCAATCATCCATATAAGGTAAGAATAACATTTCTTGTCTGATCACTTCAACATGCAACTAGAATATGATCTACTTTGCTAACTAAGCTTTCTAATAATGACCAACAATCACACCCAAATTCTGATTTTTTTTGTGTGTGTGACAATGGAAACTGGTTGATTTAATATACATCTTTATTGATTTTCCTTCCATTGTGAGTTACCTTCCTTTTATCTATGTTCAAAACCATCTGTCCTTCCTTACCACATACCTTTTTCTATTTGATCTCTTTTTAAAAAAGACATTTTCTTCCTTTCCCTGAACTAAATCTTCTCTGTTATCATGTAACATTCTTCATAATAACTGAAACAATGCCTTGTGCAGGAACATTCAAGAACAGAATAATTATTGAAGTATGCAACTGCCGACCAATTGCATAACATTCTAACACATAAGGACATCATATGCACACTGACCTGGACAACTGATACTGCTAGAACTTGAGATGAAAGCCCTAAGCTCCATCATTAAAATGATTGATTGTCACATCAGGTGCTGTACTCCCCTCCTTTAATCTTGTGAAATGAACGAACAAAAAACAAGGCAGATAGTCACACAACCTTAATAAAACGAGATTGTTCTGAACAATTGTTCACAAGTATACAAGGATACCCAACAACAATGGCTTCATGCACATAGCAATATGGTTACAACACAAAAAGTCTGATCTCTGATCCTTTCATAGTCTTTCATTGACTTTCTAACAACAAATTAGGGCATTTGTAACGAGACAGCTACATGAATGTGTATAGAGAGTATCAATGAACATACCATATTTGAAATTAGAATTGGGAACAATACAATCAAATTCTCTTTTATTGATGTCTAACTCCAATAAATCTTGCGTTGAGTTAATGTGGAACTTGACACGATCTGTTTACACAGAACACTGTCTGACACATAATTGATAAAATATGAAAATATTTGCCAAGAAACAAGTATGATTGGGGTGTGCAGAAATTTATGTACACATTCATGTAGCTGTCTCAAAGCATGCAGGTTACTCTGTTAAAAAAACATATGGTATACTAGGCTTTATAAATAGGGGCATAGAGTACAAAAGTCAGGAAGCTATGATTAACTTGTATAAAAGGCTGGTAAGGCCTCAGCTAGAGTACTGTGGCCAGTTCAGTTCTGGCCACCAAACTTTAGGAAGGATGTTAAGGGATTGGAAAGGATGCAAAGGAGATTTAATAGGATGGTACCAAGAATGAGGGACTTCGGTTATGGGGAAAGGCTGAAGAGGCTAGGATTATTATAATAATCCTTTGCATTTGATATAGTGCTTTCCACATTTTATCAACATCCCAAAGCACTTCACAGAATATACTGTAAAGTGAATTGACTGTATTGACTGTATATATTTGTGGGCAAATTATTCTCATTGGAGCAGAGAAAGTTATGAGGAGACCCAATAGAGGTTTTCAAAATCATGAGGGGATTTGATAGAGTGTGTCAGTGACCTGAGATCACAGATTTAAAATAGCTTCTTAAAGAAGGCAGAGGGGAGGTGAGGAGAAATGTTTTCACGCAATGAGTTGTTTGAATCTAGAATGCATTGCCTGAAAGGGTGGTGGAGGCTAATTCAACACCAACCTTTAAAAGAGAGGTGGATGGTTATTTGTGGAGGACAAGTTTGCGGGGTTATGGGGAGAGAGCTGGGGTGTGGGTTGGACTTTGGATAGCTCTTTTCAAAGAGTCGGCATAAACATGATGGGCCGAATGTCCTCCTTTTGTGCTGTAAAATTCTATGATTCTATGAAATGAGAGGCTTCATATTTATCTGGTTAGTGCTCCAGTTGGTAACATATGCTCCTGGCTCAGAAACCTGGTTAAGGGATAAAATCAACGGAAAGCACGTGCCTGTCAGAACAAAGGTCGATTGGAAGACAACCCATTTGAAGTAGAAAAATATGTATGTGCAAGATGGAATTATCAACATATAGGCAAGAAGGAACAATAAAAAAACTGACTGAATACAATGTAAATTAGGTGAGTGGAAGGTTGCAACTTGGACAGATGGTTGTGGGGCAAAGGGAAGAAAGATTACCACTCTGTATAGGATTTTTGTTACCTGAACAGCTGTTATTTTTAAAAACGAGAACAGTTCTTGGTAGAGCAGCACAGGGGCAAAATGGATGATGTCAAATTTCCAATAAATCAGCTGCATTATTAACTGTGAATGTTACCAAAATGTGGTAATAATAATAATCCTTGTATTGATATAGCAGTTTCCATGTCTCCTGGATGTCTCAAAGTGCTTCACAGAATATACCATAAAGTTAATTGACTGTATATTTTGTGGGCAAAATGCAGCAGCTAATTGCACACAGCGTGTCCCACAAACAGTCATCAATTGAGTGACCAATTTCTTTTTGGGGGATTATTATCAGGCATGTGGAGTAAGGAAACTTGCCCAAGGTTTTGCCCTGCTAGGAATCAAACCAGGGTCCCTCACTTAAAGTGAAAGTGATACTCCACTCTGACTAAATGTACTTACCTGGTAAAATGGTATTCAAGGGAGTGTCCTGCAAACGCATTAACAGGAAACATACCTATGTATGCATAGGATATTGGCTCGGTTTGCAATAATAACAGAGAATTAAACTGGCAGAAGCAGCAGTAAGCAACTCTGAAAAGACTCCACTTAAATAAATGGTTTAACAATAGAGAAGTTCCGCCCCATTAAAACAATTGAAAAACGAATAAAAGTTAATTGTTCTTATAATAATTAAATAATAATCCTTGCAACTGATATATTGCTTTTCATATCAGAAAGATGTATCAAAGCACTTCACAGGAATTACTGTAGAGTGTAATGACGGTGTATTCAATAAGCAAACACATCAGGAATTTGCAAACAATAGCAATAATAATCCTTGCATTTGATATAGCACCTTGTCACGACTTGAGATATTTCGAAGCGTTTCACAGGATATATTCTAAAGGGCAGTAACTGTGAATTTTGTGGGCAGACAACATAAAGCCATGAAATTAATAATTGTTTTATTTGGAGAAATGTTGGCGAGGATACTAGGCAAACTCACTTTTTGGTTCTGAAAGAAACCAAAAATAAAAGTTTTCTGCTTTTCTCAAGGTTAGGATTTTGTTCAATGTTGTATTTGTCACCTTAGGTTGTAGCCTCATATCAGGATTTTTTAACTCACAGGTTCAAGCCCCACATTAGGATTTTTTTAACTCACAGTCTAGGCTGACACTGCAATACATTGCTGGGGTATCATGTATTGTTGGAGGTGTCATCCTTCAAATGTAATACTAAATCAAAGTTTCATCTGCCAGGTGAATGTTAAAGATCCCAGGACACTATTCAAAAAGAGAAGGGAGTTTCTTCCAGTGTTCTGACTAACAATCCCTACAAATAAAATTGGTCACTCACTCCATGGCTGTTTGTCAGATTGCGGTGTAGAAATTGGCTTCTGTATTCACCTACAACTTCTCAGTCACTATACTTCACATTAAAATCCTGCGAAGGTGTTTGAGACATCTTGATGACTTGACAAGGTGCTATAATAATTATAAATTTTAATTCAAACCTGTTCCACTTGCCATGAAACAGGTCAACATGATTTTTTGTAAATGCGGAATTATATTTGAGAAGATCTATTATGATTGAACCATCAGCAGTCCTCACAGTTAGAAGCTGCTGTACATTCATTCTAAGCTTAGGCCAGACATTGATGTTTTAAAGGGACTTATGTTGATCTTCCCAATTCAGTATTTAGTGATTAACAATAAAGATGAGCCAACTAGTTAAGGATTTTTGGCTTACCAACTCAAAGCTCATCAAAGTAAACTGCAGATGTAATTCTAAGCTTTCTACTCTGCTGACTATAACACGATTATTCCTACTGCTATCACAACAAGAGGAAGCATCAATGCAATATTGCTCAGCCTCGGCAATGTAACAACAATTCGCATTTGTAAAGAGCCATTCACATCAAAGAATGCCTCTTCATGCTTAATAAAGGGAAATTTACAGTTGAGCTGAGGTCAAAGATGTTTGGACAGTCTACAAAGAGTTTTGTTTTCTTTCTGGATTTTAAAAAAATTATGGTAATGACAAGCATAAATTCCATGTGCATAAATTTATGATAATCTCTTCCTGAAGTTGACGGGTCATCCGTTCATGGATCTAGTGGAGATTACATTTGGTGCCAGAAATTGTACAGCTTCTTTGTTGCAATTATTGACCTCTTGTATATTAGTGTTTTACAATATGACTGTAGATCTCAGATTATAAACCCTATTATCTCTGATATCATCCAAATGAATCTCATCGACAAACTCCATGCTTTTGACACCCTATCAAAGGCGGGGTACCCAAATTTAGAGATATACCTGGTTAGAATTTAGATATTGATGTATCATGCACTGATTATGAAAATATGGAACATCTATGTTTATCTCTGTGAAAAAAAGCTTGTTATGAACATATGGTACTATGTTCATACCACAATACTATGGTATTTTTATTCTTTAGCAATATGATGTTGCTTTTCATTTGAGAGGGAAAGAATTACTATTAATGTGTACAGCGAGGTGAGATATATTCACATAATATTTTCAGACCATATGCCATGCAAACTACCTGCTCAATGTTTCACAAGAGTCCTTTGATGTATCTCATTTTAATCTTGTGATGTTGTCATGTGTCACTTAGATCCTTTGATCTAATCTCCTGCCTGAAAACCTTCCACCTCTTCCCCAACACCCCACCGGCTCACCAACAGGTTTCAGCACTATTAAGGATTCTGAGATGCTACCCTTCGTGGAGGGTGCTATATAAGTGGAAGTTGTTGTTGTAATTAATGGTAGTAACCAATTTAGTAAACTTATTTATAAATAATTGATTTGGCTGCAACTGGAGTATTACATCAAGTTTTGGGGACTGCACTTCAAAAAAGATGCTAGGGCCCTCGAGGGGGTGCAGAGGAGTTTTATGACAATGATTCCAGGGATAAAGGACTATAGTTATGAGATGAGATTGGAAAAGCTGGGTCTGTTTTCTTTGGATCAGAGAAGGTTTAGGGGGATTTTATAGAGATGTACACAATTATGAAGGGTTTTGACAGGATACACATAATCATAGAATTATACAGCACAGAAGAAGGCCGTTTGGCTCCTTGTGTCTGTGCTGGCTCTTGAAAAGAGCTGTCCAAATAAATCCTGCTGGCCCGCGCTCTCCCAAAAGCCCTGCATACCGGTCCTTCCCAGATAACTATCAAAGCAGGGTGACGTTATTTCCACTGATTGGGGTGACCGGTGACTAGTTATAAAATAACCACAAGAACAGTACTTCAGCGGATGTTTTTCCACCCAGATAGCAATTGGAATGTTGAGTGATCTGCCCAGTAGGGTGGTGGATATGGAGTCCATTGAAGAGCTAAATAGACAGGCAAGAGAGGGACTAGGAGATAAGTTGGGTCAATGGAATTGAATTGATTTCCTTGCTCTATGAGCCATTGTGGTATGGATGGATGAAATTGCCTCCTCTTGCACTGCAGTTTTCTATATTTTATGATATTTAACACATCAACTGTTGGTATGAGGGAAATGCCTGGCTCAGCCCTTGGTCGTCATTTTTAGGACCATGTTTAGATTTATGATTCACAGCATTGGTTTACTGATCAGTGAGATACTGGCTTCATACTTTTTGATCAATTAACCTGACATCTCACAAACCACAGGAAAGAAATTACACGTGCAATTTATACTATTAATTTAATGTTTCAGAGAAAGCTAATTTTAAGCAAATTCTTAAATGCAACCTTAATTCTGTAGCCAGTTTTCTGCTCACTCAATCCAGCAAAGTAAGGCTAGGATGATGCAGGTGGGGGTAGGGGTTGGGAGAGGGCAAGGCCATGGAGTGCTTTGAAGTTGAAGACCAGGATCTGGAATTGAATCTTCTGTGTGATGGGAAGCCAGTGGAGCCGGGTGAGCATGGGCGTGATAGGTTTGCAGTGCCTGAGGTTGGAGAACACATGTGCTGCAGAGTTGTGGATGATTTGCAGCCTATGGAATAGGGGAAGCTGACAAGAAGGGCGTTCGCATTGTTGAGCATAGAAGTAATGAAAGCATGAATGAGTTTCAGTGGCCTGAGGGGTGAGGTAGTGGCAAAGTCTGGTAAAGTTGCGGAGGTGAAGGAAGGCACAGCGGGTCATGGCATGGATGGGAGTGGGGTGGGGGAAGAAAAGACAGTTGAGGATTAAACAAGACACCCAGGTTCCTGACTGGCTTGGTGAGATAGAGTGTGCATCTCAGGAGGTTGATGCTGTCAGTGCCCAAAGTGCAGTATCGTTGGTGCGAGCCAATCAGGAAGGTCTTGGGCTTGTTGATATTCAACTGTTGAAAGTTAGCTCTCTTCCATAAATTGATGTTTGATAGGCAGTCTGTCAGATCCTGAAAAGAAAATGAGGAGTTAAACCTCAGTTCCCATTGGATGCACAGATGGCAGCAAACTATGCACAATGTGTCACTTATTGGAAAAATAATAATAATATGATAAGAATAATCCTCGCACTTGATTTAGCACTTTTCACGTCTTTTGCATGTCTGAAAGAGCTTCGCAGGATATACTGTAAAGTGAATTGACTATATTTTTGTGGGCAAAAGAAATTGAAAGATCTCATTCCGATAATTTACAATGAAAGGACATCCTCTCGACGCGAAAAGCACTCTATGAATGTAATTTTGTTGTTGTTGTTGTAATTTGAGTGAAAAATAATCACGTGGGTGCTTTAGAGGAGGTCCTTCTGAAGACAAATGAAGATAGAAAGAATACAGATAACATTGTTCTATGTCTGGTCACGCTATGTCTGGTCATGTTCTTATTATACCTTGGAATGTTTGAAGTTGACATTGATGCCAGGAATGAGAAAATGTTTCACTTCTCAACACTGAAACCTTGTCGTTTTGAAATGCACAAAAATGTCAAGTGTATTCAATTTTTCTTAAATATAAAAGCAGCCGGTATCAGGAAGCAAAGAGAGAGCAAGCACAGTGAATGTGATTGCGTCAACCCTTCCAGTGAGAGGAAACATATCCAGACCCACACCTCAATTGGTTAATCTCTGATTGATGACACATTTTCCATCCTCGTCCTTTTGTTTGTGATAAGATCTTACAATTAAAATTTTAATTGTAAAATCTACCAAAATCCAGCAGAAAGCAAAGAATAACATAAAGTTGTAACCAATATTTCTGCTCTTATGATAAGTGGAAAATCGACTGCCTCCAGAGAGAGCAAGGACAGAGGAGATGATTTGAACGGAGTCCCAGTCATCAATGTGAATGAAGGTCAAGGAGACTGAACAATTGCCTCTCCGGAAAGAACTGAAACAATTCCATATTGTATAACACAAATAATATTTTGTGCCAATTAGGTCAAAAATATATCTACAAACAGTATTCTGCAAATGCACCACACTAAATTCAAATTACATTATTTCAAAAATTAATGTGATCAATCTCTCTTTATGTTTCTCTCTCTCTTTCTCTCTCTCGCTCTCTCTATATATATGAGAACTTTTAATTGTTTTTTTCTGAATATATGAGACTTCAGTTCGGATAGGGGGCCCTATTAGCTGAAATGCATTGAGTAACAAAATGAAGAATATTTTACTCCTTGTAAAATATCATGAAGTATTATGAGGCAAACGTGATGCTTCTGCATATGTGGCTCCAACATGGACAGCTACAAACTGAAAGCAGATACTTCCCAAAGGTGAGGATGGGATATCAGAGATAGTCATCTGATGTTGTTATTTTTGTAAACTTCTTGGAATGGTCTTACAGTTTCATTTGGAAGAGAATTGGGAGCCAGTTGGGAAGACCTAAAGATAAAAAGGAGAGCAATTTCTAACAACATCACCCCTTAAGTGAAAGGTTGTCAAAAAAATGTCCTCAGTACGTTATTGGCTTTTTCTGGAATTAGTGCAAATGTATTCATATCAACAAAAATATATCAAGTTTTGTTAACATTGAATGATCATAAGGAAAAATAGGAGCTGCTTGTGAGCAGATGGCTACACTGAAATGATGCACTTTCCATGGAAAACTCAATTTTAACAGCCAGCTTTAAGACAAGAGTCAAGTGTTCGGAAATTTCATGAAGATTATTACCAGGTATCTGTAATATAAATTAAATGCCAATATAGTGCCAAGAAGTACATCTAACTAGTACTAATTCTACTGGTTATATTGTGCATGTTTAAATGTTCAACAATAATTGGAAACTGCAGAGTGGTACTTTTCCAGATAGCACCACAATTGTGACATATCTTGCTTTGGATTTCTGATGATCTCATCGTCTTTGCCAGGCGTGATTCCTCAGACTCAGACCAGCTCTTCATTTTGTCTTCCAATCCCTCCCTATATTTTGAAAATATATATTTTGTTCATTTTATTGATCACAAAAGGATGAAGGGCTACAAAAGCATCCATTGGATTTGTACTCAGATTGTAGCTACTCAGGATTTTTCTACTGGATGTTAGGTGTTAGCATTATATCACCAACCTGTACGGAAAATTATCTTACTGCACACTTGTGACACAATTTCACACCTTAACATAAATCTGTCATTTAATATGAAGGTAAAATAATTTCCAAAAGAAATACGTTAATTTAATGAATCAATTGTGAAGCCATCACTGTCAATGAAGCAGCTTGTACATAATTTATATTGAATACATTTATTTTCATACTTTTTTTGTGAAATTCTGACAAAAGTAGTTTTGCACTGCTGAAGTGCCTTTCAGAATTAAAGCAAAGTTCCAATATGAGGTCTATATTTGCATTTTATTGATTATTATCTTGTTCCTGAATTGCTCGTGTATGACAGACAATGAAGTTTGCTAATAAAAGGTGTATTTATGGTGACCAACATTCTACTTGATATGGTTAGTTTCCTGACAGAATTGATGACAGACATTCACAGAACTTTGTGGATAAAGAAGTAGTGATCATTTTACAATTTCCAAATGTTCACACACATGCGTAAATACAGTCAGGCTAATGAATGCAATTTTTGTGGATGTTGCACAATTTTTGTGCAATTGCATAAAATTATCTTACAAAACAAACTTTAAACAGACAGAATTGCCTGCATTTAAAGTGATGTGTATTAAAGTGTTTCTGACAAGTATCTAAGTTTTGTAGGATGTTAATTGTCATGGATTAATTGGAAAGTTTAGCAGAGCACAGCAAGTTATTTCAAAGAGAGTGACCCAGAACCAATTAGAATTTGGTAACAATTGACTATTCACCAGAAAGCTGCTGTTGAGCCCTGTGATGGGGGATGGTGTAGAGGAGACTGGAGGAGGCACCAGTTAAACAAAGGAAGAAAACTCTCTTACCTTTTAAAAGATCTTAGATGCACTGAGTAATCAATCATCAGGTCTGTCAACCAAGAGGTCTGCTTAAATGTGCAGCAAATGCAGAATGAAGGCTGATGAAGATGCTTAAGCTGTTGCTTTTAGGGATACACAATGAAGCTCAAAATCCTGAAAAAGCAGGTCATGTGCAGGGATATTCTTAGTTAAATTAGTGTTGACAGCCCAAACAAGAAATGGCAGATTTTGACATAAAGGTCTTTTTCATGTACAGACAACAACAATCATAATTAGTCATTTTTTATCCCCTCCTTCCTCATTGAACATGCTCTTCTATGTATTTTATTCTTCAGTTACTCCAGTAGGATGGTGACAGAATTTAGTTATACTGTTCTTAAAATCAACACATTTACCATCTGGTAGACATTATAGAAACAAGACTGCCCAGTTCATAGAAAAATCTAAGATGAAATGAAGCTTTGAAAAAAAGCCAGCTCTTAAAGTGCCCCCCGGCAAAATATGGTCATTTAAGTGTAACACCATCTTTAAAGACATTAAGATAGGAGAGTATTTTATTACCATTTCAATGAGTTTTAAGAGGCACATGATTCCTTAGACATTTCTAATGGCTAAATGAGTCACAATGGAAAACCATATAAAATGTTAATGTGGTGGAATTATGTCTTACATTGAAAGAGTTATTATAACCAACATTTCTAGTACATTGTACATATGTGTAGAGATTCAGAGAACTATACTGCAAAGCTTGGTGCAAAATCTGACAATAATAAGATAATCATGTTCTCCGGCTGGGCTAATCGCTCTAGTACCAATACTAGAAATAAAATTTGAGCTATATGTTATTTTCTTTTCTCATTTGAAATGAGGAAACATAGAGAGAAGTTATTTATATCCAATAAAAGGGGCTGATCTATAACAGTAAGTGCATGGAGTAGTCTGGAAGGATATTATATTTTCCATGTTCTTATTATATGTATTTTGCACTTGTTAACATGAGAAGCACGTTATTAGTGCTAGCCAAACTAATCTTACATACCATCCTTATAGCCCCCAGAGAAAGGGAGAAAAAAGGTATGTTTCTGAGCTGAATTCAAAACCATGTTCCACAGATAAAAAGAAAACACACCCATATTGGCATGAACGTCTCCCAGATTACGCTGGTGAACAGCCCAGGATCCAAAGTAAAGCTCTCTTCACTCCTGCTTGGCTGGGTGCAAAATGGCTGTAGTATTTGGGTATGGTTGTTGGTCCTTTGAATAAGCAATGAATCCAAGGTCCCATCATCCTATTCAGGTGGGATGTAGCACTTTTTATAAACAGAAGTGAATTTCTTCAGGTGTCCTGGCCAACAGCTCCCCAGATAAAATTGGTCATTCATTTCATGGCAGTTTGTCACATATTGCTGTGAAAGATGGTAAATCAAACAATTATTATTGTTAGTTATTATATGCAATCACTACATTTGACAGTCACATGTCACATTTGAAATGTGATGCTCGTTGTTTGAATCTTCAGAAAGGAATTCCATCCCATGATTTGCAAACAAAACGCAAAATACTGCAGATGCTGGAAATCTGAATCAAAAACAGAAGTTGCTGGGAAAACTCAGCAGATCAGTTAGCATCTATGGAGAAAGGAAATGTGAGTCAACGTTTCGCGTCCACGACCACATTGAATTCTGACAAAGGATCGTGGATCCGAAACGTTGACTCACTTTTCCTTTCTTCATAGATGCTGCCCAACCTGCTGAGTTTTCCCAGCAACTTCTGTTTTTATTCCATGATTTGCAATGATCGCTTTGAGTAAACTTCAAAGTGCTTTCCCTTTTATTATCACAACTTAAAGTCTTGTATGATTTCTGGTTCCACTTACATATCACATTCTATATGCACAGAGGCAACTCTCCAATAATACTGAACAATAGCAGACTGCGGTCCAGCACCTTGTGACGTCCTGTGGACATGATAGGTGCTATACAAATGTAATTTGTTGATGTTGGTTTTATATTCAGATTTGATTTGGGAGTTGCAATTTTCTTGAAATGAACTATGCCTGAAATGGAATGAAGCTCTCCCAAGCATTTCCTCTTTATATGCTGCAGAGGTCAGGACTATTACTGAATCCTTATTGTTTCCAAGTGTCAATGCGATTTTACATTTTGATACAAACTACACATCAGGAGAGTACATTCCACTTAATGTTAATAGGTGTTCAATTGCCAAAAATATGGTTTTGCCATTCCTATAGTTCACAGTTTGTTTAAAATATGGTTCAGTGACTTAGCTTTATTAATACAAGATGTGAACGATGCAATGCATTGTTATCACTGATCCTTAATAATAACCTTTGTTCTCATGTGGATTTGGATGAGTGACCTCTCAAAGTTTTGACAGCTTGACTGAACAAATGAAGACAGAGATGACAGTTACTATATAACTCTAATATTGGGTTTCTTTCACTTTTTATTCCTTAGACCACCACCCCACCCCCCACCACCACCCTCCTTTTTACACTCCCTCCCCCATTAACGTTTTTCCCGCAGCCTATTAATGGTGGGCTAAACTTAAGCAACCAGACTTCATGGCTCTGTCTATGTACCGAGCTATGTACAAACAGAACCACGTTCTGCCGCCTGTCACACTTTCTTCAAAACCACAAGCTTCAAATGACCTTCTGATTCATTCCATTTTGTTGTGTATTGTTTAGGATGAAGATTTTGTTGGGAGAAAATCTATCAGTCTATCCTACCAATGCAAAGCACTTCACAGAAAAGAACACCATCTGTGGGATATTCATGACTACAGTGCATTACAGTGTTGTGTGGTACATGTTATTGATTATCCTCATTGGTGGCTATTAACGACACCAGACACTATTAGGCTCGAGCTTCATATTTCCCTGTGGAACTCTCACACACTTTACTTTTCTACCTTTATTCCAAAAGCATGCTTTTGTTTAGTTTAGTAGATTGTTAAGTTTTGGCTCTCAGATTTTGATACTCAATATCAACAGTTTCGTCTTCATAATTTCAACCTACCAAAGATTTAAGTGAAGACTTTGTTTTTGACATATTTGCATTTAACTATTCAGTTCTTAGTTATGCAATGAAATATTCCCATCTGGTGTAATGTTGGAAAAGGACATTCTTGCTAAATAAAAATTAATTTAGGTAATGTGCTTACAATCCCATGCCATGCTCACAGACAGTATCAATCGATCCATCCATCCATCCATCCATCCATCCATCCATCCATCCATCCATCCATCCATCCATCCATCCATCCATCCATCCATCCATCCATCCATCCATCCATCCATCCATCCATCCATCCATCCATCCATCCATCCATCCATCCATCCATCCATCCATCCATCCATCCATCCATCCATCCATCCATCCATCCATCCATCCATCCATCCATCCATCCATCCATCCATCCATCCATCCATCCATCCATCCATCCATCCATCCACACACCAATCAATCAATCAATCAATCAATCAATCAATCACCAACCAACCAACCAACCAATCAATAAATATATTTATCTAGCGCCTGTCATGTGTCAGAGAAAATTTGTGCGTTTCCACTGCCAGAAATAAATACTGTACTGTAGTCCCATTAAAAAATGAATTTTAATTATAATGCAGGCATTTGGTGAAACACCGGAAAGCCTTGTCATTTTGTAACACTTTTATTGTCTAAATCAGAGATAGTCAAGTTGCAGCCTGTGGGTGACTATTTTACAAATGTGTAATGTGGTCTGCATTAGGATGTTGTTCCCATGGGCTGCAAGGTGGTCATCTCTTCTCTAAATAATACACATGGTTGCAACAGTACACAACCTCCGTTGATATAACATACTAAAGTAATTTTCTCAAATGACCGTACTAAATACAGCAACAACAAGGACTTGTAATTTCATAGTGCCCTCTACATAGCGTAGTATCTCAGTGTGCTTAACAATGGTGGAGACTGACTCTGAGCTGGGAGTGGAGTGGACGTGACCGAAGAGAAAAGTTTTCAGGCAAGACATGTAAAAGGGGAGAGTGGTGGCAAGGGGGAAGGGATTGAGGGAGTGTGTCCAGATTTTAGGGGAATAGTGGTTGAAAGCGCTGGTGGGGTGGAGAGTCCGAGCGATGAGCAGGAGGCAGGTGTGCTAGTTATGCCGAGGTGGTGGGTGGTGGATTGGGGTGTGAGGACATCGGAAAGGTAGGGAGGTGCCAAAGAGTGAAGGGATTTGAATATGAGGGATTTGAGCATTAAATGCTTATGGAATACAGTTAGTGTCACGTCACACTGGGTTATCTGCTTATCTCTTTTAACAACAAATGGCTGGCATTTCTTTACCATATCAACAGTATAGCAATGCCAACACTTTTGTTTGTAAAGATACACTATTGCTTTGCATTTCTGTATTCAAGAAGTTATATTGTTTGCAATAATTAATTCACGTGGGGACAAAACCAATGCGCTTGATAAGAGCTTTTTGCAGCGCAAACAGGATGAGAAACTGTTGGACAATTTGGTGGGGATGTTTAACAATCAATTGTAGAGTAATGTATAACCAAGAATAATAAGGAAAATTTCCAATTGAAAGCTCAGATGGTTTGATAAACTGTTGAAGGCTAACTAATTTATAAGCATGATTTGCCTCAAATGTGTATTGAAATCTTGGAATCACTCCTGGTAGCTGTGTGCTTTTTTAACACTGGTTTAGTTTTATGGGTCAGTTCTTAATGACAGTGGCTGTCAGTGTTAATGCCAACTGCTAGTGTGTTGCATGTCATTGATGCATGATGATTGTTATGTTAGGACCATTGATTTGGATGTTGTAACTATGAAGTCTATGGAGAAAAATCTACAGCTGATTAATAGAAAATGTCCTCCCCCCACACCCCCCACATCTGCTCAATGCCTCAACCAGTGATCATTTTATTGTTACCAAGCATGAAAGAAGCCACTTGAGAAGCATCAAAGACTTGAAATTCCACACAAATTAATCATAATTCTTGCAATTGATTCACATTGGGTTGATGTCTCACAGCTCCTCGTAGAATACAACAACAACAAAATTACATGTGTTTAGTGCCTTTCACATTGGGAAGACATCCCAAGGCACTGATATACTGTAAATATAAATATAATACATTGTTGGTAAACATGGCAGACAATTTCGCACACAGTAATGACCCACAATCAGTCAATTTTATTTGGTCATTCACTTTTATTAGTCAGGACACTGGGAAAAACTAACTTTTCAAGAAGTGTCATGAAATCTTACTGTACATCTGCCAGGCAGACTCAACTATGAAGGATGGCTCCTCCTGGATTGCATTAGAATGTCAGTTCTAACATGGGGCTTGAACCCATAACCTTCTGACTCAGAGGTGAGAATGTTACCAACTAAGCGTGGTTGATACCCAAATACATATTTTGGAACGGCTAGTTATGAATTCATACAGTAATATGATCAATTCTCTTTTAGTTTCAGCTGAGTAGACTGTGTATCATGACTGTGTGTTCTTCTCCAATAAATGTAAAACAGTGAAGAGAAAGAGACCCTTAATGCAAAACAGCTGATGAATATGAGGCACATGAGAAACAACAATGCTAAAGGTAATTACCATGATCATGACAACATGACAACATATGCTGAATGAGAGACATTAGAGTCTAATTTTTTTCTATTTGCTATAGAGAGCCAATTCCAATTTCTAAAAGGCCATCCAATTTATGATATTTACCAAAAGGAATGGAAATGCTCCAAACCAATAAAGTCTAATAATCAGTATAAAGTCAATATAGGGAGCAAACTGCTCTCTCCATAGCCATCTATTTTGTTTTCTGAACTCTTTGTTTATACCTTTGCTGGCTTTTGGAAATCACCAAACCTAAGCTAATTACTTCTTAAGAAAGAAGTTGATGGGTATTCAGGGAGTACAATGAACTATCCTTCCTCAACCAGATCCGCTCCATGGTCAGCACAGCCTTCCATCACCGCTGCAATATTGCCAGACTCTGCCACTACCTCACCTCCCATGCCACCAAAACTCTCATCCACGCCTTTATCACTTCCAGGCTCGACTACGGGAACTCTCTCCTCATCGGCCTTCCCACGTCCTCCCTTCACAGGCTGCAGATCATTCAGAATTCTGCAGCTCATGTACTCTCCCGTAGAGGCTTCGCGACCACATCCCTTTCACCTTCGCCCGTCTCCACTGGCTCCCCGTCACTCAGATGATTGAGTTCAAGATCCTCATCCTCACTTTCAAGGCCATTCACGGCCTTGCCCCCGCCTATCTCTCTGACCTGCTGTCTCCCTATCAACCTGCCCGCACCATCAGACTCAGGCCTGCTCCGCGTCCACTGCCGTAACCGCCCAACCATCAGCGGCTGGGCTTTCAGCTTCTCTGCTCCCACACTGTGGAACTCCATCCCGCAGCCCCTCCGCTTTGCCACTTTCCTTTCCTCCTTCAAGGCCAGTCTCAAGACCTGCCTCTTTGACCGATCCTTCAGCTCTCCCACTAACTCTTCCCCCTCTCCCACTCTCTTTCTCCTTCCCCCTATCCCAACCCTCCCCATCCGCTCGGGTCCTGACCTGACTATTCAGCACTTTGGTGAATAGTCAGGTGCTATATAAGTGCAATTGTGTTGTTGTTGTTGCTGCACAAGATTGCAGGGCTATGGATAGAAAGTGGGCCAGTGGGATTGAGTTGGACAGCTCCTTTTGAAGCTGGTGCAGACACAATGGACTGAATGGCCTCCTTCTGTGCTGTATGCAATTCTATGATTTTATTGAATGTGATGTCTCCAATTAGAAACTTTAGACTATTATGAATGTATAGCAACTGAGACTCTAGTGTGGAAGCAGAGATTCTGAATGTGATAACTGATGAATTTGAGATATTTAAAGCACTAAAATAACTCTGAACTTGTAGGCAAAGACAGTGAAAATATTAAATCCCTGAAACCTAAACAGTTGAGAGGCCTCAACAAAACAACTTGGATATATATAATGGATGGCATCTCAGAGCGCTTCACAGGGCCAAGCCAGGGGGAGGGGGAAAAAGGTGACCAAAAGCATGGTTGCAAAAAAGAACTTTAGCTATAACTTGAAAATAGGAAAAGAGGGGCAAAGCGAAGGGAGTGAGGAAGGGAGTTCCAAAACCCACAATGTTAACTTCCATTTAAGGTGAATGTGAATAACAACTTGCATTTTATATCGTGACCTCGTACCTGTTACATGTACAGTAAAGAAGAAAGGAAGTGAAAAAAGGGAGCTAATTGTAAGCATGGTAGGTGAGATGTTCAGTATTAAAGTGAAGCTGGTACTGATTTCAATACCGTTTGTAATACGACCAGGCATTGTACCTTTCCATTGCTCTACTGTTGGCTTGCACTTATGTCTTGTGTATTGTGCTGACCTGATTGAATAGTGAAGCATTTTAATCAAAAGTGTGTCAGCTTGGCTCAGTTGAAGAGCTTTGAGTTGTCCTCCTGTTGTGAAAGGTGCTGTATCAAATGTCAGGATAATTATAAAAATGTACAATTAACACTGAACTGCTTAAGTTCACTAACTAACCAGCAGACTGATTATTGGAAATAATTTTATATCTTTCCATCTTCTCCAAATTGCTGTTACATGTCTTATAGCAACAATGTTTGTGAGGCAATCTTACCATGTGTCACCTTTCTCTCCTTTTGGTTTCTGTTATATTATTATTCAAATGATAATGTGCAGTTAGTTAAAGTATTAATAACATTGGATGGTTTTCACTTGTTTTATTTTATCTCAGAAGTAACAAATAAAGCATTTGTCCATTGAAGCATTTAATAATTTCCCAACCTCACTTCATCAATTATGCAGACCTCTGGTGTTTTTGTTCTATTCAATGCGAGAATATGACTTAAACTCTTAAATAATGCATACTTTCCACTTCATTAATGCTAAATTGCAAAATCTGCTTTTAGCAAATTTTCTTCTTGGTCATTCAATTACCCAGCTGTTAAATAGTAGCAACATTCCATGGTAATATTCTTGGAAAGACCATCTGGAAGGATGAGTACAGAGGTTAGATTCTTGTGTAAAATAACCACAATGTTACTGAACTGAGTTCTGAAATGTTCTGAATTTCAAATACAGTATATTAATATAAAATTATTTGGGGAGATCTCCCAATGGGTTAGTTAGTAAAGGAATTTTAGTGTAGGACATATTAGCTTTGATTATTGGACTGGGTTATCTTAGGTACCTTTGGATAGAGTAGCAGTCGGAGCATTAAATTCAGCCTCAGAATAATAAGAGAGTCCTGTAGTTCAGTGGTTAGAGCACTCGCCTCACAAGCGGGAGATCTAAGTTCGATACCTGACAGGGCAAAACAATGGGCAAGTTTCCTTACTCCACATGTCTGATAATAATCTTTCAAGAAAAAAAATTAGCAATAATAAATCAGTCACTTCAATACATAACTGTTCATGGGACACTGCCATGTTTCACCTATAAATGTACAGTCAATTAACTTTATGGTACTGTATATTCTATGAAGCTCTTTCACACATCAAGAAGACACGAAAAGCTGTATATCAAATGCAAGGATTATTATTATTACTATTATTAGAGTATTAAAAGTAACAATAAAAAAATTTAAATGTTGTTCACCATTCTCTTCCCTCAATTGATTTATTGGCTAAATCACTTCACAGTTTATTATTGGAGGTCTAACATGTAGTTTCAATTTAGAAATAATAATCCTTGCATTTGATTCAGTAACAATATAGCATATATATACTTCAAAGTACCTCATACAAGTTTGATGTAGTGTACCCACTATACTTGTAGGTAAACATGGCAGTCAATTTGCACACCAAAATGTGCCACAAAATGTAATGAAATGAAAGCCTAATTTTATTGGGAGGATTATTGGCTTGGACACAGAGAGAAATTCTGTGCTCCTTTTGACTATGGCCACAGGATTTTTCATGTCCACCTAAACAGGCAGATGTGAACTCAGTTTGATGTCTCATCTGAAAGATGTCTGAATTGGTCTCCATTGCTGCACTGCATTGTCAGCATTAATATGAGCCCAAAACCTGAACGTGGGGCTTGAACTGACAACCTTCTGACTCAGAAGTGAGAGTACTACCAACTGAGTTATGCCCTGAAGGTAGATTTTTACCATGCACCCAACACCGACACCATTCTCAATACTAACATCTGCGATATCACATTACTCATTCATCTTCCTGCTTGTGGATCAAAGCATTTTACTGTTGATTAGCTGGATCCTGAGTGAAACATTTTGAGTAATTTTAAGATTGTTGTCAAGATGGTTTGTTTGAGAGGGGCTATCCTCCACAAGCACATCTGGATAATTCATACTTGATACATAGACATGCAGGATATGAAACATTTTGAAATTTAAGGAGCACCACAATCCTTAATTTTGTTACAGTTAGTTCATGCTATCCTTCATTGTGTAAGTTTTAGAATAAAAGGTATATGGGAAGAACATAACAACAAACAACAACAAAATTATATTTGTAGAGTGCCTTTCACATCGGGAGGGTGTCCCAAGGAGCTGGACAGTCAAGTGTCAGGATCCAAGCATGGGGGAGGAGGGTGGGGGCAGAGTTGGGATGAGGGAGGGCAGAGAGAAAGGAGGGTGGCTGAAGGCACGGTCGAAGAGAAGGGTCTTGAAATTGCTCTTGAAGGAGGGACGCAACAAAGTGAAGAGATTGTGGGATGGAGTTCCAAAGTGTGAGGGTCAGAGAGGCTGAAAGCCCAGCCAACAATGATAGGGTGGATTTGACGGGAGACATGGAACAGACCCGAGCCTGATGAATAGAGGGAGTGAAAGGTTGATAGGGGCTCAGCTGGTCAGAGAAGTAGGAAGTGGCAAAGTCGTGGAAGGCCTTGAAAGTTAGGACAAGGATCTTGAATTTGATCCTCTGAGGGATGGAGAGCATTATTGGAGGCAGGCCTGGGAGGGTATTTATGTATAAATATATGAAATAAATGCTGGACATATACAGAACGAACATACACTCACAGGGATAGCCAATCCTATGAATAAAACCTCCTCCCATTCACCAGTACAGATAACAAAATGAAGGTACCCAATTGAGAACATTGTATTACACAACACAATGTAATGCCACTGCATTGCCCTTTACGATGCACCTGGCCATAGCTGCACTCAAAGCAACACTCCACAAGGCCCAGTAGCATTATTCTCTTACTGTTCAGTAAGAGATGAGCAGATGTAATTGGATTTATTGTATTCAATAGCACAGATTTTGTTGTGTGGAGGAATGGGGAGAGGGTGGAGACTGTCTAAATGAGCAGAGAGTAAACGGGAGGGGAAAAGATAGATCAGTGTTAAATTCATCAGTTAGCAAACAGATCAAAGGTCAATAATTGTCATTTCCTTTTGTTTTCCCATCACTTTTACACAAGTTAATAATAATGGTGTGACATCATGTCTTGCAGTGTCCAAATAAATCAGATTTCCCAATTTAAAAACTTACACAATAAATAGCTATTGCAAAGCAAATTTAAACGGATAATGTTTACAAAAGCTGGAGCCAATGAATTGAGCTTTGTATGTTGGTGGAAAGTTATCACCGTCACAGAAGGTTTAAAAGCAACTATAATTTAACAATGTTGTCTGTATCAGCTCATGTAATTATAGGGATTTGTTGGGATGGTTCAAAAAATATTGCTGTGTTTCACAAGTCTGAATCTGTAGCGAAGCCCACAGATTAAAATGCCTGGACTTATTTTTGGATATCTGATCTCTAGTGCTTTCATATAAAATTGCATAGGAAATGCACAAGAACCTTTATGAAAAAGATCTTTAGATCACACAAAGCACTTGTCTAAAAAATTACTGGGATCAAATGCTAAAAGCCTGTTTGGGTGCTAGGAACAACATGTTCTCAAGCACCCTTAATAGCCATCAGAGATGTCTCGGGTTTCTGTACATTCTGTCATGCAGTTGTCTGCTAATGTCGAAAGCAAATGGCCTATGGCTGTTCCAGCATCTGCAGACTTTATTCTGCTCAACTGAGGCCAATGACCATGCATCCTGTCAAGCACTGTAACTGAAGAAGTGCCTAAACACAGTTGAAAGAGACATGCAAGGCATCTCTTAATTAGTTGTTCATCAGTGGGTCTTCACATAAGCTGCAGGTGTAGCCTCGAGGCCCTAAGCCAACACTTTACAAACAAGGTTTTAAAAATAAATTAAGGACTAGATCGCAGGGTTAGGCAGATTCTGGTTGCAATGTCAAAATGATTAAATATTTTCTTTTCATATCCCTATTTAGCAAATTCAAATGAATGCATATTTAAGGTTCATTTTACAAGAATAATTATGTAGCTGCTAATATAATACACCATGCTGTTAATGTGATTTCATTAAATCTACCAGGGAATTATAGCCCTTCCTTCTCCACTTCCCAATTTTATGATTTGTAAAATAGATTATACCTTCACTAATCATATGCAAATTTCTTTTGTTCAGTGGGTTTGTGCAAAAAATGGATAGATCATAAATGGTTACATTAAATCTGGAACAAAAACTTGTATCTATGTAGCGCCCTCTATGCTGGGCAGCATCCTAGAGCACTTGCTAAAGCAAATTGTAAGACGAGTGTAGTTGATTGAGATATTGATATAGATAATGGAAACCATGATCAGATTGGATACTTAGCTCATTGGATGGCATTAAATGTTCTGTCAAAATCTATGCCACAAGTCTAAACTTGCCTTGACTCTCAGGCAAATTTTTAATTAATGGTTAATTGTACGTTCAATTAATTTAATGTGGAAGGAGCAAAGGATCTTGTTTGAAAGGTAGAAACAAGGTAGATTTTCAGTGAAGGAGCAAAGCCAAATTTGAATCTTGAGTTAGTTAGATCTGTAGATCAGCCACGACCAGCTCGGATTCAATGGATCAAATGGAATACTCCTCATTTATTCAATTAATCTATAATTTTTATATCACTTAATGTGTGTCTATCACATGCTGATCACACTGGCAATCTTTTTATTACATGTTTATAGTGGCAAATCCTATTTCCAAAATGACTGTAACAAATTTCAGATCCAATCAATGATTCCCAATCATACTGTACTAGAGAGCAAGCATTCCTAAAATATGGATCCCACACAACAACCCCCCTCTTCACAGGGAGTAGGTGATGCTTATCCATAAACAAATGATAGAACCAAACAATTTAGTATTTTTGCTCAGTCTTGAAGGACACTCATTGCTTTATTGGTTGTCATGGTTCCATTTAGTTGTCATTTAGTTCCATTTATCGATACACAACTACAAGGCTAACTTAAATGATACACTAACATGATAATGGTCCTTTATGAATACAAAATGGTTCATTTCAACATTGCAGATGGAATCCCTAATGTGGTGATGACATTTTTTAGTTGAATCCATAATTCCACCCTTCCTCTCTGTGCTATTAGAATACATTAGAATATACAGCACAGAAACAGGTCATTCGGCCCAAGTAGTCTTTGCTGGCATTTATGTTCCACATGTTCCTTCTGCCCTTCCTCAACTAAGCCTACAAGCATAACCTTCTATTCCTTTCTCCCTTATGTACCTATCTAACTTCTCCTTAAATATACAGTATCTATGCTATTTGCCTCAACATGTAGCAAGCTCCACATTCCCACTGCTCTCTGCATGAATAATAATAATAATTTCAATAATAATTCCTAAACATAGAGCATATTGTATAAATTTGACAATTTAATATTTGGAAAATTGTGTTACATGATACATGCATATATTGTACAATACCGTACAATACTGTATAATAATTACAACATCTCCTCTGTCCATATAGTGCACATTGGTCTTCTCTATTGGAAGTGCTACCCTACTTGAAGGGTGCTCCATAAATGTAAATTGATATTTATTTATTGGTGTCATATCCAGAAAAAGCTACTTCAAAAATGGATTTTCATTTCAATTTCCATTAACAACAAGGTTGGTTCAGACTTAGTGTCATATAGGAATTGTACCATGGCAAAGTTGTCCTCTTTGCAACAATTATACTCCACGGGAGTTGTACTCAGGTTCCTTTTCCAAAGAAATTAAGTTAATTGTAGCAAGCACTTCTTAATACAGATAACTCAGTTTCTCTTTGCTAGACACCAAGCATCAAACATTAATTCTTAAATCTGGACCTTATAGTAGAACCACTTTCTTCGAAAGCAACATGTAATGCTTAACCATAGGTGTTATGCATGGTCCTCATCAAACACGACAATTAAACTGCGGCAAGCTGCAGGCGAGCTAACAGCTGTTCTGAAACAATGCTCACTTTCCATACAGTAATAACTCCAGGTTATGCACAGGAAAGAAAATACAAACACCTAGGAATTATGCCAGAAAAAGTTAAGAGGCAGAGACGGATGCCACAATAAAAGAAGAATTTTCAAAAATGGAATCTGATACTGAAAGCAGAAATTTCCCTCTAAATTATGAATAAGGGGAAATTCCATCCAAGATTACAGTGGGAGCTGTGGACATGAATCATGTGTCCCATAGCAAAAGCAAACCAGAAGCAAACTGATTAGGAACTCAGCTTGTCAATCAAGAGATTAACTTACTTCTCTCAGGAATGCACTTGTGCCATGGGAAAGAGAGGAGGGTTCATCCAACCTGCCATTTGGAACTCTACTGCAGCTGGTGAGGATTCTGAGAGTAGACGGGAAGATCCCAAAATGATGAGGATACAACTGTACTGAACGCAGAAAACATGTTGAAATCATGGATAATCCTTGGTGTGCAAAGAATGTCATATATGATACTGCATATCATTCTGTATTGAAGAACGGTGTTTCAATGCACGGAGATACTGCAGGGTGATTCTGCAAAGGATGAACAAATCCCGTTGAAGCTTAGTGTGCCAAGTTATGCAAGAAGACATATCAGCAGAAGATAATAAGATCTTCAAAAATGCAAAATACTGCAGATGTTGGAAATCGCTGGGAACACTCAGCAGGTCAGACAGTGTCTATGGAGAATGGAAAAATTAGTCAACTTTTTGGGTCCGTGACCCTGCATCAGAACTGATGTTCTGATTTAGGGTAAGTTCTGATGACTGGGTGTGGATCCGAAACATTGACTCACTTTTCCTATCCCCATAGCTGCTACCTGACCTGTTTCCGATTTCTGTTTTTGTTAATGATAAGATCTTGTTTGTCAAGACCTATAATTTCATCTTCCATTGAAAAATTATCCATTCAAAAAATATACAGTAAATATATAGAATAACACCAGTATTGAGGTGCTAGTGTAGGTTGCGTGTTGCTTGTTGAATGGGGTAAGAATTGAAAATGTAGTTGATGTGTTGATTAACATATACAGTCATCAAAATTTACCCCTATAAGTAAATACTGTACACTGACTGCTCCATGTGCTAGGATATAAGCAGGCTTTACAGATTGTTGTATTAAACTGCTAATTAGTGCGCACCAATTTAACAAAACATTGTTAGAGGTAAATCTGATGAATTGAGTATCGTATATTTCAACAACAACAACAGCAATAGAATTACATTTGTATAATGCCTTTCATGATGGGAGGTTGTCCCAAGGTGCTGATTTCCTAATTGTTAAACATATGTTGGCGTGATAAAATGGGGCATGCAACTTATTCAAATAGCATTCACTTGTTCCTATGTTTAGCGAGAATCAATGGGGTAATTTATCAATTGTTAGTGTACAATTCTTTCCTTTTGAAAGGCAGAATCCATTGCCTTTTGTAATGGATTCTACAAATCAGAGGGGACGTACCTATATCAATACCTATATCAATCCATTCTTAACTTTTTCTGCTCTGAGGACTATCTAGACTCTCATCATAGCTAAGCCCTTCCGTCCAGGTATTCATCTAGTGAACAGTTGCTGGACATCCTTTGATGTTAGCATACTTTGATATTGCAGATAATAATAATAATCCTTGTATTTGATATAGTGCTTTTCACATATTATCGATGTCCCAAAGCACTTCACAGAAAATACTATAACGTGATTTAACTGAATATTTGTGGGTGAATCGCAGCAGCCAATTGCGCACAGCAGTGTCCCACAAACAGTCCTGGATTGAAATGACCAATTTTATTGTGTTTTTTTTAGAGAGATTATTATTTGTCATGTAATAAAAACCCACATCCAATTTGTTTTATTGATTGCTTTCTGTTTAAATGTGTTTTTGATCATTTATAGAATCTGATTATGTTTGGCTGGACTGTTCAAGAGCTTTTTATCTGCATCTAGGCCCTTCTATACCTGACCTACACTTGTTGTCTTAGTTGAAAACGGAATAAAAGTATCCATTCTTCTGGACTTTTGCAGAAATGACCATTAAGCAAATTACTGAATGTTTAAGGGAAGGCAAGTATTGTTATACGAACAGTTTTAAAGCACATTGTGGCACTATTTGCAGTAAGCAGTATATTGGTTGAGGAATAACCAGATTTTTTTTTATTGGTTACAGGGTAATCAGAAGTCTGGAGCATTACACTGAGTGAAATTATGGCTTTAAGTATTACATTAATTAGATTTCTTATTCTTTAACAAAGTGTTAATTAACATGAAGATCTTGATAAAGAACAAATATTGCTAAATTGAGTACATGAAGTGAAAATGTCAGGCTTACTGTAAATCTGACAATTGCTAGTGGTGAAAGCTGAGAACACCTGAGGATTTATTGACATTGATATAATAACATTGGCTGAAGTAATAGAGGAACAAAACATCAATAAGTTTGATATGTCAGTTCTAATACTGTTGACATTAATGCATGAAATCTCCAATAAATTAGGTTTTACATAGCATTGCAGTATTCTGCCAGGATAATTTGGCTCATTGCCTTCAATCTTTCTCAACTTCAATGAAATCCAATAAGAGGCTAAACATTGTTTTTGCAACAAACATGGTTGGAAGTTTCTAGAGGAATTTTTATAAGAGGACTGTGATGGAAGTCTAGTTAGATATTGTTTGCAGCCTACCAATACATTACAATACAGTTAACCCTTGTCGAAGGCGACTTTATCGATTGCGAATTAAAGCATACGCGATGAAAAAAAGTGCCACATTTTGGCGCAGGGCACGTAAAACTTGTGTGGATGTGCTGGTTGGCCCCTGCACACATGTGCACTTCTGATACGCCGGCAGCTCCCGACTAAATCCGATGATTCCTTGGCTGGCTGGCCCCGCGCGCAATGCATTCTTGGGAACGTCTGATGACTCTTCGGTCTCGGAACATTGAATGGTAAACAGAAAAGACAGAGAGAAACATAGTCTCCAAACACTTCCAGGAACAAAGGTAAAATAATTTAGCTTAGCTGTGGATTTATTGCTTTACTCTTTATTGCTTTGTGATACTGTTGCTTTATTGCTGGGGGAGGAACGGCCCAGCCGGCTGTAGCCTGTCTCAGTACGTACCTTGCATTAGTCGGGTGTGGATGTGCTTGGAGGCTTGAGGTGGGTAGCCTGTGGCTGGATTCCCCTAACCCCTCTTTTCCCATTACTCGTTAACCTTATCCAATGCGATTTTACCGATTGCACAGTTTTCCAGGAGCGTAGCCCCTGTGATCGATGTGGGTTAACTGTATAGTGTAATTTCTTCCATCTTTTTCTTCATTGGAAAATGTACCAAGAAAAGCAGAGAACCAATAACATTTAATTTAGATGTGTTCTTGTGTGTCCACATTCATTTTTTTTCTTTATTTACCATTTTTATTCATCTCTTTCACCTCCTCATTCTGGCATTATTTGTTTTTATTTTCTCATCTTCAACTGTTTTTTTTCACTCCATGGCTGTTGTGGGACATTGGCTGCTGAATGCACCAACAAAATGAAGGTCACTTCGTAATCTATTTTATGAAGCAATTTGTAACATCCTCTTGACATGAAAGGAATGATACCAAATGAAATAAATATTATTGTTTATCTTAAAAATACCATATAGAGGCTAATGGAAGAAGCTGGTCATGATGAATAGGAAGAGTACATAACTATATGAAACGGAAGCAAAAAAAGAATAGGTTTGTGAATATATTAACAATGAAAGAAATTAGAACAATAAGTACCATTACGTACATTATCAGGAGCCCTGGAAGTGATAGCTCTGGGTTCGATTCCCAGCAGAGTGAAATCTTGGGCAAGATTCCTTAATCCACAAGGTTGATTGTAATTCTCAAGAAAAAATAATAATAATTTGGTCACGATATAATTTAGGCGCTACATAAATGCAGGCTGTTGGCTGTTTGTAGGACACTGCTGTGCACAATTGGCTGCTGCCATTCGCCCTCAAATATACAGTCAATTCACTTTACAGTATATTCTGTGAAGTGCTTTGAGACATCTAGAAGACTTGAAAAGTGCTACAGCAAATTGCAAGGATTATTATTATATTATTATTATCAGAGGGGGAGCAGATGACAGAAAAGTTATGTAGCCTGCAGAGATAAAGAATTAGTAGAAGGTGGCCGCAAACTGATTCGCTCAATTTAATTTGATTTAGTTTGCAAAGCTGAACTGGTTCCAAATATCATGTCTGGCAATAGAATGTTGGAATCAAGCCAGCCCTCTGTGGTGGTGTCGGTAGTCCGATTCCTGAGCCAGGCAGGTCCACAGAATTCCGGGGCATTGCTGATGTAAGCACAACCAGCCTAACTGGCAGATTGGCAATTGTATTGATTTTGAGCAGAAAAACAGTAAACCTTTATGGAAAATTATTTAAAAATCTGGAAAAACTTCAGTGCAATTGAGAAAAAGGTTAAATGCATAGCAACTAGTAGAAATAAGTAGCAACCAACGTATCAGAAGAACTAAGACAACTGCAATTTGAGGATAATTTATAGTCCAAGCTGGCATTCCAGTGACATATTGGAGGAATGCTGAATGCTGTTTTTGGATGAAGCAATGAAACAGCAGTTACCATCCCTCTGTTTATATGGACGTTAAAGAACCCATGAGGGTATTCAAAAAGGAATTTTATTCTTGTGTTGTGGGCAGCAATCCTCCAAATGAATTGAGCTTTCACCTCCTAGTTTGTCGAAAATTGTTGCATGCAAATTGGCTGCCACATTCAAAAGCCACACACACCCTAAGCCACAGTAATTACAGTAAAGCACTTTATTGCCTAGCTTGGGATTGGGCCATATTGTTATAATACATTATAAGTGTTCTGAAAGAATTCACAGTTGTAAAACAATGGCGTAAAGCAGTCAATTTGTAAGCATTGATTAAATAATTAGAAAAGAAAATGCACAATTCAGACCATTTCATATACAATATATACCAATGTAAACATGCACCAATATATTTTTCACTAGATCACAAGATTGGTTTCAATGAAGAAGGCATTTCTGTTTGTTTGGTTGAGGTGAATAAAAATTTAAATAACACCAAAAGAGTAATCCCAAAGGGGACTTTAGGATTTACTGAGAGAATAGCACAAGAAGGCGTAACTTTAAAGTTGCAAACTGACATTTCAGGTCAGATACCAAAATGTTTTTCTTTACCCAGAGGGTGAATAATAAGTACATCAGTTGCCAGGTAAGGTGATTGAGGCCAGGACACTGGACTCATTGAAAAAACACGAATTTTGCTGTTGTGATAGGGAGACAAGATGGTAGATATTCTGCAAGCATAAGATCAGATGAGTTAAAGAGCCTTCTTTATTCAAACTGATTTTGGATTTTGTGATTTCATCCTACCAATAAAACCTCTTCCCTATCTTCCTATCACAGCATTCAGCTTTTTATTATGGTAATGGAATTTCTAAAACATGTTAAACTGACTTTCATTTAAGACTAAGATTATTGAACAACTAGTACTTTCATAATGCAGAATAGTACAATAGTACACTGATTAATCTCCTGTGTGAGGGTTTGTATCCATTACAATAATAACCACTTTGGAATCTGGAGTAAAATTACAGACTTACTTCTTTCCTAAAACAGTTTTAATAGACATGTAATTGATAGGGGATGCAATGGTGTTAAGAGTCAAGATGAAGATCTACAAGTTTGATTCTCGTGTGGAATTAATTTGTGCAGTTTAAAATGCATGAAATCAGTTGACCTATAACAATTGCATTAGTGGGTTTGAAGTCATTAACAAGTGCATTAGTGGTAAGCAATGCTCAAGGTCTCCTGAGGCAAAGCAAGCCTGCTTTCATTGCATGCTAATTATTTCTTGTTCCACTTTACAAATCCATAATTTTATAGGACAATTGACACGGTGAAATTGAATCTGGCAGTTTCTGAATGCATTTGCTGTTATGTATCACACCACGTTATTTCCTGATGGTGCTCCTGCAACTCATATTTCCTAATCACACTATCCCAAATACATTAGCCAGTGGGTTAATCCTGATCCAAAAACTGTATGAGATATCCAAAGCTTTTAATAACAGATAATCTCTTAGATATTAAATATATTTCTTGCATTAGCAATTTATAAGGTTACCTGAGAGGGGGAAGCAAGTTTCTGCAATTGTCATTAAAATGAATATGAGAGGCTCCATCTCAGTAAACCAGATTGGAACTTCACCAGATCACAGGAGTTAGGTATTGCACACTTCCACCTTAGATGCAATAGTAAAATAAGGGGCATTGAGATGATGCTCCAGACGTATTGTCAGTCTGGCTTAGTGATAGCACTCTGTATCAGAAGATTGTGGTACTCATATACTCTATGCTGACACTTCAACACAGTGCTGAGGCACACTGAGGGAACTGACTCACCTAGAATTTCCATGTCTCGCAGTAAGCAGTGAAAGATTGACACAGACACACTGCTGTGCGCAATTGGCTGCCACATTCCTCCCAAATATACAGTCAATTCACTATACAGTATATTCTATGAAGTGCTTTGAGATGTCTAGAAGATGTGAAAAGTGCTATATCAAATTCAAGGATTATCATTATTATTATGCCAGTGTGTGACAGGACAAGATATTGTGCAAGGTCCATTGAAATACTTACAAGATAGCTTGGTTGTGCAAACTCAGTTTGCTTAATCTGTTAAAAAGGTCACCAGCCACCACTGGTAGGACACGCTGTCCTGCAGATGAGATGTTAATCCGAGGTCCTGTCTTACCTGTCCAGGTGGACGTTAAAAGTCCCATTGCACCATCTGAAAAGAGAAGGTAGTGTCCTGGCTCAAAATTCCCCAAATAAAATTGGTCACTCACTCCATGGTTGTTTGTGGCACATTACTGTGTGCAAACTGTCTGCTGCATTCACCCACAAAATATTCAATTACATTACTTTGCAGTACATGTCCAGTGCCTTGGGATATCCTCCAGATGTGAAAGGCGCTATACAAATATACTTTAAAATTCTATTGTGTTGTATATCCTGTGACGCTCTTTGATTAATTATTTCACCGTCAAGGGCTTTGCATTGACTTTGTGGCTTCACTATGCAAAATCCTTGCTTGTCGGCCTCCCCGACTCTTCCCTCACAGGCTGCAGATCATCCAGAACTCTGCAGCCTGTGTTGTCTCCCGCACTAAACTCCGTGACCGTATTACCCCCACCCTTGCCCTATTCCACTGGCTTCCCATTACACAGAGGATACAGTTCAAGATCCCGGTCCTCACCTTCAAAGCCCTCCATGGCCTCGCTGCCCCCTACCCCTGTTACCTACTGAACCCCTACCACCCTGTCTGCACCCTTCGTGCCCTGTGTGAAAGCCAGTTTAATTATGATTTTAAACAAAGGATGTCACATATAACAATTCACCGCTCACCCATCCAGACAACACTGTCGTCTCAGCCTACACGAGCCTCTATATGAACTGAGTTCAATGTCCTGATGTTGATCTTGAACCTACAACCTTTTGACTTAGAGGTTAGAGTGCTACCAACTAAACCAGAATTACTGAACCAGGACCCATTAGAGTTTCTAAGACCAGATTATGTTGCATGCAAGGAAAAAAAACACTACTGTATTCAACAACCAGTAATGAAGTGTTACTGTGTACTTGCACATAACCTAATATTATGTCTTCCTGTTACATCATAATGTCACAATGCATTGATTGCACATAAGCGTGGAGATTTTGAAACATTGTTTTTATCACTACTGTGCTGTGCCACATAATCAGAATTAAACCAGTCAATAACAGCAACAATAATATAGCGACCTTCACTCAGGGAAGTAACTTGAAGCGCTTAAATTATCAACGGTTGATAAATGATCAACTGCCAACAGATTTAATGCATAAAAATTATCAACTGGTACAGAATTAATGCCAAAAGAAAGAAGTGTTATATTTGATGATTACACTATTTCATAATGCTAAATAGTTCAGCATTGATAAAACCATAGTGAATCTCCAACATCTAAAAACAGCAGCATATAAAGTCGGAGTCATCAGCATAGGTTAAGTGCCTCATTTAACTTAGGGTTGAAAATACTTCACTCTACAGTTGTTTTTTCTGTGGTCATAAGTTACATTGTGCAAAGAAGTTTGTGGCATCGAAGAGTGGAAATTAAATATACTGTCTCAGGTTAAATAACTTGATACATATCTAAATATTGACAACTGCCTTAATTTATATTTTTTCCAACAATTCAATTATTAAATTTTTTTTAGAAGAGGTAATAAATAATATGTCAATATCTTTCAGTATATTGACAGCAGCCCCTTTCCGATTATTGATTCTTACATGAAGACTACACCGGCATCAAAATGTTAGAAGCAACACAGATTATTATTTTGATTTCCCAATACAGATAGTTTCAATTCTTTTCAAAGAGCCGGCACAGACTAGATGGGCCGAATGGCCTCCTTTTGTGCCGTAAAATTCTATGATTCTATGATTCTAATTGTGGATGCCACTGTTTATTGTGATGAAAGCTCACTTAAAAAAAGAATTATTGTTAGTTAGCCGCCATGTTTAGTCAATTTACTGGCCTTTGCCAGGTGCGCTTATAAATTAGATTTTCCAATGTAAGAATGCACCTCCAATGCATGGTTTTCCAATTAATTAGTCACTGGCTACAGTTGGTGAATTGGGAATCCTGATGTGGCTAATTGGCATTTTTAATTAGTGAATTAAAAATGAGTAATAGACACCACTGATGGGCATGCGATAATACTCATATTTACATGCCATGTTTATGGGCACTTTGACCATTTTGTGCATTTATTGGTAAGGCAAAAAACAGCATGTTTGAGTATTTTTGGGGATAATTTTGTGAGCTTTACTTCTATGGTTGCTGTGTATTGGTTATTTGCTAAAATGATGTGTAACATAGGTGATGGCATCAGATCTGGCATATCTCGAGAAAGAAAAATAAATTAAAAGACTCGCCCCCGATCCATCCTGAATGTGGTTGGATGCTGCTTGCCCTTTGCCATAATATGCTCCCGTTGTCTGTAATTTCATATTCTCTTTGACTGTTCTCTGGATGAGAGATGTGTGTTTCCATAGGCAGAGAAATCAGAATTCACCATTAGTCCAAGGTCTGAGGAAATAACCAACATCTAGACTTGTAAGACTCTCAATAGCTGAGGTGAGGTGTGGGTCAGAAGGGGAAAGGTAACTGAAAGAGGGGAGGAGGAGAGCAGATCAAAAGGAACTGGGAATGAATTCCCAGACAGCAGGTCTGGGACTCCAGAGAGCAGGTGCCGAGTGAAAGACACTGGTAGAGCAGATAGACTGGGGGTTGCTGATTAGGCCAGTATTAACCAAGTAAAGGATATGACTAGTTTGATATGGGGGAGAGAGGTTGCAGAGGTAGGGTGGGGTGAAACCATAGAGATTTAAATGTGAGATGGAGGATCTCAACTCAAATTGTTGGAGGAGTCAGTGGAATCAAGCAAAAAATTGGAGTATTAGGCTCACAAAACTGTGCAGGGAAGATGTAGGGAGTCCGGCAAGATCAGGAAACATTCCTTTGAGGTATAGATACAAAATCAATTGTGATGTTTAAAACAATGGGTAGATGTATTGATGGATCAATGGATTTATAGATACTTGAGGAGTAAGGGGATTTAAGGTTTGCAGAAACGGCAGGAACATGGGATTAAAAGATCTGTCGTTATCTAAAAGATGATGAGTAGTCTTGTTAGGCTGAATGTTCTTGTTCTCTTCCGACTGCATCAAGGTTTCATTTCATTACCCACTTCAACCGTTCTTCTACTTTTATTTTTGAGGCTGACAATTTAACTTTTCCTAAGTCTGGGTAGTTTTGTTTTATAGGCTGGTTGCCATGTTGAACTGGATCAGGACTGCCCAGGCTCATTTCAACAAGAGCAACAGCAAAATTACATTTATAGAGTGCCTTTCATGTCAGGACCTATCAGCAACAACAACAACAACTTTGATTTACATAGCACCCTCTATGCCGGGCAGCATCTCAGAGTGCTTCAAAGAACATAGATGTTCATACCAATGATTTTAGCTGAATCCAAATCACTAAATGCCAGAGATAGAATAACATGGACAAAAGTATTGCATTACTTGCTCCGTGAATACTGTTCACAAGAGGAAAATGGATGTTAAAAAGTCTCCATCTATACAAAAGCTTACCTATATGATTGGAAAGTATTATAAAATTATGAAACATTTAAGTAAGCCACATATGGAAATACATGAGTTGCTTTATGAGTGATATTGGTTCAAATATATGGAAACGTGTACTTTTATTTATATATTGTATAACGTAAATGAATTAATAAATCATGAGATTTTATATTGAATATTTAACTAATAAATGCACAATATTACTCTATTCAAAAATTAGCCAAAACATTTGAAACTTTTCTTAATTCCAAACCTTCAACAATAAATCAATACTTCGACAGTTTGTTCCATCTGTATCTGTTGCATAAACATTAACAGACATTATGTCTGTTGCATAAACAGACATGACTTTGCTCTTAGTTACTCATCTAAAATGGTGGCATCACCTGCAAGACACCATATCAAGGTTTAAAATTAAATGCTGTAGTTAAAAGACTAATACAATTTGGTTGGACATTGCACAATGCTTTAGATTAAACTCATATTAGTATCAGGTGACTTTAACCCATCAATACATTCAAAGCTTGGCAAATTATTGAGATTGTTTAGATTTTCCTTCAAGGATCTGATTTATTTTAACTGTTCTCTGTCCAGTTTGTTTCAGGATAGATCTAAAGCAACAAAAGAAGCACTTTGATTATTATGGTACAACAGAAATGTACTTTCAGCCTCTGTTACTTAATTTCAAAACTTTCAGGTGTGCTATCCCTCATCATATAAACTGTTCAATATTTAATACTGCCTGTAGTTTTACACCCCAATAGGTGTTTAGTGGAAGTTATGAACCTGTCTAACACTGGATGATCTTCAAATGCTTTGTTCAGGGTCACAAAGCATGCATTTCATGAACTATCAGATCAAGTCTTGAATGCTATTTCTGCATGACCAGCCTGTTATTATAAATCAACGTAACACTAGTACCTCCCACAGCATTGACCTTTAGCCTTTGATAAATTGACTGACAGAGGTCATTGTCTACAAATGAGCATGTTAGAAGCGTCTATTCATTCCACTGTAATTTGAGGAAAGTGTAGGCTTTTAATGGGCTTATGAAATAATGTTAACGTGATGACATATCCTTTCAATATTTATACATATTAATAAATGGACACACTTCAATCAAAAAGAGAAAAATGATTCATTTGTAAAAAATGAAAACAAGGTATCTCAGAAACTTTTCTTTGACATGTCATGAAGTAATTAACAAGAAATAATATTGGCAACCTTTTGTAAGTTATAATGACCTCTTCAACAAAAAGTTTAGAAATTCTTGATTGTTTCTGGAGGAAGGTCAATTAGATTAGATACCGGTTGAACAGTTGTGTGCGAGTATTCCACAACAAATGGGCACCAGGCAATCACACGCACAAATAGAAAGCATCATGTATAGTGTTCATTGCCATAAAGATAAGTTACTGCAATATAAAACAGAATTTACTTTCCAAATATCTTTAGTAAATGTCCACATGGAAATGGGATGGTGTGTATTGAAAATGTCTTCTAAACATGAATGGGATTCATATGTTTTTAAAAACATTTTTTTGCCTTATCTCCAACAAATAGGTGAGTAACACACCAAGGCAAGGGGGTTGGAAACAGCTGCAGTATTAGGAAATCCTTCATGTGCAGTATATTATTACTATATTGTACTATACAAATATTGAACAAACATGAGATTTATGGGTGTTAACTAATGACCTGAAAGTTACTGAAATGACAAATAGTGTCACATAATGCCTGAAGGCAAAAACTGAGGAAATGATAGTACACTTGAGTTCACTTCTGTAGCCTGGTTCATTTTATACCCCCAAACTGCAATTTTTTAAATTGAAGTTTACCCCTCCTAGTGCTTTGTATGAGTTTACATGTTTCAGTCCAATGTTTTGGACAACAACTTGAAATGGCGGAGAGAGGGACACATAGAGGACAGGTCTAGAGCTGTTTCTGTGCAGCATGAGATTAAGAAGTCCACATGGCAGAGATTGCTTGACCTGGCTCCAGTCCCGGCCCCAGCCACAGTCCCAGCCCCAGGACCCACAGCCACGGCCCCAGCCCCAGCCCCAGGACCCACAGCCACCGGCTCCAGCCCCGCGACCAACAGCTCTGAGACCCGCATCCCCAGCTCCACGACCCACAGCCCCGAGACTCACGGCCCCGGTCCCGGCTCCAGCCTCGACCCGGCGACCCATGGCCTGGGCCCACGCAGCCCTGGCTCCCGGCCCTGAAACCCACAGGCCCAGCCTCGGCCTCAGCCCCGGCCAGGCTCCAAACCACAGCTCCTCTGCATCCCCCAGCCGCGGCCTCACATCCCCTGGGATGATGCCGCCCCATTGATCCCTCGCTCCTGGTCTCCCACATGCGCAATATGACTGCCACCATGACCCGAGCTTCCCTCCCCCTCCTCAAGACTTTCCCCCCAACCCCCCCTCTCCGTTATTCCTTCTCTACCCTTCTTTCTCTTCGCCCTCCTCGCCTACTGTCCCCGCCAGCCCCATCGGACACAAATCCGGGGGGTCAACCTCTCCTCCCTTATTCAGATCCCCACCCTCCCCGCTTACCATCCCAGCGCCCCCTCACACCCCTCAGCCAACTGCTCTTTCCGCATTGGCCTCCAAAACGTCCGCTCTGTCTGCAACAAGACCCCGGCCATCAACGATCTCATCCTTGATGAGAATGTTGACATCATGGCCCTGACGGAGACTTGGATCACCCCAGGCGACACTTTCCCCCTTGTAGAAGCCACACCACCCAACGACACATTCCACCATGCTCCTCGACCCAACCGTCGTGGCGGTGGTGTGGCCCTCATTTCAAAGACATCTCTCGCCCTATCCCCCTATTCCTCCGGTTCTTTCACCTCTTTTGAACAGCTCACCCTTTCTCACTCCTCCCACAGTTCCTTCAAAATCCTCTTAGTTTATCGCCCCCCCAAACCCTCCCCCACTTTCATTTCAGACTTTTCTTCACTTTTAACCTCCCTTTGTGCCTCCTCTGATCACCTTATTATTCTTGGCGACTTCAACCTCCATTTCACCCCCTCCTGCCCCATCTTTTCTGAATTTTCCTCTGTGCTCTCGTCCTTCAATTTTTCCCTTCACATTCACACTGCTACCCACACCCACGGCCATCCGCTTGATCTGGTGATCACCCGAGGCCTCAATGTCTCTGATGTCACCATCACCGACAAGGCCATTTCAGACCATTTTTTCATTTCTTTCAACACTTCCATTCCTCCCCCCTCCACCTCCAAACCCACCACCATCTTCTACCGGCCCTGGAAGAAGATTCACCCTCAAACCTTCACCTCTGCCCTCGAAACCTCCGACCTGCTCCCCCTGTGGCATTTTTCCTGTACCAACCCATCCTCCGCCTCCACCACCCTCCATAACACCCTCTCCACTACCCTCAACACCGTGGCCCCCCTCACCTCTAGAACCGTCTCCCACTCCCGATCATCACAGTGGTACACAACTCACCTCCATTCCCTCAAAAGTCAAGTGAGAGCAGCTGAACGCACCTGGCTCAAATCTGGCCTCACGGTCCTCTGGCAAATCAGGCTGGACTGCATCAAATTTTACCGCTCTGCATTAGCCACCGCCAAATCAGCCTTCTACTCCAGGATAATCCTGGAAGCGAAGGACAACCACCGCCTCCTCTTCACCACCACCAACTAGCTCCTTCTCACCCCCGCCTCGCTTCGAAGATCCTTAACTCAAACGAACATTGCGAGGAAATGTTGGACTTCCTCGAGTCCAAAATAGAGAGAATCCACTCTGCGGTTTCCTCCCCCCACCTCTCCTCCACCTCCGCCCCTCCATGCGTTATTTCAAACCCCACCCACCCCCCCTTTCATACTTTCAACCCCACCACTCCGTCTTTAGTCACAAAAATAATCACCTCCATGAAACCAACCACGTGCTCATTGGACCCCATCCTCACCCCCCTCCTCCGCACCCAGCTCCACCTTTTGGCCCCGCTCATTTCTGACACCATCAACTTTTCCCTCTCCTCAGGCACTGTCCCTACCTCCCTTAAAACAGCCACCATCACCCCTATCCTGAAAAAACCCTCCCTTGATGCGTCGCAGCCATCAAGCTACCGACCCATCTCCAACCTCCCTTTTATATCTAAGGTCGTTGAAAGAGTGGTTGCCTCCCAGCTCCACTCTTTCCTCTCAACTCACTCACTCCTTGAACCCCTCCAATCAGGCTTCCGCCCCACTCACAGCATGGAAACTGCCCTGGTCAAGGTCACTAATGACATCTTAACCGCCTGCGACCAGGGCTCCCTCTGCCTTCTCGTCCTCCTTGACCTGTCTGCTGCATTCGACACAGTTGATCACACCATCATCCTCCAACGTCTTTCCTCCCACCACAACCTTCAAGGCACAGTCCTTGACTGGTTCCATTCCTGCCTGACCCACCGCCTACCTTTTGTTTCTTCCAACGGTTTCTCCTCTAACCCCCGCACAGTTTCTCATGGTGTCCCCCAGGGCTTTGTCCTCGGCCCCCTCCTTTTCACCATTTACACGCTCCCTCTGAGCCATGTCATCCGCAAACAAGGGGTAAATTTCCACATATATGCGGACGACACCCAGCTGTACCTTTCTGCCTCATCCCTCAACCCCCAGACCATCGATGGTCTGACAGCATGTCTGTCCGACATTGAGTCCTGGACGAGGGACAACTTCCTCCAATTGAACGTGAGCAAGACTGAGGACCTCCTGATTGGCTCAAGCCAGCACCTCCACACATCGGGCGCTGCCAGCCTCAATGTCCAAGGCTGTACTCTCCACCTCACAAAGCCAGTCAGGAAACTCGGCATCACGTTCGACTATAAACTCTCCTTCCTCCCCCACATCCGTGCCTTGACCGGCACCGTTTATTTCGACCTGCGCGACATTGCCAGGCTCCGCAACTACCTCACCCCCCATGCTGCCGAAACACTCGTGCACGCATACATCACCTCACGGCTGGACTACGGAAACTCTCTCCTCGTCGGCCTCCCCAGTTCCTCCATTCACAGGCTGCTGGTCATCCAAAACTCTGCAGCCCATGTACTGTCGCGCACCCACCTTCTCGATCACATAACCCCCACCCTCGCCCGTCTCCACTGGCTCCCCATCCTCCAGAGGATCGAGTTCAAGATCCTCGTCCTCACCTTCAAGGCCTTACACGGCCTTGCCCCGCCCCACTTAGCCGACTTACTTTCCCCCTATAAGCCCACCCGGACCCTCCCTTCAGCAGGTCTTGGCCTGCTCCAAACCCCCCGTCCGAACCACCCCACCATTGGAGGCTGGGCTTTCAGTTTTTCCGCTCCCACCCTGTGGAATTCCATCCCCCAATCCCTCCGCCTTGTTTCTTCCCTTTCCTCTTTCAAGGCCGGGTTGAAGACTTTCCTCTTCAACCGTGCCTTTTGTTCCCCCCCGAATTTTTCGACCTCCCCTACGTGTTTCACCCCTTCCCGAACACCCCCCTCCCAGCTTGGGTCACACGCGTCCTGTGCAGCGCCTTGGGACTTCCTCCCGACGTGAAAGGTGCTTTACAAGTTTAAGTTGTTGTTGTTTTTACATGTTTTTATACATTAGTGCTTGAACAGTTTGTGTCTATAATATGTGTGTAAATTTTTAGATTCTGAGCTGATATTTGGACCATTCAGTCAAGAAAACCCGGTTACAAAGCAAAATGGACTTTAAGAGCTGGACGAAATCAGGTACTGTATATTGAACGCATAGCACTTACTTTATTACAAGGATAAGATTAAGGAAGGTAGAATAGATTAGAATAGATGACAAAAGCATTTTAAGATTTAATTTTCACTTTTGTGCCATCACCTTAAAATTTAATTTCAGTTTATTATTTGTTAGACCTGATGTCTGACAAAAAAGGAAACCCTTTGGAGTAACTGAACCAAATCACTGAGTTTTCCACACACATTACTCATTGAAACTCCATCTCCCTAGAGTAACACAACATCATCATCTAATCCCAGAAAGTGCAGGTTGGCAAATGGCAAAATTAGGGGACCCTGAAGTGTGTGCTGGATTAGTGCTGAAGTTTAACCAGCTAAAAGCGTGATTGATGTTTGAGTTTGCTGAAAGAACATTATTACTGATCGTTTGCTGTAGATGCTAACTGTGGAGAAGCTTTTAAAAATATACTTGCATACATTGGGCTGACAATTCTGATTTAGGAAGTGATAACTATCATTTGTGATAATTGTCATATGAAAGACATATTTTTCACTTATATTGTTCTTTACATCTTGTAGATCATCTCTTTTATTTGTGATTAAATTGGTTTATTAAAAAAAAATTGTCATGTTTTATGAATACCTATTGCTGTCTATATATACTGTATACTGTATATAGATATTGTTCTTTTTTGCTATGAGAGAATATTTAAATAGCAAAATTAACATCGCTAATAATAATAATCATTATATTTAATATAGTGCCTTAACCGTCAGGAAAATATCCCAAAGTCCTTCATAGGATGAACTGCAAAGTGTAGAGGGTGTGGTTTTTGTGGAATGTATCCCACAAACAGCCATGAAGTGAATGACCAATTTTTATTTGGAAGATTTTGTTCAAGAGTTTGGGAGAAACTCATATCTTTACGAATAGTCCATGTGATCCTTAACATCCAGCGGATGGGGGGGGGTGGGGGGGGGGCTTCGGTTTAACGTCTGGAGATGGCACATCCAACCATCCAGCACCTCCCAACACTTGGTGCATCATCTCAGATGATATGAGTTCTAAGACTCAATATGGGACTTAAGTCCACAACCTACTGACTCAGATGCCTAACTGCATCAGGCTGATGCATGTTGTATTACACATTAAGGAAAAAGTTAAATCTTCAGGAGGTTACAGCATTTGTTACTAAATCAAATTTATTCTTAGTGCTGACAATCCTGCCAATTGAAATGAAGTTGTCAATAAAGACAATTTTTTTTAACAGAAAATCAAACTCTGCTAATGACTCTTTCAACATCTATCTCACAAGGTGCCTCTTTGACTGATCTTTTGGTTATCTTTCTCCATCGTACACTTCCTTAACTCCCATCCCCTGCTCAGGTACCCGGCCAGCAGTGTCAATTGCTTTGAGCTATCATTCCAACTGCAACAGAGCAGCATTAGAGAAGGAAGAACAAGGGTAACCAGGATCTTAGCATGCTAAACATGCCAAGTGACCAGGATGATAATATTGTATGGACATATTGTATATAGTTAATTCATTTTGCAGTATATTCTATGAAGTGCTTTGAGATGGCTAGAAGATGTGAAAAGCATTATATCAAATGCAAGGCTTATTATTATTGATATTATTATTATCAATATTAATATTATAATAACCGATTGCAACCACTATGCTATTTGCTAGTTCATGAATTAATATTTGATTTCAAAAAGATTATGGTCTTTTATTAGTTATATCATTTTTTATAACTTGAGTGCTTTGATTTACTTTCCCTTGTCGCCTACAGGGAGAGAAAATGACCTATCTATTTTACAACAGCTACAACAAATTACAGTTGTATAGCACTTTGGCGTCAGGGGGGTGTCCAGTGGGGAAAAGGCTGGGCATGCATTGCTACACCAGGCTGTAGTAGAGACATCAGCATTTGTTTACAGGAGAGAAGAAAGTAATCGGGATCCTAGCACGCTGAGCATGACAGATAACCATGGTGATAATATTGTATACATGATCGTTGCATTTGATAAAGTGCTTCATCATGTCATCGAGACATCTCAAAGCACTTCACAGAATATAATGTAAAGTGAATTGACTGTATATTTTGTGGATTCCTGTACCTCAGTGCTAGAGCTCTCACCTCGTGAGAAAGAGAGACCTGGGTTCGTTTCCTGGCAGGGTGAAACGTTGGGCAAGTTCCCTTACTCCACATGCCTCTGTTTACTGAGCAGAAAGTAGGAACTTGCTTGTTGGTTGATTGGTGGATAGCTTTTCCAGGGATAATAATTCCTTCAAAAAATTTTTTTTTAGTAACAAATGGTCACTCAATCCACGACTGTTTGTGGGACACTGCTGTATGCAATTGGCTGCCGTATTTGCCCACTAAATATACAGTCAAATCACACTGTAAAGTGATACAGTCAAATCACTTTACAGTATATTCTGTAAAGTGCTTTGAGACATTTCAAAAATGTGGTAAGGCGCTATATCAAATGCAAGGCTTATTATTTATTTTTATTATGTGGGGAAAAAATGCAGCAAACAATTATACACAGCAGTTTCCCTCAAACCGTCATGGATTTAATGACCAAATAATTTTGTTGATTTATTTCTTGAAGAGATTATTACCCCCAGAAAAGTGATCTGCCAATCAACTAAAAATGGAGTACTTACTTACTATTAGGTAAACATATGCCTGAGAAGTAAGGAAAATTGCCGAATGTTTCGCTTTGCCCAGGAATCAAACCTAGAGAAAAACTGGGAAGGTCACTAACCAGGACATTGGAAATGGTGACAAAGCTACGGTAGTTAGGCAATCAGAGTGAGCAATGATGCAGAGACACATGAAAGTGAGCTTGATTGGAGTCCAGATTTAAAGATTTAAAAGAGAGGTGAGGATCAAACAAAATGCTGAGATTTTGTACAGGCTCAATGATAAGCAGTGTGTAATGGAGGAGATCAATACAGTCAGTCCTGAGGTGAGGAGGTGCTGATGGAAACCAAGTATGATATCCTCAGTTTTGTCATTGTTGAGTTTGAGAAAGTTATAAATCAGTTAAACTTGATATCTGACAGAGAATGTGTCAGAACACCACTGGAGTTTGGGTCATGGAGTTTGGGTGAAGACAGAAAGTAGCTTCAAAAGCAAATCAAACCATTGGAAAGAGAGCAAAACTAGAAGGTTTAAAATTGTTTTAAAAATTAAAGAGCCTCACGTGGGTTAAGAAATTAGAAGGCAATTTTCTTTGAAAAGTACAGTAGCTGATATGTGGAATAAGCTCAACAAAGACAATTCCTGCTGCATTGATTAACTTTTTTAAACAATGAATCACTTTGAAGTGTTTTAATAATGTGATAAACTGCTTTATCAGAATGCACAGATTATATTTTATTGGGCACTGGTTAATGCAGACCGCTGTTTGGGATTTGTTTTTTTGCACACACACACACACACACACACACACACACAAACTTAACCACTAGGGACTTAAATACATACCTGTCACCACACTTTGACAGATGAAAAGCACTAAACGTTGATTAATAAAAATAACAGGAACTACTGTCACTGGTCTTGCACCTAACCCAGTGATTATTTCTTAAGTGCTGAAATGTAAGCAATATGATTCTAGATTAGCTCCATATTTGAGGGTTGACTTTCAGTCCTAGATTTTTATACGAGATATACATTATCAATATTAAAATTATTTTTCAATGATTGTATGAAGTCTGGAAAGTACACTGATTGAGGGCATGTGAGAAGCTATTTATCAGTTGTTTATATATTATGCTTCCTGGGTCTCCATTGCCTGATGTACTCGCTTATTGGTTTTGATGTTTTTAAAATCGATTGCATGTCTAGTATTTAAGACATAATTAGTGATGTGGGAGCCATATAGATTTGCAGACGCTTTTGGTAATGAACTATTTAGCTCAGTGTAGGATCCTTTTTCCAATGTCTGCGTTTTCTTGTCTGCCAAGATCCATGTATTTCTGAGCACTCAGTCAGACATTAATAAGTCTGAACTATTATGCAAAACCTATAAATAGTTCCTAACCTACATTTAGTTATTCATAACCACTGCATTTCACTGGGATAGAGGCTAAGACTTTGCACAATGAAAAGAAAGGATGATTCTCTGATCATTGGTGAATTTACTGACTGTGGTGATGTGAACATAGAATTGTAAAGTCCCCCTTTAATAAGCTCAGACATTAAATGTATTGACCAAACATTGTACTCAATCTCACACCTATGTTAGTAAATCTAAGAATCACCTACAGAATAGCATCGCTCATGTTAAGAAGATGAAGAAATTCAGGTTGTGCCCACCATCATGCAACTTATAAAATAGAGGACTGCTTTTTAAAAAAAAAATTTGTATTATAGTATAATCCTAAACTAATGACAAAAAGTAAGGGAATGATTATAAAACATCAACAAAACTCAAGAACACCTCTGATTTTAGCCTTGAGATAATTGTCTTAAAATTTGACATAATTTAGAATTTTTGTAAATTTCTTAAATTCAGCCTTAATTTGGAAACCCGATTCCAGAATTATTCTTTCCAAAATTTCAGAAAATTTAACTTAACAAAATTAAGAAAAATTTTAAGGAAATCATTTTAAGATTGAGTTCAGTATTCAATCTTTCATAATATTAATCCTTATATTTGGTTAGCACCTGTCACAGTAGAGGCATCCTAAAGCATTTGACACAATATTCTGTAAAGTGCTGTGATTGTTGTGTGTGGGTGAGCAGCAAACAGCCTTTAAGAGAATGATCAATTTTATTTGGGGGATTGTTGGCCGGGATACTGGGAGAAATGCTCTTTTCTTTTCAAGTAGTGCTATGGCATTTTTAACATCTAACTGAATAAGTGGGCTGCTCCTTGGCTTAATGTCTCTTTGGAAGGTATGAGCTGCAAAATTCAGCATACCCCAGGACTGTATTGAAGTTTCAGGAGTCGCAATTCTTCACATGGACCTTGATCCCACAACCTTCTGACTGAGAGATGAGAGTGCAGCCAACTGAACCAGCCTGATGCATTTTGAACTGATCAGTTTCAATATTAGTTAAAACATTTATTTGCACGAAGAATGATGACCGCTTAAAATATTCTGCCCAATGAGGTAAAACAGGAAAAACATAGAATCTTTTCAAAATACGTAGTTATTGATGCACATTTTCATATCTAGCATTCTTATGTTATGTTATGGGAGACTTTAATTATCCCAACATCGACTGGTAGAATAGTAGTGTAAAGGGCAAGGAGGGAGAAGAATTCCTGAAATGTGTACAGGACAACTTTCTTGATCAATATGTTTCCAGTCCGACAAGGAAGGAAGCAGTGCTGGATCTAGTTTTGGGGAATGAGATGGGGCAAGTACAAGAGGTTTCTGTAGGTGAGCACCCAGGAAATAGTGATCACAATATCATTAGATTCAGAGTTATTATGGAAAGGGATAAGGAATACACAAAGGTGAAGACACTCAACTGGAAGAAGGTTAATTTCAGAGAGGAAGTACTTAAAAGGTTGACGGCGCTCAAGGTAGATAAGTCACCTGGTCTGGATGGAATGCATCCTAGGTTATTAAGGGAAGTACGGGAGCAAATAGCAGAGACTCTGGCTACAATTTTTCAATCTTCTTTGGACACAGGGGTGGTGCCAGAGGACTGGAAGGTTGCTAATGTTACTCCACTGTATAAAAAGGGGCAGAAGGACAAACCTGGGAACTACAGGCCAGTCAGTCTAACGTTGGTAGTGGGCAAAATTCTAGAGTCCATAATCAGGGACAAGATAGATCTTCACTTTGAAAGATATAGGCTGATAAAGGACAGCCAGCATGGATTTGTTAAAGGCAAATCTTGCCTTACAAATCTGGTAGAATTTTTCGATGAGGTAATGGAATGGGTGGACGAGGGTAGTGCAGTTGATGTAGTTTACATGGACTTTCAAAAGGCATTTGACAAAGTGCTGAATGAGAGGTTTATTAGGAAAGCAGAGGCCCATGACGTTAAAGGGACAGTGACAGCATGGATCCACAACTGGCTGTGAGACAGAAAGAAAAGAGCAGCTGTTTTTCAGACTGGAGGGACGTGTGCAGTGGTATCCACCAGGGATCGGTCTTGGGACCACTGTTGTTTTTAATATATATTAATGATCTGGACTTGGGTGTAGGGAGCACAGTTTCCAAGTTTGCAGATGATACTAAGTTAGGGAGAATAGTAAATAGTGAGGAGGATAGTAACCATCTGCAAGAAGATATAGATAAAATGGTAAAGTGGGCAGACACATGGCAGATGAAGTTTAATGCAGAGAAGTGTGAGGTGATACATTTTGGGAGAAGAAATGAGGGGAGGCAATATAGGCTAGATAGTACAATTTTAAGGGGTGTGAGGGAACAGAGAGACCTGGGGATTTGTGTTAGTGACTCTTTGAAGATTGCAGGACAGGTAGACAAAGCCGTTAAGAGGGCATATGGGATACTCGGCTTTATAAATAGGGGTATAGAGTACAAAAGTCAGGAAGTGCTGGCTAACCTCTATAAAACTTTGGTTAGGCCTGAGCTGGAGTACTGTATCCAATTCTGGTCACCACACTACAGAAAGGATTTTAAGGCATTGGAAAGGGTGCAAAGAAGGTTTACTAGAATGGTACCAGGATTGAGGGACTTCAGTTATGAGGAAAGGCTAGATAGGCTAGGTTTATTCTCTTTAGAACAGAGAAGGTTGAGAGGAGACTCTTATAAACTAGAGTTTATAAAATCATGAGGGGATTTGACAGGGTGAATAAGGAACAACAGTTTCCACTGGTGGGCGAATCTGTGACTCGTGGTCGCAGATTTCAAATAGTTTCAAAACAAGTAGAGGGGAGCTGAGGAGAAATGTTTTAACTCAGCGGGTTGTTCAAATCTGGAATATATCGCCCGAAAAGGTGGTGGAGACCGATTCGACAACAGCTTTTAAAAGAGAATTAGATCTTTATTTCGGGATAACAGGTCTGTTAGGTTATGGTGAGAGAGCTGCGCAGTAGGATTGAGTTGCTCTTTTCAAAGAGCCAGCACAGAGTAGATGGGCCAAATGGCCTCATTTTGTGCCGTAAAATTCTATGATTCTATGATTCTATGTTGTAACTCTATCTAATAAATACAGGAGTCTTGTTTATAGAATTGTATACATGCATAACCCTCAAATTCAACCTATTCAAAGAACTTCAGTTTCCCATTATGATTAATTTATACATGCTCAACTCTCGAGTAATGTGTAAGTATTATTTAAAAAACTGGAACAGAGTAATTTTAATTTGACAGTAATTTACACCACAATGGCAGATTCATATTTTGAAAATACTATTCAATGATTCATATACTTAGTAATCACATTGCAAACTATTGGAACTGATATAGCTGTATTAACAATTCATAAAATGCTTGTCTTATTGCATATGGCTTGTCCTCTGACTCTGTATATTAACTACTCAAAAGATTGAACTTCCGAGTTATTAGAATGATAATGTTCTACTAGCCAGAGGCAGAATAACCACTGAGACAAGTGGCATAACCTCAGATGTTTTTCAGAATATTGTTTTTAGGAAGAGCCAACATTGGCTTCAACCTTGTCATGTTGAGATCAGGTTATCTATTCTTTTCACCTGCTGGCACTTTGCTTAATGATGCAAATAAAAGGCATGAGAAGTTGGAACTGGTGAACCATTCTGTTTTGTTTCCTAAACTACAAAGCATTTCAAGGTGAGTCTTTTTCATTACTGTTAGATCACTGATGAATTTTCAATTTGGTACCGTTATGGAATGTGTACTTCTGTCATCTCACATACTGGGGTGGAAGTAACTTACATGGTAATATATTCTTCTTGCAAGTGCAACTGAAAGGATTACAATCTTATCTTTGCAAAGCTTAGTTTCTACATTGATTGATAGAGCTCATAAATTGAAAACAAGTTTTCATCTTCCATAGCAGGAATGGAGTTGATGTGGTTTATGAGTGTTTCATGTTCTATACATTTTTATGTTTCTGTGATTTAAGGGAGTACATAAAATGTTCAGCTTTCTTCATCCCCAAGATAAACATAAACACAAGCACTAATGCATTTTATACTGATCCGTGCTACTCAATAGGAAGCTTTCAGAGAGTTTCTGATACTTGCCATCCATCTAGTGAGAACCCAACCTGTGCTTGTCAGATGTCAAATGACCAACCAACCTCCAGGTTGGGAAGGTCAGAAGGGTCGTTTTTGCAACTGTACTGGCTGCATGGTAACATGCTTGGCTATGGAATGCCATCATTTAATGAATCCTCTGTGGCAGTCTCGGTAGGTAGTCCAGTTTCTGAGCTAGATGGATCAACAGTACTTCTGGTACTGCTAATGACAGATCAGGCAACCTGCCTCATGGGTAGGACTCTGAGGGGATCAATGGGGAAAGAAATTTTTCCACTCAGCTCCTGTTAACCCTGCAATGCTAAAGCTAACAGATTGAACAATCATCAAGATACTTTCAATGACAATCTGTGTGCATTCAACTGGTTAAGCTCCAACACACATTTTGTTTTAAGAAAAATAATCCTAATGTCTTTCCTAAGATAGTCCTCCACATGTCCCATTAAGGGGAAGCGGGCTTGAACACACAACCTTCATGATTCTGGAGCAGGAGAGCTACCAACTGAGCCAGACTGACACCTGATATGAAAGTATTGCTCCACGTTTCCCTCAAGCTTTGCCTTTTTCCTCTTACGTCCCTGTAAAAGTTCCTCTGTTTTTAAAAAGCTGAACATAGCCAGTTTCTGAAACTTATTGTACACTAAATGATCCTTCACCATAGGAAGAGAGCTTGAAATATTTATGAATCTCATTTCACACCTTCTCCTTCAATGTTTTGCCTCCTCTGACATGCTCTAAGACACTTGTGACTTTCTTACAATATATACCATCTTTTATTGTGTCAATTCATGCCTCCAGATTTAAGAATTGCCTTTCATTAGCAAAATTTTCTTACTTTTTTAAATCACTGATGGGTTTTGTCTTATCTTTAACTGCAGGTTAAATACAAGTAAAACAATATTTTAAAGCAAAATAATAATAACATCAGATGAAAGGAAGATAATGTTTTACTGCAACATAAATATTTTCTGTTACCGTGTTAATATAGTTCAGCCACTATCTGTAATGGGAAGTTGGTGGGGTAGTTGGTTGTGGAGTGGAGCATGGGGAGTGGGGTAGGGGTGACATAAAAACTCATTGGATCCCAAATCATTTAACTTCAAAGTGGTGTTTCATCTTATCTTGCGTGATTTTTCAAGGCTTTAGCCTTGAAAAAAATATTTTATTGTACATTTGTACTACAAATGTACAATAAAATAATCTTTATTCTTTTGTTCATAGTTTATGATACATGTTTACGGACTTGATAGAGAATATGTTGTTATGGGGCAAGCCACAAAAATGTAGTATAGAACTATACTTCCATTTTTAGTCAGATATGTGTTCCCTAATTGCTTTAGTATTGATCAAATGGTCACAATTAGGCTTATGCCATGAACTAACTCATATTAATCTGCTGAATGATGTATTCGTTAGCAATGGAACTCAATGGGGCCTATTTCCCTATTAGCAAATTATAGATACAGTACATTAGATTAGGCATACTAACCTTTCAGCACATTCAGTTACCATGTCCAATTATCTTAACAGAATGTTCTCTGGCTCATTGGCAGTCAACAAAAACTATAAAGCTACAATAATTAAAAGTCCTCATGTGTGAAATAAAACAGAATGGAGAATATGTATGACTGTATTAATTAAACGACTGGAACCATTAAATGATTTTTATGGTTATTAACAATTTATATTCAGCAAAAGCTAAATGCATCATTAGGAAGAGGATTCTGCTTCTTTGTATGCACTTTTGTGACACTTTCTAAAGGCTCTACCTTTATTGTAGCACAGATGAAGGGTCTGAAAAAGCCACACAAGCCTAATTAGGTTTTAGAAGTTGCAGATGGGATCATTACAATCAATACATTATTCTGCATTTGAGCCATTTGGTCTACTTACTGCAGCAATCATAGAAATGGATAGCAGTGAGGATACAGGCTAAAAAAAGTGACAGGTTGAACATTACAGACATTATGATTATATGCACATTCATCATGTCTAAAAGATCTGTAGTTAACAGATCAAGCAGTAACAGCAATATAATTAGCTCCAAGTACAACAATTATATACAAAGGCAATAAAATGATAATGATATACCAATCAAAGCAATATCTGAGCTTTAAAACTAATGTTTATGAATCATGAACCCTTCTAAATAAATCCAAACTTGTAACGAATGCTGTATGTATGACGGGTAAAGCTATATTAACTCTTAAAAGGGTGGTTATATTTGCACTGCTTCTTCTATTAGTAACTATCTTATAAGTCAAAAATGGTTACTAATAATAATCCTTGCATTTGATATAGTGCCTCATCATGTCTTTGTGACATCTCAAAGTGCTTCAAAGAATATACTATAAAGTAAACTGACTATATTTGGTGAGCAGCAAATTCCACACGGCAGTGTTCCACAAACAATCGTGGTTTGAGTAACCAATGTTTTCTTTAATTTTTTTGAAGGAATTATTACCCCAGGAAAAGTGATCCGCCAATCAATTAACAACCAGTTTCTATCTACTGTAAGTAGAGGTCTGTGGAGTAAGGAAATTTGCCTGACATTTGCCCGACTGGGAACTACAGGCCAGTTAGTCTAACGTTGGTAGTGGGCAAAATGCTAGAGTTTATAATCAGGGACAAGATAGATCTTCACTTTGAAAGATATAGGCTAATAAAGGACAGGCAGCATGGATTTGTTAAAGGCAAATCTTGCCTTACAAATCTGATAGAATTTTTCGATGAGATAACGGAATGGGTGGACGAGGGTAGCGCAGTTGATGTAGTTTACATGGACTTTCAAAAGGCATTTGACAAAGTGCTGAATGAGAGGCTTATTAGGAAAGTAGAGGCCCATGGCGCTAAACGGACAGTGACAGCATGGATCCACAACTGGCTGTGAGACAGAAAGCAAAAAGTTGTGATGAGCGGTTGTTTTTCAGACTGGAGGGACGTGTGCAGTGGCGTCCACCAGCGATCGGTTTTGAGACACTGTTGTTTTTAATATATATTAACGATCTGGACTTGGGTGTAGGGAGCACAGTTTCCAAGTTTGCAGATGATACTAAGATAGGGAGAATAGTAAATAGTGAGGAGGATAGTAACCATCTGCAAGAAGATATAGATAAAATGGTGAAGTGGGCAGATACATGGCAGATGACGTTTAATGCAGAGAAGTGTGAGGTGATACATTTTGGGAGAAGAAATGAGGGGAGGCAATATAGGCTAGATAGTACAATTTTAAGGGGTGTGAGGGAACAGAGAGACCCAGGGATTTGTATTAGCGACTCTTTGAAGGTGGCAGGACAGGTAGACAAAGCCGTTAAGAAGGAATATGGGATACTCGGCTTTATAAATAGGGGTATAGAGTAGAAAAGTCAGGAAGTGCTGACTAACCTCTATAAGACTTTGGTTAGGCCTCAGCTGGAGTACTGTATCCAATTCTGGTCACCACAGTATAGAAAGGATGTTAGGGCATTGGAAAGGGTGCAAATAAGGTTATTTTTGGAACAGAGAAGGTTGAGACGAGACCTAATAGAGGTTTATAAAATCATGAGAGGTTTCGACAGAGTGAATAAGGAACAACAGTTTCCACTGGTGGGCGAATCTGTGACTCGTGGTCACAGATTTAAAATAGTTTCAAAACAAAGCAGAGGGGAGCTGAGGAGAATTGTTTTCACTTAGCGGGTTGTTCGAATCTGCAATGCATTGCCTGAAAAGATGGTGGAGGCTAATTCAATAACAGCTTTTAAAAGAGAATTAGATCTTTATTTAGGGAGAACAGGTCTATTAGGTTATGGGAAGAGAGCGGGACAGGGGGATTGAGTTGCTCTTTTCAAAGAGCCGGCACAGACTAGATGGGCGAAATTACCTCCTTTTGTGCTGTAAAATTCTATGGTTCTATGATTTTGCCCTGCCTGGAATCAAACCAAGATCTCTTGTTTGCCAAGCAAGTGCTCTAACCACTGAACGACAGACTACATCAATTATGAAAGACATGTGCCATTGTTTTTCAGTCATACTGAAATGAACTAAGACTAAGAGTGTAGGATTTAAAGTACCTTACATTGTGGTTTTTAATAATTCAACACAATTGTTTGTTGGGCTCATGTTATGCTAATTAGGACTTTTGATATTTGTCTGATTCAAAATTGTTTTGGTTACAATATATGCACTTTATAGTCCCAGTGAGTTCCACGTGGTCTGAAATGCAGATAGTCCTACGTGTAAATGATTGAATACCATTGCAAACATCTGATAGAGAGACTGACAGCAACTAATACTAAGATGAATGCATTAGGAAAGTTCTAAAATGCTTTAGTTCAATTCACTTAGTGAAAATCAATACATTTGAAATAAATGTGGCAGATGAAATAACCCCAACTATTACTTTTCAATTCTATTGTTATTTAATTTTCTATGGCATATTCATCCATTCATTGACAATGGGTGTCATACAAAATCCCTGACCAATGACCTAAATGGTATGTCAGCCTGGCTCAGTTGGCAGCCCTCTCACCTCACAGTCAGATGGTTGTGGGTTGAAGCCCCACATCGGGACTTGGAACTCATACAATCTATGCTGAAGGTCCAATGCAGTGCTGTATTGTTGTAAATCCTTCTGATAAGTTAAAACGAGGTCCTGTCTTTCTGCTCGGCTGGACTTTAAAGACCCTATGACATTATTTGAAAAGAGAAGGGAGTTTCTCTAGTGCGTCCTGGCCAATAATCTCCTCAAACAAACATCACTCACTCCGTGGCTGATTGTGGGGCATTGCTGAATGCAAGTTGGCAACTGCATTTCACCCCTCAAATAATCCAGGTTAAACCACTTTGCTGTAAAATACTTTGGAACTTCTCGACGAGGTAATAAGCTGCTATATCAAGTGGAAGGGTTAATGTTATTATTATTATTATGACATACTCCTGCCAACAATGGGGCCTTTCTACCGACCAGCAGGTGGTGCATAGGAGTGGCACAGAGAGATTCTCGAATCAATTTTGTTGTCCTTTTCTAAAATTGAGAAATTTGATGAAAGGCCAAAGCTCATAGTGTAGGATATCACAAGATTAAAAGGGGTGCAGATTGTAGATTGAAAGGTATTTCTAAGTTTTAAGACCTTTGAGAAGTGTACTTAATGTTGAGCACAGTGCGATGATTCTTGATTTCAACCGTGAGGTGCAACTGGTAGGAAACTAGACTCCATTTTATGCTTTCTGGTGATAGTAATTGAGAGTTCAGGGTGTGTGGAATTATTAAACGCAATCCCATATTTTGCAAATTGATAGTCACAACAATGTCCAGTTTCCCCAATCCCCCAACCCATTTAGTTTTTGTGAGGTTCATATCTCATACCGCTAATCTACTGTACTTTCAATACCCATCTCAACACTTACCTCTTTGACCATGCCTTTGTTTATCTTCCTTCTCCTCCCCTCCCCCTCCCCCATCCCCCATCCCTATTTAGCTCCCCCTGACCACAGACTGAGGGTGCCCAGCCAGCTGTTTGAAGCACTGTGAGGCATCTTCCTGCCGGGAAGGGTGTTATATCAATGTAACTTTACAATTCTAGGTATAGCATCCTTAATTTGAAATATAAATCCTATTTGATGTTTCATTGACAAACTAGAAACTATATTAATCAGACAATGGAAAATGGATTGAATTCTCAATGGCTCTTATGAATAATAGATTGAAAATAAAGAAAACAAAGCAAAATGAAAGGTAAATGGAAAACAAAATAAACGGAATTGAAAGTGCAAAAATCAGGTGGAGTCAATCTGTTCTGCATTAACTGATCTCAGTCAGTGGTAGCAACAGGGAAAGTACAACTGACGTTAGCATTAGTGCTAGTGAGGAGCCAATTATATCAAGGTTCCGATTCCTTTTTAATAAAGAAAGTGCTTATGAGTAGATGTCAGTGAGAATAGAATCGGACTCAGCTGTTATGCAAATAGCTTTCCAACATGCATTGTGTAGTCTCACACATGAAGGGTGGTCAATTGGGCAAGCACTCATGTTACTATCCTCCAGCATGAGTCGGTGCCTTCAGGAGAGGAGGAGAGACAATGGAAGTAGAAAAATAAACAAAATGAAATGCTTGGATGAAATAAAAATATGATAGAAAGAAAACAATGGAGAAAGTGGATGTAAATCAGATAACATGATTCAGACATTATTAAATGGCTATGGTGATGGTTAGTTGAGGATCATTAGGAAGCCTTCTTGGCATCAAACATGAAAGACTGAGACAATCCCCGAGTGTGCTTTAGTGCTAGTAATGAGCTTGTAACCTGAACTCTATAACACAGCAAAGTACAACACAAACAACAACCTATTCGTTTAGGCCTGGAATATGAGAGGGACAGTGGGTATTACAGTGTTCCCAGGTGAGAATCAGATAACTTATTGATCTTTTAATTCAGCAGCTTTCAGTAGCTGCATAAATGTGCAGCCCTACTGCAGGATTCACTTGGCCAAGAGATTACAATAGAAAATGGAGCTGAAGTGGAAGCAGAGAGTAAAACCTGACACACAGATTATACAACATTCAAGCCAAAGGTCATTTGCACATTTCATAGTAATGCACTTTCAAATCCTTTCTCGGGTAGCTTTGGTTAGTTTATGTTTCCACAACTTGTCAAGAGGAGTTTCAGGGATTAGATGATGCCAAATGTATCCATTAATTCTCGGAATATGAGATTTTTTTTTCCGAACTCCACATTACTAGTAAATTATAGATATAAAAGCAGAATGTGTGCTGCATCTGAATTGTTGAATTCAAAATCAGGTGAAAGGAAAAATCATTGCCACAGATCATGATTCAGATAAAAGAGTGACTTTAAATTGAAAACCTTTCTGTATTTTAAATTTACATTCAGAAACATTAAAATATACACAACCCAATATTAAAGATGATGAAACTAAAAAACAGAAATGTAAATCAATAATAATTTATTCTCCTAATCCTTTAATTCTATTAACAGATATATTTTATTTATATATCATATATAGATAAAAAATCTTGCAAAACCATATACTGTATTATATAGGTGGTCAAATAATTTAAAATGTATTGGTTTCCTAGAAGTTCTCTGGAGCAGGGGATAGGATAGTACAGATTTTTAGTTTGGGGTTGAGTGACTAAATGTCACAAAGAACCAGTTGTGCTATGAGTCACAAAGAAGGTTTAAGTTCTGAAAGAACGGGTTCATTTGTTTTTACCTGTATACTTTCAATGATCAGCTTACCCCACATGTAAGCAAGCATTAATAATAATAATAATAATAATAATAATAATAATAATAATAATAATAATGGGTTTGGGAAAGCACTTCTTCAAGTTATCAAAGCTTCTCAAAGTGCTTCCTCGATATATTGTAAAGTAGATTGTCTGTATATTTTGTGGGCTAACTAGGTTTGAGATCCACCATGCAGGGTCATGATTTTCTGGTGGTTATTGCAAGAATTTTTATCTTTGCCTGAATATGGAGAATTTTGAGGAATGGATTAAAATGTGATTTAGCATAATTTAAAATGTAATCTGGATTTAGAGGAAAGAGCTGTTGCCAACAATTTGTAATTGCTTTCAGTTGGCAAATTGAAACAGGTATGGGGAGCTCAGCAGCTGTAGTATTGGTGGAGGAGTAGCGGCAGCAGAAATTGGTAAAGGCTACCAGCAACAACACAGAGAGGTACAGCGGGGCAGGTCAAAGATACCCGAGAAGAAGGCTGTTATGGAACACTCAGCATTTATTTTGACGTGATGGAGGAGCAGTATGTCAAGGGTTTAAGATTGCCCAAGGAGGTCATTACAGAGTAATGAAATCTCATCAGCACTGATATGACACTGTGGAGTATTATGAAAGCTAACAGTGGAGGTGAAGATGGATGACAATGACCTTAAATTTCTTTGAGTCTGGATCCTTTTAAAGCTTGGACTGAATTGTTCATTGAACAAATGTAAAGTTGCTTGCAATATTTGGAAGGATCTAATGTATGTAATATACAGTAGTTACAAACAGTATCAGGCTTTCCTCCACACTCTTTGTACCATCAAGAGTTTTATATGTGGTTGCCTGTGTATTAAGATGCTAATCTATGATCTTCTGTGGCTAAGTGGCTCAAAGTATTGCTTACGTTTGTCGCTAATAGGTAATTAAGAAGTGAGTTTAAGGGATTTAATGCCAGATAAATACAGAAAGAATATTAATGCCCACAAGGTAGAAAATTATCTATAATATGGCTGGGTTAAAGAAATGAGTTATAAATTGAAGTGTGAAAGCTGAAGTGACCATAGTAGAGTAAAAGAGAAACAGAGCGATGAGCCATTGCAAATAAATCAACATTATGCATGGTATTAATGATACCACATTATTGTCTCAAAGAGAAGGTATAATGCTTGGCTTTTATGAAGCTGTTGAATTGAATGTGGAAATCACATTCTTTCCCACATTTCCATACTTCACCTACTTGGAGAAATCAAGTTGAATACATGTGATAGATGTTTGGTGAAAAAAAGAAACTTGATGCTTCATAGTAAGAAAGGAAATTTGCCTATGGCAGTACTTGATTGGACCTAGTCCCATTGCTAGAATGATTGCAGATACACATTCTATTGCATTATTTTGATCTCTTTTTTTTTACATTCATTGATCTGTGGATTATATTATTTCTATTAATATTAGTTAAGTTATAAATCATAGTAGTGATTACTTGCGTGGACATCCAAGAAAGTACATTCAAACCACTACATGTAGTTTATTATACTGAATATATGTCAATTGATTGATAGAGTAACAAACAAGAATGTGCCGCTTTCTTGACAGTAATTATTTATCTGCCCTCAGATGAATGTACAAGGATGCTGTGGGCTGGGCTACAAGGCACAGGAAGTCATTAGAAGCTGGTGACCTTTGCATCTAAGGACATGACACAGAGGCTGTTGTGGTTCTGTTCAGAGCTGACCTCTGCAACCACATTTGTGCAAATTGACTGTATATTTTTTAAAAGATCAATAGTACAAGGAGAAAAAAATAGAAATGTGATACTAATGGACGCAGAATTAAGGTGCTGGATCAAGGGGCTAAAACTCATATTAATATGCGTAATCAAGGCCACAGCACTGTGCTATGAAAGGGTAACAGGTCACTGTCACAGCTCAACCATACCTAATGGAAGTTTATTGACTGGACACTGCAAAACCACAGAGAATATTACATATCACCTTGTACTATGGAGTCACTGGGCTTATAGATTTCTGTGTTTCAGCAGTTTGAGCTGGAAATCTTTCTTTTTTTCCCCTGCCAGGATCAATAATTTGTTTTAGCAGAACATTATCACCAACATTAAAAACAGCATTTTCTCTTGAGGTTTTAGAATGTGAGAGATTTTATTTGTTTTATAAATTGACTGAAAAACTGGAGAAAAAGTGCTGAGACACTTGATATTCGACAGATACCCTCAGCTTTCAAATTTCCATTCAATGGTAACTTATGACTATTAAATCTATGAAGACAATTCTCTATTTACTGTTCGTTTCACAATAACATCTTATTGTGCCACAATAACAAGTGAGCTTGTTCACCAGGGTGATATTTTTATTCTATAGGTGGATTAATGTTATTGAAAGTATCATTAGGGTCTAAGTTTGGGTTGTGTTCAGAATCTATGTTCGTAATCTGTAGGTCGGATAAACCATGTGCAAATCTCTGTGTATCGAAGGAAGCATAGGTGGCCTTAATCAAGTAAAATCAATGGAAAGGCATACAGGTAATTCTGTTATCTTTCTACACTAGTTGTTAATTGTATGATTGATGGCATCTGGCTGCATTTGCGCATGATTGATCCAACCCACAAATTGTGCAAATTAATATACAGCATATAAATTGTAATTTGCATCCATTTCATATGTACCTGCATTCTGCTGATGTTCTAAATTTATTGAGGATCGAAATCTTTTCATCGGTAGAGGAGCAACTTAGAGTCTGATCGATACTACTACCGGTGTGCCCTTATCATCACTGACTGGGCCACTGACTGTTATATAATATAGTGTTGATAGCACTCAATAAGTTGCCCGTATCTTTTTCTCTTCACTGAAACTCAGCACCCAGATAACAGGTGGAACAGAATAAGATTATCCTTTGAAGTACAGTATTACTGATCAAGGTTAGTAAATATAACAGAGAAATAAAAGTATAACCTCAAAGAAATTGTAGTGTGTATTTTGGATCTGATCAGTTAAACATATATGCAAAGCATAAAGCCTCAGTGGTTTAAAAAGGAAAATAAATATTATAGGTAGGAGATCACATAAGGATATATGACCTTATACAACAACAAAATTGCATTTGTATAGAGAAGAATTATAATTCCAATGCAGCAAGTTGCTCACCTTAGTCATGAAATTATAATAATCCTAGCATTTGGTATTGCGTCAAAACATCTCACAGCATTTAATCGTTGTTTCTGTGAAGTGCAATGCTTGTGTATTTGTAATTAAACATGGCAGCCAGTTTTCCCATAGCAAGGAAGAAGGTAGCAATTAATTGAGCTATTCTATTGCACCTACTGCCATCAGGGACAGCATGGTAGGCACCTCAGGCACCTGTGGATCAAGGACTGCATGGAAGGTGCCTAGAGCATATCTCTTGGTTTCTCTTGGGTCCACATTGCAAGAAATAGAGGAGAAGAAGTGGAGAAGTCAAAGGCCCTTTGGTCCATTTGGTCTCACCCATCTAAAATATATTTCCATGTTTTCATCACAATATCAATCTACTTTTGTTTTAATGAGTTCAATAACCAAACTCAACCAACCTCCCCTTCAATTGTTTTCTATTGATAATTACCCTCTGAGTAAATAAATACTTCTTGGTGTATGTCTTGGAATTATCCTTTGTAACTCTAAACCTATGTCCTCTTGTTCTAATAATGATTACACAAAGAGAAGTGCAAGACCTGTCAGTCACTCTGAAGAGTATAGATGTAAGAAATATATGCAGTTTTAGACTCTGCTTTATTTGCTATTCTGGGATCCTCAGAGGTCCTGTAAAGGACAATGGTGAGTGAGGAGACAAATCCGTTCTTGGTTGTCCTTTTAAACCCATTGTTACATTACTTTATGGCAAAATTAATAGACCACAGTGGAAGCAAAAATAATAACAATCACATCACTTTATATTGGTCTAGGTTAAACATTACTTGTGGCAAATATGTGATCAGTGGAGAGCGACAACAACTTGCATTATGTAGAGCTTTCACATAAGCATTCTCTTGAAATCTTGAAGCATTTCACAAAAGGAGAATAATTTGAAATGGCATGAATATTGCCAGGCAGACAAATGCTAATTCACATCAGCACTGTCCCGCACACCACAAGACAAGTAGCTGATTCATCTAATTATTTTGGGTGAATCAATGATTCATATTAAGTTCAAACTCCATAATAATCATTTACACATGTTGATATTTTATAGCACTTCACTAGTTATTAAGTTTGCAGTGAATCAATGTCATAGCGTATCATGGTTGATTTGAAGCATGTTTCATTAAACACCAGTGCTGGATGTGTTGGGTATTTAACACTGAAATCAGAATAATAGAATTCATATTTACTGAGTAGCATCTTTCACTTCAGGACGACACCTCAAGGTGTTTCACACAGAGCTGGGAGGATTGGTGGTTGGGGGAGTGCAGGCAGCTGAAGAGGATGTAGGAGGATAATGTTTTAATGTGTTTAAAATGGGCGTTTAAAATGATACAACATTTAGAATTTAAGATTGAACATAATATCGGAAAATATAATGTAATTTTATTGGGAAAATCTGAATATTATTTATTTAAATGTACTACATCTTATTAATAATCACTATGTGCATACAATTTATTGGACTGACTTGGTTGTGTTTAATTAAAAAGTCCAAACAGCACTAGGAGTTACGCGGTTATCAATGTCTCTACTTGTTATAAATTATAAAATACCCTGGATACTTACATTAAATGTATCAACAGAAACATCAAACCTAATGATTAAATCAATGATAAGAAGGCAGCGCATGCTCTTTACCATGCAATTAGACATTGCTAATGTTTGGTATCAGATGTTTTACTTCAAGCTGCTCCATACCCAGTACAAAGGAGAAACCTAACTCCAGGCACCAGCATTGTAGACTTGTAATTGCAATGTTTCTTAGAAAGTTGATAATTACTGGTTTGCTGCTGCTTTTGCACTACTTCCTAATTCAAAAGGCAGTAGCGGCTCACTAGATTTCCCCCACCTCCGTAGAACACTGCCCACTGTAGACTATCCAGAATTCTGCAGCAACTGTCCTTTCCACAATAGGTTCTGTGAACCTATCACCCATCCTCACCCAGCTCTAATGTTTTCCTATTACCCGTGGGATTGAGATCAAGATACTCATTCTGCCCTTTAAATCCCTGCACGGTCTTTACCCATTCTACCTCTGCCACCTACTCAGACTCTATACCCCAGTCGCTCCCTCTGATCAGTGGGCACCAGCTTGCGTCACATCCCCTTCCCCACCCAAACACCCACCAACCAATGGCAGACCTCATCATGTGGACACAAATTCACATTCTATTTCTCTGTGCCACAGTGTATCAGTAACACAATCGCTGAATACAGTAGTTGTCACCCTATATTAGATATTTGTTAAATTCTCAGTTTAAATAAACACGAAAGGTATTGGAAGATATTCTGGTTCCTGGATAACTTTGTGAACCCTAAAGTCCTAGCTATATGATCTTTAACAAAGCATATGCAACATACCTTGTGTTAGTTTAGATGAGTTAGTAACACTATCAGCTCTGAATCAGAAGGTTGTGGGTTCCAGCCTCAGGACTTTGAGCTTAAATTATCTTAGAATAACACTCCAGTCCAGTGCTGGGAAGTACTGAATTGTTGGAGGTGCCGTCCTTCAGGTGTGATGTTAAACCAAGGTATATTCAAAGAACACAAGCAAAGTTTTAAAAGAAAGGGAGTTTTCCTAGTGTCCTGAGTAATACTCTCCTAGATAAAATTGGTAATTCATTTATAACTGGATAGAATATTACTGTACATAAATTAGCTGCTCTAGGTGTTTAACTGCAAATACAATTTAAATCTGATGAGACACTTTGTTCTTCCAATGTGAAAGTTGCTAATATTATTACAGATCTTTGCTAATACTGTAAAAATCTGTTTATCTGTGACCCAATCAACCGTAAGTTCCGTATAACCGGCACCGCAAAAAAAAGGTCCCCATTCGATTAACCGGAATTTATTCGGCACAATGTACTTAAAAAAAATTATTTGTAGTATTTTCGGCCGAATATCCGGCACGCGCTTTAACTAGCATTGGCCAGGTCCCGAGGTTGCTGGATAAACGGGCTTTTACTGTATATTAACAATAACAACAACTTGGATTTATATAGTATGCTTCATGTAGCTAGTGTCTCGGAGTATTTAATAGAATGTGGCCAAACTGGAAAATGATGGGAGGTGACTGAAAGTGTGGTCAAAGGTAAAGTCTGCAGTTATGATTTGAAGATGGCAAAGAGAGGATAAGATGGAGAGATTGAGGCTGATTTCCTGTACATAAGCTTTTTTTTTCACGTAGTAAAAGCTTTTATTCAATTTACTTACTTTTTGTCTATCCCAGGTTTAGAATTCAGTCAATAAATGCATTACAATAGCAATTTTTATCAGAAGATTACTCGCATAAATAATATAGAAAAAAAACTTGACCTATAGTTCAATGTGGTGCATTAGTTTTGCTGATCAAAGTCCTTCAAAAATAAAATTTGACTTCAATGGCCATTTGAAATTACACATAATATCACAAGATTTCAGAGAATTATAGACATTTGCTGCACAGGAGGCCATTCAATCCATTGAGTCCTGCACTGGCTCTCAGATGATATACTGTATTAATTCAATCCCTGCTTATTCTCACACTCCTTCAATGCTCTATCTTTCTTTGTAATGTTGTGTATATACATATACACACAGTATATTCTGTGAAGCTGTTTAAAAAATCATGCAGTTGGTAAAAAAAGTGCTATATCAAATGCAAGTATTTTTATTTTTAAGTGCTGTTTTCTGTTGAAAATTATAATTTAGATGCTTGCTCTTGGTCTTTGCACAACTTAAAGCATGTAGAATAAAAATTTTCAGCCACCAATATGTGCAGTCAGAGTTTGACATAGGTCTTTATATTCAGGTTTCATTGGTCATTATACAGAATTGTTAGTGTATGGAATGCCCTGCAAGGTGTAATGATCGAGACAAGATCCATCTTAGCTTTCAGGCAAGAATTAGACCCATATCTAAAAAATAATAATTTGCAGGGGTATGGGGAGAACCATCAGCAACTCCTTCAGGGCAATGAACAATGTTCACAACTTCTTGAAAAAAAGTATTACTAAAAGTGTAGAACAATATTTATAACATTATGCATTGTGTGTCTGAGCAAGAAGAAAATAATACATTTATCTATGTGCATATTGTAAGTAAAGTGTTGTTCATACCAATCTGTGGAGATCAGACCAGATAGGAAGAGAGAGGATACTGCAGATAGGCTGAGCAATTGGATCAACTATTCTTATTCCATCTGAACTGAGCAACACAAAAACTAATTTATTTTATCTTCATGATTTTGTGAAAAGCAACAATCTGTTCTCTTTAAAGCTTCAGAGATGTCCAAGCACTCATTATTAGTCATTTAATTTTAATATAATTTCACTCCTCACTCATATTCCTAACCAGCCCTCTGCTAACTATCATTCACAGTATTAGCATACTTCACTCTGGTCAATTCCTTAAATTGTCTGTGGCTGTTAATATGGGTTAGGATAAATGTTTAAGATTCAATGAATAATTTCCTGCCTACCAATAAAATGGTTTCCCATGGGCTTACAAACCTTTTGGCACACGACCTTTGACAAATGGATTTTGGATTATACAGAATGTCATATACAGTACTATAGTTAGTGCTGCTGCAATGCCAAGGTTGTCAGAAAGAGATATTTATTTTGACTTGATACATGTCAATAGCTTGGAGTAACTGTTACAACATATTTAACAGCTACGTGATCATTTAACGTGATGCTCATTCTCCACTTGCCGTGAAATGAAGATAGCTTTTTAATTTAAATAAATGACTGTTCTGTTCAGTGTCGTGTATAATACCTTGAATAATAGTTGGGAAAATAATTCAGGACACATCCAGATTTTTCATTGCTCCTATAGATGGTATTGTACAAAATTTACTTTCTAGTCTTGTTTTCCACAACATTACGGTGATCAGTGAATTTGAAGGAGCATGAATCGTAGAATCATAGAATCTTATGGCACAAAAGGAGGCCATTTGGCCCATCAAGTCTGTGCCGGCTCTTTAAAAAGACATTGTAATCCCACTTCCCAGCTCTCTCCCCATAACCGCGCAAACCTGTCCTACCCATGAAGTGCCCTTGCAAATCAGGTGTTCAATTCTGACTGATGATGTCTCATACACTTGAAATCAACAAACAAACATTAAACTGAATAACAACAAAAAACTACTATAAAAGTCTGCATCTCAAAGATTTCATCAAAACACATTTCTAGAGCTTAAGATTTACAAGTCCACCCTGAAAGATAAAAACATTATTTTAGTTTTGTTATTTGGCATATTGGTAACACTCTCACCCCTGAATCAGAAGTTATGGGTTCAAGCTCCATAGCGGGACATTGAATCATATAGCCTAAGATGACATTCCAATGCAGTGCAGGGATGTGTTACATTGGCAGAAGTGCCATCATTAGGATAAGACGTTACACCAAATTCCCATCTGATATTTAGGTGGATGTTAAAGATTCCACGGCACTATGTGAAAAGAGAAGGAAGTTTCGTTAGTGTCCTTGGCCAACAATCCCCCAAATAAAATTAGTTACTCTCTCCATGGCTGTTCGCGGGACGTTGCTGTAGGAAACTGGGTGTCACATTTTGTCCGCAAAATACAGCATCACTACACTTCACAGTACATCCTGTGAAGTGCTATGATATGTCTCAACAATGTGATAAGATATAGCAAATGGAAGGATTATTATTTTTAATTATAATGTTTGGTGAGGATTATAATAGTTGGAGGGATTATTAGCTCTTTGGTAATATATTAAATTAACTAATATTTCACACTATTAGATATATGGAAATTTCCTTGCATACATTGCATATATATGGTGGGTTCTCAGTCTGTTTTGAATACACTTAAGCAATGAGGATAGATTTTCTCAAGTTTTTGACACCTGGCTGATCAAGTCTGGAAACCCACTGTTTGGCTGATCTCACGTGTAAGGTATACAGAAGCCTCAGTGATTCCCAATCATACTGAGTGAAACATTAATCATTGTGAACAATGGAACCCAAAGCAAGTGGCCTTGGCTAGTAGTAATGATGTGTACATTCCAGAAACTATTGACACCCTCATTAAAGTTTATGCTAAATTAATCAGTGTAGCACAGAAGAATAAAACAATTTGTTGATATAATATTAAAATGTTACAAAGTAAGAAAGAGGATTGGATGGTGCAGTGAGTTACTGTACTTTGCTCTCGCCTCTGATTTGATTATCTCCTATTGATCAAATATACGTGTTTTCTGCCGCTATGAGTGTCATCCATGAAGCAAACATAGGGAGGGAATCAACATAGATACTACTGAGTATAGGCCTATGGCACAAGACTACAGTTAATTTTGCACTTTTGTTAATCTCACCCAGAGTGGCCTCAGGGGTGAGAAATAGTAAAGTGTCACATGGATGCAGCAGAAAGTGGCTTTCTAAGGTTTAGCTAATCTACATTGCTAGGTTGGAGTATAGGGACTGTCACCTTTGTTGGCTGTACTGTAACTAATCTGCGAGTGCTTAATATGTAATGTGGGAAGGTTTATGTAAAGAAAAGGAGTAAAGTCCATCTTATATTGTTGAAATGTAAGAATTTTCTTCTTAGGGTCTTGGCTCCATTCCAAGGTGGAACCCTACCGTGATGCCCTTGAAGTTAACACCTGACATGCAGTCAATGAGAAGGCAGCTTTAATAACATCCATTTCACACTTTTTAATTACCTGAAAGAAGGGTGATTGTATGCATAGTTGAAGAGGAGGGTCTTGAGATGGGTCTTGAAGGAGGCAAGGGAGGGGCAGGGGGACGAGGCAGAGGAACTGTGGGAGGAAGTTCCAGAGGGCGGAGGCAGAATTGCTGAAGGACTTCCCACTAATGGTGTGGTGGGTGAGGTAGGGCAACATGAAGCCTGCTGAGCAAAGTCTGGTTGGTAGGGAGTTAGGAAGATGCAGAGTTAGGGGAGAGCAAGGCCATGGCAGGCTTTCAAGGTGAGCACCAGGATCTTGAATTCTATCCTTTGTGTGAAGGGAAGCCAGTGGAGTTGGATGAAGTAGGAGATGATAGGGCCACAGAACCTCTAACAAAATCTAATTTCTGATAACTGAAATACCTATATAATACAATTTTACATCTTCTGGTCTGAGAAATTTTATTTTATCTCTAATCATTCTGACCTCCAAACATCTCAATCTTGTGGCCAGTGTTCCCTTTAATTCCCTGTGTCGTATCTTTTGCCACAAGCCTCTTGTGTGGTACTTTATCGAAGTGTTTCGAAACACTCATATTGTACCACATACACTGCTTTCTTTTAACTATCCTCTATTATATCTTCAAACAATCACTTTTTCAAACTATCCAATTGACCCATTTCCAGTGAACAAAGGTTTCAAAGCTAATGTTTTTAAAATAAAAATACTAATTTATTTCTGTTATCTGGAACTTATTGCCTAGCAGTTTGACACTAAGAACTTTGCTTTTTTCAAACCTGCATATCTTTGCCCCCTTTATCTCTGTGGTCTTCTGTAGGCTTACTCCCCTGCCTGCTCCCTCTGCTTTACCAACTCTGGCTTGTTCCAAGCCAACCTCAGTTTCAATGCTCAAGCCTTCAGCTACTCAGCCCCAGTTCTGTGGAACACTCTCCCAAGATCCTTCCATCTCGCACCCACCCTTTCCACTTTCAAAACCTTTCCAAAAACTTGGATTTGCTTGCACCTTCAGTCATCTGCCTCTTAACGTTTTCCTCCCTTAGGCTCACTTGCCATCTCTATAAAGCACCTTTGGATATTGAATTATATAAAAAGTCCCTATATATAAGTGCTAGTTATTGTTTTTATAAGACATTTATCACTGGTATTAATATATCACAGTTTGTAATTTTTCCCCTCAATGTTTTCAAAACTGAGATTGATGGAAACAAAGAAATGGGTATCTTGTGATGTGATAACAAATATTTTGTATGTTTCTTCTCCACAGTGTATATTTCCACTACTTTTCAATTTCTCCTGAACTGGTGAAACCAATCAAGGGTGTTGATGAAAAACATAGAGACAATTGATGCAATGAGTCTGCGCCTGACAGCACTACTGAAGCCAGGAGCAACATTTAATACAGAATCCCACATGCAGAAGTTGGAGGCAAAGAACACCACTGTAGTTAGATGCTCGCACAATGTCAGTAATTGTGGTGCACTTGATGTAAACCTAACAGACACTGATAAAGATGGTTGACACAAGACTGAATGACTGAAGAGCTGCCATAAAGGGAATGAAACAGTTTCAGTTCCACTCATCTTTACGGAAGATCCCCAGCCCTTAGGGAAATGACTGGAGCCAATGAAAACAACTTGTACTTCCGAAGGCCTTGTGTGCATGTGGTTATTTTGATATAGAAAAAATGTAGGTAACATAATGAATGGACTCACTGTTACAGTCGCCCAGAATACGGTATAGAAACTAAGGCATATCTGGCAGCAATCTCAAAGCTTTAATGTGATTTTAGGATGCAGATGTAATCTGATCATCAAACAATGTTTACCTAACCTCACACTCTGGTATTCTTCAGTCTCTTTGTAATGGTTCAAACTCAATTCAAAACATGAAATGTAATCAAATAAACATAATTATTATTTTGAGTTTGATCATTTTTTTTTACAAAAGGCACATCTCATGTAGGTGCTCTCTTTTAAATGTTATCTATTCTTATGTTCCTTATATCAAAGCAAAAGATGATCAAACTTGACAGCCTGTATGACATTTTATACTTGAATTACCCAGTTAAAAATCAATTCACCTGAAATATATTTGAAGGTTACTTTAAAATTATAGCATTTATCTATGTAATATCTTATGTGCGTCAAGTACATATGGGTCATTCAATAAGCATTGATAATGTAAAATTTTTCATCCAGAAATAAGTATATTTCTGTATCTCTAAAAAATAGCATTGAGTTGAAGATGTGCTATGAAATGGGTAGAACTTCTTCCAAAGTCTATCATAATAAAATAATAATAATAATTCTTGCATTTGATATAGTGCTTTTCACATCTTATCGATGTCCCAAAGCACTTCACAGAATAAACTGTAAACTTAATTGACTGTATATTTGTGGGCAAATCACGGCAGCCAATTGTGCACAGCAATGTCCCAGAAATAGTTGTGGATTGAAATCACCAATTTTATTGTTGTGTTTTTTTTGGGGGTCGGATTATTATTAAGCATGTAGAGTAAGGAAACTTGCCTAAGGTTTCGCCCTGACCTGCTTGGACTCGAACACAGGTCTCCCCAGCTTGCAAGACAAGTGCTCTAATCACTAAGCCACAGGAGCTCCACAAATACTTTGGAGTCATATAGCTCAGTGGTTAGAGCATTCGCCTTATAAACATAAGACCTGTGTTTGAATCCAGGCAGGTCAGGGTGAAACTTTGGGCAAGTTTCCTTACTCCACACGCCTAATAATAATCCATTTAAAAAAACAATAATAAAATTGGTTATTTCAATCCACCAAATGGATTTGTGGGACTGCTGCACAATTGGCTACAACAACAACAACAAATTACACTTATAAAGCGCCTTTCACGTCAGGAGGACGTCCCAAGGCGCTGCACAGGAGGCGTGTGACCCGAGCTGGGAGGGGAGTGTACGGGAAGGGGTGAAACAAGCAGGGGAGGTCGAAGAATTCGGGGTGGAACAAAAGGCATGGTCAAAGAGGAAAGTCTTCAAACTGGCCTTGAAAGAGGAAAGGGAAGAAACGAGACGGAGGGATTGGGGGTTGGAATTCCATAGGGTCGGAGCAGAAAAACTGAAGGCCCGGCCTCCGATGGTGGGGCGGTTCGGGCGGGGGGCTTGGAGCAGGCCAAGTCCTGCTGAACGGAGGGTCCGGGTGGGCTTGTAGGGGGAGAGTAAATTGATTAAATATGGCGGGGCAAGGCCATGTAAGGCCTTGAAGGTGAGGACGAGAATCTTGAACTCGATCCTCTGGAGGATGGGGAGCCAGTGGAGACGGGCGAGGGTGGGAGTTATGTGGTCGCGGAGGCGGGTGCGGGATAGTACACGGGCTGCAGAGTTTTGGATGACCTGCAGCCTGTGAATGGAGGAACTGGGGAGGCCGACGAGGAGAGAGTTTCCGTAGTCCAGCCTTGAGGTGATGTACGTGTGCACGAGTGTTTCGGTAGCGTGGGGGGTAAGATAATTGCGGAGCCTGGCAACGTTGCGCAGGTGGAAGTAAGCGGTGCCGGTCAAGGCACGGATGTGGGGGAGGAAGGAGAGTTTTTGGTCGAACGTGATGCTGAGGTTCCTGACTGGCTTTATGAGGTGGAGAGTACAGCCTTGGATGTTGAGGCTGGCAGCGCCCGATGTGCGGAGGCACTGGCTTGAGCCGATCAGGAGGGCCTCGGTCTTACTCACGTTCAATTGGAGGAAGTTGTCCCTCGTCCAGGACTCAATGTCGGACAGACATGCTGTCAGAACATCGATGTTCGGGGTTGAGGGATGAGGCAGAAAGATACAACTGGGTGTCGTCCGCATACATGTGGAAATTTACCCCGTGTTTGCGGATGACATCGCCCAGAGGGAGCGTATAAATGGTGAAAAGGAGGGGGCCGAGGACAGAGCCCTGAGGGACGCCGTGAGAAACTGTGCGGGGGTTTGAGGAAAAACCATTGGAAGATACAAAGTGTAGGCGGTGGGTCAGGTAGGAATGGAACCAGTCAAGGACTGTGCCTGTGACTGCTGTGTTTCGCCCACTAATATACAGTCAAATCACTTTACAGTATATTTTGTGAAGTGCTTTGAAATGTCTAGAGCACGTGAAAAAGCGCTATATCAAATGCAAGGATTATTATTATTGTACTTTATTAACTTAGCTTTTCAGAGTATGCAGAATTCGGCAAGTTTTAACTTAGAAGCCCACTTTATATTTCTCTTAAAAGAAACTTACAGAAAACTAGCTTCAAATTAAAGACTGTGTTGAACAATTTGATAAACACTATACGTCCTGAAATGCTATGTTCAAATTTCAAACCCCATTAACAAACAGTGAAGGCTGTGATCTGGCAGCTAGAGTCTGGTTCTGAGTATCCACCTTCTATCCCTTCACTGCCTTTACCATTCACAACAGTGTTCGGAGCATCCTATTTGTTCTGCTTTCCCACGTAATGTTAATTGCAGAAAACTTTGTAAAATAGCTACATTAATTCTCTACACAAATCCCTCCACGTCTCTCCCTTTCTGCTTTCAAAATCTGTTTAAAATCACATCTATTTGACCATACTTTAACAAAAAACAACCCTTGTATTTGATATGGCACTTTATGTCGTTGAGATGTCTTAACGCACATCACAAATATACTGTGAACTGTAGTGACTGTATATTTTGTAGACAAAATGCTACAAATTGTGCATAGCAGTGTCCCACAAACAGTCGTGTATTTAGCAACCAAACCATTTTTTTAGGAGATTGTCACTCCCGGAAAATGATCTGTTAATCAACTAACTAGTGGGTTCCTACTACTGCAAGGTAAACAGAGGCATGTGGAGAAAGGAAACGTGCCTAAGGTTTTACCCCACCGAGGAATTGAATCTGAATCTTCTCAATTACAAGTCGAGCCTGCTAACCATTACGTTACAGATCATATCAGTAATAATAATACTTTGATGACCTCCTGCAAAACCCACCTCTCCCTATTTTCCACCTTGCTGCAGCTCTCACTACGTCTCTGTAAAGTGTTTGACTTAAGACATTGAGACTTTGAAGCATAGTTCTGTGTAAAATCCATTAACTAAGGGCAAATTCATGTTGTTTTTAAATTATTTTCCTGCAGCTGGAAGCCAAAATAAGTATTTTGTCATAATTTATTATGTTTAAGGCTGTAATGGTGATGTTTTAAGTTCTAATACTATTACAAGATGTACAAGACTAACGTATTTTTATCCTGGTGCGTCAGCAACAATGCAGATCATAAAATCATAGAAATTACACCTAAACAGAAGGCCATTCGGTTCAGTGAAGCGAATGTTTCAGTCAAAATCTAATGCAAGTGGCAGGTTTGTTAAAGCAGTGGAATTAATGGTATTTTTGTTCACAGCACTAATACTGTACACAGGGTCTCATTTTCTATTTGCTGTCAGCAGCACACTACAGTGTGAATACATTTATGCTAGATTACATGACAAATATAAGAGCTGTAATTGCTTGAATTGCTTTCAAGCTCCCGATGATATTTTGGCATTAGTGTACATTGCAGAAGAAAGTGAATGAGCACATAACCTATTGGTTGTTCAAAGGGATCATTCATCCCTCTTCAATGAGAAGTTAAACTTCTTCAAAAACAATTATCTAAATTCTAAGCAGTGGTGGATCAGGCTTACAGTGTCGTAGTAAATCTGATTTTGGTAGTCGGGTATGGAAATGGTGTAATAACGCTTTAGATATGTTTCTTCCAAGGTGTAATTGTGCAAGCCACCAGGGTACTGTCCGTGCATCTCCAAATATTGACCCATCAGCTTCAGTGCACAATTTTAGATTTTAGTTTGCTGCTGTCCACGTATGTGCAGATGCCTAAATGGAGGAAATTACTGCAACATATCTTGCTCTTCAACAATAACCAACCTAAATGACATAAATCAATTTAAACTTATTTTAAGGTATTTTGTTTAGGTGTTTGTTTGAATTGCTTGTCTGTGGCATATCTTGATTATATAAAAGCAGAACTGCATCTTAAAGGATTTTAAGTGAAACATTAGGCGAAGGGATCGACTACTTAAACCACAATCCTAGCTACAGGTTAGGTCTGACACATTGTCCAGAAGCATTTTGCAAGAAACTGAAAATTATTTTGTGATAACAGTTTAAGTATAAATAAAATTCAGAGTGCCCTTTTGATTGTTAAAAGGTTGTGTTACCGATTATCAGAAGTAGTACACTAAAAAACAAATGTATTCTCATAAAATCAAGGAAGGTAGTTTCCATCATATGGTTTTCTGTTGTATTACATCAGCTCTGTTTTACAGATGCACAAAATTCTGAATTGGGTTGGTTGACATTTTTGGGAATTTTTAATTGCAGCTTGTAGCATTGAAACCTTGGGATCACATGAGAATCCTTAAATACATGAATTACAGGATCATTCCTCTTTATTTAAAGGCAGGAGAATGGTTTTAAATCACATTGCTGGACTATCATGATGTTTGACAAGAATACGAAAGCTGTCAAGAGTTCATGCTGTGCCATCATTGCTAAGTGAGAATTAAACACTTCAAATGGGTCTGTGGTGCATTTCTGATTGTCAGTGCAGATACATCAGTCAGAAAAACTCAGCAATTATAACTTAGCACTGTTTATCTCCAGTGAAACACATCAGACCAAAATGAAGAAACAGAATTAGTCCACTACCTCTGCTGGATGAATTAGACAAATTATGGTAGTTCAAGCACCTACCAATGGGTGGATTCTTCAGACTATGTGATAATGATTGTTCATTCAATTAAAATCAAATTTTATTGTTACATTTGTTCCTATGAGAGGTCAAAACATGTTTTCCAAAAGAGATTAGTGAATAATGAAACCAGTTTGGTTGGCAGATATGTATTACACAAAGTCTCTGCTGTGAAGTGCTGCAGTTCTGGTCGACGACAATAATATTATAATAATAATCCTTGCATTTGATATAGCACTTTTCACATAGCCTAGATATCTCAAAGTGCTTCACAGGATATACTGTAAAGTGAATTTACAGTGTGGGCAAAATGTGGAAGCCAATTGCACATAGTAGTGTTCCACAAACAGTAGTGGATTGAAACTACCAATTTTCTTAATTTTTTTTTAGGGATTATGATCAGGTGTGTGGAGTAAGGAATCTTGCCGAAGGTCTTGTCCTGACCTGCCTGGAATTGAACACAGGTCTCTCGCTCCTAAGGTGAGTGCTCTAACCACTGAGCTACAGTACTCCATGTGTTCATGTCAGATCATATCAGAAAGAACTCCCTATAGATTGGCCTGCTATACATCTGTTTACTTGCAGAGTTTAATATTTACAAATCCTTTTGGAAGTATTAGAGATAGTTTTCTAGAACATTATGCTGTGGAACCAACTAGGGAGCAGGCTATCCAAGATCTTGCATTATGTAACGAAGGAGGGCTAATCAGTAATCTGGAAGTTAAAGCTCCTCTGGTGCAGAGTGACCATAATATGATGGAATTTAACATTAAGTTTGAGAGTGATGAGGCTAAGTCTGAAACAAGGGTCTCAAACTTAAATAAAGCCAACTTTGTAGGTATGAAGGACGACTTGGCTAAAATATACTGGGAAATTAGATTAAAAGATATGATAGCAAACATTCAAAGATATAAAATGCAATTCCCAGCGAACATATATTCCCTTGAAAAATAAACAGACTAATGGTAGTGAGGAACTTAAAGAAATTAATATCAGTAAAGAATTAGTACTAGAGAAATTGATGGGACTAAAAAACTGTTAAATCCAATGGACCTGGTGGTCTGCATCCCAGGGTTTTATAAGAGGTGGCTGCAGAGATAGTGGATGGATTGTTTTTGATTTTCCAAAATTCACTAGATTCTGGAACAATTCCCATTGATTGGGAGGTCTCAAGTGTAACACCACTACTTAAAAAGTGTGGGAGAGATAAAAGGGGGAACTATAGACCAATTAGCCTGACATCGATGGTAGGGAGTATTCTACAATCTATAATTAGGGACATTGTTATGGGTACTTAGAAAGTTATAATATGATTAGGCAGAGTCAACACAGCTTTATGAAAGGGAAATGATGTCTAACAAATCGCATAGAGGTTTTGAAGATGTAACGAGCTGGTTAGATGTGGGGGGAGAGCAGTGATCATAGTGTATTTGGATTTTCAGAAAGCAATCAACAAGATGCCACATAGAAGGGTGTTATATAAGATCAGGGCTCATGGAACTAAGGGTAATATATTAGAATGGTTTGAAGAGTGATTAACAGGTGGAAAACAAAGAGTAGATGTTAAAAGGGCTGAGACCCTACAGGGGGAACATCAGAAGCTTGGGAAAAAGTTAAAGAGCAAGACCTCAATGGTAGTGATCTCAAGATTACTCCCAATGCCTTGTGCAAGTGAATACCGAAACAGGAGGATCAAAAATATGAACGTCTAACTGGAGAAATGGTGCAGGAAGGAGGGCATTTGGTTTCTAAACCACTGGGACCATTTCTAGGGCAGATTAAGCCAGTTTTGGAGTGCATGTGTGTAAATGCACGGAGGGTGACCAATAAGCTTCATGAGCTGTAGGCTCGAGTTATCACATGGAGTTATCATGTAGTGGCAATAACGGAGACTTGGCTGAAGCAAGGACAGGAATGGGAGCTGAATATTCCTGGCTACAATGTTTTCAGGAGGGATAGGGAATGGAAAAAGGAGGAAGGGTGACAATACTCATTAGGGACATAGTCACAGTCCTGGAAAAGGATAATTTGTGAGAAGGTCCAAAAACTGAATCTATTTGGTTAGAGTTAAGAAGCAGAAAAAGAGCTGTTACTCTGTTAGGTATTTACTATGTAGACCATCAAATAGTGGGAAGGAATAGATGAGCGAATCTGCAAGCAGATTTCAGAGAGATGCAAAACTAGGTAAAGATCCTCAACTGGAAATGGGCCAATTTCAGTAAGCTAAAAATGGAATTGGCCAAGATAGATTGGAAAGGAAGATTGGCAGTTAGGCAGCAAACAAATAATAGGAGGAGATAGTTCAGGAATGGAGTAAATACATTCCCACAAACAACACCAACAAAATTACACTTGGATTTCACATCAGGAGGACATTGCCCAGGCACTGAGAGGAAAGGTAGGGTGGTCAAACCTCCCTGGATGACTAAGGAAATTGGGATTCAAATAAAACTGAAAAAGGAGGTTTATGAGAAATGTGAAAAGGGGAATAAGAGGGGTGAAGGGATTGTACGAGAAAAAATTAGCAGGAAATATAAAAAGGAACCCAATGGTATTTTATAAGTATATAAAGAATAAAAGGTTAGTCAAAGGTAGGGTGGATCCAATTAGGGACCCAAGTGGAATTCTTCTTGTTGAGGCAGAGGGCAGGGCCAATGTACTTTGAATGCTTCACATCTGTCTTCACAAAAGAAGACAATGTAACCAATGCCATAGTATCACAAGTGTGTGAACAGAAATTGAATATGATAAAAATCAATGGAAAGGAGGTAGTAAAAATTATGTCAATGCTCAGCATAGATAAGTCACCTGGTCTAGATGTGATGCATCCTAGGTTACTGAGGGAAATAAGGGTGAAAATAGTGGAGGCTGTGGCCACAATCTTTCAATCCTCTTTGGACACTGGAGTGGTGCTAGAGGACTGGAGGGTTGCAAATGTTACTCCACTGTACAAAAAGGGGCAGAAGGATAAAGCTGACAACTACAGGCCAATCAGCCTAACATCAGTAGTAGGAAAACTTCTGGAGACTACAATCCGGGACAATATAAATTCTCACTTAGAAAAATATGGTTTAATAAAGAACAGTCAACATGGATTTGTTAAAGGCAGATCGTGTCTAACAAACTTAATAGAATTTTTTGATGAAATGACCTGAGGGGGTGGATGCAGGTAATGCAGTAGACGTAGTTTATCTAGATTTTCAAAAGACATTTGACAAAGTGCCGCATAAGAGACTTCTAAACAAAATAGAAGCCCATGGTATTAAAGGGACTGTGGCAACATGGATCTAGAACTGACTAAGAGACAGAAAACAGCGAGTGGCAGTGAACGGTTGCTTTTCTGACTGGAGGGAGGTGTGTAGTGGTGTCCCTCAGGGGTCAGTTTGGGGGACCTCTACTCCTTATTTATATAATAAATAAATAAATGATTTATATAAATGATCTGGACTTGGATATAGAAAGCACCATTTCCAAATTTTCAGATGATACTAAGGTAGGAAATGTAGTAAATGATGAGCAGGATAGCACCAAGCTCCAAGAGGACTTAGCCAGATTGGTAAAATGGGCAGAAATGTGGCAGATGAAGTTTAATGTGGAGAAATCTAAAGTGTTGGATTTTGGTAGGAAGATTGAGGAAAAGCAGTATAAACTAAATGGTACAATATTAAAGGAGATAAATAAACAGAGAGACCGGGGGTTCCATAAAGCAAATCTCTGAAGTTGGCAGGACAACTATAAAACTGCTTTAAAAGAAAACATACAGGATGATAATAATAATAATAACAATCATTCTTGCATTTGATATAGTGTTTTTCACATTTTCTAGACGTCTCAAAGCGCTTCACAGAATATATTGTAAAGTGAATTGACTGTAGTTATGTGGGCAAAATGCAACAAATTGTGCACAACAGTGTCCCATAAACATTTGTGGATTGAAATCTCCGATTCATTATTGTTTTTTTGAGGGATTATTATTAGATATGTGGATTAAGGAAATTTATCCAAGATTTTGCCCTGCCTGGAATGGAGCCTAACATACAAGGCAAGGGCTCTAACCACTGGCTCTAATCCAATTCTTATGTATTCTTACATATTCTAGGATTTATAAATAGGGGCATAGAATACAATAGTCAGGAGGTTATGATGAATATTTATGAAATGCTGGATATGCTTCATTTGGAGCACTGGGTTCAATTCTGGGAACCACACTTTAGGAAAGATATTAAGGCATTGGAGAGGGTATAAAGAAAATTTACCAGTACACAAAAATACAAAAACAAACAACAAAACTACATTTATGGAGGATAAAGGACCTTAGTTAGCAAAATTAGGATTATTATCCCCAGAGCAGAAAGGATTAAGAGGGGATTTAATAAAGGTTTTCAAGATCATGATAAATTTGATAGGTTGAACTGCGAAAAACTGTTTCCACTGGCATGTGGATTAGTAACCTGAGGACACCGACTCAAGATCGTGGTGAAAAGAAACAGAGGGGAGGTTAGGAAAAGAAAAATTCACCCAGAGAGTTGTTAGGATCTGGAATACATTACCTGAAAGGGTAGTGGAAGCCGATTCAATAACAACTTTTAAGAGAGAAGTAGATGGGTATTTGGGGAGGGCAAGATTACATGGCTATGGAGAGAAAGCTAGCCAGTGGGATTGAGTTGCACAGCTCATTTCATAGCTGGTGCAGACACGATGGGCTGAATGGCCTCCTTCTGTGCTGTATGATTCTATGAAATGGTGGGGCAGGTTCGAGGGGCCGAATGGCCTACTCCTGCTCCTAATTCTTATGTATTCTTATCACACCTGTTGTGAATACTACATGTTTAAGCAATTTTGAATAATACCCTTCTTGTTTGGTGAATGTCAACTGATAACAATCAATTTGTTCCTGAATTTATTAATAATAATCCTTGCATTTGATATAACCTCTTATCACATCATTGAAAGCAGTTCACAGAATATACTGTAACGTGAATTGACTGTGTATTTTTGTGGGTGAAATGCATGATTTGATAACTTAAATTAACCTTGGGACATCCTCCTGAAAGGCACCATACAAGTGTAATTTTGTTGTTGTTGTTTTGTGCTCACATCCGATTCCAGGAATGCAAATGTAGTCTTGGTTATTCACTAGAGTGCTAAATTCACATTTTATTCATGTGTAGTAACATCGAGCAAACTTGTGCACAAAGGAAACCTTTAATACTTGTACAAAATAGAGATAGTAAAAGGCACAGAACGAGATAGAAAACTGGGGAGTCAGAGTGAGAGAAAGAAAAAAACGAGAGAATGTGGGAGATAGAGAGTGATGAAAGGAAAGTGAAAGAAATTAGACAGAGACTGGAAGATAAAGAGCTGGCATAGTGATAGTATAGCTAACAAACATATAGTTATTGATGGAGTAATATTTTACTTAGCATTGTACTTCATTTATATTTTGTTTGATGTCCAATTATCTGCATTGTCTGGCTATATGTGATGAGCACAGTTTGGAACGTAGGAACAGGAGAAGCCCATTGAGCCTATTCCAATTAGATAATAATCCTTGCATTTAATCTGGGGCTGTTCTTGTCAGGAGGATGTCTGCAGGATTTACTGTAAAGTGTGGTGACAGGTGAATGCAATAGCCATTTGCACAAACAATGTCCCATAACCATTAAGACAATGACCAATTGAACTAGAACACTGGGAGAAATTCGCTTCTCTTTTCAAATACAATAATGTCATGGGATCTTTAACACCCACATGAACAGACAGATGGGTACTTGGCTTTAAGATCTCATCCAAAGAACTACATCTCTGACAATGTAGAATACCCCCAGCACACAAGTGGAGTGTCAATCTAAACTCTGAGCTCAAAATCTCTATTGGGGCTTGAACCCACAAACTGATACAGAGGCAAGTGTGCTATGAGCTGAGCCAAGCTGACAGTCAACTCTATAATTTGCAAAAAATGTTGTTGGAATCCCACCCACACAAATTATTTTAATGATTTTTTAAAATCTATATCAAATGCAAGAATTATTATTATGCATTTAACCCTTTCCTCATTCTTTCAGGGGAAGCTGAAGAATCTGCAAACTCTGTAACAATTTTATCATAAAGAGACAGCTCAGTTAAATTTTCATAAAGATATAAATATATACTGTATATACCATATATGGTGAACGTTTTCAATGATCAGTACAGAATCAGCAAATATTATTGCCCTCCTCCCCACTCTTGATGGCGTGAGAACCTAACATTGACTTATTCAACCACTGACTGGAGGCTACATGTGTTGCAGTACTTGTTTGGGCCTTACAATAATTTTCTTGTGGTCATGGAGCACTCACAGCAACAGGAAGAAGAACCATGTATCAAGTCTTGCCAAATTCTCCTAATGATGGTTAATACTGAGTGATGAAGACAACTACTGGAGAGCTCATTGGATCAGATTCCTGACTCTAGGCCCATTCAGATGTTGAGTAAAATGTAATTATGATACAGTGCGTAAAAGCATTGCAAGAGAGAATAATAAAAGGCCAAGTGAGCTAATAGCATAGATTGACTCTCAACAAGTAGGTCAGGGGTTCATATCCCATGGGATTCTGGCCTCCCTCATTGAGTTTTGCCAGTTCTTTGTCTGGCTGATGAACATTCAAATTAAATGTCACATGAAGGTAAAGCATTCCATTTTAGGAGATGCAGGAAAAGGGAATTATACAACTCGTTCCACTTGATTGGAATTTTTTGACGTTGTGCCAATGAAGCTTTATATACTGCCTTGATATATTTAACACTGTACACTGAGATGGGAATTATTCAATTGTAAAATAGTAGTTCTCCAAAATAGTATTGTAGGAGCTGGATAGAAAAATGCTTTTATTTAGTAAACAAACACAATAAAGCAACTCTAATCATAATAAAACAACTTTAAACATTTGAAATCTACTTGTTCTATTCCTTTTTCTCCCATTCATTTGCTTTTCTATTTTTAATATTTTAACTCATACTTATATTTATAGTCTTGTATTTCCAATTTAGTTTATAGCATTAAAAAAGAAAGAAAAGTAGGCTTATTGCAATTGAATTATCTTTGCTCACAAGCCTTCTGTGTTCATTACAAAGGTGAGAGCAATATTGGCTCAGTAAAATTGGTCAATGGTTGGATTCAAAAACATCTCCAACTTGCAACGTTTTCGCAGATTGGTATCTGAGTCTGGAAAGTTTGTCCTTCCATGTACTAATGCTGGATGTTATTTTCTCTGCATCATCCAGGATATCAGCCTATCTCGACAAGATAAAGTACCAGCCATGATAAAACAACTCAGTCCTACAGTCCCCCCAAAATTATGTAAGAGATAAATTTCTGGACAACCATTTGAAGAGTTAATGTCTGAATTTGGAGAGTAACCTAAATGCTAAAATCCTAGTGAAATTCCATAGATCTTTTATTCAATGTCAACAATGTCCCGTAGTATGCATGAAGTGAGATTAGTGGTAGTTTGAAGACCGAGAAGTTATCCATTTGTTCAGGCTTCATTATAACATCATACTGAGATATTGACTCCAAAAAGCCAAATTAAAACGAGGTTACTCTATATTGTATGCCATTATGATAGCACTGTTTACAAAGCATCGTAGTAAGATTCAATAAGATCTTTAAATCTTGTACATTATATCCAGTGCTCTGTGTTTGATGCAAAAAAGTTACTTCCCAGCAGGAGGAAATTTGTTGCAAAATCAAAGTATCCCTAATCCATGCAAAATCAATGAATCAATGAGAATATTATTTCAGATTTTCTCAGATGATGCATCCATTTCCTTCAAAGTTGATCAGGGCTCAATGTAGGCTTATTACAGAGCCTTTGAAAGGCTCCTCTCTGGATTATATAGCACAAGACAAAAACTCTACTTTTAAAGATCAGAGTACATATTTAATGGTTAACTGGGACTGCCCCTCAATTTCACAACCAGATACACAGAGCACAGTGAAGGATTCATTTCCCTGCTTTGTCAAGTGAAGCAAAATATCCTCGACACTGCAACACAGTAACAATGACACAGTGACAGGATAGTGCAGTGCTAGACAGCTTGGTTGGAAGCACTTGGCAGAACTCTACCTTGTTAATTCACTGGACTGACCAGAATCTATTTTTGCTCCTCCTGACAGCTCCAGAATAAACTTCCGAAGAGAGTTTCTCTTGGAAGCCTGGCTAACAATCCTTCGGATAAAATTGGTAAGTCATTTCATGGGCTGTTGGTGGGACATTGCTGGGTGCAAACTGAAATGTCCTCCCAACATGAAAGACACCACTTCCAATGCGACAATTATAATTATAATTCCTCAGATTTTGCTTAATTCCTCTGAATACCAGTTTTCATGGTCCGTAAGAACAATATAGAGTCTTTCTATAACTAATATTGGCCCAATTCCAGAGTGCATCTCTGTGTCAAATGGCTTACGAAATGTTTTATCAACTTGTGAAATATAATATGCACTTGTCACCAAAGGTGAGTAAATGCACTGACAAGGCACCTTGCGTGAAGGACGCAAGTTGTTGTTGTTGCTGACAATGGGGAGAATATCTCCCATTATCCGAATAGAATAGGGCTAATATAATAGTTGAAAAATATATAATCTGAATATTTAAGCAGCTTGCTTCCTGTGATAATGGGTGTTGTGTGCTGTAACTTCACTGATATGTTCACTCAATTTCCTTTAGAAACGTTATTGCCTACCATGACTCAAGTCTTTAATTAAGTAACATCCTATTGTGAGAGTTAATACAGGTTTGATATTATGGTATTAACTTCACTAAGTAAGGTCTTCTGTTTCTTTTCATATAAAATATGTACATGAAACTCTCAGTCTGCTTTGGAATCTTAAGTATGGTGATGAGTTTCTGCATGTATCAGACATCTGGCTGACCAAAAAAATTCGCATTTGCAACAACATTCTGCTTTTTATTGCAATAGTATGATAAAGTCCTACTCATTTAACTGGTCAAGTGACTGATTTGTACTTGTTATAGAATATTTAAAGTAATTTAACATAATTGAATATCCTCCTAACTTAACTCTGAATTGTGCTGGTTTGTTACTTTGTGGAAATGGGACATATTGGGGGTAAAACAGCAACATTTCATAACACATTTGATAGGTTTTTGATTCACTAAAACATATTAGAAAGCCCAAATATTTTGTATCAAATTTTGGTGGTAAACAATTGCTGAGTTACTTCTGTAAAAATGTTCAATGTACCTTTCGCATACATATTTTTAGAATATTCCTTACATTTGATCCAGCATTTGTCATGCCCAGGAGGATGCCTCCAACAATATTTGTATAACAACAACAAAATTACATTTGTAAAACCTTTATTCACATCAGTAGGATGTCTAAAGGCACTGAACAGTCAGGAATCAGGGCCCAGGTGTGGGTGAAAGTGGGGGGGCAGGGTTGGGATGAGCTAGGGCAGAGAGGTAGGAGGGCAGATGAAGGCACACTCAAAATGTATGGCCTTGAGTCATGCCTTGAAGGAGGCAAGGGAATGAGCAAGACAAAGGGATTGGAGAATGGAGTTTCAAAAGGTGAGGGTAGAGAGGCTGACAGCCCGGCTGCTAATGGTAGGGCCTGTCGGGCGGGAGACATGGAGCAGGCCAAACAGTGGCAGTGGACATTTCGACAGAGGGACAACGGAGAGGTAGGATGGGGGCTAGGCTGCGGAGGGCCATGAAAATGCAGACAAGGATTTTTGAATTCTATCCTTTGAGGGATGATGAAACAGTGGAGCTAGGTGAGGGTGGAGTTGATAGGGTCACGGAGTCTGGCGCAAGAGAGGATATGAGCTGCGAGTTCTAGATAATCAGAGTATACTGTTGAGTGGAATGACTTGGCGTTTTGAGGGCGGCCAAATCGAGCACAGCAACGTCCCACAAACAAACATGAAGTGAATGATCAAGTTTATTTAAGGGATTGTTGGCCATAACAGCAGGAGAAACTCTCTTCTCTTTTGGCATGATGTTATACATGCCATGGGATGTATAACATCCACCTCTGGCAGCCTGGACTTTATGATTTCCAAGTACGGATGTAGGGCTTGTATCCACATTCTTATGACACAGAGGTGAGAGTTTTACCAACTAAGCCAGGTTAACACACATTATCTGCAATGGAATCAGGATTTGAGGATTGTTGCTTGCCTTTTTCTAGCAACATACCGCATTAAAACTGATCACAACCTTCTGAGTATTTAAATCACGTTGTGCACTAGTTTGATTCAAGCATCAGCTCATAGAAATATATAACTAAATCCAACTGGTGGTCAGATTGACAGTGGGCAAGAAAATGCAGTACTTCATCAAGTGTTACGGAAATTCTATGCTTGTAGTTTAGAATTTTGGCAGTTCTGTATCACTGATTTTTGAGTGTACTTAAGCTGAGAACTTCAAACACTTTTAACTGTCAGTTTTCATTAAGTTTGTCTCCTCCAAAGCTATGCAGATATGTCTCACGTGGTTCAGATTACAATTGGCCTCAGCTCAAGCTTTCACTTTACTCTCGAATAGCTTCCTATTTGCTGCTGGGTCATCCACCTCACTAAAAGGAACAACAAAAATAAAGACACATTAGAAGTTTTTCTCTTTCTTCCATGTTCATTGAGGTCGGTCTTTCAACATACCATTGCATTGTTACAATCTCTTCCATACCCAGTTTTATGAATGAATTTATATTGTCATTAATGCATTCATGACTTTGGAAAAAGGTTTCAAAAACCCCCGGAGGCTTCAGAGTGGCTGAAGTTTCCCTTCCCTATTTTAATTACTAGCCGGCAAATAGGTTTATGATTTTCCTGGCTGTTAAGTCAAAGCAGCTATTATCAGCACCCAACTAATTGGCCAAAATTACCCAATTAAATGTTCAGTACATGACAGTTAGTGAGCCACACAAGACTGATGTTGTTTATTTCAAGCCATTTTGGGTAAATTTACCCTGAAGAATCGAAGTACCGATTACATGAGAACATAGAGTTCAATTATATTAGACTTGAGAAATATAAAACTGCTCCCTTTGAATTGATACAGTCAAGTGTAACAATATGAACAATGTCTCTATTATTGATCATGAGGGTTGAGCTTGGCTGTTTAGTGTAAGGGTAATTCATGGCTCATTATGTCTCAGTTAAAGATTGATAACCCCCATAGTCTACGATTTTAGATTGATGAGCTTTTTTGTCCACAATTACAGGTTGCTAATTTGTCACATGTGTGCTTCTGAACATGTTTTCTTCAGAAAAGATGAAATCAAGTCTAGTCTGCATACTATCCTGAGACATTTGATGCTTCAGAATACTCACAAAGCAATAAGGACGAGCACTTCCTGAAGTTCCATTTTATCCTACCTACAATATTATAATAATCCTTGCTATATTTGATATAGTGCATTTCAAAGCTTTGAGATGCCTCAAAGCGTTTCACAGAATATATTGTAAAGTGAATTGACTGTATAGTTTGTGAGCAAAAAGCAGCAGGCAATTGCACACAGCAGCATCCCACAAACAGTCACGAGTGCCCAATTTATTATTTTTTTAATAAGGAATTGTTACCCCCAGAAAAGTATCCTCCAATTAACAAACATCCAGGTTCCTACATACTGCTAGGCAGTGTGCTTACATGTGGAGTAAGGAAACTTGTTCAATGTTTCAGCCTCCAGGGAATCAAACCCAGGTCTATTGCTTGAAAAGCAAGTGTTCTAATTTAAGGAATGCAAAGATTATTTCCACAAAATGAAATGCAATGCAAAACCTCACATCACCATATGGCACATAGTTATAGTTTCATCTTTCCTGTTGGGTCAGATCACAGGTTGTAGACACGACAATTCATTTTAAAGGCATTTGCCAGTAATTTGAACGACTTTATTCTAGCCTGTGCTTGGAATATTGGGGCAAATATATGTATAATTATTTAATGGTTTGTGTGAATTAACATGAATTGGTTAAGAAACATAGAAATGGTTTTCCTAATTCTTTAATACAACCAACTTTGCTAAATGCTAAAGAATCACTTAGGTGGGTTTGATTTCTAGAGTTGACGCTCCAAATATCGGTTGACAACCACATTCTTGGCTTACATCTGGAAACTGAAGTTGGTTCCCTATCCCCCAGTGGATCAAGTTCAAGATCCTTGTTCTCATCTTGAAATCTCTCAAATGTCTCACCCCACCCTTCCTCTGTGACCTGCTGAAACTCTACCAACCTGACCACTCCATTTGCTTTCTGACATTAGACTGCTTCATGTCCCCACCTACCTTTCTGCTCCCACTCTGGAACTCCAATGACTTGCTTTTTCCTTCACCTTAATCTAGGTCCATCTCAAGACTTACCTTTTTGCATACACTTTTCTGGCATCTGTCCTCTCCTCACCACAGCTTCCACCCCCGGTTAGGCTGTCAAGCCAGTAATAGACAATTATTGGTTTCAATGATTAATGCTAAAAACGATTTTTAATTAACACATTCAATGGACAATACAGGATGATTGCATCCACTCACCCACCTACCCTTTCCAAGGGTTAAATGCCACTAGATATTCTATTCTAACCATTGACTGAAAATAGGCATCCTGTTTTATGTAAATATATTGAACTAAATATATATTTTAAATTAAATAAATACTATAATATTATTCTAAAAAATGATAGAAGCACACCCTCTGACAGGCTGCAATTGAATTGATTTGCAAAATCTGCAGTGCGTTTTTGTCAAACATTTTGCATGGTTGTGGCTTAACTTTTAGAACGTTGACATATGTAATATTTATTTAATTATTTTAATTAAAGTACTTAACCGAACAAACGTGTTTAATGTCCATATGTAAACATTGGAAAAATATTCCATTGGAAAAGTTATTGACTATTATTAATATGGAAGTCATAAAGGATGTGTAGTAACAATTTCGGGAGTCAAGCTTGTAAATACATTTTTCATAACCTATAAGAATTTTCTAGAATTACTTCACATTTTCTTCCTCCATAGCACTCATTGGTGAGCAAATATTTCTCCTTGTCATTTATGCACACATAGCACACAATTCATTTTTAACTTAAAAAATCCAAACAATGTGTAATTAAGAAAAATAGGCTCGTACTGGCTCATTCTCATTGCAGTTTGTTTTTCATTTTCCATTAAGCACCAGTTCAATGTATTTTGCAGTTCTGAAGCAGTGGTTTATATTTTAAAGGTAGGATTTTTCTCATGTTTTTTAAAGGCTGAGATGTCTTTCAAGTAGTGTTTCTCTTGCATTTTACATGACTCTGGGGGTTGCAGTCTTTGCCTGTCAGGTCACTTTAAATCACTTAGCATTCAGTTCTGTGCTGCAGGTTTCACTGTTCAAACCATGGAATTTCTGCATGAAGTATCACTCCTCGAACTTGGCAGAGGAGTGCACTACCAGCTTAGAAAATGATTACAGAAATGACATTTTCTTTTTAGTATTTAATATGCATTTAAAGAGACTTCATTTATGTGCGTGCCAAAAGAATGTGTAAAAGTATTCACATATGGTACTTTTTGTCTGTTCTTTTGCCATTGCTTTTTTCTGTGCAGAGCGATGCCTTCTGTTCTTCTCAGTAAGATTTTACTTAGGTTGGTCAAACTGTTGAAATTAAAAACAATTTTCTTGAAATTAGATTTTTTTCAGGAACAGAAGCTGTGCTGACACTTATGAGATAAAGCAGTAAAACAGTGTGGCAAATCGCTACTTGCCTGAGTGACACTGTGATGAATCACACACCCGATGGAAGAATGCCTTTGGAGATTGTATTCAGGCAGTTAAAACCCACCAATGATGTATCTCAGATAGCACTGTGAGTTTACTTTGCTGCCTACATTCCTTGAGGCAGTTTAGGAAACTGAGAATGAATGAGTGAAACCCAGACAACCCCAAAATTAAACAATCATATACTGTACATATATGAAGCACCCATTTTTTGTATCATTTTTAAATCATGTCGAACTCAGTTAACATACATTCAGGCCTAATTCTAGTTGGTTTTTGCAACTGATCCCAAGATTCGTTCTGCCCAGTCATATAACTTTATTTTACTTCTGTGCATTTGTCTCTCATGGTTATCTTTTTTTATTGCATTACGATATGGTTTTAGTGTAGGTATTATTAGGTTGAATATGATTTATTAAAATAAAGGCTAATAATGGTTGATGGTGGGTGAGGGTGGGGAGGGATGAACTAAACATTTTACTCAACGCAATCCACACAAGGTTTCTCTTCGTTTGCTAACCAACAATCTTCCAGATAAAATTGGACATTCACTCTAGTGGGTATTTGGAGGATATTGCTCTGGACAAATTGTCTGCTGCAGATTGTTCACTCATTAACACAGAACATGAGTTGGGATTAGACCAATGGTGAGATAGGTTAGGTTTACTTTCCTGGTGATGATGTGCCGATAATAATAATCCCAAATGCCAATTGATTAGAAAAACACAGCTTGTAATAAAATCCTGTGAAGTGCTTCAAGATGATAATAATAATCCTTGCAATTAATTTAGTTCCTTATCATGTCTTTGAGATGTCTCAAAGCACATCACAGAATATACTGTAAAGTGAATTGACTATATTTTGTGGGTGAAACGCAGCAGCCGATTATGCACAGCAGTTTCCCACCAACAGTCATGAATTGAATAACCAATTAAAAATTATTTTTTAAAGGAATTAATGCCCCTGGAAAATCATCGGCCAATTAACTAATAACTGGGTTCCTACTTACAGAGATATATGTGTGGAGTATGGAAACTTGCCCAACATTTTGCCCTATTGGGAATGAAATCCAAGTCTCTAGCTTGTGAGGCAAGTGCTCTAACCACAGAGCAACAGGACTCCACATCCATAGGTGATGTTTCAATACTGTTCTAAAGCACTATATTAGATGCAAGGATTATTGTTCTTATTATTTTTATGAAGGCGAGTGTTGCCGCCCAGCTATCCTCCTGCTGACACAACATCTCAACCTTTCAGTATGTAGCACTACCGTTCTGGTAAATACAGTACAATGATGCCATAGTATTCCATGCCAGCAAACATTTTTAATCAGAAAATAAAATAACAGAAAGTAAAATCCTGAAAAGTGGTTTGATTAATTTAGTAACACTTTTTTAATAAGAAATATCTAGTGATACCTTTCAAGTATAAAGTATACACATTTCAACTACTGTAGTCTGTAATGCCACATTTGGGAGTACAGGTAGACCGAACGCCCGGTTAACAAAACTTCACTATAACAAAGGTTTCTATTTGTACCACACCTCCACTTAACAAAGGCTGCTTTCACTATAACGAATGTTTGCACACACTTTAAATCTCGCGGACTTCTCTTTTGCAGTTTCTCATGCGCAGCTTCTATCTGGTTGCCCCTGCAATGCACACTCAGTCTTTAGTGTACCTCAGTTAAGCAGTGCAGTGCAGCCCCTCCCATATGGGAGGATCTTAAGCGGCAGGATGCTTCGTGGCTTCAATAATAGTAAGCCAAGATATGTGGGGTGGGGGATAGAGAGATAGAGAGGAGGGAGATAGAGAAATTGGGTGGTAGAGAGAGATAGAGAGGAGGGCGAGATAGAGAGGAGGGCGAGATAGAGAGGGAGAGGCTGGGGGGAATAGAGGAGGGGAGGGAAGGGAGGCATAGAGAGATAGAGATGGAGGGGAGGGAAGGGGGGCATAGAGAGATAGAGATGGAGTGGGGATAAAGAGATAGAGAGGGGGTGTAGAGAGAAAGAGATAGAGAGGGGGTGTAGAGAGAAAGAGAGGAGGGGGGGTAGAGAGAAAGAGGAGAGGGGGGTAGAGAGAAAGAGAGGAGGGGGAGGAAGAAAGAAGCGGGTCCCGAGTCAGGAAATGCCTGGGCCCAGGTTGGGATATTTCAGTGTGGTGACTGTGAAGACCTGGCCTGGTGCAGGTAGGATTTGCGTTTTTATTCTTGCAATTTTTGTCACATTCCGGATTCCGGAACTCCGGACTTTTGGCTGCTCAACCTGTACACCGAAAATGTTAGCGCTAGGAACTGCTCGGAACTAAACTGATTTTAGCGGGGATGCTCGGGTTGGGGCAGCGTTTTGGCTGTCGCCAAATACAGTAATACAGTTAAACTCTCGCTTAATGAAATTTTTGCTCAACCAAGGGTTTTAAAGTCCCTAACCTCTTCGTTAAGCGGGGTCTACCTCTAGAGTATAGTAGTAGTTCATTGCACTTTTTCTCCCACAGTCCAGTGGGATTGTAACAATAGTTTGTTTATGAAAATGGACCATTTGCCATTTTGCTTGCTGGTTTACTTGATTTTATGGTCATAAAAGAAAAGGAGTTGGAAAAACAAGACATAGTGTGGTATTTGTATTTCTGCTCAAAGGTCTGTAAAGTGTTGCTTCTTGTTATTTTACATTGAGGTGCAGGCAAATATCTTACACCCCCTCATGCTTATATTCTTGTATTTATCTGTATATGTAAAAATTTTGAACTCTAGAAACTGCAATTTGAGAAATTTCATTATTGTCTCATTGAGCACTTAGGTATTTGATTATAGCTGGGGATCAGCAAACTTCCTTTTGATTTGGGTTGAATGGAGCTGACCCCAAGGCCGTTGAACTGAAAGCCAACTGGAATTCTGCGTCAAAAGCAAGACTGCTTGTGAAAAACTGTCAAGCTCTGGCTCATCTTGCCAATTTGGATTCAGATTACCTTTTAGTCAGAGAAATCTGCTCTGCTACGCAAATCACAACACAAATCCAGCCTATTTAAATGGTTAACTTTGAATGACTTTACTTTTTGAAGAAGTTCTTTGCATTACATGGCAAGGTCTTTAATAAATTGATATTTTATGACAAGGATATAATTTGCAATATTATGAATGGAACTCCTTCCTAAAGAATTTTGTTAGAATAGTCATTAACCTAGAAAAGTCAAATCCCAAAGTAAATTGTGTCAGTGTAGTTGCCATGGTTCAAGACACATTTCTAGGTACTGGAAAGGGTCCCAATTTGCATCACTTCTAATTTTTTTTTGTCTTCTGGTATCTGACACATGCATCACCATGCTTCAGAGTATCCATGCCAAACTGAAAATCACATACATACCACTTAAACATGGAAATCCCAGAGATAGATTGTTGGAATGGAATATGCACTTCCTCCCTGGAGGAACACATCCTGCTTACCTAATTTGAGAAAATATTAGGCATAGGTTTGGGAACCCCAGTGTGTGCATTTGGGTACTATTGGCGTCTAACCAATTAAATCCACAAAGCTTACTAATGAGTGCACTGCTCGCAAGCTTTCCTACTGTGTCTCTGGCTATGACAACCCTACCTGATAGAGTTGGGCTTGGGTTAATAGGTGTTGAGTGGGAAGAATCTCTGCTCCCAGTGACTGGTCTGCTTTCATATAGGATTTGCAGGTGGAGAGCAATGAAGGAGAAATGAAGCAAAAAGTGTGCATGCTAGGGGAAGTGGGAAACAGCATGGGAGGAGGAGTGGAGAAGAAAAATGCAGCTTGGCAGATTTTGTAAATTTTGTTTACCATGGGGAATGGCTAAGAGCGGAGCTGATTCTGGATTTTAGAGGGCTGTGGGGATCAGTAGGAAGTGTGTTTAAGTTGGAGGGGAGGTTTCCATTGCACATCTTGATTGGAGATTAAATTGATTGTGATCTTAGTACAGTATATTCCAAATATCCTTAATATAGCACCTATAATGGCAAGAACCTTTCAAGATGCCTTGCAGAGTTTCTGTAAGTGTAGTGACTATTTATTTGCAGGCAAATGCAGCAACTGAATGATCAATGTTATTTTGTATCCTGTATCACCCGCACCAGAATTTGGGATGCCCTCTTCAGGTGAAAGACTCTGTCACAACGTAATTTGTTGGTGTTGTTGTTACTTGCTGGTTAGTCCCATTCACACACGGCCCTTGGTCCAGCATTGGTATTGCCCAATTCATCCAATGGAGTTGGGAAGTGAGAATATTTGCAAAATGAAAGACAAGGTCTCAATGGTGAACGGACAAGACTATATAAGCATAGACCACAGTTGGGCATGAAGCCAAGCCTAGAAATTGACTGCTTGCTACCAGAAAATATGGATGTGTCAATTTGTTCAAACTTCAATGAAGCTAGGTAGGATGTGTTTAGACATTGACCACAATGAAATTTTGAATGCTGTACTAAAATGACCAGTGATAATTAGTAAATTGCATTTTTCACCCCATTGTCTCTAGCCGGACTCCAGTGCATTGGGGGAATTTGGTGTCATCACAATTATTTGGGCAGTTTGCTTCTGCACAAATCTGATCCAATACACCTGGTAGGAGACCACTCACATCTGGAGCACGTCTTTGTGAATAAAGTTTCTTGGCTCATGCATCGATCTGTTTCCCAAAGAAGATTCATGGCCATCAAACTATAATTACTTTAATCCAGATTCAGCCCCTCTAATAAGGAAAAATGGAAAGAATTTTGATGAGTGAAATGAGCATATGGTTGCACTGAGGTCATTGTTAAAGAACAAGGGCTTTGCAGTATATACTGTATACTTTCCGACATTGCTAAGTCCTCCCTTTGATCTGCTTGATATGCCTGTGCAAATGTAGATGATCCAATGTATATAGTTTGTCTGCTTATGCCAGAGTATTTCATAGCTGTCTTGAGATTGATTTCAAGTGGAACAAGTTTCAGTGACACATACAAGACCCCAGCTAGCTTGAACTGTAATTTGTTCAGATGAGAAGACATTGCACCTGTAACAGCAGCATGACACTTGTGGGAAAATAGAGAGGAGAATAATTGTGTGTGGACTTTAAATAAAGAATGAGCTCAGAGTTATTTGCTTTGATAATTAAATGTATTTTCCGTGTTTTTACTATTCATCTGAGAACAGTTACTTTGCCAAAACGAAGACAAACTTTCAATAATAAGACTTTTAAAGATGAGGTTCCGCTAGCTTCTCCAAATAAGATGACAATAGAATGTATTTTTCATGAGATGGCAAATTATACTAATGTGCTTATTGTAATTCAGGGTGTCTTCATTTTAATATCTGATGGAAGTAAGGCTAGACTGTGTTTATAGCAGTGAGTGTATTGTGATATTATGAATGCATTTTGTATCAATAATAATCATAATCCTTGTGTTTGATATAGTGCAATAAGTGACCTTAGGCATGGTCGAAGAGGTCTTAAGGTGGGTTTTGAAGGTGGAGAAGAAGGGGGAAAACAAAACAACTCGAAGATGGAGTTCCAGAGAGCGGAGGCAGAATGGCTGAAGACTTGCCCACTAACAGTGTGGCCGAGTGAATTGGGAGCATTAAGCAAGCTGAGTGAGTGGAGTGAACGGCCAGGGTGGTAAGGTCAGAGGAGATCACAGAGCTAGGGGTAACACAAGCAAAACTTGTTGATTACAATTGTGAAGAAAGTTGAAATATACCATACAAATTATTTGAAAATATCCACACTGATGTCAATTTAGCTTCCATAGATTCCTCGTGGTATTGGACTGAAAATCTCTTGCAAACAATTTCTCTCAAACAATAAGAATCTACCATTTATCACACAGAAATTTATTTTTAAATATCAACTGAAATAAAATACAGGAATTTAATTTTTTTGAGTATAGTTGATGTTTTGGTATAAAATACAAGTTCACAAAATACATAATGTATAAAAGTCAGAAGATCACAACATCATAAGATTGTCCTGGATGAAGAAGGCCCTTCAGCCCGTTCAATCTCATCCCTCAAGAACATGCACTCTACAGTGCCCCCCATCACTGCACCAATCTGTTTATGAGTCTGGTTTCCTGGCCTCAACTACTCTTCTTGGCAACTTGTTGCGATCGTTCGTTAAAAGTTAGCTTGGCGCATCTGCAGGACTTTGAAGGCCAGACCAGTTATTGGGGGTAGAGCACCATCCCACTAAGCTGCTGTTAATCCTGCAGGCCAAAAATCTTACCAAACATCAAGCTTTGCAGTTTTAGCTGGTTAGACTTCAGCAGTATCCCCAACACACACTCTGGGGTCCCCAGGCTTTGGCTCTTCAGGGCCTTGGGACGTCCTCACCGCGTGAAAGCCATTCTACAAATGGAATTTTGTTGTTGTTTTTGCCAAACTGTGCCTAATATTTTCCGGAATTAGGTAAGAAGGATGTGTCGCTCCAGGGAGACAGTCTGCATTCCATTCCAACAATCCATCTCTGGGATTTCCATGTGTATGTGGGATGCATGGAAATGTCAGTTTGGTTTAGAGCTCTTAAGCATGGTGATGGTTTTCCACATGTGTTAGACACAGAACGGTTCAAAAATAAAATAGCTTCTCCGGCTGTTTCTCATAGCTCTTTGCTCTAACACTGGGGATCACCCTCATTGCTCTTCTCTGTACCACCTCTAGGGCTGGACAGTCCCTTATGTTGTAGTTACCAGACTGTACAGTATGCAGTATTCAAGGTGTAGCCTGACTAGGGCACTGTACAGTCTGAGAATGACGTCCGGAGATCTAAATTCAACTGATCCAGTAATATAACGCAGGTAATTTCTTTCAGGGTAGACTAGGCTTTCACTTCCGTTTGTCTCTTATTCAATTTGTTGAAGATGTTACTAGACATTTGAACCTGGTTGGTGAATTGCTTTTATAACAAATTTATTCAATAGACTAGGCGCTGACTAGTTTACGTGTATACATGTATTGTATATACATATACAAGTATTATGCTGGAGTATGTAGATTTACACAAAACTGGATCAGACATTGAGATCTAAAAGTTGAACTAACTCAGAAATCAGTAATCTGATCACAAATAGCTCTTATTGGGCTACTTCACACAAATAAAACATGAGAATAAAACTATTTAGCTTGTCTGTAGAATTTACTTCTTTAATTTACGTCTCAAATTCTTCTTTGTGGTTTTTACCTTCAGTCACAAAAACAGTTTTCTGCTGATATTATGTTCAAAGCTGGCAACTTGTAACTTTGAATCTTGTGACAATTTTTAATTACATTTTCTTCTGATTTTCCTAATTTAAAAAGATTATAATTGAATAAATGAAGTTCAATATTTTCAATTATTATTGCTAACAATAGACTTTATAGGTCTTTTTGTTAAAATCCCAATAATTTCCATTTATGGTAGAGAAACCAAATCTATCTTGTAAATAAACTTACAATACAATGCAAAATTACATTGCCTTTCACTTTGAGAGGATATCCCAAAGCGCTGAATTGAATTGAGGGTGACAAGTTTCTCAACACACTTCACAGGATATACTGTAAAATGATATGGCTGTGTGCATTTTCTAGGCAAAATAAAGGTTATTATATTAATATACAGACAAGAAGGTTTGAAACATAAAAGTGTGTGACATTTACAAAAGTATGTGACATTTATTTTACTGATATCTTACCATGAACAGTACTTTGTCTCTGGAATGTAGGGGAATTTGATTCCAGGTTGAACAAGGTTGTTGAAACAACTCTGAAATCTAAGAATCTTCCTGCCATATATTTCTGTTTTTAAAAATACACAATTAAATATAGAGACCGAGTTCAGTTCTTCTGCAGTGATTCTACAATACATAGATAATCTGAGGAAAAATTCCTGCTTATTTTCTACATTAGATAATATCTATAAAATCAGTCTAACATAACCAACATTTCATTAATATAATTTTTGGGGAACTAACAAACAACAATAATAATAATCCTTGCATCTGATATCACACTTTTCACATCTGCTAGATGTCTTATTTTACATAATTACTGTAATATGCACAATTCTACATTACCACATGATAATATTAATAACTCAAAATGTATTGTCAAATAATATTTACAGCGCCATTCAAAATTTGATTCTTTCTAACGTAATCCTTATTTTGCCCACAAAATACCACAGTCATACTACTTTACAGTATATTGTGTGAAATGCCTTGAGACATCTTGGCAACATGACAAGTTGTTATATAATATATAATATATAATATAATAATAATAATCTTTGCATTTGATATAGCGTTTTCCACATCTTATCAACGTCCCAAAGCGCCTCACAGAATATACTGTAAAGTGAATTGACTGTATATATTTGTGGGCGAATAAAATGTAAGTATTATTATTTATATTTGAAAATTAATGCCAGTGACAAACAAGGGATGTAAACTGAAAAATAAACCTGCTTACAGTCATTTCACAATTTTTAGAATTTGCATAATCTATTAGTTTTTCTTACAACATTCTTGTTTTAATTTTTAATTCCTTTTTGCCTGCTGATTTTGTATTCAAAACGTTGTGAATGCTAAAATGTACAAATGTATCCTACTATGAAGAGCACCAAGTGTCAGAATCACATCTCAGCTCAGTTTTTAGCTATGTTTTCCTCAAGCCCAGTTTCCAGTGCAACTCTACAAATAAATCAAAAAATCAATAATAAATTGGTAATTTCAATTCACAACTGTTTGTGGGACACTGCTGTGCGCAATTGGCTGCTGTGTTTCTCCCACAAATATACAGACAATTCATTTTACAATATATTCTGTGACGTGCTTTGAGATGTCTATAAGACATGAAAAGCGCTATATCAAATGCAAGGATTATTATTATATTAGTATTATTAAATGCACTAAATGGTTTCAGACATTTTTCACTTTGGCCAATGCCTTCAGTTTAGAGTTACTGTAATTCCTCTATGGAAGCAGTAACATGGTACGGCAGCTGCCACTCTTGCACATGTGATGGTGGTGAGAGTAAGGGCTTTCACCTCGTTCATACTTCTTGTTTTATGACTTGTGTGTTTCTTGCCAAGTATATATACATTTCTATATCGTTAACAAATAAATGAACAGAACGCTATTCAATGCCCACTCTTGTTTTTCCTACGTGTCATTACAAATAGAATGCTTGGGATACAATGGAATCAAAGTAGAACTAAGAAACGATTGTCTAGTATTACCGCTCCGAGCTAAACTCTTCAGTTTTCAAAGAGCACATGTGGCACTTGGAGGAAATGTGAGATAACAGAGTAATTTCTGGACTGAAATGATCGCATTTCAAAAGAACGCACTTGATTTATTTCTAAAAAGTCTTCCGTATTTATAGATCTGACAAATTTGCAATCATAAATTGTGGGAACTGCAACTGCCAAATAAGAAAAAGATGTACCTGGAAAATGTATTTATTATTTTGACATTATTTTGCATTTTTACCACCTTTTTCTAGAAGATTTTTCATTCATTTGTTTGACATTCTCAGCTGCTACAGGCTCAGCAAATGTTTTCGATACTAATTATTTGCCTACTGTTTCAAGGTTTATTTAATCTCTTCATATCAAAATTCAGTGTATCAGGCATGCTTTGAAGGATCAGGATTGCAAGTCTTGCCTCTTGCTTTTAAGTATAGAATCATTATTTTCTTCCCATGAATTAATGGTATCCCTATTTGACCAATCTCTGTGCACCAATCCTGGACACTGATCTCTGGTCATTTCCAAAGTCTCATTGCTTAAAGTATGCCTTCCACTGTTCCAGCCTATTTATTCTCATTGTTCATAGATTATCATCTGTTAGAACTCCCAGATAATACTAATAGCATATTTTCTAAATCATGTTAATTTTGTTGCTGTACTGTATGCCTTCCTTTCTTCTCAGCGATTTAATATAATCATTTAATGCATTTAGTCTGTCTGCTACGGTTATGGTAGAGTTACAATGTCTGAACTCAGTGTATGCATTTCAATTGTTGTAGTGTAATCTGCTAATTGCTAAAACAATTCTACATTTGTAGGGACTTTATTTAAAAACAATTTATTCAACTTTTCAGTGAAGTATCTATGTGATCAATCAGTCAAAACTAACTAAATAATGGAGTTAATGCATAAATAATTTAGATATTGTGTACAAGATTAGTTGAATTTTGGTGTGAAAATTTATCTTCTTACTTCCGACATGTAGTATCGTGTATTTATCTTTTCTGATGGTCTGTTTGAAGGTTAACTGAAAGTGCTTTGTGAGGCATGACTGAGGATCTGTGTAAAGGTGTACTTAAGTTATTGCAGGAAGTTATAGTTGAGGTATTGTATATAGTTGCAATGAAGGTTTCATCAAAAAATTGTATGCCTCGAATTTGCTTTTGAGAGCATAGAAAAATTATTGGGATAAAAGCATGCAAATCACAACATTTTTGCATTCCAATCAATTGCCATAATTGCTTTTTGGTATCAAAAGGCATGTAAGTGTGTAATGTAGATAGTCTCTATAAAGATATACTGAAGGTGAGCAGAAATAGTCTGTAAGGTGGAGTAATTGGAGCTTCAGTATAATGAAATCACTCTGTGAAGTAATCGTAAAGTAATCGTATGAAGATGGATGTATCTAAAGCATTCTGTTTGTAATGACTTATAGGGAAAAGAATGGGATAGCATCATGTTCACGTTATACAACCAGCAAATTTTATCAATCTGTATGCTTCTCCATTTTTAGATTAAGAATCAAAATCAAGAACATGTGTTTTATAACAAGAAAGTGACTCAATTATGTGACAGTAATTGTTGGCAAAGTAACAAGTATTTTACTCCAGGTAAATGTGGGTTCCAATTTTGCACTTAGCAAGGTGTTACCAAAAACCACGAGATTCAATAGGATTGAGGCTATAAACCCAGAACAATATTTTCTGATAGGCCAATGCAGTGGAAAAGAGGGCACGGGTTCAGGATCACAAAGGATGATTTTAGGACAGACACCAGGAAGTATCTCTTTATCCAAATTAGCACTCAGGACTGGAACTGGTTTCCAGGTAGAAGAAAAATGATTGTAGCTGAATGGTTGAAGCTGAATGATTTAAGAAACAGCTTTGTGCTGTAATGGTTGGAAGATAGAGTGGGTATTCTGGAACAATGTTATCAAAAGCACCAAAGAGCCTTTTTCATTGGAATCTCTCTTGCGATCTGGTAAAATGAGTAACCAATTAATCTTAAGGATTGTTGGCTGGCAGATCGGGAGGAACTTCATTCTCTTGTTGAATGGTGTCATAGAATCTTTAATGTTCAGCTAAGGTTATAATAATAATCCTTGCATTTGATATAGTGCTTTTCATTTCTTCCAGATGTCTCAAGACGCTTCACAGGATATATTGTAAGGAGAATTGATTGTATATATGTGGGCGAAATGCAGCAGCCAATTACGTGTAGCAGTGTCCCACAATCAGTCTTGGATTGAAATGACCAAATTATTATTTTATTTTTTGAGGGATTACTTTAGGCATGTGGGAGTAAGGAAACTTGCCCAAGATTTCGCCCTGACCTGCCTGGATTCGAATACAGATCTCACGCATGTGAAGCGAGTGCTCTAACCACTGAGTTACATGACTCCACAGGGGAGTTCACCTACTCTACCCCTCCTCATTGTTCAGGTCCCGACCCCTGACTGTTCAGCGCTTTGGGACGTCCTCCCGAAGTGAATGGCGCTCTATAAATGTAATTTTGCTGTTTTGTTGTTGTTGTTGTAAGGTGAATTCTTGGCTTAATGTCTTGGCAATGTAGATAATGCAGCATTGCACTCCACCAGCACTGGAGTCCTGTAGCTCAGTGGTTAGAGCACTCACCTCGCAACTGAGAGAACTGAGTTTGATTCCCATCAGGGTGAAACCTTGGGCAAATTTCCTTACACCACATGCCTGATAATATTCCTGCATGAAAAAAAATTAGTCACTTCAATTCACCACTGTTTGTGGGACACTGCTGTGTGCTATTGGCTGCCATCCACACATATAGTCAATTCACTTTGCAGTATATTCTGTGAAGTGCTTTGAGATGTCTAGAAGAGGTAAAAAATGCTATATGAAATGCAAGGATTATTATTATTATTACTGCCTTGACATATCAGTCCACACAAATACGCTTATTTAACAAAATAAATTAGGGACTTGCCTTCAAATGGAGACAGAAATTATTTGAAATAATGTGTGCTGGAATATTAAATTTCTGCCTTTGTAAAATAATTAAAAAACACAGCTGAACAGAACAAAGCCTAAGACATCAAAGGATTCACCATGCTAAGAAGGAAGCCAGATCCAAATGATTTGAAACAGATTTGCTGATCACTAGCAATTTAAATCTGAGGTAAACTTAGACTAAATGCATGCTCTTGATAGTCATGTAACCCATTCACACTGACTCTTTCAAGAGAAATTGAATCAGTATGCTACTTTTACTAATACTATAGATTGGGCTCTAATTTGTTGGATTTGTAAAATGGGCTAATTGATTTCATTGTGACTTACAGTTCATCGATATTGTTTGATGTGATATGAGATTTGCCAACTGCTCGTCCCAAATCCGGAATCATTTTTTTCTAACTTTTGGGATTTGTGATTAGCCATTTTGCACATTTTGCAAAATCAATGATTTTCCCATATTCATAACTGGACGTCATAATAAACACTGTTTACAAATACCACAGATGAAACCCTGTTGTGTCTGGAATGAAAAATACAATATGTGATGCAATAATTGGGATTTATAATTATTATTGATGATAATTATGAGTGTGGATAATTATCATCACACTCAAAATTGTGGTCCCAGACAGTTTTATTTCTAGACTGATTTCAATTGTGGACATTCCTGATTTTCATACAATAGTTTGGTCTTTGTCACTGTCATAGTATTTTAATGCCACTTAATGGATTACCAATTTAACTCAATGAATGTTGTGCTGGTACCCACTAAAGTAGAAAGGTCATGAATTCTTGGGGATTTGAAATGTTATCTTCTGAGTTGCTTTCTGCAGTATCCAAACTTCCAATTTAGATTTCTGAATTCAAGCTTTCTGATTTGGAAATTCTGAGTGTGAATTCAACTTTCTATAGGGAACTCTAATCTTATTCTTCAAAGAAACCTCTCACATTGCAAATTTACCTTGTTAAATTGCAAGCATTCAAGCCTGTAGGCAGTATTCAATGGAATCAGTGATTATTCAGAAATCTGGACAGATCATTGTCTTTGTGGTGTGCATGCAATAGTCGATATTCGTGTGATGGGGGAGGTGGAGGGTGATGAACAGGTGAATGGAGAGATATGAATTCTTCTGCCTGGTAGGTGAAACGGGGCTAAGGCTGAAGTGAAATGAAGTCATGTGGATTGACTCAATTTTGCTTCATGTAAACAGGACCTTTGTTGTGAAAGCTATAAGATGCCTAAGTTGAACTGATAATGATATTACGCATGTAATAAGGAGTTTTTTGTTGGGCAAGTTCATGAGGTGAAATAGCATCCTACTTTTTTGCAGGATTATGTGACAGATGAGGTAGATACAGATAAGGTTGCACAATACTTCTTTGGTCTCCTTGCAGGAACCACTAAACCAGAACCTTTGGAGCTTACAATTGCAGGAGCATTTTGTCCCATTTGGAAAGAATGCAAGAAATATTTTTGTGATACAATCTAACTTTAATTAAATCTCAATAACAGTGTAAGTATTATGTTCCATAATACATTCCACCCAATGACAAAATATGTCTTGAACTTTTATGGTTTGTTTGATTGCAATTGGATAGCTTACAATCAAAAGTGCAGCAACCTTTCTGCAAATTAAAGCTTTGCTGAATGGCAGTGGACCTGTACTTTCCGAGGATTATACAAAAGCCCAGTCCTAAAGTAAACAAGTAGGTTAACTTCATGCACTGTACAAAGTTTAACATTGTGGAAGGATAATAATCACAATCCCCTAAGTATGCTGTAACTCAACACTGTTAAAATATAATAAGTTAGAGGCAGCTATCATACCAGCTACTTGAGAAGATATAAATCTTTGCAAAAAATTTCCACATCTACAATAAGGCTTTATTACAAAAAGTACCAGAATTAGAGAAAATTGGATATTATTCAATAGAATATATTTTGTATAATAATTCATATAGTATAATTCACATTGAGAGTATGTCTCAAAGCGCTTTGCAGGATAATATTAGTAATAATAATCCTTGCATAATAATCCTTGCATTTGATATAATTCCTTATCACATCGTAAAGACAACAACAATAACAACAATAACATTACATTTATAGAGTGCTGAAGACATCTGAAAATATTTCACAGAATATACTGTAAAGTGAAGTCACTGTATTTTATTGTCACGGCAGCCAATTTCTGCAGAGCAATATCTCACAATCAATCATTCACTTCATGACTGTGGAGGGACACTGTTGCATGCAAATTGCCTGCCACATTCATCTATGAATATAGAGTGTCCCTCATATAGTCAGTATACTTTGAAATGTCATCCTGACAGGAAGGGCACTGTCCCAAATGCAAGGATTATTATTATTATGTTATGGCAGTTTAGATCACTCCATAGCGGTAGTTTCTAAGTAGTTTGCAGAAATGGGTCAGACAGACCTAGTCTATGTTACACTAGCATGTTACTTTTCTTAGAATTTACCAAAATAACTACTTTCTGCAGGAGGTGGACATTTTGTGCAGTAGGTATCTTGTCAAGCCATTTCTGAATTGCCTTATGAATAATTCTAGTTGCACAGATGAATACAGGAATTATTTCTATACAGAACAAGTATAGTCCTTGCACTGTAGTATTATCGATCAAAATCTTATTTCCATAATGACAGGTAGTATTAGATTGGTCTTATGCAGACAGTATGGGAACTTCTATTTCAGGTCTCAGATCCCCATTACACAACCAGCTGTAGCTTTAATTCATATCTAAGCTGCATTGTTGTTATTATATTATTATTACTATTATTATTGAGTTCCAAATAGTTTGGGAATTCATAGTACTAATATATTAAGTCTTGCATTTGATACAACGCCTACAACTTTGAAAATTTCAAAATGTTTCAAAGTTAATTACTATCAAATGTACTGACTATTTTTGAATGAATGATGCAGCCAATTTTGCACACAGCACAATACCATGAACTGCTATGAAGTAAATGACTGCACAAAAGGTTGATAGGTGAAGCTTAACATTTGCTAAAAGGTCATCTGAAACTAACTCTGAGTGATCACAAATTGGATGGAATACAATAGCTTCTGTGTTGCTGCAACTGGGCGAGGGAAAAGAAAATATTCTCTGAAGATCGGGTTAACAACAACAACAAAATTACATATGTATAGTGCCTTTCCCGTCGGGAGGAAATCCCGAGGCGCCGAGTCTGGATTAAATATTAGAAGTGGGATTCGATGAATATTATTTTTGTTTCAGTACTGTTTTTGATTGAGAAGTATCTATGCAGAACATTCCCTCGTGAGACTGTCAGTGCAATGGAGTCTATAATAAGTGTTTTTGGTAAGGATTATGGAAGAAGGAAGCTTGGTGGGTTGAAAGGCTGTTCCTCATTCAATTATTGCTCATCTTCTTAAGTCATAGGTCTATTTCAGGAACTTGTTGCTCCCTTTGATAACATGTTCAGATTGCCCGTCTCGTTTTGTCTCACATAAATAGAAAACAGCAAACATTTTGCCTATGAATGAAAATGGATTATTGCTACATTCTGAAAGCTGCAATCCAGCATTCGTGATTCCAATAGCATTAACGTTTCACCAATAAAATATGCAGTCCATTCACTTTACAATAAATTCTGGGAAGCACTTTGAGACATCTAGAAGACGTGATAAGATGCTATATGTAATGCAAGGATTATTATTATTACAATCCAAAGATAAAATAAAGAATACACTACTACTGTACTAAGAAATTTTTACTTTGTTAGCCTGTTATTTGTATATCTATTTTTATTCAAAGCAGAAGAGAATGCAACTCTTAATGTCATTGTTCAGAAATATAGCTCCTATTCCTTGCAAAATAATAACCTGGATTCAGAGAACCCAATGTAGGGTCATTTTCAGGAAGGATTTCTATACCCAGATTGTAATTAACAATGGAGCAGGTTACCAGAAAGGGTAATTTAGTGGACTCATTTAAAAACAGTTTGGGTTGTGATGGGAAGACAGTAGGATGCATATTCTGGAAGGATGTGATCATATGGATCAAAAGGCCTTCTTGATCCAAAACTCTCTTATCATTTTATAACCCTAATAATATCTTCATTTTGGTCAATTTGGAAGCCACATAACTTTCCACCAGCCTTATTATAAAGTTAGTCTGCTTTTCTATGAGGTTTGAGCTTTTAAACCAGATCTGGCTTCCACACAAGATGTAAATATCAGAAACTCATAACGTTTTGGAAGAAAATTAAATTGCTTTATGTTTTTTAAGAACTGAAGAAAATCAGTTTCTGAATTCAGCCTGAATTTTAAAATGTTCCAAAATGATCCTCACACTCACACACGGGTCATTTTGTGTCCTAACACCTCCCTATGTCTGCACCCTACTTACACCCCACTGGATTAACTGCCCCATTCTGCTTAGCTGGCTCCAGTTTACTGCATGGCCCTCACACCTAGGTTCTGACATTGGTGGCCTGCATTCAGCTACTCCTCTGGAACTCTCAGCTTCAATCTATCCAACTTTGTCCCCTTCTTGCCCATCTTCAGATTGCATCAAAGACCTTTCTCTTTTACTAAGTCTATGGTTCTCTTCCTTACTCCCTGCCTGGCATCAAGTCCCACTACTGTTAAATACTACTACTCTGCATGAAGGGCGCTTTATAAATTCTAGCTATAGTTGTTGGTTTTGGCTTTGTTATTATTAATGTTCATACAGTGTTCAGCTATGTTGATTATTTTTTCTTCATCCACAACCTGGCAGATGCTATCAAAGTGTTGGTGTTCATTTTGCATATTATGCTAACCATGGCAGAATGCCCACATGAAATTTCAGTTTATTGGCTTAATGATCAGATCTGAAAATGATTGATGGGAAGAGGGAACCCTCAAGAACACTTGACAATATGTGTGTCATAGTCACTTTGCTGCAAAGTTTAAGTTTATTGCTTTTGGCTGTGGAATATTGGAATCTTGTTTAACAGTGTGCTATATCTTACACCTGGACTCAAAGTAGGGGAGAGCAATTGAACTAGATATTTGAAAAGAAGACACTACTTCACACCAATTCATCCTCTACAACCTCAAAGAGTGGGGGCCAGATTGGTAAAATTATGTGAAGCCTTCAACCAAGTTCATGTCAGCAACACAGAGAAACAGAACGTGCATCTTAATATTCTGCTTCAATCTCAAAAGTCTAGACAGAGTACTTGTGGGGAGGTTTGACCAGCATTTATGTTGCTTGCTAGGCATTTTGTCACCTAGAATTCTGCTCTATAAAACAGAATTTAAATCACAGAAATAATTGTCATTTGCTAAACTGAGTTTCTATACAGATACATATTCAGTCTGAACACCTGTGATCCTTATAGTAAAATAATTCTTTATATTGATTCTCTATCACTCAAGAAGTGCAGGCATTTTTGTGTTATACCTGATGAAACCCATATGAAGTAAATAACTGTGGCTATTACTTCATATGAGAATTATTCCTTCAAATGCGATTCCTCAATTTACTTGCTTCTTTCAACAACCGCAGTATTATTTTTGTTGATTACACACTTTATATTTTAATATTTATACTGAGATCTTCCATTCATAAATCTACACAATTGAAATGTTAGTAAATAGCATTTATTATGATGAAGAGTTCCAACTTGTTAATTATGTGCTAAAATCAACTTATTAATATTTATTTCCTGTAAAAAAAAGCAGTTTTATGTGATTTAAATAGAATTCTACTTTGGTCTGTTTATTTTTTGTCCCTACAGAAACAGAAGTTTTATTTAAGGAATAAATAGCTTGTCATGATAGATTTCCAAGTTTTATGTATGTGCAGCTGCCCTTAATATAAGTGGTACCTTAAAATTGGGGATAATTTCAAATTATTTGGAAGGCTTTTAAACAATTATATTGGAATTTCTCATTGGATGTGATGAAGGATGCTGACAGTGATCGCACTGTCTGACCTTTATGATCTCAGAAATTCAATGCCTGCTATCATTCAGTGTGGAAATCATACAAATCTTTCTAATGACCTGATAATGACAAGAGACAGCTTTGATAACCAAAATTACTTTCAGTGATAGGAAGAGTATAATCGGTGAAAATAGAATAGATAACCATGCTTTCTTGTACAGTTTGCAATGCTTTTTCATCTTTATAGCTTATGTCTCTTATCTGTAGGTTTGGTTGAGTGATACACAGGAATCTATCCCCATGCACATTTGCAGTTTAACCACCTGTGGATGGATTGGTATTTTATATTAAAAGAAAGTCAAGATACAATTTGAATAGAATATTTCCTTGTCTTATTTTTGTGGAAACCGTAGATGTAAAATGCTGACCTTCAAGTTAAAATAAACGCAATACTTACATTTAGTCCTAATCTTTTTAAAATTCTTTGGTTAGATTTTCACTTGAACTTTTTATTATTGGACAAGCAACTTGGCTCCACTTGTCTTCTTCAACCAGAAGGAATGTGTTCAAGCCATGTTACAGATCTCCTTGAACCACCATCAATGCATCTTCTTATGTCCATTTGATTTTGAGTCACTGGTATAGGATATGAAATGTCAATGAAATCACTGAATAAAAGAACATGTTTAACCGTACAGGTTGAACATAATGCTAAACAGACAAACAGGCATATAGAAAATACTTACACATCAAAAGTCACAATGATTTACTCACATTATGTCATGTCTACTAACCAAGCTTAACAGAGCTTTCAGCAACTCCATATGTAATGGCTTCTGCTAAGTGCCTAATGCATTATTTGATGAAAAATCGGTTTATTGCAATTTTCATTTGCTTTGCAAAACATCTAGTTATTTTATGGAATGCTTTATTCTTTATGTATGCTTTATTTATAAATACAATAAGCAATTCAGAACAATAACATTTACAACATTTAAAAATCAGTCTTTTTGCTTTGTAGGTCTGAATTGGAAGATTTAAACCACATTTACCACGTGTTACAATGTAGATTTTGCCTGCAAATTGCACAGTCTTTACAGTTGATCATGTCAAGTGCTTTAAGATGTGCTCCTGAATTATTTTATTTGTTATTTTTAGCTGCTTACTTCCAGTCACTTGAATTTCTTAACAGTATATGAGTGGCAACTGTTTTTCTACTGTTCAGTAAACCCTGTGTTCTCTGCCCTTTTTATGTTCTTAGAAACAGCATATTTATTTTTTAACATATCGCAGATTAAGGGGCTTTGAAGTTTGCAAATCACAATTAACGCACCCAAAAGTGAATCTGTGAATATCGCAAATCAGCTGCAAATGTAAATGAAACATTCAAATTTATGAATGAAAACTTCAGATATGGATTTGAATTTAATTTGCTTTGTTTCATTACAGCTTTAGGATTTTAAGTTACAATGCGTATATATTCAGATTCTAGAGTTCCACTTTGTACAACATCAAACTGACTCGCTAAAAATGCAAAGTGAAATGGAAGTGCATTTATGTGTACAGTGGGTCAAGATTCTTGTATTTGAAATGGAAGAATTCAGAATAATCGAAACAGGTACGAATCAACATTTAATGGATTATAGAATGTTCACTAATAGAAATTATGATGAAAAATAATTTGTGATTGTGCACTTCTGATAACCCAATGGCTAAAAGACAGTCATGTACTATAATTGGGTAAAAGGTAGAACTGCAAAAGGGCACAGTGAAGGTTGGGACATTGATATCAACAAGATCTAATGAACTGGTAGAACAGGCTACATTTCTGACATTCTAATGTTCCTATGGGTAGTCCTGCAAATTCATCAATTGGCACTTGCTGTGCGACAAAATGTATGCAAATATTTAAAGAATTTCAGATCAAACATGGTGCAGTGCACTTCTCCTCTCCCAGACTTTTAAAACACATTCTCTTGTTTGAAGCAAATCAGCGATGCTATTAATTCTCTATTTGGACGGAGGTCCATATCCCAAGTTAGCTCATCTCAGCCGCGGTAACAATCATGATGTTACAATTGGCCTGAGTTAGAGATGGGAAAACTATAATAATATAATAGTACTGTAATAATAATCCTTGCATTTGATATTGCACTTTTCAGGTCTTCTAGACATCCCAAAGCGCTTCACAGATTACACTGTAAAATTAATTGACTGTATTTTTGTTGGCGAAATGTGGCAGCTATTTGCAAAGCAGTGTCCCATAAACAGTCATGGATTGAGTGACCAATTTCTTGTTTTTTTTTCTTTCTTACTCCCCAAATAGCTCAGGAACAACAGGGATACAGCTAAGTATTGAACTGAACAGATTTATCTTATTCACAGATCACACTGTTGCTCACTTTTTTGTGTGTAACTCAAGTGAAAGTCACCCTCACAAAAACAACAACAACAAAATTATATTTGTATAGTGTCTTTCATGTCGGGAGGATATCCCAAGGCGCTCACAGTGTTATCGCAATGTAACTCACACTGTTCCTGTTGTTTTGAGAGAGTCTGGAGATTTCTTTCACTGTCTCCAGTGATTGATGTGTGGTGAGACCTTTATGACCGATAAATTGCCATGGTTCAGTGTTCACAATCCTGTCCCCAAATAGCTCAAGGACATGTCTACAATGTCCTAGTTGATAGTTGTCATTTCATGATAGTTTATCCTGCTTGAGCTGGCTATGTTTTGACACAACCGTATTGGATAATCTGTTGTGATAAGTTTTGATCAGCTCCAACAAACTACAGGCCAGAAATTGCTAGCGGTAGCCTGTTAGCCCAGTTTTGATTTAAAATCCAGTTTCCCACAGTTCTTAAAAAGAAAACTTTTTTTAACAATTAAAATTTTTAGACAAAAACTAAATCCAGGCCTTTCATATCTTAGTTACATCTCTGAAAAGCTGGACAGATCAAATGAATCTTAGAGGTAAACAAACTTTTACAAATAGTGATGCAGTATAATGTTTGAAAGAAAAAAACGTTTTTTAGTATTGTTTTAAAATATTGTGTATCATGTATTGTATTGTATTTGAGTAGTGTTGCTTTTCAACACCAAATACTTTAAATAAAACTGAAACATACTACTGTAAATGCATAAGATGTATATTTGTGGAGTCCTGTAGCTCAGTGGTTAGAGCACTCACATTACAAGTGAGAGACCTGGGTTAAATTCCAGGCAGGGTGAAACTTTGGGCAAGTTTCCTTACTCTACACACCTGATAATAATACCTAAAAAAAAAATTGGTAATTTCAATCCATGATTGTTTGTGGGACACAGCAGTGTGCAATTGACTACCGCATTTCACCCACATATACCGTCAATTCACTTTACAGTCTTTCCTGTAAAGTGCTTTGAGATGTCTGCCTAGAAGATGTGAAAAGCGCTATATCAAATGCAAGGCTTATTATTATTATTGGCATGTCATGCATATACTAGGGTCCGTCGGTATGGAAATTATCCGATTTAGATATATCGATGGGCTCATATCGAGATATACCGAAATATCGATATTTTCGGGGTTTTCGTACTGCGCATGCGCGCACAATGTACGCGCATTCAGAGGTGCGCGCGCATTCGGGGTCTATCTGCTCAGGAGGTAAATATATTTCTCTCTGTGGGTCTCTCACACTCACTCTCTCCATCTCTGTGTTTTTCTGTCTGTTTCTCTGTGTCTGTCTCTCCTCTCTCACATGCCCCCCATCTCTATCTATCTGTATATTATCACATCCACCCCGTCTCTGCCCCCACCCCCCGTCCCGCCGCCGTCCCTCTCTCCCCCCAACCCCCCCGCCGCTGTCCGTCTCTCCCCCCACCCCACCACCCTCCCTCTCTATGCATACACTAATGTATGCATGATCAGACCTGTGTATGACTAAACAGAGTGTTGGTCATGCCCACATGTAGAGGTGCTCACATAAGTACACAAATGTAACAGTTGCAGATTCATCAAAGCTTATATTGTAAATACAGTACCGAATAGCTCTTCAATGGCCAACAGCTGAAATGTAGTGATATGCTTTGCTGATTAAAGGTTTGTATTCATGGCTATGTTGTGGTAGCTGATCTGAACCGAGGCAGTTGGTAAACTAATATTGGCCTTAACACCCCTGAGTTAGGAAGGGTAGAATCAGATAAAATTCTTACTCCAGATTGCAATCCAAAAGACTTCTGCTGAAAATGTGCATTTGTGTGTACAGTGGGTTAAAAGTCTTGTACTCAGTGATTAAAGCACTCGCCTTACCAGGTGAGACCTGTGTTCGAATCCAGGTAGGGCGAGATCTTGGGCAAGTTTCCTTACTCCACACGCCTGATAATAATCCCTCAAAAAAAATCTGTCATTTCAATCCATGACGTTTTGTGGGACACAGCTGTGTGCAATTGGCTGCTGCGTTTCGCCCACAAATATACAGGCAATTCACTTTACAGTGCATTCTGTGAAGCACTTTGAGACGTCTAGAAGACGTGAAAAGCTCCATATCAAATGCAAAGTTTATTATCATTATAAGACAGGATCAATCTCAGTTGAGATGCACCTTGCAGCCGGATGGTCCGCACAGACTCTTTTGACAAGTCTCAAACATGGAATTCCCAGAATAATGTCAACTTGGGCTGGAAGATCGGAATCTGTACTGTATTCCAGTGGAAGAAAAAGTGGGCAGAAATTTGAAAGAATTAATTGTCAGATATAAAAAGAAATAAGTACCTCGCTTGTTTGTTTCTGGAAGATCTTTTCCAGGATTCAAGCTATCTGTGAGCAGAAGATGACCACTTTTTGCATGTATCCCTTTGGATATTTTAGAAGTTCTGGTAGTTGGCAGTAACTGAAACTAAGAATATTAAAATCTGCATATACAAAAAAGCAGAGAATAGTGAGATATAAGAAAGAATAGGAAAGGTGTAGCCTTGTCTGTAGTATAAACACTGGAATGGAATTGTGGCCAAATAGTTGTATCGATCTATGTAATTCTATGTAAAATGTCATGTTTTTGTCAGATCTGTGAGCTTCTTTTATAGCTCTACCCATGCTTTATTGAGTCCACTTTAATCCACCCCTCTCTTCAATTGTAAGGTGTTTGAATTTGGCTTCTTACTGTTGATAGAAATTTTTATCTCAATTTTCTAATGTTCTTAGGCAGGACGAAACCTTGGGCAAGTTTCCTTACTCCACATACCTGATTATCTTCCCTCAGAATATAGTAAAAAATTGGTCATCTGTTTGTGGGACACTGCTGTGGGTAATTGGTTGCTGCCTTTTGCCTACAAAATATACAGTCAATTCACTTTACAGTACATTCAGTGAAGTGCTTTGAAAGCTTTATATCCTATTGCAAGGATTATTATTATTATTCTTACTATTCTTTATCCTATCACCCAAAAATAAGAAGGCTGTGGATGCTCACACTATTCAAGATTAAGATTGATAGATTTCTAAAGGATAGAGGGATTAAGGGATATGGGGATAGGGCAGTTAATGGAATTAGGTTAGCTCAGCCATGATCTTATTAAATGGCAGGACAGGCTTGAAGAGCCAAATAGATTACTCCTGCTCCTATTTCTTATATTCAACAACAACAACAAAATTACATTAATATAGCACCTTTCACACTGGACAATCAGTGTTTTGGACTCAAGATGGGGGTAAGGATTAGAGGGTGAAGGGCAGTGGGGTGAGTAAAGCTATGGTTGAAGAGGAAGATCTGGAAACAGGTCTTGAAGGAGGCGAGGGAGATTGCGGGATGGAGTTCCAGAGGGTGGGGGCAGAGTAGCAGAATGCCTGCCCAGCAATGGTGTGGCAGATGAGGCAGGGGACATGAAGTAGGTTGGAGCTCACGGAGCAGAGGGATGGGGGTTAGAAGTTTGCAGAGGTAAGGCATACTTTGAAGCTTGCATTACATTTATCTAGTTACTGTAAAAAAACACAATGATGGGACTTCTAAATGAAATATCCAGATAATGCATCCTTACTGGCAAACATATCACGTGTATTTTGCAATAACCACATATTGAGCTAAATAATGTTCATGGAATTGATCTATAATTTCAAACATTTAATGTTTGGAGGGTTTTACAACAACAACAAAATTACATTTATAGAGCGCCTTTCACATTGGGAGGACGTTCCCAAAACTTTGACTTTATTATACAAATAGTATGATGCTGTCTTGTTCTTCAACTGTTTTATAATAATAAAATAATCTTTATAAAGGTATATGGTATTGTTACTTTCACATCAGTAGGATGTCTCAAAGCTCTTTATAGGATTTACTGCAAAGTGTAGTAACTGCATTTTTGCAGACAGCTAATTTACATACAGCCAATGACCCACCAACAGCCATGGAGTGAATGACTAGTTTTACTGTATTTTGGACGATTGTTGGCCAGGACACAAGGAGAAACTACCATTCACTTTTTGTCAATTTCCTAATTTTTGGAAATTGTAATAAGTAGTTTTGTATATGTATATGTGCGAAAATTAAACACCTTTCAAACAGAAGTTGCAATTGGTGCATTGCATCCAGTTTGTGAATTTGTATAAGTTAGCTGCCTGCAAAAATATTTAGCTTTTTTTTTACCACTTTCAGGCTGGACTTTGAGGAAGCATAAAATCGATTCCAAAAGCTTAGTACAGGCATGGTGCATTCATGGAACCAATGTAATTGTGTTACCTTCCTGATACATTTTGTACGTGTGTAAAATATGAACTTTATCTGCTAAGAAATTGGGATCAGTTCAACAGAAATAGCGACATGCATTTCTCAGGATTAATTTCAGAAACTAGATTTTTTTTTAAAAAACATAAAGATGAGGTATATGGTTCTGTCCTAATTATGAACCAATTTTGTTCTTTTGAGGGGCAGGGCAGTTTTTTTAAATCCCCTTTCACTTTTAGAATCTTTATTCTAAAAATCATTTATATTAATCCTGAATAAAAAATGTATTTATATTAATCCCGAATAAAAGCTCATGAAGCTCTGGTGCAAAGGTTACTTCTGAAACAACTCCTTTAACTCCTCCCCCCACCAATCCCTACCAACCCAATCCCAATGATGAAGTCACAGATCAAAACCTAAGTTTTCTATCCTTTCCCTCTCTAATTCTGTTTGCCCAACTAACTAAATGTTTATATGTGAAGATGGATAGTAGTAATTGTTGGTAGGCTATTCAACTGTAAGGGTTATTAATCATAACTGAGCCTGTTTCCACCAGCTGGCATCCAAGCACTCCCACTTTCCAGCACTTTAGGAAGGATGGCCTTGGAGAAGATGTAAATAAGATTTACCAGATTGAAACCAGGAATGATAGACTTCAGTTATGTGGAGCGAGAGACCAGAGAGTCTGGGATTATTCTCTTTAGAGCAGAGAAGTTTGAGGGATGATTTAATAGAGGTGTTCCAAATTAAGATGGGTTTTAATAGAGTAAATAAAGAGAAACTGTTTCCTCTGTTGGGCGGGTTGGTAAATAGAGGAAACAGATTTAAGATAATTGGCTAAAGAACCAGATGGGAGATGAGGATCATTTAAAAAAAAGAAACAGCGCAGCCTGAAAGAGTTTGCAGTTTCAATAGTAGCTTTCAAAGGGGTATTGGGTATATTCTTGAAAAGAAAATAATTGCATTGCTATGGAATGAGAGTGCGGGAGTGGACTGGTTGGATAGCTCTTTCGAAGAGCCAGCACAGGCATGATGGGCTGAATACAGCCTCCTCTTTAAGATTTTATGATTCTCTGAGACCCGTATTTCTACTAAACTATGATTGCTTTTGTTTCTTAATAGATGAGTTAACAATTTAGACTGCATGAATCAATTTATTTATTCATGTTGCTAATTAAATAATTGAACATTATCATAGTTTTTTTCATGGTGACATCTGAGGAATGTTTGATAGCTTCTGTGGTAGGTTTTATTCCTGGTTTGAGTAATAATTCCACTGTTCAGTAATGGGACTGCAGTGGTTTATCAATGAACAGTTCAATCATGGAGACTCATTTCAGAATGTATTTCAAATGCAATCCCTCAGGAAAAAACAGATTATCACGCCATTGATTGTGCATTACTGACTCTTTTGAACTTGTGTGAAAGATCGTCAGAACTCTCATGCATTGTCCCAGTGGGATATCTCACCGTTTTCAAAGTATCGGCAATGCGGATAGTGTAGAGAATAGTAGAGGATAGGGAATAATAGGAAGTCACTTGTGAGTACTAAAGGCATAAAGTTCAAACTAGAGAGAGCCTAGGGCATGTCCTGCTGGGAAACATTTGAAATGTTGCACACAATCTTGAGAAATCCAATGCATTCAGATGTAAGTAAAAATATTTTCTTCTTCATAGTGCCAATATTTTCTCATTCCATAGTATCATTTTTTTGAATGTATCACTTGATCTGTTTACAATTACATGGGAATCTCCAGAGTCTATTTCCTCTTAAATTAAAAAAGTTTTAATATGGAAAATTAAAGTTTGAATGTATTGGTTAAATGAGAGCAATAGAGGGCAATTAGGTAACATTCTCATTTATTTAAAACCTATCCTTGCTGATAAAAAAATAATTTTCATTACTCTACTGTACTAGAAAATTGTAAATATGTTTCACCGGTTTATAATATTTGCTAAGAATTTTTCTGTGGGTTTTTATGTAAAGCAAGCAAAGCAAGATCAGAGATTATTAAAAGAAAATTAAAACAGGTTTAAAATTGCTCATTTTTTATAGTCCAACATATAAATACATAAATTGAGATGCAAAACCCTTAATATATTCTATATAGGTTAAGAGTAAGGTTTTTTGAGTAAATTTGATTAACTTGTTGTTAAATATTGGTGCCATTTTTAGAGAAACGTTCTGTTGCATTGCCATTGTAATAATCTCTGCTTAATGTCTGTCAAAATGTGTAAACCTCTGATTTTTTTTCTATTCAGAGTAATTGCAGGAAAATACGTATCTTATGTCAAAATTGTCCATCTCTCTCACGCACACATTTTCTGATTGCAATGAATTTCAGATGAGGAATGAAGCTTTGAAATGGAAGTGATGGCTAGAGGCCCAGTGGTTGGCTGTAAACAGAAGAGGTCACTTGGCAACATTTAGGATCTTTATCAGTGATCAAAGCACAGGAGGTGCTGTCTAGACAGGTTAGGTGTGGACTAACAAATGGCTTTCATTAGGACCTCTTTCCTCTGGTGCCATTGTTTCAGCTCTGCTCTTCTTCACACAGCTCTGTGATTGATTTCAGGAGAGGTGCCCAAATGCCCATGGCAATCAGATTGGGCTTACAAGCTTTTGCTTGTTCTGACAAGCCAGTTATGCTGCCCATCACATTAGCTGAGAGTGTCACATTTATTTCCCACCATAGAACTTTTCAATGAAGACTGTCAGCTACACCAACTGTTACATTTCAGAAACTGATGTAATCCTGTTATGCCTTGTCTCAGATCTCTGTTACAAAGTGTCCCTCTTTAGACAGCGCAATCTGGATGGTGGTAAATATAATTAGGCACATCGGAAATATTAATGTTTAATATGATGGGAATTCAATCCTGTGGCTCTCCAACTCAATCAGAAATTGGCTCTACAAATGTTGGATCCTGTCAACTGCAATAGTTTTGTAAGTTTCAGTTTTAGATTGTTTTGGTTCCTCACAATTAAACTATCTCTGATAGGTTTTCTTTGAAATAAAATCTATCTAGTTCAGGAAGTGGACTACTTATTAATTTGTGCATGAACCACAAACTAATAATGCGAAGACTGCAAACAATTTCACTGCAAAATACTTTCCTTGCAATGTATGTTCAATTTTCTGACAAATATTCTTTGAAGAGAGTACAACAGATGGAAGGTCTAGTCAAGCGTATTTTATATATATTTATAACCTTAATGATAGTTATTAATGTCATTTATAATTTACATTGCAAATTAAAAAAACTACCTAAAATACACTATTGGAATACAATATACAGCTATTTGAGTATATAGAATGCAGCCATAAAAATGAAAACATAGAAGGCAGACTTTTAGACAATTCACCCTATGCTGCTTCTACGTACTCCACTCCAGCTATATACTGTATTCTAATTTCAATTCACTCCTCCTTGCCTGTATCTGAACAGAAATAAAGCACTTGTGCCTTCATATCCTGCTATCTGGGCATAAATAAACATATTTTTATTGGTTTGTAATCTGTACATTACTGAGCCTTTTATGTATTTACATAATTTCCTTCTGAGACAAACCATTCTAAGACTTTCAACTCTCAAAATATATGACAAGGTAAAAAAATCAAAAAGGATATCTGAGTGATTTTACATTGCTGAACAGTCATTATATTCACCTGTATGGATTAGAGGAGTTAATGACTATGTTGGACCTAATGTATGCTCAAAAATATACAGATGCCACATAATGATACTCTCATTGAACCAGACTGTGAGGACAGTGAGCAAAACATGTATCACTTTACTTTACATCGTCTTGCAAGCTGGTCATTATGGAAATGTGATTTGGAAACAATATACCTAAATCCTCTTGAACAACAAAAATGTTAAATGTGTTTAGCTCATAATTCCCTCATTTTTTCCCTGATTTGATTTTGACATATTTACTGCTGTCTTAATCTAAACCTCTAAGAAAATTATTCTGATATGAGGTCATTTTTCTAAAATTTCCTGTCCGATGTAAGTGACTGATAATGAGGAGATGATACATAGGTGTCATTTTGATACTTAAACCTATGCAGAACTGCCAAAAAAGTGAAATGGTACAACATAATTCTTTTCCTTGTCAAAGATTTATGTGATCCAGACAGCCGAAGATAAAGATCAAGAAGCCATGCACAGATGAGTAATATCTCCCAAGGCCTGGTTCAATTTATCTGAATGTCCTTAAAACATTCAGTATTAATGACACGAAAAGGTTACCATGCTGTTTTTACTCTAATATTCACACTTCAAATTTAATATTGAGCTACCATTTCGAATTGGCAAATATATTGTAAGATTTTTTTAAAATCTTGAATAAAATATCTTTAGTATAGTGGGATCTAAATTGCATCTAAGAACAGAACAGTCAAGCAAACAATAGGTGAACAAATCACAAAAGCAATACAGAATCAGTGGAGTCCTGTAGCTTCGTGTTTAGAGCAGTCTCCTCACAAGCAAGAGACCAGGGTTCAATTCCTGAAAGATCGGAATGTTGGTCAAGTTTCCTTAAACCACATGCCTCAGTTTACCTAGCAGTAAGTAGGAAACTGGTTGTTAGTCGATTGGAGGAATGTTTTTCAGGGGATAATAATTTCTGTTTGTGGGACACTACTGTGTGCAATTGGCTGCTGTGTTGCGCCCACAATTATACAATAATTTCACATTACATCATATTCTGTGATGTGCTTTGAGATGTCTAGAACACATGAAAAGTGCTATATGAAATGCAAGGATGATTATTATTAGAATTGGTGGGAAAGTCTATAAACTCATGAAAATCTTCTCAATAATGAAGAATGGTTATATGATTATTTTTCTAAATATGAAATAAGCTATCAGTTGTTACTTAGTAAAACAAAATGACAGAATATATTAAATATTCAGCAAAGATTTGCAAGTAAACAATTTGGGATTTATGGTTAAAAGGATAGAGTGGTAAACTGACACTGACTGGTAAATGTGATCAACAACATGTTCAGCACCTATCAGAAATATACTTTACATATTTAATTTTATCTTTATCTAGGATTGAGAAACTATATATTCAATCTGCAACCATTGTTGGACATTACTCTATGCAATTGCAGTTGCATTTCATCTACAAACTTTACATTCAATACACTTTCACATTCTGTGAAGCATTTTGAGATGTCTGAACGACGTGATAAGGCCCTCTATCAGATGCAAGTAAAAAACAGCAATGTAACCTGCAAATATCATTAATACTGACTATTACAAGGAAATAAGGAGATTATACTAATTCATTTTCTTCAGTAAGTTTAATATATTGATCCTCTGCCATAGCAAGTTTCCATATTACCTTTTTATATTATAGTGCTCCTTTCTGGCTATGTGTCTCACAGAGGAAATCTGCTTTTTACTCCTGTTACTTGCTCATTTCATTTTGCATTTTTCATCATTTTAAACAAAAATAATCGAATATTTTGAAGGCATTTTATACTCATTGTGCTTTTGCCATGGAACAAACATTACTTTTTAGCCAAGCATCAATAGACATTTACAATATTTTGTTACAGAATTAGTAATTAACATTTGAGTTGGTTTGTGCTCATTATTCATTAGAAATTAGACTGGCTCAGTTGGCGGCTCTCTCAGAAGGTTTTGTGTTGGGCATTAGGAGTTTAAACTTGCTATCAGCGCTGACACTCTAATGAGGTGCTGGGGTTGTACTACATTATTGGATGTACTGTCCGTTGGATGAGATGTTAAATCGAGTTCAGGTGAACACTGAAGATCCCATGTCGCTACTTGAAAAGAGATGACAGTTTCTCCCTGTCTTCTGGCCAACAGCCCTCCAGGTAACATTAATCATACAATTCATGGCTGTATGTGGGACATTGCTATGCACAAATTGTCTGTCACGTTTACCTAAAACACACAGTCTACTACACTTTCCTATATCAGAGTTATTTTTTTAATGCCTGCATCCAAAAAAAACAATATTTCTGAAAATGCTGATAATGCACAATTTTTTTTGTAAATTACCAATCTTTTTATTACTCCCTCATATTTTACCATATACGGAGCTGTACCTGTGTAACGTGACTGATCATATTCATGACGAATATTTTGGCTGTAATGATAGATGGTGAGTTTGAAGACTAGGTGCTTCATGACTGGAATTAAACAGTAATCAAAGAGTGTCTCACCTCAAGCTATTGATGTGCACCATCTAGTATGTAGTTCCAAAGTAGAATAGGCAGAAATCTGGGAGCAGGGCATTCATTTTTGCTCTCAACAAAAAAGGTACACAAAGGTATGGGTGAACCAATAAACAGACCTGGAGGAAACAGCAATAATAGGATATATGAAATTTGAATTTATGGAATTGAAATTCACTCAGAAGTGGATTACATTCTCCAGTGGAAATCTAAACAGAAACCACAGTGCTTTTATGTAACATTATTCCATAGTTATTGTTTCAGCTTGTAATACAATGTTGCTGCAACTCACAATAAAGTGAACTGTCTGTTTGAAAAGTGTATGTAAGTGGGCAAAAATGCATGGATGATATATTTCTTTGATCAACAACAACAACAACAACAACTTCAATTTATATAGCGCCCTCCACGCCGGACGGCGTCTCAGAGCGCTTCACAGTAGCTGATCCCGGGACAGAGCCAGGGGCAGGGGTAGAAAGGTGACAAAAGGCGCGGTCGAAGAGAAAGCTCTTCAGCTAGGACCTGAAACTGAGAAAAGAGGGGGCAAGACGAAAGTAGTAAGGAAGGGAATTCCAGAGCCTCGGGGCATAGTGGCTGAAGGCCCAGCCGCCGAGGATGGAGCGGAGGATTTGGGAAACATGGAGAAGGCCAGATCTGGTGGAGTGAAGGCAACGGGAGCTGGTTTGAGGAGAGAGGAGGTCAGAGAGGTAGGGGGGTGCAGAAGAGTGGAGGGATTTGAAAACAAGGGTGAGGATCTTGAAGTCAATTCTCTCGGGGATAGGGAGCCAGTGAAGTCTGGCAAGGACTGGGGTAATGGGGGAGCGAAATTTGGTGCGGGAGAGATTTAAGAAACAATCAATTTTAAAATTGGAGTTATCCCTGGTTATAGTCCACAATTTAGATAATTTTCACAAATTAACCACATACTTTATTTGAATTGCAAATCAATTCTTGTTACAATGTGTTGTGCATTGAAGCAACAAGAGATTAGAAACAAAACACAAATACTACAGATGCTGGAAATCTGAAACAAAAACAGAAGTTGCTGAGAAAACACAGCTGGTCAGGCAGCATCCATGGAGAAAGGAAAGTGAGTCAACGTTTCGGGTCCACAACCCTTCGTCAGAACTGGGGTATGTTAGGATGGAGAGGTTTTTAAGGACAACTTAGAGAGGGGGAGGCAGGACAAGGAAGACAAAGGAGATGAAGAAGACAAAGGAAGAAATGTGTTAATTGATGGGTTAAATAGATAATAATGGTGTGAAACAAAAGGGGGTGGGTTTAAACAAAACTGGGGAGAAGAGGCGTTCATGTTGAAGAACAGATGAAACACCAGAGAGGCAAGTTGTGTCTAGAGTGATGATTGTAACGGGGGAGGGGGAGCTTCTATGGTCTGAAGTGGCTGAAATCAATGTTGAGGCCAGAGGGCTGTGGGGTCCCCAGCAGATAAGGTGCTGTTCATCAAGCTTCTACTGTGGGTTACTGGAACAATGCAGGAGACCATGGATGGAAAGATTAGCCTCTGAATGTGAGTGTGAGTTGAAATGGAAGGAGATCGGAAGATCAGGGTTGACCTTGTGTACAGAAATTTGTATACAAAGATTTAAAATCCTGTGTCATCTTAGTGTAGCTAAATATTTAAGATTCTTCAGAGTTTTTGTGAGATTCGTAAATTCAGTGTTCATTTAGGTGAGAGTTTTTCAAGTTTATATGGAAAACCATCTTCCAAATTAAATCTAAGAATTTGCCAAAATTCTGTAGAATGAAAATCTCTTAACGCTAAGACTATGTACATTTTGGGATTCAGTTGGTTTACAGAAATATTACAGATCATCTATTTAAACATTCACATTAATCCTGTTTTATATGTAACATTTCCTGAAATCAACATACTGTTGGATGAATAACTTGTTTGTTGCAGCAAATAAAGCACAGTCTATTGTGATGGTTACTTCTATTATATAATTTGATTGCTTAAACGCTCACATTATCTACTGTATTATCAGAAAACCGCAACAAATAAGCTTCCACTTCAAAATCCAGAGAGCATGATAGTGATTCTTGCTGATGAATGGATTCATGAAGAATTGTAGCACCACACTCCCCCACTCCTCCCAACCCCACCACCATTAGTGAGCTAATCAGCAATAAAATCAAATCTGGAGCAATATAAATAGCATGTAAATGAGACAGTCTATCTTGTCTGATGAAATCTATCTAATATTTGTGCAATGCAGTAATGTCCAAAAACTCTCACTGAAGACGAAAAACATTCTTTTTGAGCACGTTGATTTCAGGAAAATGTTATATATGAATAAAAAATATGGAAAGTTATAGATGCAAGACTTTTGAAATGATTTGACGAGAAAAAAAATTCAGATAACAATTGGGTAAACAGATTATTAGTTGCTATTCAATTAATTTCGATCCAATAATCCCTTATAAAGGAGTGGAAGATGTGATATTTCATAGTAAATTTAATGCAGGTAATTATCACATGGAATCTGATTTTGAAATATCACAGCTTCTGTCTAATATTAGTCCCATTGATCACATCTTGGCTGTTTGTTTATTCAGAACCATTATCATTATCATCCCCTTTCTGATGTTGGCCAATTGTAGGACCACCGTGTTTGTTGCTGCCAGACCCTAAGTTTAAATTACACTGCTTGTTTCACAGACTATTGCCTGAGGTGACTATTAGCTCTAATTACTCCATGGCAGATTGCTTTGAAGTGTGTCCCAGGGCAGTTAGACTGGTATATTCAGAGCCTTCTTTGACCTACCATTAGTGACCATGGGTGCATCACAATGCTGTATGCATAACTCGACAGTAAAACTGGAGACAATAATGAATAAGAAAAAATTGCGATATGAGAGCAATGGCCTAAAAACTATATAACATGCAATTAACAAGTAGCTGGTGTCAGGAATCTTGTGATTCATAAATATGGCAAACCGGTATCTGCTTCTGCACAATAGAACTGACAAAAATCGCTAAGATTATGTATAGTAAACATTAATATCACTCAGATGTCAGGATTAGTTTTATTGCTGCTATATTCGTTTAGATACTTGCACTAGACACTTTAACATAAGCAAATGATTTAAAATAATAGTGCACCAAATTCCAAATTACCTTTATAAAGCTCCTTTCATCTTGGGTAGAAGTCCCAGGATGCTGGAAACCTTGTGTTTCACTGTTCGTAGTCTCTCTTTTCTTTCCTAATCTTTTTTTTGGGGGTGTCAGCTGGATGTCTGATACATGCGAAAATCCTTCACCATGCTTAGGGGTATCCAATCCAGACTGAGCATTATATACCACCTACACCTAGTAATGTTCCTGCATCTGGAATGGAGTATGTACTCTTTCCTTGGAGGATAGGAGGATGGCCGAAGGCCCGAGTTGAAGAGGAGGGTTTTGAGGTTCCTCCCGACATGAAAGATGCTATACAAATACAATTTTATTGTTGAGGGAGCGAGGCAATGGATTGGGATGGAGTTCCAAAGGGAGGGGCAGAAAGGCTGAAGGCCCAACCGCTGACGGTGGAGCAGCCGGGCGGGAACTGTAAAAAATTCAAACGGTTTGGTGCAAAATGTAATGTCAGTAAAAATGTTCCTTACAGCCCTTCTTTTTCATTGGATTGGAAACAATAGGCTATCACAACAGTTCACTCATTTAATAGTGTGGATCTGAAAAACATATGACAATGAATGATCACATTTAAACTAGTCCGAAGATTGATTCAATGTAAAGAAATTATTATTATGTAGGATTGATGTGTGTAAATTGAAAGCAAGACAGCCCTACGCCCAACACATTAACAACAACAACAACAACAAAATTACATTTGTAGTGCGCCTTTCAGGTCGGGAGGATGTTAATTATGGTTTAGTAGGTTTAATTTGCCTTGCCACAATCTTCAGACCTTTCGGAAAAAAACGGAAAACAAGTCAATTGAACTGTTTAAACTGGGTCAAAACAGATGCCATTTTGTTAAGTGTTCAAAGCAAAGTAAGTCTTAGAATAAAGCTTGTGGCAACTACAGCCTCCAGGTAGAGAGTAGATCATATAGGTTTAAACGTCCTACTGTAATGAACAAGCTTGAAAATCCTTTTTCATTTAACAAGTGGTGCAATTACAAAAATTGTAACCACTTCTAGTTGGTAAATATTCAGATTTGCAAAATAATTTATCGAATTTCGCTGAAATAAAGGAGCATATTGTATAATCCCAATTCATGTATTATCATGCATTTTTCAAATACTGTACTAATAACTGTTGATAAAAAATAAGAAGTATAATTCCAATTTGTTTTATGATTTTTTAATTTCTTTCCTTTGTTGCAGTGGATTATGCTGGATTGAGTTGTTTAACAACGAATAGTTCTTGCAATTCACAATGTGAACTAAGCTCCTGTGGCTTAGTGGTTAGAGCACTTGTCTTGCAAGCTGGGGAGACCTGTGTTCGAATCCAGGCAGGTCAGGGCAAAACCTTGGGCAAGTTTCCTTACTCCACACGCCTAATAATAATCCATCCCAAAAAACCACAATAATAAAATTGGTCATTTCAATCCATGACTGTTTGTGGGACAATGCTGTGCGCAATTGGCTGCCGTGATTCACCCACAAATATTTAAGTCAATTCACGTTAGAGCAGGGTTCGGCGATATATCGATATATCGGTTATATCCGATATAATTTTCATATCGATATGCTGATACAGGCATTAAAAATATCGATATATGGAAAAAATCGGAATGTGCGTGCACTGAACTACAAGACGCAGAATGCTCATCTCTATACACAATGCACAGATCGAGGTGCAAGCCACCATATTGTATTCATAGTCCTCGAATACAATATACAGGTAAACAAGGGGTGGCGGGGGGAGAGAGACGGGAGTGGGGAGAGACGGGGGGTGGGGGGGGAGAGACGTGGGAGGTGTGGTAGAGATGGGGGGAGGGGGGGGAGAGAGACGGTGGGGGTGGTGGGAGAGACCGTGGGGGGAGAGAGAAGGGTGGGGGAGAGAGACAGTGGTGGGGGGGAGAGACGGCGGTGGGTGGGTGGGGGGAGACGGCAGTGGGGGGAGAGAGAGATGGGGAGAGAGACGGGGGTGGGGAGACACATGGGGGGGGAAGAGATGGTGGGGGAGAGACGGGGGTGGGAGAGAGATGGGGGGGATGTGATAATATACAGAAAGATAGATAGCTAGATAGCTAGATAGATGGATGGATCGATGGATGGATGGATGGATGGATGGATGGATGGATGGATGGATGGATGGATGGATGGATGGATGGATGGATGGATGGATGGATGGATGGATGGATGGATGGATGGATGGATGGATGGATGGAAAAACACAGAGATGGAGAGAGTGAGTGTGAGAGACACAGAGAGAGAGAGATATTTACCTCCTGAGGAGATAGACCCTGAATGCGCGCGCACCTCCAAATGCGCGCGCACCTCCGAATGCGCGCACACCTCTCAACGCGCGCGCATGTGCAGTACGAACCCCCTGAAAATATCGATATATCAGTATATCTCGATATGAGCCCATCGATATATCGAAATCGGAAAATTTCCATATTGATGGACCCTACGTTACAGTATATTTTGTGAAGTGCTTTGGGACGTCGATAAAATGTGAAAAGCCCTATATCAAATGCAAGGATTATTAATGTGAAAGCTGCTTTGTAAATGTTAATTTGTTGTTGTATTTCACATCATTGTAAAGTGTAATGACCGTGTATTTTATAGGCAAACATGACAGCTAACTTTAACTGGATAAATTGTTGGTCAGGACAATGGGAAAATGACCCTGGTTTCCATTAGGATTTTTAATGCCTATCTCAACAACCAAACAGATTAATGTCTCATCAGACATATGGCACCTCCAATATGATAAATGATAATACATGGTTTGGAATTACACAAAACCCTCCTTTATTTCAGTATTCCCTAGGCACAGCACTGGCATGTCAGCATGGACTGCAAGTTCAAAGTCCTGATGGGAGGCTGGAATAACAAAACCTTCTGTTTACCGAGGTGAGAGTCCTACCTACTGAACTAGATTGGCACCTAACACTTTGGTTTACAGATATCACTGATCATGGTTCACAATTCACTTGACATTTATGCTTGTGTGTTTTCAGGTGTCTGCCTCACAATGCTAATCAGAAGTCAGAGGATAAGTTATACCTGACTAAATCTGATTGTTGGGTTTGGTGAGATGTGTGTTCTGAATTAATTTTGGCATAAGATACAACCCTGACTTTTGTGTCATTTCATAAGCAACAGTGATAATTTGCTCCTCTAAATCAAACGTGCTCGTGTTCTGCTCACTGTGTTTGTTCTGCCTGACTACTATATTACCAGTAAACAAAACAATGCATTGACAACACAGTATAATCAATGAAGCCACAGATGCATCTTTGTTTCAGTTGACATCTTCTTGTCCCATCCTGAGTGGAAAGCAAATAAACGTGATGGAGATTACAACAGCATTATGGATTGGCAATTAATTCTCCAAATTCAACTTCAAAGATGAATTTAAACTAGTTGAAATCATACCACATTCTTTTCAGTTTCTTCTTTCATTCTCTGCTTGGCTCAGCTAGATGGAATTTCTTTGGTTTTCGCGCTTCCTTTTTTGTAAACTCTGTGTTCTGTCTCATTATATTCCAATTATTGTAGCAGAGCAAAACCACTAGGGGCAAAGGGAGTGCAGTTGCCACCCGTGCTCATTTGAATTTGCCGTGTGCAAATTGGCTGTCACTTTCAAACATCAAAACACACACCGTCACATAACTTTGCAGTATGTCCTATGAAATTCTTTGAGATGTCTCAGTAACATGATAATGCACTGTATCAAATAGAAGGATTATTTTATTTTTTCCGTGAAGTGTGGTAATCCTGGGGTTTCATTTCATCTGCCTTCAGAAATACTAATTTGGAATCAATTTGTACAGTTCATATATTCATGTAAAGTGACTGATAATATTCAAAACAACTCATGTTCCTCTGAACCAAAGTGTCCTCTGAACCAACTCGTGTTCCTCTGAAGCCAAAAGAATGAAGCATGCCTTGAGGCATGTCTTGAATGTAGGGAAACAACAACAACAACAAAATTGTACTTATATAGTCTTTCACATCGGGAGAACATCCAAAAGCGCTGAACAGTCAGGTTGGGACCTGAGCGGGGGTCAGGGAGAGGGAGGGTCGGGATAGGGGGAAGGGGAAGGGGAAGGAGAGTAGGAGAGAGGAAAGAGTTAGTGGGGGAGCCGAAGGCATAGTCGAAGAGGAAGTTCTTGAGACCGGCCTTGAAGGAGGAAAGGGAGGAAGCAAGGCGGAGGGGCTGCGGGATGGAGTTCCACAGTGTGGGAGCAGAGAGGCTGAAAGCCCAGCCGCCGATGGTTGGGCGGTTAGGGCAGTGGACACGGAGCAGGCCTGAGTCTACTGAATGGAGGGTATGGGCAGGCTGGTAGGGAGACAGCAGGTCAGAGAGATAGGCAGGGGCAAGGCTGTGAATGACCTTGAAAGTGAGGACGAGGATCTTGAATTCGAAAGTACAACAGACTCAAAGTTATCTTTGGGATGGAATTTCAGAGAGTGTGGCATGACAGTTGAAAGCTCGTCTGCCAATAGTGGGGTGGATAAAGCGGAGGATATGAAGCAACCCAGTGTTTGCTTAACAAAGAGAGAAGTTGAGTCCATTGTTTTGGAGCATCAGCCTAGATTTTGATAATAATAATTATAATCCTTGCATTTGATTTAACGCCTTATTATATTTTTCAGATGTCTCAGCACTACACAGAATATAGTGTAAAGTTAATTGATAGAATATTTGTACCTCACAAACAGTTGTGGATTGACTCACCAAATAAACCCCTGTCTAAGAGGTTAGCAACTGAGCCAGTTAACGTACATGAAGATGTAGTATTTTTTATTCTGTACAAGTGTCTCTATATGTGTGTTCACACACTTTTAAATGATTGAACATTAAAGCCATAGTTGAGGTAAATAGTTTGTGTGCAAAGTACCTATCCCAATCCATTCCACATTTATTATTTTAAAATGTTTCTTTGCTGATAAATCTTTCATCGAAGGGCTGCTCCACATAGCCCATACAATAGATATTTTAAACCATTGTGATTTAATAACATTCTGGTGATGTTTAGAAGAGATTCACTTGATAGTTGTCATGTTCTTTGTTTAATTAACCTTTCTATAAACTGATACTGAAGTAGTGTCCAAGGGAGCAGGTGGAGTGAGCAAGAATTATTTAGTGTCTATGCTTCCATAGTCACTGACTAAATCGTCAGCTGGATTTTTGATTTAGTCACTTATTAGTATTGCCTCTATTTGTTTTCATATTTGTATTTTGTAGATATCACTAAACAGTCACTCTACTATAGAAACATCTTGGAAATTGCTTTGAGACATCCTTCTAATTTGAAAGGTGCAATATCAACTGCAAGAATTAAATCTGATAATGTAAAAATTATAAATGTAAAATGTAACAAATAGTGTTATTTTAGATTTGGACATCTGAGTCATAATTTTAGTGAAAGATTTACTCTTTTGGCTAAGAATGTTATAATTTTAGACAAACACCATGGGTCTTTCTGCAATCAATCATCAAAGTGCAGTCTTGCAAATGACTGAATGATTGTTAGTCACACAAGGTTATCTTTTGTAATGTCCATTAAAACATTGGAAGCCAGATCCATATTTAATAATAGATTCTGTAATCTTAAGCGGTTTACTTTGCCACTATTTGTTTACTCATATAGCAAATCAGCTTTGGTAGGTATGATTGTTGAGATTCTATCATGTAACTTTCCATTGAGTTCTGGACCCTACATATGTCCTGGTGAGATACACAAGCCACAAGTCCAGGTCCAACTTTTCAAATGACCTTCTGCCTCAAATCCAGTCTTTGGCACAACATATTGTGGTTCCTGATGATAACACATTCAGACTGTCACATGCGCTATATCAAATGCAAGGATTACTATTACTATTATTATTATTATTACTATTACTATTATTATTACTATTATTATTATTATTACATAGCTCCAGTTTATGGATGAACAGAACTTTTCTGGATGTAGGAAACCTTCAGGTTTTTTTTCATTGTAGCTAGTTTTGACCATTTGCTGTTAGTTTTTTCACAATAATTGTTGTGATTCTAGCTCCCTCTTACTTGCTCACAGCAAAAGATTTGCAGTTATAACCCTCGAGATACATTACCTGTACCTGTATAATCAAGCCGTGACCAGAATGCATTAAGCTCACAATTCTACCTGCCTTAGCCTGCAAGACTGCTTTATCTTTAAATTTAAGATTACCAGAAAGTTTGAACAATTCCTAATTCAATCTTAATCTAAACGCAGTATTTTCACAATCTTTGTTAAGAACCACCTTCCAGTTGAAATATAATATTTTTTCAAAACTGTGCGATTGTACATTTTAAAATAAAATTGTTTTATAGGTGAAGACAAGATGGAATTTCATTTTTTTTTAACAATGTTAAACTTAGCTCTTTGCTTATACTGTACTTTTGTGGGCGTGAATCCATTCTAGCTATATTTTAAAATTTTCCTTAGGGAACTACTAAAACGTTATGAAAAATGATCGTCTTGAAACTAAAGTCTTCCTGTATCTACTGCACTACAGCAACATTCAGGCCTACTGCTCCTTCTTCTCAGTTATTGTCACAGCTATAATCCATCCAACCATTACTTGAAAGTCATTATCTGAGATCTGACTGCAGGATGTTAGCTTTAAGTGGTGTCGGAAGGATTTGGTTCAGCACATCCTGATAAATCATATTCAATATGTAAGAAGTCTCATCATTTAGACTGCAAGTTAGATACCATTGCACCTTAAGTCTTAGAAAACAAAACAAGATCTATTACAGACTAAGTAGCCTAAGTAGCAAAGTTATGCCTGTCATATTCTATGATTACCTATAAATGCATGTCTGCAGGTAAAAGCTCGTCTCCTCAAGAATAGTCATTTTGCAGTGAAAGCAAAATTGGGAATGTTAAGATCTTAAGACCTCAAATCCCACCTTGTCTTACCCTGTAAGGATAATTTATCCTAAAATTTAAGATTGTATAAAATTGAAGAACTTCTTAATTTTAGGCTTAATTTGGAAGACAATATTTGGCGGATTTAAATTTTCTTTTAGGTCAGTGATGTGTCTGAAACATGATGTCCTTGAAGAGAAATAAGCACAACCACAAATGCCCTTCAGCACTTCTCTGCGCAGCCGTTCAGGATAAATTGTTGTCCACCACGTGGTACATGTTAAATCGAAATTGTCTTAGGGGCAGCCATCGGCAGCCGTGCCTTCAGCCACAACACCCCAAAGCTATGGAACTCCCTCCCTCAATCTCTTTGCCTGGCCCCCTCTTTCCCCATTTTCAGGTTGTGCCTGATGACCTTCCTTTTCGACCATGCCTACCACCTTTCCCCCTCCGCTGGCTAGGCATTGGGCTCCACCATTATCAAGCACTCTGCAATGCTTCCTAGAGTGGAGGACACTACATAAATGCAAGTTGTTGTTGATGTATAATTTCAGTACTTAACTTTCTATTAGGGTTAAATTCAAAAGGAATGAACTGTCATGGATACCTTACCCATGACAGCTATCCTCGGGCTGCAGTTTTATTCCAGAGTTATCTTTTTCACTTTATTTATTGATGATATAAAATATCTCTATCTTATTTGGGGAATTCCAACACCACAAAATGTCCTCCTGACATCAAAGACGTTATATCAATGTAATAACTGTAAAATTAGTTGTTCTTGTTTTAATCAAATCAAACTCTGTTTCAAAACTTTTCTTTTCAAGCCTTACTCCTTTTCAAGATTAAACACAATGTCAGTTGTGGTAATGGCGACTGGGAGAGATTCACTGTGGCCAGTGAATATATTATCAACTGACCTTCAGCACAATTTTTAACAATCTGATAATTATCAGATCACTCGTTACAAATTTCACTCCTACAGCTTTAATTGTTAATGGGATTGTGAAAATTCTCTTCAGTTCTATTATGTTATGGCTTTATCTCTAAACTAGTGTTTTAGATTTTTTTTAAATGATAGGAATCACCAGATTGACCACTATGATTTTATATACCTATACATTTGAAGACTTCTATGTTCCAATGGATCAAAATTGAAGAGTAAAAACAGAGCAAGTTCTGTTTTATTAAACACCATAATGCCACCCTTCAGTATGAACCTCTAGGTGGTTTTATGGTGTTTAATAATATACAGTTTGCAGGTTTTATGCTTATACTTCAGAAGCACAGTTTAGACAGGGCTACTTTATACAAATGAAAACTAGCTTTGATAATACTTCAATTTCACAAAATAGTCTTTCAAAAAAATGTTAAGTGACTAGAGAAATGGCATTAATAGTTTACGAAAACATTTTCTTTACTCCAATTGCAAGAAATGGATAGTATTTATTCTTATTGTGATTTTTTAAAGAAGATACAAAGCATTAGGTCATTTTACAGCACATCAAACCACTTTCATCCCTTATTACACCATTCATTTCCCATTCTGTGGAAGGTTGTTATCATAACTAAACATGTGCCTTTGGTTAAACGGTGGCCAACTGGTGACAAAAGATATATAAGCTCTCCAAAGGCGCCACTCTGTGGCTGATGGGTTACAATGTCTGATTATTCAAGGACAAGTCAGCTTTACCCTGAGAATAATAATAATCCTTGCATTTCAAATAGCGCTTTTCACGTCTTCTAGACATCTCAAAGTGCTTCACAGAATATACTGTAAAGCAAATGTGGGCGAAACGTGGCAGCCAATTGTGTACAGCAGTGTCCCACAAACAGTCATGGATTGAAATGACCGATTTATTATTTATTTTATTATTTTTTACAATATTTAGATTACAGGGTTAAAACTTTACAATATCACTTTTTAAATACTAATGCACACAATATATACTTGTGCAAGAAGAAACACATGAATTGTACGACTGTACTCAACTTTCCCTGTAGGATTTCAGGGGATTTTACAAATAGTAATAGCTATGAGTGGATCAGTATTTTGCTGCTACTGCTTGAAAAATTCTTATGTTAATCTGACATTCAGTGAAACCGATATGTTCAAATATCTGTCAAACCAGACCTGCTTAAATTAAATTTGAGCATTCAGTTGAGTGTTCATTTTTAACCAACTGTCTACCTTCAATCTTTGACTGAGGCCAATTTCTAAATCACACTCAAAGTATTTAGTTGCACTTTTAAGCTGCACCTGAACAGAAAGCCTCATAAAAGGTGGAGACTCCAAAATAGTTATTTTCTCTGAGATGTGTACAGAACAGGGTCATTTTGCCAAAGGCATAACATCTTTACTGTCTGGTACAAACTCACCCCATAAAAATGTGCAATCATGCTCCAACAGATATTTTTCCTGAATGCTGCTCTGTTTTCACTTCATTTTTGATCCAGAGAAATATACAAATTTACAAGACCATAAAAATCACTGTCATCCATCTGGACAGTCCTATGTTTTTAAAATCAAAATGATCCTACACTGCTCTGCCTCTCGTCAAATAGCTAGCTAATTCTCTATTCAACTTAGTGACACAGTCTGCCTCTGTGGATTGTGTATTTTGTGAACATAATTAAATCTGAACTTCCTTTAACCTTCTCTCTTCTGAGCTTGAGTCCATGTATTCTTGTTTAGGATTCAGTGTATTTATGCCCTTTGATTGTTTAAGTAAGGTTTGTCCTTCACCTTCTTATCTTTAGTTTGAAATGCAATTTCCTTCTTTTTTGTTGGGTCAATTTCCGCAATCATGAGAACTCTGGAGAATGTTGTATTAGAAGGTTTATTCTCATGAGAGAACATATAAAGTGGTTGTGCTAGATCAGGGTAGGGAATTTCCTAAAGCACTATGATTGGCAACCAGTAATTCTTTTCAACAGATGTTTAGTGGATTTTGGTATTGATATACCGCTAACATACCTATTCAGTACTTAATACTGTGGCTTGTGGAGCTCCTGTGGCTCAGTGGTTAGCGCACTTGTCTTACAAGCTGGGGAAACCAAGCTGGGGAGACCTGTGTTCGAATCCAGGCAGGTCAGGGCGAAACCTTGGGCAAGTTTCCTTACTCCACATGCCTAATAATAATCCCTCCAAAAAAACACAATAATAAAATTGGTCATTTCAATCCACGACTGTGTGTGGGACACTGCTGTGTGCAATTGGCTGCCGCGATTCGCCCACAAATATATACAGTCAATTCACTTTACAGTATATTCTGTGAAGCGCTTTGGGACGTTGATAAAATGTGGAAAGCACTATATTAAATGCAAGGATTATTATTATTATTATTAATACAGTACTATTATATTCTGACTGGCATACACATATAATGGTCTTGGTAATACTGAATAAAATGTGATTCGAGCCCTGAATTAAAGACAGGGAAGATAGCTTGCAGGTATATCAGTTGAAATTCTTCTTTTAGAGTGTTAAAATGGATTCTAATCACTGAATAATGTTGTGTAACATGATAACAAATTATGTTGTTAGCTCAGTTGTTCAACATCATGATTTTATTACAAAGTGGTCAAATGTTCTGTACATAGCATGCTGCATCCACTAATAGCAGAGCAGAATTCAAAGGCTATAACTCTTGTTTTTTTTACATACAAATAAATAGCACCGTGAATACAAGCAAATAATAGCAGCTGTTCCAATTCTGCAACATTTTAGAGACAATTACACAAGTAGTTATTGAAAAGCTGTGCTGGTGTCTCACATGTTAAATAACAGTAGTGATGAATGAATTGTGAAAAATATACTCATGACCAGGTAGTGAGACATGCTCTGAGATATGCAAGTGCAAACAACATCTATCTCCTTCTGTTGTTACAATAGTACTGATAGTGCTGTTCCATAATAAAGGAAAATTCCCAAATCCAAGCAGCATTTGAGACAGGCAGAGGAGAAGTTTCATCATGATTTAAAGTTGTTCAATTTGTGTCCAGTATTTGACAATTTCTTAATTAAAAAAAAAATTTTAGCTGTGATATTCAAGTTGTTTCATACTTTGAAGAAATTACAGGGTAAAACAATTTCCAAGTTAACACAGAATTCAACAACTTGCCAAATTCTGGATAATCTAAAATGCTGTGCATTAAGAATGAATGCAATAATAACGATAATCCTAATAATAAAGACTTGAAGACTTTTCAAGTCTTCTAGCTGTCTTAAAGCACTTCACAGAATATACTGTAAATTGAATGTATATTGGTGGGAGAAAATGTAGGTTGATTTTCTCCATTATTTCTCAAGCAATAGCAGGTTCAAATCTATCAAAACCAGAAACAAAACACACATATTGTTAATTGGAAATGTATTTCAGTAAAGTAAGAGTAAGAAATTCTTTGCATTGGAAATTTATGATTACATTATCTTCGCACTTTATAATATTATTTATTGTGCTCTACATCAATTAGCAACATTGTTCAAAATTACAAAAGCAATTGAATACATTATTGAATAATTGATTAAAAAAAACATTTGCCTGCATAATATTGAATGTCAGGAATTTCTATTGCAGACTGAGGTGAGCAAAGTTTTTATACATTCCTAAAACAGCTATAGGTCATTGTAGAAGGTGATTCCAACTGCAACATTGCCCTGCAGAACTACCAGGAGCAATAGAAGAAAACAAACCCTTTCAAAACTGCCATCAACAACAACAACAAAGAACATCAACAACCACCAACACCATCAACAACACCTCCTCTCTCCTTTCTTTCTTTTCCATTACTCTTTTGGTCACCTTTTACCCCACATTCCTCAGTTCCCTAGCTCGATTCCCACTTGACTCTATGAGGCAATTTAAGGTGTCCTTCTGACGTGAAACACACAATATGAATGTAACACTGTATTTATTACTGTATTTTTGCTTTATCTCCTAAAAAGGCATGATTGATCCAGTTGTATTTAAATTAATTACTATACACATGGTTGTTAATGATTATGATTTTGTTTATGGTTCAATGTAGGTAAACAAACGATAAATACAATTCAATGTTTTTCTGGAATGCTTTTTCAGCTGATCTTAATTCAGCTGTCATCTTGAATAAAATCAATGGCACTTTGCAGATATCGATGTACTTCACTGTCTCAAAGACTGAAACATGACAAGCACTCCACTTTAAAAGTGGAATTCTACAGTTTGGCTATGCAATCAACAGCCCAGTTTAGACATTTTCTTCTGTGAATTGTCTTCAAAGGTTTCCCCATCAAATATATCCTACCCACAAATATACAGGCAATACACTTTACAGTATATTCTGTAAATATAATCTTTGAGACATCGATAAGATGTGAAAAGCGCTATATCAAATGCAAGGATTATTTATTATTATTATTAGCCAAGAGATAGAAAATGTATCATGTTTTTTTCTTCTCAACCTCAAAAAATTAGGAATATGTGTAATGTCACACACTGAGATATAAACATTGTGACATTACCAGGCCATATTGTTAGCTGTATGACAAATGATGGAGACATGGACGAGCGTTTTGGCTGCTGTGGGTGTGAGGTACGGATGGAGGCGGGCAATGTGACAGATGTGGAAGAATGTGGTTCTGGTCAGGGAATGGATGTGGGGTAGACAGGAAAGCTGGGATCAAACCACATAATATAATATCCCAGGAAAACGACCCTCCCCTTTTTAAATATAGTAGCACCGTAACACTCATCTGAACAGGCGGATACAAGCCCATTTTTCTGTCTTATCCAAAGGACGTATGTGACTTTAAAGTTTTGAACCCACAACGTTCTGATTCACAGTTAAGAGTGGCACCACTAAGACCTAGATGATATGTTGATACCCAAATCTCCTTGTCAAAGATTAATACTGAACAAAATAACATATAATTGTACTTGTTTTAGCATGAAACAATATACCAATACCATCATTATCCTTTTATTCTAGTACCTGGCAACTACCGGGATTTCTGACTGTTCAAACTCTGATTCTTTTACTTAGCTGGCAAGCATCCGGTTGATACTTATTCATCAGATGTTCAATTTGTAGCATTAGTCTTCTTATGAACTGTGCTAATAAACCATATTATTGCCAAGTCTGGCACTCATGTTAATCTTAATGGCTGTAATAAAATTCCCATATTTAAATAATCCAAGTTTACCATTCATCAGATTACACACATGGAGCAGTTTGAGTTATTTCTTATTGAAAATAAAACGCTTGATATAAATAAATTTCAATTTTAAACAATTCGTGAAATGCCACAAGGCAAACTGTAACTATTTTGGTGTAATTTGAGTAGCTTTTATATGTGTAGCCCAATACCTAGAACAAGAGAGGATAAGTTAGAACAGGACTTTGTAACTATCTCCAAGTTGAGAATCTTTAAAGAAAGAGTTAGCTTCCGCTTCTCAACCAGAAGCTTCTTGCACTGGGAAGCGAATGCATTCAAGAGATTGAGGAGCATTATAGGTCAACACATCTCATGGCCTAATTCATTTTCAAGAGTGAGATACCCAATTTAGAGGAAATTTCTTTAATCTCTACACAGCACCAAGAATAATACTGCTTCACCTTTGAATCCTTGCTTACTCCCTTATTTGACTAGATTATTTTCACTCTCCCCATAGTTATTCCACTGATAATTTAATTTAACTGCCATTCTTTTTGAAGAATAGTCTTGCTACAGTATATCTATCCAGAATTGTAACTGCACCATTAAAGATTTGATCTCAACACCTTTAATGAATGAACATATTTTTGATTTAATTTGATTTAAAAATTGGGAATATCTTATAATACAATACATTTATGCTAACATAACATTTCTCACACTGGGAGAACATCTGAAAGCATTTTCCCTTAACCAGCAAATGTTTCACTTACAGACATTGAGTATTTTACCATTAAGTTGTTGGTGAAGCTATCTCTCAAGCAAAGTTAAAATTCTTGGCTTTTTTCAACTTACTCAGAATACAATACAATTTACATTTATATAGCATCTTTCATGTTGGTAAATTAAGAGTTCTCAAAGAGATTGATGGAGCTGTTCATCATGAAATCAGAATTTTTCTTCACTTCAGTAAAGAATTCCTTATGACCTCCTATTCAGAGTGAAACCTTAAACATCAGAAAAATAGTCAATTTTCGCCGCCGTGATTATATTCCACAGCATACCATACCTGTGGTAATTTCACCAACCAATTACCTACTTTCATCAACCAACTAAAATTAATGCTCCTAATCCCCAAATTTACCATCTTGAATTGTCCGATCCATCTCAAATGTGACAGGTTGAATACAAATTTCCTGTGTTCATTGACCTATATTAGTAGTGCCCTATTCACATGATTTTAACAGCAAAATTAGCTTTCCTACTTGCACTGACCTAGTTGCCCAGATCGGTATCTTACAATATTAGAATCCTGGCTTTGTATCTTCTTTGGGGTATAAGGTCTTAAAAGAATGAAGATCTAAAACTGAAATCACAGATTTACCTAAAAATTCCTAAGAGGAACAAACCTCTGTCCAATTATATCTTGAGGTTTATTTACAAAGATATGTTCCCCTCAGGGTATCAGAACAGGTGTTTCATCATGCAGCTGGACCTAAACACACCTTGAGTCCAAAGCCATTAGATCTTGAGTTACATCCATGCTTGCAGTTAGTTATCTGTAGTTATCTGACTCTATCCAGCCAATGATGCATCAAGTAAAATTGTATTATGGCTTGATCTAAATTTGCACATATCTCTGATTGATAGCTCCACTGGTTCCCCATATCCCAGTTGACCAGATTCAAGATCATCAGCCTTATGATCAATTCCTCCATGGCCTCACACCACCTTACCTCCATTATCTCTTGTAACCACACTGCCCCAGCTGTGGGTTCTATTCAGCCAACACCAGATTGCTCATGTCTCAGCTCAACCCGTCCAAACATCGGTTGGAAAGGTTTCAACTGTCTGCTTCACTCTTAGAACTCAATCATAAAATCTCTTTGCCTTCCCACTTCCTATTCTACCTTGAAAGCCCACCTAAAGACATATCTAAAGCCCATTTTTATTATGTCTCTTCGGTGTTTTCCCTTCCTTTCCTTTTTACCAAAAAATTTAACATCCGTTTCTGAGGTGATCAGACTGTTGAGATTAGACCGTTCAACAATCGATATTAACTTTCTTGTTCTCCCACTATTTGCACGTATCTATATTTATGAAAATTATGTTGAGTCTACATAACAGCGGAGTCCTGTAGCTCAGTGGTTAGAGCACTTGCCTTACACACATGAGACCTGTGTTCGAATCCAGGCAGGTCAGGGCGAAACCTTAGGCAAGTTTCCTTGCTCCACACATCAAATAATAATCCCTCCAAATAAAAACAATAATAAAATTGGTCATTTCAATCCACAACTGTTTGTTGGATAGAAAAACTCTAGGTTGAGAATGATTTTAAATGATTTTAAAAAACTCTAGGTTGAGGATGATTTTACTTCTGTTTATAAGATGGATTTTGCCATTATAAGACCATATTAGGTCTGAAATGCTGTAATTTCCTTCCAGTACTCTTCCATAATACTGTACCTAGTTGCAGGAATTCCTGTTATACATATCAGATTCACAAAATGTGGAATCTCAGTCCAAATTTCTGCTCTGTAAAAGTTACTACCATGAGCAGCAAGAAGGATTTCTCATAACAAAGTCATTCTGCTTTCTTTACTTTCATTTTCTGGATAGAACAATTTTTTTAAAATCATATGTTTTACTGCTACTTTCATTTGTTTTTGTACAGATTCAACAAGTCTCTTTTGCAGGATTCCCTGTTTCAAACACTGACATTTACTTGTAGCTTGTTTATGTATATTTCAAATATAAACCTGAAACTCATTGCATATAAATTTATTCCAGCATTCCTTCTCCATCAATATGCACTGAAATACAGGATCAGAGCATCTTTAGTGCAACAACAGGTAACAGTAAATGAATAAATGGGAAAATATACATAAAATTATACCAAATATCACAAAACATAACAAGAATTATATACAGGTTACTTGCAACGAGCATTGCACCCGAGCAACATGTCTGAATCATATCATTCATAAGATTCCTGATTTTCTGCCAGAAGAACAGTCTGAACCTTAAGCAGTTGGTCGTCTCTACAATTAACCTCCTTAACACTGTCCCCACCTTCTGTGGGGATGACAGTAATGCTCCTGTCATTGTTTTTGGATCAGGAGGCATATCAGCGAGCCTGGCTCCGGGCTTTGTGTTGTACTAATGGAGACAATCCAATAATCCTCAATTCAGCTAGGGAAGCTTATTATAATTTCAGGTAAAGACAATATTGAATCCCTGACTATTCTACTAGCTTCTGCTCCAGTGTCTGTTTTGAGGCTGTAAACAAAAGTTAATATGAAATAAGTTTTAATCCCAACATCTGACAAACACCAAACCATACCCAAATTACTCGTCCCTAATAACTATTATACTTACGGCTGCCCTTACAACAATAATAAGAAAAACAAGAGCTCATGCAGCCAAAAAGGTCACTGCTTAATAAGGCTGGATTATAGCACCAAAGGAAGGCTGAAAAGCATGTATTGATCCAGTCTGACAGTTCCTGCCACTAGGACTGTGATACAAAGGCGCTTAAAGCTGTTAACATTAATACCCTCCATTATCTTTGAAGACTGTTGAAATTACACGGGACTGTGCTAGATTTATCATCAAATAATTAGATCCATGTACAGTATCTTAAAAGTGGATCACTTTAGCCTCCTAGTACTAGCTTAAAGGTCATATGTAGTCGATTTGGGTTTAATAAACCTTCAGCCTAGCCACAAAAGGAAAATGGTTTACATTAACATGTCAAAACAACGAACTAATGCTATTTTAGTTTCAGTACATAATAACTAGGATTCCTTAAGAATTCTTTTGAAAAATAGGAAAAGATTCAAATAAAACTACAATGACAACAATTTGCACTTCTATAGTACCCTCCATGCAGGGTAGAATCTCAGAGTACTTAACACTGGCAAAGACTGACTCTGAGCCGATGGTGGGGGGGGTGGGTGGGGTGGTGGAGTGGAGTGGAGGTGGCCATAAGCATGGTGAAACAGAAAAGTTTTCAGATGGGACTTGAAAAAGAAGAGAGAGAGGGCAAGGCAGAAGATTGAGGGAGCATTTTCCAGAGTTTTGGGGCATAGTGGCTGATTGTGGGAACTCCGATGATGTGGCGGAATGTTTGAGGGATGAGCAGGAGGCCTGTGCTAGTCAAACTGAGGCACCAGGTGGTAGATTAGGGAGTGAGGTGGTTGGGTAGGTACCAAAGAGTGATGGGAGTTGAATATGTATGAGGATCTTGAAGTTGATCTGTTTGGTGATAGGGAACCAGTGGAGCCTGGCCAGAACTGGTGAGTTGTGGGCATGGAATTTGGACTGGGTAAATATTTGGGTGGCAGATTTCTGAATGAGGTGCATCTTTTGAACAGTTGAGCTGGGGAGACCAGCGATGAGTACATTTGAATAATCCAGATGGGAGGTGACGAATGCATGCACAAGGATTTTGGCTGCATTTGGGATAAGGTACAGTGGGAGACGGGCAATATGGCCGAGGTGGAAGAAAGTGGTCCTGGTCAGGGACCAGAATTGGTGGGGGGGAAAGGTTTTTATAGAATTCAATTTACCTTGTACATGAGTAAAGTTACCCTGATATGCTTAAAATGGTGCAGAGAAATTCACATGAAAACTGCAGCAACTGGCAATTATATCATATGGGATTGTGTCACATTACAGGCCTAAACTTCTGTTCAAAAATCATGGAGTGAATAATGACATGTAGAGAGATGAAAAATGTATGGTAAAATCCTAGTAAAATTCTGTAGGCCTTTTTTCCAGTGTTAAAAAATTCATGTTATCATCATGTAAACCTTAATTAGGCTTTATTAACATGTGAGCTGTTAATAAGACCGAACATTCAATTATACTCTGACTTCCTTTGTTTTAGACTGTTTTAAAATCATTGTTAATTTAATAGTCTCTGAGGGCAGTTGTTACACCACCCCTTTCCAGACATCCTTTCATATAATAACTAACATCCCACGCTTTCTTTCCTGCTTTGAGAACTGATCAACCTAGAGGCGATAGGTTAACAGACTAGACCAGTTTACTACTGATCAAAATAAGTTACTGGACAAAAGAAATTATGATTTATTGCATGCATTCGGACAATCTAGAGGGGTTGTTGCTATTTTTTCGAACTCAGCTTCCATATAAAGCTATTTTTAAGAAAAGTTGCTTCGAGACCACACACGCTGATTTAGCTCAACACAAAACTACTTATTTGAAACAGCAAGCTTTCCAAAACAAATTTGTAAGTCAAATATTTCCTTCAGAACTTGTGGAGTCACTTGGCAACTAATAGTTAAGTTGTAATCACTGGCTGACTTCCTAGAATGTCACATGAGTGATTTGTGTAATATAAACTTCTTGCCCTCCCCACTGCTTATAGTTACTTTCTCAACTATTTCATTTAATCATCTTTACTTCATATGAGACATTAAACCAATATCCGTTCGGTCTATTCACATGAACGGTAAACATCCACTAGCACTATTCCAAAAGTGGAAGGAGTTTCTCCTGGTGTCTTGGGCAACAACCTCCCATTAAAATTGGGCATTTACATCATGGCTGGGAAATTGCTTTGTGGAAATTCATTGTCCACTCACCTGCAAAACACACAGATATTCCACTTCACAGAGTATTATGTGAAGCACTTTTAGACAACAACAAATTACATTTGTATAATGCCTTTCATGTGAAGAGGACATTCCAAATCATTGACATCCTCTCAATGTGAAAAGTCTCTTCCCTGAATGTAAGGATTTTTTAAAATTTGAGTTCCAGGAGTTTTCATAGTTCAAAAGAGAAATATAGACATTCCGTTATGAATGGTGGATAAATAAACTGTACCTAAAATATCTTTCCTCAGCATTTTGAAGAAATTATAGACCTCAACCTTCAAAGATCTGTTACAGTTTAATAATCTTGCAGTAGAATAATGGACACACTGATTGCTGAAAACCTTCCATTGTTTCCAATCTTAAAATGTTTGTGATCATTTATTGGGCTATATTTATACTGTTTGTGTAATCTATTTACTTGATAGGCTTCCAATGGGGAAGAAAGGTGAAGGCTATTCTTTATGATTTACTGTTAATTTGACAAGATATTTATATTTATTCACGTCCTTCCTAAGAAGAAATGTTCTGTGAAAGGATATATATGAATATTTTTTCCCTTTCAGTTATCTTCACCAATCAAATTGCCATGGTACTTTGCAGCTAAAAGCTTCTCCCCTCTAGGACGATAAAAGCTTTGCAGGGCAGCACGGTATAACATTTATATGCTCCCATGTGCAGATATAATCTGCAAACATGGGGTTAATTTCCACATATATGCAGATGACACTCAACTCAATCTCTCCATCTCAACCATCAACTGCAGGACCACTGCTGTCCTGAAGGAGTGCCTAACAGACATCAAGTCCTAGATGGGAGGCAATTGCATCCAGTTGAATGTTCCTCACTGAATAACACTTATGTAAACTGTGGATTATGAATATTAAACCCACCACTTAACTGATCATTCTATAAAACCACTTCAATCTGTATTATAATTCAACTAAATCTTGTTTTTGTTTGGTGGGGGAAGGGTTGGGGGCGGGGGAGCTGGGTCTCCCTGGAATTGAACTGATTCCTTTATAGATGTGTTCTCCCTCCCAACATACCCCAGTTCTGATGAAGGATCGTGGACCCGAAACGTTGACTCACTTTCATTTCTCCATGGATGCTGCCTGACCTGTTGAGGTTTTCCAGCATCTTCTGTTTTTGTTTCAGATTTCCATTTCTGTAGTATTTTGCGTTTTGTTTAATTGTGTGGTGTTGCCCTCAACCCCATGAATGAAAGTCTTCATGGGCAAACCATCCTTAGCTTTAAAATTAGTCTACTGTTTGGTTAATCCTTGTGGAGTCCTGTAGTGTATTGGTTAGAGCAAGTCAGAGGACCCGGGAGGATCTGGGTATAATTCACGGTGGGGCAAAAACTTTATTTTATTTACTCCACATGCCTCTGTTTACCTAGCAATGAGTAGGAACCTGGTTTTTAGTTGATTGTCGGATCGCTTTCTGGGAGTAATGAATCCCCCAAGAAAGCAGTTGGTTACTCAATCCATAACACAATTGTTTGCGAGACAATGCTGTGTCCAATTGGCTGCCACATTTTGCCCACAAAATATACAATCAATTCACTTTTTAGAATATGCTTTGAGATATGTCAAGGACATGATAAAAAGCTATAACAAATACAAGTATTAAAAGCAAGGATTATTACTATTTTCTGCAATTTCCTTGCATTGTATCACTCTTCATGAAGACTGTTTCCTTCCTTCTGGCCTCTGTTTTTCAGTCAGCAAGCTGAGATGGTCATTCAGTGAGCAGGGGCATTTATCTTCTGGTCAGGTTTTCTCAGCTTTACCATTTGATCAGGCTGAAATTTTAATGTTCATTCATTAGGAGAATGTATCACAAATTGAATTCAAAATCAAGGCTCTCAGTCAAAGTTGATGCTATAGAATTATTCGCCCCCTCCCTTGCCTCCTTCAATACCTGAATCGAGACCCTTCTTTTTGACCAAGCCTTTGGTCACCCTCCTACCTTGCCCATCCCCACCCGTCACACTTGCTGCTCCCAACGACCATCTTAGGTGCGGATCCTTGACAGTCCATTGCCTTATGTGATCCTGCTGCAGTAAAAGACGCTATACAATTGTAGTTTGCTGTAGTTGTTGACCTCCAAATTTAAAAAAAATGCAAATTGCATTTGCAGCTCAGAGCGCTCCACAGGATTCACCATTAAGTGTAGCGAATGGGTATTTTGTCAGTGAATAATAGCAGTCAATTTGCGCACAGTAATTTCATACAACCAACCGTGATGTGAATGACCATCCAGAAATTGTTGGCCCAGACACTGGTAAAAATTCCCTTTTCTTTTTAAATATTGTTATGGGATCTTTTACATCCATGTGAACAGGCAGACAAACACTTTGCTTCACATCTCGATTGAAGTATGCAGCACTAACAATGTAACACATCCCCAACACTCCATGTGATTTCAAAGTTCTGATATGAGGCATGAACCCACAACTATCTGACTCAGAGGCAAAAGTGGTACAGCTGAGCCCACCTGCCACCTCCAGTCTTTTAGTGTTCTTTCAGGTGAACGTTATGCCTGAATAGGAAATAGCATAGATTCCCACGTAAAGCATGCATACACCATAAACATTCAAGAAAAACCTTCATGAGCAAGTTCAGTAAGTTCAGAAGGCCAATAAATGCATGGAGAAGAGTCAAAATGCAAAATGCCAACTCTATTCTGTCACTTACTTGTTACTATAGGACAGGGATTTCACTGCACAACTGATCCCTTCTAGCCTAGCTGATCTTCGTATCTATTTGGTCTGCATCTTTCAACTAATTCACTCCATCTGGTTTTAGCTCCGTGCCAACCTGGACTGGATTATGAGATCTTTCGGGACAGGTTGATAGGCCTTTCTACCAATTTGAACTACTAAAAGTTGGTTGGTAGTGGCTCCCCAACATCCCCCCATCCGCCATGATTGATGTCAGTTTGGAGAGTCACTTGCTGAGACTGGTTTCCTTCATGCACACCCAATGATACCCTATAAATCCTGTCACAAATCAGAAAAGATACAAAAGTAAATGTTGAAAGCTGTCACTGTAAATATAATGGTTTCAGAAATTTGATCCGGAATATGCCCGAGAGCAGAAATCTTTGACATCATTGTAGGATAAATTCAAAGAGAGACATGTGTACGGATGGTGAAATGCAAAGTTGATAATGTTTCACATCCTGAGTGAAACTATTTTCTTCAGCTTCACAAAACTCCATTCTGAAATTTAGGGCAATCAATCGACTAAAATGCTTTGAATTAAACAGTATTTTTAGAGCCACTTAAAGAGAACTGGAGTCAAATTCAACTTATTTTGTAAAGTGAACAAAGAGTTAAGCTCCCGCATTTCTTAATATAAAAAAACCCTATAAAATATTAATATGAATACTTTTAGTTACCAGTTCATGAAAGTGTGAGATATGAGCTTTATGTGTCACCACAATGAAGTGCTGGAAATGCCGGATGAATGTTAATAACATATGACCTAGAAGTGAAAATGTGAGAAATTTGGCCACTCGATCTTTTGAGTTTAAATGACATTTAGATAATAGAAGGTTGAGGAACACAGAATAACTGGTGGTGTGATCAATGAGAATTGACAGGGGAATAATCCTATATCATTTAATTGGATGGAGATAATAATATGAAAAGAAATCACAAGCAGAACAGCATGCAATTCATATATGTTCCAATAGCTACATTAAAATGATGTCATACTTCAAATTATAATAATGCCAAATATATTGAATTACGGACGCTTTATCATTAAGCGTTTGATCTGAAATTAGGCATCCCTGATGGCATTGTTGGTAAAAAGCATTTAATCATGCAGACCTCACTATCTGCATTGTTAGCAGATCTGAGCAGCACTTCAATGAGGTGCTAAAACTGGGCATAGAACGACTAGATTAAAAAGGTATAAATATCAGCCAGAGTTCCTGATCCTGATTAATAGCACAATATCGCAAAAGGTTTAGAAGAAGGCCATTTAGCTTATTTGATCTCATTTTTCCAGAATACCCAAAAAAGAATAGAATAGAATTTGTGAAGTCCTGTAACTCAGTGGTTAGAGCACTCACCTTACAAGCGAAAGACCTGGGTTCAATTCCCAGCAAGGTGAAACCTTGGGCAAGTTGCCTTACTCCACACACATAATAATAATCCCTCAAAAAAAACAATAATAATTTGGTCACTCAATTCATGACTGTTTGTGGCATCCATTGTGCGCAAATGACTGCTGCGTTTTGCCCACAAATAGATGGTCAATTCACTTTACAGTATATTCTGTAGGCACTTTGAGACGTCTAGAAAATGTGGAAAGTGCTTCATCAAATGCAAGGATTATTATAAAAAATATTATTATTACCCACTTGCCATCATCATATCCGACTGTTTTTATAAAGTCTAGTTGTCTGGCCTCAACCACCCATCCTGATAAGCTGTTCCATCAGTAACTACCCTCTGGATGGGATAAATACTTCATGGCATCTGTCCTGAAATTGCTCTTTGCAACTCTATACCTGTATCAGGTTATTATTATTATAATATTTATTATCTAAAATAATTGTTCTGAATTTACGATCAAGCCATTTAAAATCATGTATACCTCTGGAATGTGGTCCCCACCTTGGGACATCTTTTTTCAAGACAGAAGAACACTAGATTATCTTTTTGTTACTCTAAGCAAATTCTCATCCTCTTTGTTCTCCTTTGTGTTGCCTCTAATGCCTAGGACACAGCATCCAGATCTGTACACAGTACTCTGGGTATACCATGAATTCCCATAATAATGACACAGTCGACCACACCATCTTCCTTCTAGTCCTCCATCATCCACCTCAATGGGACTGGACTCGCCTGGTTCAAGTCCTACCTAACAAACCAGCAGGAGTACATCTTAATAAACCGTTTTTCCTCCCGCTCTCACCCGGTTACCTGTGGGGTGCCCCAGGAATCCATCCTCAGCCCCCTCCTCTTCCTCATCTAGAGGCTCCCTCTTGGGGATGTCATCCGCAGACATGGGGCACACTTCCACATGTATGCTGTTGACACCCAACTCTACTTTTCCACTTCACTTTGCGACCCTCCAGTCCCCTGATGTTCTGTCAGCCTGCCTGTCAGACATTAGGAGCTGGATGAGCGCAAACTTCCTGCAGCTGAATGTCGACAAGACGGAAGCCATACTCTTTGGCTCTCGTCAACGTCTCCATTCGCACGGCTCTCACCTCTTCCACCTTCCTGGCCTGCCCCTAAAACTCTCTAAACCTGTGTGCAACCTTGGCGTCAGGTTCGACCCCCAACTGTCTTCCCTCAACAGCACCCATAACCAGCACTGCCTTCTTCCACCTCCGACAGATCACATGTCTCCGGCAATACCTCACCTGTAAAGCCGCTGAAACCTTGGTCCATGCCTTTGTCACCTCTTGGACGGACTATTGCAATGCCCTCCTCGCCGGTCTCACCTGCACCACAATCCACAAAATCCAGCTAATTCAAAACTCCGCATACTCACCCACATCAAGTTTTGCTCCTCCCAGTACCCCAGTCCTTGCCAGACTTCACTGGCTCCCTGTCCCTGAGAGGATCAACTTCAAGATCCTCACCCTTGTTTTCAAGTCACTCCTCTGCACCCACCTACCTCTCTGATCTCCTTTCTCCCCAAACCAGCACCCGCTGCCTTCACTCCATGGGTCTGGCCTACTCCATATCCCCTGAATCCTCCGCTCCACCCTCGGCGGCCATGCCTTCAGCCACTACACCAAAAGACTCTAGAACTCCCTTCCTCACTCCCTTCACCTCGCCCTCTCTCTTCCCAGCTTCAGGTCACAGCTAAAGGCGGTCAATTTCTCTTCGACCATGCGCTTGGTCACCTTTCTACCCTTGCCCCTGGCTCGGTCCTGGGATTCGCTTCTGTGAAGCGCTCTGACGCCGTCCAGCGTGGAGAGCGCAATATAAATCAAAGTTGTTGTTGTTGTTGTAATCATCATTCTGCACTTTTCTCTAAGAGGAGAAAACACATAGCAGAATTGCTGCTCTAAATGTCAGCCAGCAGCACACATTGCAATAAATATTGTGTTTGAATGACCATGAATAATATCTCTCCAAAAGGAATGGGGAATAAGTAATGACTGAAAATGATTGTCCTTTTAGATTACATTTTTTTTCATATTAAGTGTAAGCTGTTTGGAACTCTGAGTTTGCTTGTTTTGCTCTTTAACACCAATCCCCAGCTAACATCTTTCCAGGCAATAATTAGCTTTTTTTTAGCACACTGAACAAAACTTAAACAGCCTAGACTGGTTCTCCAAAAGAATATTGGGTGGGGGAGTCACGTTAGTTAGACATGCAATCCATTGGATGGGAAATTAAACCAAGGTCCCATATTCTGTCCAGGTGAATGTTAACGATCCCATGACAATTCTTGAAAAGAAAAGGGAGCCGAGTGTCTTGGCCAAAAATTCAAGAGATCAAACTGAGCATTGCCTTAATTGCGGTGTGCAAAATGGCTATGTTTGCCTGCGAATACTATCACGACACTTAACAGTAAAATCCTCCTTTGAGATGTTTTATGGACGTGATAAGATGCAACATCAAATGCAACAATGATTATACCTTTCATGGTACTATCATATGGTTTTAATATTTTATTACAGGGGATGGAGGGTGCTTACCATTGCTAATGATGATTACAGTTTCCCTTTTACTCCCAAACTCATAAAGTAACATACAATTCATCTCAACAATTTTAATCACAGATAACCCCTGGGACTTTGGCTTTAAATTAGCTAAACACTTTAGCATACAGCAGAAGTAGCCAGGGTGTCTGGATAGAGAAAGTTGTTTCAGCAGTGCAAGTGCATCATTGTATTGAATTATGAGTAACCTTTGCATCTGTCATCACATTTGCAATACACAAACCAGTAACCATTTATCGGTCTACCATTTCTGGATTAGTTCAGCCTGAATGAATCTTGTCTCATTAAAATCAAACCGAGACTCTAACAGCTTCAGTTGTTAAGCCAAAGTCAATTGCGCAGGTGAGAGTTTGGCTCAACACCACATTTTAGTGATATGCCGAATTGTGTTTCATCATTAGTAGAACAATCTGTCTATTGTAAATGTATGAACTTGGTTGTATAAAAAACAGTTGTGCCTGAACAAATGAAAGTGATGAGGTACAGACCACATTTACACTGCTCTGAGGTAACCTCTCACTCACACATAAGTTACCATAATTGTGCAAGTGCAGCAAACAGTTTTGCCCTCTTCACCCACAAAATATAACCTCAGCTTGACTGGGTACAAACTACAAATGACATTTATGAACCATTAGGCAAACTCGATTCAAAACAGCAGCAATTCCTATCTTTTTGGTGAAATACCATGAAGAAATTGCAGCCTTTAAGATAAAATAAAACTGAATAAAAACAAACAATAAATTCCTGAGTGGATAAATCCTATAATAATTCACAAATTTCTAGTGATGTGGAAATTCAAATAACAATCTTTATTTGGCTTCCCTATGTCCTCACAATACTATACCATCTTTAGAGCACCTAGTTTTTCAGTTAAACAGTGTCTCAGATAGTCAAAATTGTTAGATATGATCATTTGTACCCCAAATACCATGCATTGTACTGTATTTAGAATCGATTACTGTTGTTTTTAAGGTGCCTAGCAATAGTATTTAACATCAGTGAGAATGGAAGGATTACTCTAGGCACATATTATCAATTGGAGCAATGTACTGTATATAGATCCCAATGCAATCAATATTAACAAAACAAAATTGAGACTTCTCTCTTTTTTAGCACAATTCTGCCCAGTATCAGCACCCACTATTGCCGACTGGGGCATTAGTTTTTCTGCCCCCATCCTCTGGAACTTCATCCAGAATTCTCTCTGCCTCAGCCTTCCCTTTCAAGACCAGTCTCAAGACCTTCCTTTTTCATTGCATCTTTGACAACCTTCATTTGGCATCCTGCCAATGTGATATAATGTTTGTTGTTGTTGCCCCATTCTCATCTCAACCCAGCTCAGCGATCAGCACCGCACAAAGTTTCATCCCCACCTTAACTGTGCTGAAGTACTGTGCACTCAACCCAGTTCCACTGTGCACAACACTGTACCCAGGTCTGCTCTTACCCCAACTTTACTCATAATTGAGCACTACACCCAATCTGGTACACACTTAGTGCCTTGGGACGTCCTCCCGACTTGAAAGACGCTCTATAAATGTAATTTTGTTGTTGTAGTACTTAATTTTGTATACTTCTGCAATTAGCTTTCACTAATTGTGTGTCAGGCGTCAGGCTGGCGCATCTGATAACATTCTCGCCACCGAGGCACACGTTTTGGGTTGATGCATCACATTGAGATTTTAAACTATTATAATCTAGGCTGATAGTTCAATGCAGTGCTTGAGGTGTGTTGCATTGTTGGAGGTGTTGTGATTGGATAAGATGATAACACTAAGGTCACATCTGCCTGTTCAGGTGGACATTAAAGATCTCCAAAATAATATTAGTTTATTGTTTCATGGGTGTTAGTGGGACATTGCTGTGTGTAAATTTGTTGCCATGTTTGCCTATAAATACCTGGTCACAGTAATTTACATTAAAATCCTGAATAGCGCTTTAAGATTCTCAATGACATGATAAGGCACTATTTCAATAAAATATTATGTTGCTCCAGCAAGCTACAATTTACAAAGATTATTCTTACCATACAGAGGAAGCAACTAGCAAGGCACCTAGTACTGTATATGCATATTTGTTTGCAGATTGTTTTATGGAGTTATGGTGTTGCTTCATCATCCACATACTTTGTGACATTCAAATGAGAACTTCAGGGAGATTAATGTGCAGCTTCAGGGACATTGGAGATTGCATCAGAGAGATGTTACTAAATTTCATTAATAACTGCAGCTGGAACAGGAGTCAAGGTGCAAAGTTTGGCTTTAACACCCCTGGCTATCGAGAGTGACACAGTCAGCCAGAGTTTCCTCTCCTAATTGCAATCTAGTGACCCCCTTTCTTGACTAAGTGCTTAGGTATGGAAGTGGGGTATGGAGAGGATCAGGCTTAGCTGTAATTCCATGCTCCTTTGAAAGATCTGCTAAACCTCACTGTCTAGCCTCAGACATGAAAAATTGCCACTTGCACAAGATGCCAGAGGGTGTCTGTTGGTTGGCAAGCCAGTACAGCTTGAGGTGTTGGGAGCTTGAGGCTTTGTGTAGGACATGCCTCAGAATGTGGAGGACTAGAGGAGCTAAGGTTTGGTGAAAAGGAAACCAGGGAGGCCAGTGTGGAGAAAATATGAATAAATGGAAATAAAAGAAGTTACCATGGACATAATGACAGAACAAGCTTGATAATCTTAATGCCTGTTCCTATGTTTCTACGATGTTATTGTCAAAGCCTTTTTTTTTACCCATCATGCTTAATTTTCTTTGTTTTATTTAACTCCACACAGAGATAAAAGACATATGTTACTTAATGTAATGAGCTGTTGTGTGCTTCAGAGCAGACTTAAAAGATACTCGACCAAGGGGAATGCAGACTAGCAGAGCAGAAATACAAATTGCTGGCAGTTGAGACTAAAATCACTGCGTCAGAGCTGGCAGTTATATAATAAAGTCACTCTGCTTCATTCTTAGGCCATGTAGTGCAGATCTTTTAGTATGATGACCATATGGCCTCCCCTGATGATGTGTTATGTCCCCAGCCAAATCTACTCTGCCATTAATCCAACAAGGTTCTCCAGTATTGCCAGCACCAAGAACTGTGGTGAATTTAATTATTTTTATGTATGTCCCCAGATATGGTTTGAAAATTATGGCAAGGTCCATAAATTAATCATCCTACAGGGAGTATTATGTACCGAGTTCAGAGGATCCTCCTCACTATTAATGATTTAAACAGGAAATCACTGATAAAGGATCGGCTAACCATATTTATTTTGCTCATGGCAATAAATTGCAATCAAAGAAGAAACAATAATAATAATCTTTGCATTTTTGATATACTGCTTTTCACGTCTTCTAGACAGCTCAAAGCGCTTCGCAGAAGATAGTGTAAAATGAATTGACTGTATATTTGTGGGAGAAACACAGCAGCCAATTGTGCACAGCAGTGCCCCACAGGCAATCGAGAATTGAGTGACCAAATTATTATTATTATTTTTTCTTGTGGGATTATTATCAGGCATGTGGAGGAAGGAAACCTGCCCAAGGTTACATCCTGCCAGGAATCAAACCCAGGTATCTTGCTTGCGAGATGAGTGCTCTAACACTGAGCTACAGGACACCATGTCTTGTAGAGTCTTATTAAGTCATTGAGACATCTCACAACACTTCACAAAAAAAACTGTAGAGTGGCCTAACTGTGTATTTTGTGGGCAAAATGCAACAGACAGTTGCACACAGCAATGTCCCATAACAGCCACGGAGTAAGTGAACATTTTTATTTTTGGGAGTGTTGGACAGGACACCGGGAGAAACTCCCTCTTCTTTTTGAATATTTTGGTCACCTTCCTGCCCCTGCCCTTGGCTCGGTCCCGGGATCCGCTACTGTGAAGCGCTCTGAGATGCCGTCTGGCGTGGAGGGTGCTCTATAAATCGAAGTTGTTGTTGTTGTTGTTGTTGAATATTAACAGGAGATCTTTAATAATAATACTAATAATCCTTGCATTTGACTTAGCAAATTTTCCATCTTTTAAACATCTAGAAGTGCTTCACAGAATTTATTGTAAAGTGAGTTGAATGTATACTTGTATACTTGTCGGTGAAATACAACAGACAATTGCTCACAGCAGTGCTCCACAAACAGTCGTGGATTGAGTGACCAAATTATTATTGTTTTTTGGAGAGATTATTATCAGGCATGTCGAGTAAGGCCAAGGTCTTGCTCTGCTGGTAATTGAACTCAAGTCTTCCACTTGTAAAGTAAGTGGTCTAACCACTGAGCTACAGGACTCCTTGATCTGCAGCTTGTGGTAGGAAGGGTTGAGAAGGTCAACCAGCAGGGAGTTGGCATATTTGAGCCTCGATGTGATGAGTGTGTGAAGGAGGGTTTTGGCAGCCTGAGGGATGGGGCAGAGTTGCGGAGGGGGAAGGCAGAGCACGTCATGGCACAGATGTGCGGGGAAAGGACAGTTGAGGGTCAAACAAGAAATCTAGGTTCCTGACTAGTTCAGTGAGGTGCAGTGTGCATTCTTGGATGCTGATGCTGCCAGTGCCTGAGGTGTAGAGGCCCTGGCTGGAGCCAATGAGGAGGGCCTCGGTCTTGTTCATGTTCATCTGAAGAAAGTTAGCTCTCACCTGGAACTTGATGTCCCACAGACTTTCTGGCTGGACAGCAATGGAACTGGATTCAATGGTGGGGGTAGAGAGATAGAGCTGGGATATTAAAGAAATCTTTAACGTCCACCCGAATAAGCAGACAGGACCACAGTTTAATGTCTCATCCAAAATACGGTACCTCTGACTATGCATCCCATCGCTGGTGCTGCATTGGAGGGTCAGCTACGACTATATGAGTTCCAGACCTGATGTGGAGCTTGAACGCCAATCTTCTGATTCAAAGGCGAAAGTGAGCAAAGCTGACACAAACTCTAGGGTGGTTCAGTTATGAAAAGTAGATAAAAAGCATATCAACATTTTTTGTTATTGCAGTGTTATGCAACAAATTGAAATGGAAAAACACATCATTATTTGGAAGCTGCAAATGATTGTCTCAAAGCAGGAATCAATGCTGAATAGATCTTATTACTGACTTGGAACCAGCACAAGAATTTAATTTAGCAGATTATGGAGTAACTCCTTCCTCCACCACTGACAACAGACATATTATACAATCTGACAGGTGAGATGCTGTGATTATACTGTGTCTAGATATTGTAATTAGCTAAAGCCCGAAGGTCTTTCTGCATGCTTGCTTAAACTATTGTTATCTTATCTAAATCCTCGTAAGCTACTTTCAGACTGACAAGTTACTTAAATGCTGTGAATGTGTGTCATTTTACACTGCAGTGCCTTCTCTATATTAAGTACTTTGGCATTTACATGCTTATACCATGGTAACCTTAGTATTGATTTTGTATAGTAGATTAATCGAGGTGAGGTACAGATTGCCGACCATGCATTGTGCTACTTTTAACCTTTACCTTTGCAGTGTAAACACTATATTTGCATTATCGGTTTTAGAAATATTTCAGACAGACAATGCCTGATGGATTTCTCAAGAATGAGGGAAATAGCTGAAATATTTGGTTTCATTCAAATTTATTTATACCCACTCAACTCAGAAATACTAAAGTACAAACAATATGACTGAAATTTCCTTTAGCCTAAACCAGTTTGGGCTTAAAGTTTAAGTTTGTGCAGAAATGCATTAAATACTTAGATCCCATATTAATTTGCAAACCAGATTTTCAAACAACCTAAAAAAAAACTTCAAAATTTAAGACTGAATTGAAGAATCTTCCACAATTCTGCATAATTTTTAATTTGAAGACAAAATAGTCTTAAATAGACTTTGAAGCTAGGTGGAATTTCAGGTTCAGTAATTCTTCTAAAAAAAATTAAGATATGATGGCCTGGTTCCAAATTTCTGGCAAAAAAATATTAGTTTTGTAATAGAAATCAAATCTTTTCTGATCCAGTACCAGATTAAGATCAGTTCAGTTTTTTCGTTCAGTTTTCACTCAATCCTAGATTCTGTGAAGCGACGTGTGGCTCAATGAAAAAAGATGAGATCTTTCACTGTGTTAAAAAGCAATGCACTTTATTTTGTGACCCTGTATATACCTGCTTAAATATATAGCTAACATTTAATTATCTCTGGTAGTTGCAGGTTGATTATGCACTCCTGCATTTAAGAATGATGTCAGGAGTGATACTAAGTGAGGTACAGAATGTTGTTCTTCCACACCAATTAAAGGAAGTCAGTTCACTATTTCATAATCACATCTCTAGAGTCAATAGAATTACATTGCTCAATTGCAATCAAATCTTGATGCTTGTATGATACTACGAATTGTAATGGTTGTAACTATTGCGACCTTCGAAACATCATTATTAATCAAAACTACACACAATTGAATGTTATCCGATGGAAAATAAGCTAATGATTCCTGCTTCTTTCCACAATCCATTGGATAGGAAATATGTGGTTTTCTTGGCTATTTAATATACACTAATAATTTTTGTCTGTTAAAATAAATGTTTGGGATTTTTAGTGTTCTAGTGTTTGGGATTTTAGAGCAACAACAACAACAAAATTACATTTGTAGATCTTTCACGTCGGGAGGATGGGCCAATGCGCAAAACCATTTAGGGGTTGGGACCTGAGCTTGGGGGAGGGGGTGGAGCACAATTGGTTTGAGGGAAGGAGGGTGGTTGAAGGCACGGTTGAAAAGGAGAGTCTTGAGTCAGGTCTTGGAGGAGGCAAGGGTGGTAGCAAGATGAAGGGATTGTGGGATGGAGTTCCAATGGGTTAGGGAGGCTGAAACCAATATAACCCCAGTTCATTAATAATGGAAGAAGCTGTTGAATGGAGAAAGAACCTGAAAATTAAAGTAACGGGGAAAACTGCACTTCCAGTTTTGTACCAAATGTGTTTTAAGTGCTTTCTGTGAGTAACACATCATACATTAAAAGGTTCAGTGACAATGGATCTTATTATAGATTTAAGGCAGCACTAGTCAAAGACAGAAACATAAATCCTTTCACTCGCTGCCTCAGACCATATACAGTATCTGCTAAAACAAAATTAAGTAATCTTCATTTTAAATACTGTCATTTTTGAGAGTTAGGCAACGACTTTGGCTTCAGGCCAATGAAAACATCACAGATTTATCAGAATTTTAGTACCTTGAATGGTAGCAAGCTGCTTAACAGTACCTGAGTGCCTTTACAAAATTACAAGAGATGTTTGGATGAAGAAGCTCCTTCGACTAAATTGATCTCAACATTCCAGAATAAATACCCTCTCGCACCCCCCATGTCCTTGCCTCAAATACCTTTCCTGGGAGTCTGTTCTGTGCAATCAGTTCTGTTCTTAACTGGTTGAACGATTTTCTGCAAACAGTATTTAAGAATTAAAATGTTTTATATTTTTTTCTCTGGCAGTTAATCAATTTTCAAAATATAATCTAAATGAAAATTTAACTTTGCCAATTGTTAGGCCTGTTTTTTTAGGTGAATGGAAGAGTTGGTTTAACTAATTACACAGTCAAGATTGACATGACATTTCTTCAGACACAGAACCCTCTTTGGCCCATTTGTTCTCATCCCTCCAGCAGGCCCACCCTTTAATCTTCCCATTACAGCATCAAACTTTTGTTTTTAATTCTGGCCTCAACCATCCTTCCTGTTAACCTCTTCCAAATCATTTATATCCAATCCAGCATCAATCCAGAAACACTCTACTTGAGATCTTCCTTCATGCCTACTGGGGGAAGGGGTTTGGCAGAAAGTTTATAACATCTCATAACTATCACTGATGATAAATGAATTATTTAAGGAAAGTTAGAAAAAAGAATCAGTTTGTGTTGTTCTGAATTAATTATTTAAAGAAAGTTAGGAAAATGTATTAGATGAAGCGATTTACGAGGTCTAGAAGGCGTGAAAAGCCTTATATGAAATGCATGGAGTATTGTTATACAATGTTTTGAATGAAAGGGCTATCAGCAGAGTTTGCATTCAATCATTTATGTAAACTGATTTTTTATGTGATCAGTTCTTTTGAGATCTATCATCCTGACTGCACTTTCGGTCATCTTTCTCCACCCTACTCCTTTGCTGACATCCCCAGCTTGTGTGCCCAGTCAGCACTGTCAACCACTTTAACACTTCCTGCCAATGTGAAAGCCGCTGTATAAATGTAAATTGCTCTGTATTGCTTTACTCCAGATCATCTTTTTGGACATCATAAATTCCATATGCCTTTAGCCTTTAACAACATTATCTTACGACATAAGATTGTGCAGAATTTTGAAAAATTATTTTATGCATTCCCAATTGGAAGGTGTATTGCACAGTTTTTTAAAGGCAAAAATGAATAATTTGGACTTAATGCTAAGGCTATGAGAAATTTGGGATTTAGGAAGGCAGGGTGCTTTCATCTGGGGAGAAGACACATTGAATTTAAATATACCAGGACATTTCCATACTTTTAAGCATGATAAATTTCTGCATGTGTCAAACATCTATCTGCTCACAAAATGCAGGTAGACAAACCTCCCAAATACCATAGTAGTTGAGATCATTGGAAGCTGAACAATTACCGGATAAAATTTTTTTGCAGGAGGGTGTACTTTTCATCTATGCTCATAATAACAAGTTCACTTAACCCAGTTATACAGTATAATGCTGGCAAGAGCCAATGTTAGTATATTGGTGAATACTTAAATCAACATAGCACGTGTAAGTTAGATTGCATTAAACCTGCTTGCATATTTCCTATTTTGTCAAAAAAAACTCAATAAAAGATAACATAAAGGATAACAATAAAATATAACACACAATATTACACTGGTGATTTATTTGTTTCGTGAACCTTCAACCATTGAACATGTGCTTTTTATTCCTTAGTTTGCTAAAATATGCTTTTTCAAAATCATTTATACCACTCAATGGTTATCATGGTAAATTTTGTGCTTTACATGTTCACTTGTATGGAAGTTGTCAAAATGGACTGTCTGACCTATAATAATTTATATTCAGGAAATTTCACAGTTTAGCCTGAGGCAGAGTAAAGCTGAGCTGACATCTGGTTTAATGAAAGCATTTGGTTCATTAATTAGACAACTCGCTGCGTTTAGCTACATTTATATTCCACAGCTGACTGTTCAGATCAAATTTATGTTTTGAAAAGATTTGGGTTTTCCTAGATATCATCAGGACAATCACCTACACTACAAGATACACATTGTCTAATTAGAAACTAAAGATTATGTATTGCCTTACATATGAAAGGAGGGCAAAGAGTTCTTGTTAAATAGTGTAAATGTCACTTTAATGTACTAATTCCTGTATGAAGAATCCCAAGATTAACTACATTAACACTAACCAGAGGTTATTAATGGGATTGGCATTAACCAGTTTAAAGGAAATGATCAATATACATTATTCCTCCATTTCCTCTGAAAAAGGATGTACTATTGTTATCAACTCTTTCACCGATGTCTGGTGGGAATCATAGTGGGGATGTGAAGTCAATAGTGGGTCTACCACAAATATAGGAAACAGAAAATATCCATTAGTGTGAGCTTCAACTTCAGCTGTGAAGTGGGCATGATTCTTATACAGATGGTGAAAATGTGTACTCAATTAACAGCACAATACATTAGATCAAGAACAGTATGTTCTCCGTGATCGCATCAATGCAAAAAAAAACTAGGAGTGATGTTGGGTTTCATATCTTTAATAAAACAAATTGTGGTGCATGCAATACACTATATAAATACAATTATAATATGGTACAATTTATAATGCTATAATGCCATTCGTCAAAGTGCTAAATGCTAATAGCTGGGCATCTGAGGGGAATGAGGGGAAGGTGAAAGCAAACTTTCTGCTGTGCATTCTTTCCTATATCTTGATGTAATATAGCACTAGCAACATTTAGGCAGCAGCAGTTCTAATCTATTTCCCAAAGGTGTGAGGCATCAGAGACTGCACAGATTGCCATAGCTGCTCTTTTCAGAAATATAACTGTGTTCCTTAGACTCAAGAGCATGAGCTTCCATTCCATGAATAGTTTGGGTGAAAAGGAATGACAGGATGACAAAAAGTCATGATAACTACCCTATTATCTAAAAAATAATTTATTTAAGACTTATTAGACATTGCAATGATATCACAACTTTTTCGTTACCTTGTATATCACATCATGTCAATGGCCTTTCCCTAGGAAGAACTGAAGACATCCAAGTGTTAAGAACAGTAAGTTTAATTTGAGATTCCTTTGAGATTGTGGAATCCTGTAGCTCAGTGGTTAGAGCATTTACCTCACAAGTGAGAGACCTGGGTTCGATTCCTGGCACGATGAAACCTTGGGCAGGTTTCCTTACTCTATACACCTGATAATAAATCTATCAAAAGAAAAAATCAATAATAAATTGGTCATTTGAATCCACGATTGTTTGTGGACACTGCTGTGCACAATTAGCTGCTGTGTTTTGCCTGCAAATATACAGTCAATTCACTTTACAGCATATTCTGTGAATTGCTTTGAGGCATCTAGAAGTTGTAAAAAGCGCTACATCAAATCCAAGGAGTATTATTATTATTATTCTGGGAAACAATAATGGATAATCCTATTTGATGACATGTGACAAGCGATAATATCCTGGCTGATTCATAGTGGATTCCGAGCTTCTCAGCAGAGATTTGATGAAACCAAGTATGAGGCCAAACCCAAGATCCTTGCTAAAGGAACATTCAGCATCCTGGAGCAATGCTTCAGCTGTTTTTGGAGATGTGAGACAATGTTATAGGTAGTCCCTTGAAACAACAGCAAAAATAGTGTTGTGAGGTATTTGCTCCAGAGCACTGCTGAGCAGAGTGGCACCACATAAGGTCTTTCTAGGAGCAGCTGTCAATACTGGCACAAGATGCTGAGGGCAATACCCAGAAGGCTGAACAGCCATTGGAAGCAGAGGGCTAGGTGTGGATGGAAGTGATTTAAATATTTTTGTTAATGGATGCATTTATATACGTAAATAGATGGCCTTGAACATGTGTTATGAGATGATTGCATCAAAAAGATCTTCTTTCTGTTTTGCCCATTTTTTCACTGTGATCTTATTTTGATGTTGCACACATACAATGAGAATTCTTCATGCAAAATTTATTTGATGTTAGAACCATATAAATTTCTAGTAAAGAAGCAGGTAATTTTGCCTATTGCGATTGTGCCAGTTCTTTGAACGAAGAATCCTATCCTGCCCTTTACCTATATCCCTGTTATTTACTCCATTTTACATGTTTATCTACCAAAACAACCATTTACATTTATATAAATATGCCCTTCAAGTGGTATAGTATCCTGGAGTGCACCACATTCAGAGTAAAGGGAATATTTTTGTTCTTTTACATACATAAACTATTGAGATCTTGTAATTTGCTTTTAGATTGGAATTTATCCATATTTCTGGTTTGCTTTGAATCTGCTTCAGATCACAAGATATCAAAGCACATTTCTAATGGCTGGAGTTGAATTTATAGCTCTGTTTCTACTGATGGATGCAAAGCACTATTCCTTCCAGGAATAATGCAATACTGTGCTTATAATGGCTTTTATACTGCCTACATCTTATTGTATTGGCTTGGGATTGAGAAAATAATAAAAGACACTTCATATTAGATTCAAGTGCAGTTGCAGTGATCACTAATGCATTTTGCATCATGGAAATATTTTGTAACTATATTATCTCAATAGAGAAAAAGCGGTGTACAATTGGGGAGTAATAGGCAGAGCAGAACAAATTAGATATTGGTTGTTTGATGTTATAACATGAACTGCTATTAGTGGTAAAGGAATCTTAAATTATGGAAAACAAGGTATTCCTCAGGATTGACCAATGTCACATTTGTTTTGTTAAGCTTTCTGATATGTGCTGTTAAGCTATTTGACAAAAAAATAAAAAGCTGTTATGTTCTGTGGGATTAGAATATCAATAAGGCATTCTGTATTATCTGTGCAAACTAAGATTACTACTGAGTTCAGCATCTATGCTGCAAGCATTTTCAACAACAACTACTTGGATTTATATAGCGCCCTCCATGCCAGACAGCGTCTCAGAGCGCTTCACAATAGTGGAGCCCAAGGCTGAGCCAGGGGGAAGGTGACTGTAGGCTTGGTCAAATAGAAAGGCCTTCGGGTGTGACCTGGAAAATGGAAAAGGAGGGGTTGAGGCGGAGGCATTGAGGAGTTCCAGAGTTTTGGGGTGTGATGACTGAAAGCATGGCCGCCGATGGTGGAGTGTAGGATTCAGAGGACAAGTAGGAGGCCAGACCCAGTCGAGTGGAGGCAGCGGGTACTGCTGTGAGAAGACAGGAGGTTAGAGAGGCAAGGGGTTGCAGTGGAGTGGAGGGATTTAAACACAAGAGTGAGGATCCTGAAATCAATTTGCTCTGTAACAGGGAGCCAGTGAAGTCTGGCGAGTACTGGAATAATCGGAGAGTAAAATTTGGTGCGGGTTAATTTTCAATCCTAAATCAAAAAAACTGTGGAGTTCGGTTAGTCAGTAATGTGGAAAAGAGCTTCACAAGTCGCATTTGCTTGATTCAAAGTATGTGGTGTGAAGGGCATTATATAAATGCAAGTTGTTGTTGTTGCTAACATTATTTTGACAGTACTCATAAGTCAACAGAGAAAAAATTGTGGTATTTCATAACATATTTATTGTTATAATTATCATTCTAGCATGTTTTGAAGTTGCAAATTTCACGCCCTTTCTTTTTTTCATTTGAACGATGCAGGAGGTTTAAGTCATGTGACTTGACTGGCAGATGTTGGCATGCAATGCATAAAACAAAACCTCCAGCCTGCACTGAAATTTCCTGAAACAGATCTTACTTGTAAAAGAACACAGACTATGGAGTCTGTTTACGTTCAGATCCATGTTTTGATATTAAAAATTAACATGTTAAGTACACCACACTGTAGATTGTGGGAATCAAGAGAAAAAGGAAATGTGTCCACCTTCCTGGATCTGTGTAAAGCACTTTGAGACATCCTTTCACTATGAGAGGCACTATTCCTCATAATAGCATTTCTTGAAACCATACTTATATGTAATAATCTTTTAGAATACAGTATTGGAAATATACATTAGAATTAAGTCTGTGTTTCGACCTTCAATATGTTATTCCTTGCTCATGATATAAAGCCTACAATGTTGAAGTATCTCAGAGCTTTTGCAGAAATCATCAATGTTAATTGAAGTTACTGAGTATTTGATAGGATCTGGGTTTGATTCCCGGGCAGGGTGAAACGTTAGGCAAGTTTCCTTACTCCACCCGCCTCTATTTACCTAGCAGTAAGTAGGAACCTGGTTGTTAGTTGATTGTTGGATCGCTTTTCCGGGGGTAATAATCAATTGATTGATCGATCGATTGACTGCCCAACCGATCGACCGTACCGACTGCCCTGCCCGACTGCTCGCCCACCCGCCCATCCCCGGACCGACCGACCGACCGACCGACCGACAGACCGACAGACCGACAGACAGACAGACAAAATTTATTTTAAAATTGTTAAAATTCAGCCACAAATCTTTGTGGGTCAATTAGCTGTCGCATTTCTCCCACAAAATATACAGTCAATTCACTTCACAGTATATTGTGTGAAGACTCTTGCAGACTCTTGAAGAAGGTAAAATGTGCTATATAAAATGCAAGGATTAATATTGATATTAACATTATTAATATTATTAATAATTACTTGTAGGCTAATTCCATAGTCAATTTGTGCAGAACATTTAGTTAATCTAGGGTAATTGTTTATCAGGCCTCCCTTGTTTTTTTATACTATTCTGGGGTATTTAAAATTGACCTGAAGAGGCAAACAGGACATCATTTTAACTTCTTATCAGAAGGACAGCACTTCCAGCAATTAATACTCCGCCAATACTGCACTGAAGCATCGACTTAAAGCCTGAGCTCAATGCCCCAACATGGGATTTGTCTGGACAATTTTCCAACCAAGAGGTGAGAGTCCTTCCAAAGTCAGGAAGTTTAATTCTTCTGATCCAATTTAGTATTCTGAATTAGTAATTTACAACCCATAACTTTGTTAGAAAATGGAGCTCCTATAGCTCAGTGGTTAGAGCACTTGCCTTACAAACGTGAGACCTGTGTTTGAATCCAGGCAGGTCAGGGCGAAACCTTGGGCAAGTTTCCTTACTCCACACGCCTAATAATAATCCCTCCAAACAAAAAACAATAATAAAATTAGTTATTCAATTCCATGACTGTTTGTGGGACACTGCTGTGCGCAATTGACTGCCACGTTTCGCCCACAAATATACAGTCAATTCACTTTACAGTATATTCTGTGAAACGCTTTGAGACATCTAGAAGATGTGAAAAGCACAAAATCAAATGCAAGAATTATTATTATTCTTATAAAAGAAATGGGAGTTGTGACCAGCAATGCTCCAATTTATCACTTTATTGCATTCTGCTCTAGCTTTCCCCACCCCATTCTCTGCAGCACCCACTTCCCAATTGTTTTTGTTCAGCCAGGTGTTTCACCTACCATATCAGGTGCCCAGCCAGAAGTATGAAGTACTTGTGACATCCTCCTGAATGAAAGAAATTGTATACATACAAATTGTATTGGAAATTGTGTTATATATTCTTGGTTAGATACTTCATTGTATTTCATTCTTGAGAGAAATTTAGATGTTACCTGGTTGTAACTACATTTTTATGCTAACCATGCTGAATGAGCTTTCAGTCTTCTAATTTTAACGCTCAATGATTTCCACACAATCTGATAGGATTAAAATTGTTGCATATTGCCACTTTGGCAATGATGGATTGTTTTGATAATACTTCCCACCACTTAGAGCTAACGATGATAATACTAAACACACAATTGATTTCATATCTCAAAAAGATTAAAATAGATTTGTTTCCCAAGGTAGGACAAATGTGTACATACAACTGTAAGTGCTGTGCTGCAATAACTCCAGACTAATTTTCTTGCAGATGAAGAACGGTTAGATAACCTAGGTTATTGAGCCTCAAAAAGAGATCATAGGGGATCTTATAAAGATATGCAGGAAATTAAATAGTTTACATTCAGAACCACAAAGTTATGCTAATACTATAGAACAAGAGGCACAAGTTCAGGAATTTGAAGGGCAAAATGAGAAGAGACCAGGAAGTATGTATTTAAATAAAAGATACAAATGCCAAAATTGGTTACCAGGAAAGATGGTTTAGAGCAGGACTCATTCCAAGAAACAAGTTGGTGCTGCAATGTGTAGCCTGGTTGGTATTCTGGAAGGATGACGTGAAACGGACTGAAGGATTTTCTTCATCTAATCTCTGCTGTAGGTAGCAATCTGTGATAGAATACTGAGATATTATTCACCATATTGGGATTTCCAGCATTACGATCTCAGTTATGAATATTTAGCATCTAAATTCATACTCGGCCATCTGGAGTCAGAAAGATACTGATTGAAAGTCAGAGGATTTGGGGATTATTGGCAAAATCAAAATTATGAGATGGTCTTGTGATTTGGTACACAGTGTGTCCAACCTGATGAAAGTGTGTGGCCATTCAGCACTGAATTCCAACCCATGCCTATTTCAGCTTCATGGTGACCACTGAGAATGCTGTCCGATTGCTTTTTGCTGCTATTGTTTTACTAGAATCTCCAAGGCATGTTTTTTTTTGGTGAAAAGTAGCTGCAGAGTCAGGCACAATCAATGCCATCTTTAAACTACAGAAATGTTCTCTTTTTTCATAAGCCTTCTAAAATCTAGCAGCACCTAAGATTCGGCATAACTGTATGTTTGAGTAAATATGAAAGGAATCACACATGAGGTAGAAATTGAGAAATTGTCCAATTAGTGGAAAAAGTTGAGAAAATAAGAGACAGAGACATGTCAGAAAGCAAAGCAACAAGAGGAAAGTACAAAGACTGAGGAAATGCTAAAAAAAATATAATGCGTTCCCCAAGGACTCTTGTCAGGATATTCAATTACTTTTACAAAATGTAAAAGCACACTGAGACACACGAGCAGTACAACTTATGAATGTAAATATTTGCGTGATATATGACATCAAACCTCACAAGATAAACTACTATTAAATATCATGCAATTGCTATGTCATAGAAATAAAGATAAAATGGTAAATTCCAATGCGTTGGGACATTCTCCTGATGTGAAAGGTACTATTTAATGTCATGCTGGCGTAGTTTCTCAGTTCTAAGTTTTATTATTACAATGTCATTTGCAGTAAGTGGGTAAGTGAAGTCCTGTAGCTCAGTCATAAGAGCACTTGCCGTACATGTGAGAGACCTTGGTTCAACTCCAAGCAGGTTGAAACCTTGGGCAAGTTTCCTTACACCAAATGCCTAATAATAATCTGTCAAAAGAAAAAAAACAATAATCAATTGTTAATTTGAAACCCTGACATTCAACCTTGCTGAAGCCCTTGTAATCCTTATACAGTTCAGAGTAGACATGCTGTGTTAATCATTGGGCCATCATGTAGAGTCCTGTAAATCAGTGGTTAGAGCACTCACCTTGCAAGTGAGAGACTTGGATTTGATTGTCGTCAGGGTGAAACCTTGGGCAAGTTTCATTATTCTGTACACCTGATAATAATTTCTCAAGAAGATAAAACCCAATAATAATTTGATCACTTAATCCACTACTGTTTATGGGCCACTGTTGTGCGCAACTTCGCTGCTGCTGCGTTTTGCCCACAAATATACAGTCAATTCACTTTGCAGTATATTCTTGTGAAGTGCTTTCAGGCGTCTAGAAGACGTGATATGGCGCTATATCAAATGCAAGGATTATTAATATCATTGCGAATTGTGGAGTGCCTCGTTTCTGCCTATACCCATATGAAACATTGTGCCCCCATCAGCCCAATCCTTCCCAGGTTCCACTGGCTCCCTATTGCAGAAGTCTTCACAAACTCTCACAAATCACTTCATATCCCAGCGCCTCACCATCTCTTCGACCTGTTCATATCCCATTCCTCTACCCGCCCCGCGCTCTCAGCCAACTCCAGCCTTCTGCACATCACTTGTCCCTACCACTCCAGCATCAATTGCCATGCTTTTCACCATCGTGCCCTGAAGGTCTGGAACTCCCTTCTTCAATCTCTCCACCTTGGCTTCCTTTGCCTGTCTTCAGATCACACCTGAAGACCTTCCTCTTCAACGTTTTGTCTAACCATGGGTTGGCATCAAGCTGCACCACTTTTAAGCTCTCTGAGATGATATTCCCCCACTTCCTCCCTCCCTCCCATGTTTAAATGCAAACTGTTTTCAGTATAGGTCTGAAGCTACTTAGACTATGGAAGTTGAATGCACTGGTTCATAGAGTTTTAGAACATTGTTATAAATACAGTACTTTAATTTTCTACAATATAAACCAGAAAGTTTCAAAGCACATCACACAGTTGGGTCTAATCTGTGAGTTGTGCTACCCATATTTAAGCACGTGTACAGAGGAAGTATGACATCTAAGTAAGGTTCCTGATCAACTTTATTATATGTTGTTGCACATTTGTGAAAGGTGCTGTATAAGTCGAAACTGTTATTCATGATTCCTGTTAGAATTTACAGTTTTGATGTCACCTATAATTCATCCATTTGCCACCACATAAAAGTTGTAATCAGAATCTTTGCATTTGGGAGGAGATTGAAAAAGCACACATTGCGAAAAAGGCAGTGGAAACTGTGCCTCCCAATGCTAAATCAGCTCAGACATGATCACTGATTGGAGCCAAATTGTGGGTTGATGTGACATACATGCGTTACCTAGAGACCTGCTTGATATCCTGTGTGGGGTGTTATGCAATTAACAGAATAGCAAGTCAGAAGTAGTTATTTTTAATTCACTATTTTTACTTGTAATTTTGTATTCCTACATTCTTTTTCTTCCTTGGTGTCCAGCCAGTGCATAACATAAATTAAGATGATGACTAAATCCTCAATGTAATGGGATGATCAAATCTATTGTTCTGGTTTTCAGTTACTGACTCATAATTAAACATCAATTACAGCGAGTAAGCTGAAGTGTTGTGCTTTCAATGCTGGCTTCCAGGCCAGATGGTCAGACCTGAAACTCAGGGACGTCTGTCAATTGAATGCAGCTGCCATTAGCCAGATAAGAGCCATGTCTGGTACGAGTGCTTCATATTATTCTCTGGGAAGGCAAAATCTGCAAATGAAGAATCGACATTAGTAAATACCTTCATCTCATTGTAGTGCATTCTGGGAAAGTTTGTGACCTTCAACATTGATTCTTTATCTAAGGAGGTTCTGAGTTTTTTTTTAAGGAATCAGAAATATACAAAACATTATTTCATTACATCAAATAAAATACCTAAATATCTAAGTCATACTTCAACTAAGATTGCACTATTTTAGCCTATAGTTCTGCATGATGTATTTTTTGATTGATTTCTGAGATTAGTCATTTTAAAAAAAATCTGTTTGCAGTTACCTGAAATCTCTGTTTAATTAAAAGTAAGAATAGCATTAGTTTGATGTAAAGGAAACCTATTTCCTATCAGGTGTCTGGGTCTGTGTTATCTCTTTACCCTCAAGGGCAACAAAAGAAACAAGAATTAAGGTTATTCCCTAAAGGTTCTGTTCAGACAGCCTGAAAGATTAGACATTTTAACATGTTGCTTCAAATCCATTCATGTTCCTCCATCCTAGATGCCGGATGTTTCTTAGAATGAAATCAGATCAGGAGTTAGTGTTGCTCGAGGCCTGGCACGCCTTCTGTTTGACTGTTCACCATTCTGTTTCCTGAAAGAAGGAAACTAATGCTTTCTTTTCACTGTGTGCCTTTTAAGACAATGCCAGGTACTTGGCTGTAACCAAAGTCTGGGAACCAAGCTGTCCTTTGGGAGAAATACCATTTCATAAAAATGTCTTCCTGGCCTCAGGCACTCCCACACCTGTCAGTTCACAAGAGATCCTGTCACATGACTACAGGCCTTTAGGGAGATTTGTGAATGTTTTTCCCTTATATAGCAACTTTATATATGAATGCTCTTTACTCGTGTGCTTTATTGAACACATTTTTTGACATTACATGAATCACTTGCAGCTTTTTATAACGATGGTTAAATTTTTTTAAAATCGCTCATTCATTTAGAACCAAATTTCATAATCAATGATGCCAAATTACTCTGTCCTTTAATAGTTATAACTTTTCTGTCGAACTAAATGCCATTAATAATTAGTGGCTCATTTATAAAGTTAATTCCTCAATTTTCATACATGTTGAATGTTTTACATGTTTATTTACTCAAAGTTTTGGGTATACCTTTAGCTGGAATAACCATTGAACAAACATATTTGGGTAATATGTTATTGTATTTAGAATATCAATCATTTTGTACAAGTATTGTAATTATTGTCTGGGGAAGAATTGAGGCTGAACAGCTTAGATGGTATTTTGAAATCATGCAGTCAAATTTGCAGAACATGTGATAGGGAGATCTGACATTGTTCTCAATGATGCAGCTGAAGAAGCTACATTTGCATTATTGGACATTTTGACTGTGAATTAGCAAGATATTGACCTATTAATTTTTTGTTCAGTTAAAAAGTTAGTATCTTGCTAACTTGCAGCTGAAATTCAAAAACCAAGCCGGCCTTCTCTAACTAGAAATGAGGACATCCTTAGGAAACACATCCTATTTGGTCTTTTCAATGTCAAAATTATATAATTAACACTAATAATAATAGTAAATAATAATATTTGCTTTTGATTAAATGCGTTTCAAGTTAAGAGGACATTTCAAAGCACTTCCCACGATTTCCTGTGAAATATAGTGACTGTGTATATTTTAGGAAAAATATCATGTAAAGCACAAATTTAGATCTAGATCAAATGGAAATAAAATGATATTTTCTGCACCATCTGCACTTTGATATTCAATGTGAATTAGCTCTCAGTTTTATTTGTATTTCTCCTTCTCTGTTTACCCCTCCCCTCCTGAAGAATCTAATTTATGCTTGAGCAAGGTTCTACAGGCATCAACCATTCTTCTTTTTCTTGCTCAAGTGGCAATTCTCTGTCATACCATTAAGGTAGATGTTTGTAGGCACTTGAGCATGGAGGGGAGGTGAAGGAGAAGGGGGAGGGGGAGGGGACCATCACAGTGAAACCGAATCTTAATCCTTAATTAACATCCTTACTTGCATACTTTGCCGAAGAAGTGACTGGGAAGGGATTGTGGAGCAGGATACTGGCTGAATTCTCTCTCCCCTATATTCCAGTGAGGCTTAGACTAACAGTGGTGTTTCTGTGCCCTCACTCACTCAACTTCTTCATGATTCTACATGATTCTTATTTACACTGGACAGTAACTTTACAATGTGAGCCATTTGGAGAACCACATCCAATTTATACTAACTACTCTATCTGACTAAAGCTAACAATCTTATCATAACAATATAACAAAAATAATTGTCAATGTTATTGATCAGTATTAAAGTAAGGTTAATCCCAGTGTTTAAAAAAAAGCAAAAAGGTGTAATCATCTTTTACATGACACAATGCTGAAATTAGTTCAAGTTATAGAAACATATGAATACACAACATAGGGGTGAAAAATGCAAGATTTCATTACAGATTTAATTGAATAATTATCATGCACATTTCTCACCCAAAATATATAATCAAGAACGTAATCATTATTAATGGGCTAGAGGCTTGCTTTACGATTGATCAGCGAACAAACAATGACTTAAAATCATTAGTAATTTAGCTTGAACCGCTATTACTATTATACTGTACTAAATAAAAGTATTGAGAATTACACATGCGCTTTTACTTCATCTTCATTTAATAATAGTAATGATCCTTGATTGTGATTTAGCATCTTTATCACATTATCGGAAAGTCTCATTGTTCTTCACAGGATACAGTGTAAAATGGAGTAACTGTATTTGTGGACGAAACGTGACATCCAGTTTGCGCGCAGTAATGTCCCACAAACAGCCCCTTACCCCATGATGAGGATGCATACACCGGGAGACAGCTGCAAATAAGCTTTCACATGATTTAGAATAATTCGCAGTTTACACTGCAAAAAAGACAAGAAAAAGTTAGTTCAAAACACAAATGTAGAAAGTGAAAACCTTCAAAATAATTTGCACTTTTTTCTCAATTTGTATCTATCTGTATTCTTTTTATTTTTAAAGCTCTAGATTCATGCTGTAAATAAAAAGAGTTCAGAACTCCACGGTGCAAATATGAAATATATTGTTTACTTGTAAAATTGTCTAACTTAGCTAGCCATAAATTTGTGATTTGTGCCCACTTCATTCCAAAGAGCTCATTAATTTTGCTTGCTGAATTTCAGTCTGAGTGATATTGCTGTCAATCATCATGATGTCAGGCTTGTGATGCTATGGTACATAATGTGGAGAAGCTGACATGTGCACATATTATGTATTAGTTTGGCTAAATTGATAATATTCTTGCCTCAGGTCAGAAGATTGTAGGTTAAGATTCTGTGTGTGCTACTGGGGAGTTCTGCAGTGTAGGAGGAGCTGCCTTTTGGTAAAATAGTAACCCAATGTCCTGTCTGCTTTTTGGGTAGACGCTGAAAGTTCTCATCAAACTATTCTAAGCAATTCTGGCCAATAATGCCCCAGATAAATTAATCTTTCATCTCACAGTGAAATGGTGTGGGGTTTGCACATGACAGTAATAACTAGTAAAGCACTTTCCGATATCTTGAAGTGGTATTGTACCTGAGCACCCCACTATCGGTGGTTGACCCTTCAGCTTCTCTGCCCCCACCCTTTAGAATTCTATCCCACTGTCAATTTGGCTCGCTCCCTCCCTTCCTCAAATCACGTTTCAAAACTGTCCTCTTCGACTCCACATTTGGCCACCCTCTTTCCCATACCCTCCCTGGCCTCCATTTCTCCTGACCCAAATCCCCTGCTCGGATCCAAATACTGTAATAATAATCCTTGCATTTGATATAGCGCTTTTCACATCTTTTAGACGTTTCAAAGCGCTTCACAGAATACACTGTAAAGTGAATTGACTGTATATTTGTGGACAATCTCTGTCTGTCCAGTGTCTTGGGACATCCTCTCAATTTTAAAGGCCGTATAAAAATGTAATTTGTTGTTGTTTAAAACAAGTTCTTCGTTCTTCTTATGCATTTTCATCATCTGCCCTGAAAAGATACTATACAAAGGTTTAATGGGGATATGCACCATTTGTACCGCCACTGCAATGCTGAATCTATTTGATATTCTCAGTGAATCAGAACCAGCTCATTTATTGCCAGCAAAAACATGAAACCTATAAAAGTGCTCTAACAACTGGCTCAGTTAGTGATAGACCTCTACCAGAGGCTGTCAGTAAATCATACAATATGAGCAGTGAGTGAAAAGTCTATGTACTCTAGGTCTTAATTTGTCAATGAATCATGCAGCCAGATGTTAGGGAGACATGACCAGCATGTGATTAATAATCAAGGTTCAGTTTCTAAGCACTATATTTTGTGCCTTAAATATACAGAATTCAGGAATAATATTCAGTTATCATTTTGTTTGTTGCAAGCCACAGTTGAATAAAATAATGTTAACTGTGAAATATGTATGTTTACTAACCATTATTAAGAAAGTGTAATCAATCATAGGTATTAAACCTTGAAAATGATGGTTTAATTCAATGTAACCGTTGAATGTATGGAATGGTTGTCATAAGCATTATGGGCAATAAAACCTTGGTCAAGCCGTGAGACCCCAGGACAACTTGAGACAGCAGATCTCAGCAGACTGGTTGAAACCAGACGATATCAGGAGAGCAGCACAATGAACAGAGAGAAAATTATCAGGAAAATAACGGATAGACTAGTTCAAGGACAGAGTACAAGGGAGGTTGGTACAGGGAGATAGGTTGTAGTAATAGTTTGTCTTAAGCATGAGAGGGCAAGGAGTGCTGAGCAAGGGGTATTCCTCCTAAGATTAATTGAATTTGCAGAAGTCCTCAAGTGAGAATGAGAAATGCTGACTTGTTAATTCAATAAAGAAATCCCAAAGGTCACAATTAGGTACTGATAACCGGGACACGTAGGAAGGACTGGATTAATGCTTAGATGTGGCTAGGGCTATAAGTATAGAATAAGAAAGGTAGTCGGGGTGATTCTTTGAGGGGGCAAATGTCAGATTGAGGAAGAATAGAAAGGAAGACCCGGTCGGCAACAAGAACTACTGCAGAAAGAAAGAGAGAAAAAGAGAGAGCGAGAGTGTCCTGCATCTAACGCCATGGCAGCAGAGGCACTGTGCAGAGAGAAAGAGAGGGAAAGAGAATGAACAATCGGTCCTGCAGCTACCACCACAGCAACAGAAATACCATTCAGTCGAGAAAGGTGAAAGCGTAGAACTGGTAGTGTAATCCTAACTTGGACAGAACGGCCTGGCTTTCAGGCTGCCTCCACCCTCACCCACATGCTCTAAGTTTACGGTCATATGGCAATCATAGATTGTTTTGATCACAGTTAAGGGATGTTTTAACCTTGTGTGTATTATTTGAACAATTTTATAAGCAATTTGCATTGGGATAATACTATTCGCGATTTGGTTGTACTAATAACGCTATGTCGAGGCTATGTGATTTGCGATTTGGTTGCTTTAATCCAATAGGCTATCACGAGTGACAAATAATCTTTAATGTGTGACTATTGCTGATGGATGTTTTCTACTTATGCTTTTTGTTTTACTAATTGTGTGAATAATAAAATGAAAGCTTCATTATATTTCCAATCTCCGACTGTCGAATTTGTTTACAAATTGGCGAACCAGCCAGAGCTCATTTTGAAGTCATTTCACATTTTATTATTTATGCTGCTACTTTAACCATCATTTTATTAATTTAATTCATTAAATCCTGCTTTCTCCATAACTCACTCTGTAGCTCCATCCCAAAGTCCCTTCAACTCATACACTCCCTCTCCTCTTTTGAGGCACATCTCAAAATATTTCTCTTTGATTATTCTTTCAGTCTTCTTTCCCTTTCCCACCCCCTTGGTTACCATCCCCAGCTCCAGTGTTCATCTAGCACTATGAATGCACTTTGGCATGTCCTTCTGACGTGCAAGAAATTGCATTAATGTAAATCAAAGGTTACAATAAAAACACAGTATGCAAACAGGTGATCCTGAATTAATTGTACAATATATGAAGCATGAAAATTAAACACTCCAAAACACTACCTTATGTGAAGAGTGCTATATAAATGGAAACTATTACAGTAAAAGCCCATTTATCCGGCACCCAATCAACCGTAACTTCCATATAACTGGCACATAAAAAAAAAAGTCTGCATTCAATTAACCTGAATTTATCCGGGAAAATGCATAAAATTGTTTTTACATTTTGTTTGCTGCTACTAGTGCCTGAAGGTGGCGCTGCCATTTTTTTCCCCTCACAACGAATATAGTACAATTACTTTTGAAAGCTGCAGTAGGGTGGGAGAAAGAGAGGGAAAGAGGGGGCAGGAGAGAGAGGTGGGGGAGAGAGAGGGTGGGGGAGTTGATTAATTTAGATGGAAAATTAGAGGAGTGGAGGAGGGTTGGTTTTGGAGCCATTGAGATCCTTGACTGACTGTGTGTGAAAGAGAGAGGGAAGGAGGGAAAGAAAACAAAACTTTTGATTGTGTGCTGTGTTTATAGACTGTAATCAATATTTATTGATTTATTGGTAAGTATCCATGCAATATTCTGTTATTATTTAGTCTATTATTGATATGGTATGATTTAAAAAAAAAATTTTTTGAACTGTAAGAATTTTTGTTTGCATTTTCGGCCGAATATCTAGCACGCGCTTTAACCAGCATTGGCCAGGTCCCAAGGGTGCTGGATAAACGGGCTTTTACTAAATAATAAAATCTGACTCTGATCTTGAATTGACTTCACACCGTCATCATATTTTTTTAGGGATAGTCCAGCATTAGGAATCCTGTTAGAATTACTGTCAGATGGTGAATAAGGTATTCCAGGAGTAGATTGTGAGGTAGTGGCATCCGGTATGTCAGTGTGACATACTTCCGTTATCAGAAACAGCCTGCGTTTGTGTGACTCTGTTAAGGAATCCATTAAGAAATACTGTAAAGTAGACTCCACTGTGTAAAACAAATCAGACACATAGCAAATGAAGCAATAGTTAATCAATTAGTACCACTCGATTGATGCTCTGAGTGACAGCACACTGCCAGTGTGGGGTTGGGGTGCATTTTAATGGTGCAGGCAGCTGTGAGACATAAACACATGACATCACTCAGAACATTAAGTGGCCCCACTTCTCTCTGCTGAGCTGCTCTAGGCTACCATGTCATTCAGAGGAATTGATGCTCAGCCTTAACCTAGCGAGAGCTGCTTTGTTATGGCTCAAAAATGTCCTTACAACCATCATCTTTAGTTTTGTGTAGATGTGTGCATGACTGGTCACATTAGAATTGCTTCAAGGATTTGCTTAAGTTTGCTCAAGGTCTGTAACAAAGAAAATGGCTTATTATCACTTGCTGTACTAGCTGTCTGCACATGTAGAGGCCTGTAATTGTTGCCATTAAGCAAACAGATGAAATTGAAGATGACACTGCACCATTATTACAGAACCAAATGGCATTTGTGCAATAATGTGGGTTTGGTTGAGCACAGCAGAGTACACCTCCTGCTTTCTGGTTTCATAGGAAAAGCTAATTTATTATAAATGTGCAAACTGCTACAAGTTTCAGCGCTCAGCTCTTTTATGTATTCCTTTGGAACATTTTTAGATTGGTTAATAATACAAATATAATTGTGCAGAAAAAAAATCTTGGTTATCTTAATGAAACTGCTTTGCTGTAGGATATTTCCGCTTCTCAATGGGAATGCTGATATCATGTGACATTAATGTCCAAATTTGCCATGCTTTGGGATTTGAATCCTGCCTCTGTGCACAATAAATATTAAAAAAAAGCTTCTTGCATTAATGCATTAATTTTTAAAAATATTTATATTCTTAGGTAAAATGTATCTTAGAGGCTTGGTTGATGGCGGATGTTCATAATTGGTAAAAAAAAGACTTATTCTAACTGATATTGGGACTGATTGTAAATGAGGCAATAGTACAGACATGCAGTGGCACTTAAATACACATCCTACACTCAGTGAGCTGAAATGAATGAAGCAATGCTTGCAATTGCCTACCTGCAGTACTCTTGACACTAATGTGAATTGGCAGACAAGAGCAGCTCCATACAACTTTCTCAGCCTCCCTAAATAATTACTGACCTTCGAACTCCTCTCACATGGGTAGCTGGAAAAGAAGTTCTCTGTGAAAACTACACAGGTCAGTCCAAAGCAAGATTATCTGAACCTCAGAACACATGACCCCCTCTTCAGAACTTTCTCACTGACACCTAGAGTGCATGTCATCATCCCCTGAATTTGCACTTTGATCAGTGTGCGTACAATTTCATTTATCTTTCTTATTAGTTAGGTCAGCTATGCATGTAACTCCCTTTTTAACCTTTGCTTCATGTTCTCAGGGGAGGGTTGTGAATTCTCCACTGACGCTCTTGCCCAGCTCCAGACAGCCTTTAGCTTTCGCTCTCAAGTCTTTAACCCCAACAACCCCCATTTTTAACAAAATAAATGACAAGCAAGCTGCCATTCAAATTAATGCATTTAGGAAGCAATGCTGTTCTTAACTTCATTCCTCAGCAATACAGTATTTTATCAAACAGATTTGATGAGCCAGAGTGAGGAATGAAACAATATTGTTCAGTTAGAAAAGAGGGCATCATTGTGTCCTTTTATTTTGCTCTAGCCAATGTCCTGTGTATGAGAAACATAGCTCTTTGCAACCTTGTCAGATTCTTATGCACTTCAGGGAGCCAACTGCCTCCCAGTGACAGTCAATCTTGCTGTATGAATCAATTTGTCTCCACTGACGGAAAATAATTGCAAAGCAAACAAATTATCCATGCCACATTGAACTCTGCTTTGCTCGAGGGACTGGAAGGCATAGCATCCCAAGGCTTCATCCTCCAAAGCTTCTGATATACTTCAGTCTATATAATTAAAAAAAACAACTTCGTTAAGCATGTACCAACACTTTGGATTCTTAACAGTAAATAGCACACAGGAGCGACTGTAACTGAGTGATTGTCGCTCAGTTATCTTGGAAGCATCAACTGAATTCTAATTTTCATACACACTCTCTTATTTGACTAAGCATGAAAATTAAGCCCTGCTACAAATTAAAAATGAATTGAGGTGTCATAATAGCTCATTGAAGCTGAGTGATAAGTATTCAGTAGGGAACCTTAAGGCAAGCATAGTTGTGTGATGACTGGATTTGAATGTTTTAATTATACATCTTTTGTCCTGATAGTGTTGTTAATTGTTTTATTTACTTAAAGATCACCCATAATGATGGTTCCTCCTGGACAAAATAAGACATTGGTTTAAAACTTTTGAGGGAATTTCAAGATATGCAGCCATGGATTGTAACTTCAGCTCAAAAGAAAATGTGGATCTGCTTTCATTCATGACTATTCTGGATCCAAAGAAAAGTAAGCTCTGTTTTGCCCACAAATATACAGTCAATCAACTTTAAAGTACAGTGAAGCATTTTAAGATGTCTAGAACACATAAAAAGCACCACAGTACAACCTCAATAATAATAATAATCTTTGCATTTGATATAATGCTTTTCACATCTTATCGACGTCTCAACGCGCTTCACAGAATATACTGTAAAGTGAATTGATTGTATATTTGTGGGCAAAATGCGGCAGCCAATTGCACACAGCAGTGTCCCACAAACAATCGTGGATCGAAATTACCAATTTTATTGTTGTGTTTTTTTTTGACGGATCATTATTAGGCATGTGGAGTAAGGTAACTTGCGTAAGGTTTCCTTCTGATCTGCCTGGATCGAACACAGGTCTCCCGCTTCTAAGGCAAGTGCTCTAACCACTGAACTCCAGGAGCTCCACATCTGACACTCTGAAAACCAGCAACTCCCTAAAACTGGCAATATTTCAAAATACATACAGTATTAAAAAAATTTCAGGTGTCGGCAAATCTCCTGAAGTTCGGAACAGCTGCTTGTAGTTTCTGGTGTGGCCACTCTCATTCGGCGCTGTGGGTGGAGCTCCGTCATAGTTTGACTTCAGTGCTGTGTTTACAGCTCACCTGGCGTATGGGGCGGGGCTTCCCCAGCCATTTCTAGGGTAGGTTCTAAATATCAGCAAACTCCGAAATCCGGGAGGTTAGTGGGCCCAACTGGGCAGGATTATCGAGGTTTTACTTTATATCAAATACAATTATTATATTATTATAAAAATTATTATATGTTTAGTGAACGATTAATAATCAGACACAGTACAATTTTTCTTTCTTTTAATTTCTAGTTGCAGTTTCCTTTCTTTATAATGATTAACATTCTGCTTTATCGGTTTGCCTACACAGATTCACAATATGTCTTAGTTATTTGGGGGACTATTTAGTCTGTTTTACAGATGCATCTGTCCTCTGTCTGTGGCATCTGTCAGTGGAGCAGAAAGATGTACAGTTGTCTAAGGAATTTCCCAAAGTCTTAACACCCTCCACCTTAGTGAAACTCAGATCAGTAATTCTGATGAATGTTTCTTTTTCCGATGAGGCAAATGGTACAAATGAAAAAAACTTTTCAAGGTAAAACATTTTGGATTCATTATGAAATGTTGGTTGAATTTGGATTCACTTTCAGAAAAAGTTGTTCATTTACACATTTAAAAGATTGTTCCCTCTCTACATACATTGTATAATTTTAACAGGATTATTTCAGGCAGCTGGAAAGGAATCACTGAGAGTCTGAGACAGATGCCATAATGTCTGATCCATGCAATTGATTTTATTTTCATGTCAGTGAATTGCAGTCGAAGGTATTCAATGTAAAACTGGCATCTACAGGCCATTTTCATGACAGCTCAAAAACTTATGGAGTGATGATCCACAATGAAAAAAGGAATGAAACCTACCCCTTCCACAGATAATGCAAAACCTATCTATCCAATTGTGAATTTCCTTCACCCAATTCATTTTCTTGGGGAATGTTACGTTTGCATTGGAGTGCACTATTGGAGGGACTTAATACAGAATATTTTGATACAGCTCAGTTTGTTGATATCCTGCAAACCAACACTTTAAATAACACAGTCTATGGGTCAAACATGCAATGGTGATCTGGGACAATTCGAAGCCCAACCAGTTAATGGTGTCTCTCACCTCTTAGTCTCTTTGATTTAGTATCTAGAAGTGTAGAATGTAGAATTGCATAATGAATTGTATTGCACCAAAACAGGTCATTTGGTCAAACTAGTCATGCCTGGCCTATGACACTATGGACTATGTGGACTATGCTCCATGTGAATCTCCCCTTGTACCAATTCATTCCCTAATCTAGGAGTTTAAAAAAAAAAACTGGTCTCTTTTCCCAGATACGGCCACTCATTTCATGGCTGTTTTGGGGACATTGCTGTGTGCTAATTGGTTGTTGTGTTTGTCTACAAATACACAGTAACTGCACATCACCCTTAAAATCCTGTGAAGTTCTTTGAGACGTCTTAACAATGTGATAGGGAGCTTTAACAAATACAATAAGTATTTTTATTATTATTAAAATTTCTGGCATCAACAGTTGTTAATGTTCATTGATAGCTACAATTTGGACTTTGGAACACAAAAAAATTAATAGCCACAACATTCTCTGAAAAAGTGCAAATTGGATTCCACCATGTAATGCTGATGCTTTTGGGCCACTACACAGTCAGCTGTTAAATTCTTGGAATCTGGTAGCTCCGGTATTAGAGCAGTCGCCTCACAAGCGAGAGACCTCGGTTCGATTCCCGGCAGGGCAAAATTTGGGGCAAATTTCCTTACTCTACATGCCTCTATTAATCTAGCAGTGAGTAGGAACCCAATTTTTACTCAATTGGCAAAAAAAAATTCCCAGTGATAATAATCCCTAAAAAAACAATAATAATTTGGTCACTCAATTCACTAATATATCTGTAAAAACCACACCATTTTAACTACATGCAAAATCACTGTACAACACATTATGCAAAAACAGTTTTCACTCCTGCCCAAACCATAATACTCTAAATTAACATATCTTGTTCACATTCCTCTGTCAAAAGAAAAAAAAATCCTGCTTTAATGCCTTGACACGGCAAATTACCATGGATGTCTGGGTTTTAAAAAGCAGAATGCATGCCCGTCTGTACCTCAAGTGTTTAAATAGAAAACAAAGGCAATGGTTTATTGCATATTTATCCTGTTTTTACTCAGTTTGCAGCAGGTTTTGATGAATATAGCACCACATGACAGTAATAAATTCCATCTTGGAGGAAGTAAGATGTTTCTGTCTGAGCTGCTATTTTTGTGGCTGGAGATTGGGATAAATGGCTGAGGGTTGAGAAAGCTCCCAGGAGATAAGATTGACCATGGACCGTTTTGACACCTTCACTAACTGTGTAAAAGCTCAGTGGAAACTCTGGCAACAGCTAGATCCACAACACTCAAGATCTGCAGCTGGATATGACCAGGTAGAGAAATCAAGCCTGGAGCTAAATGATCCTCAAGGAAGTTGTGTATTTTCTCATGGGAAACTGCTATGCTGAGTTTTTCCCCATGGGATTAGGTGGATGGGGTATCAATTATAAAATCTGCGTGGACTGTAGAGGAAACTTGCTTGATAGGACAAATTGTATTTTTTGTTCCATGTTTTCTTGAATTGGTACAATCCCCTTAGGCAGTGTTCTTGATTTCAACCATGATATCCCAAGGAAGCGTTGAGCAGAAATCAAGCAGTTTCCCATAGGAGGGTACAGAAAGCCACAAGGGTTGGCTTTCCTTCACAGTGAATGTGAAAAAAGCTGGCAACAACCTTCATATTCTATGACCAGCTGAGAAGAAGCCAACACATGTAGACAAATAGAAAAGTCAAAAGGAAGAATGTTGCTTTAAAGAGGAAATTCCTGGATAACCAAATTATTGCAAACTCCAGGCTTAATGACTTTTGTATTGAGAGACTTCAAATAAGTCAATAAATGGAGTACTGCATCTTATTGTTTAGACCACTCAACTTGGAAATGATAGGACCTGAATTTGATTCCAGGGCAGGGCAAAAAGTGTCCTTGCTCCACAGGCCTCTGTTTACCCAGCAGCAAGTAGGAACCCGGTTGTTAGTTGATTGATGGATCGCTTTTCCAGAGGTAATAATCCCGTCAAATAAATATTGTCACTCAATCTAAGACAGGTTGTGGAACACTGCTGTGTGCAATTGGCTGCCACATTTCGCCTGTAATATACACTGTCAATTCACTTTACAGTATATTCTGTGAAACGCTTTGAGATATAACAAAGATGTGATAAGGTGCTATATCAAATGCAAGGATTATTATTTTATTATAAAAATGAGCCAGGGGCTAATAATTCATAACACTGTAATGGTTGACACGAGTAACAAAAAAATCTAGATAAGTCAAGAAGTCATCAGATTGCAGGAAGTATGGATTATAAAGGTTTATAGACTGGCAGAAGGGCATTAGAGGAAGTTAACAAGTTCTGTAGCAGTGAGGAAAAAATGGGTTAGAGTATGAGACAGTTCATGTGTTTTAATTTCACCTCAATCAGTACATAGGGACAAGGAGTCATAGATTTGGAAATCCATAGTTCCATCGTAATCTTTCAAATGAAGGGAGGTGAAGGTTGTCTTATTTCACTATAAAGGCTATTGACATATCCTCTATCCAGTTTAAACAGTCTTAATGTAAATCTAAAAAAATCTATTTAATGAGTACAGAATACTCATTAACTCTTTCAGGAGATAAACTGTCATAATAGTTCATGACCTACAATAGCACTCCACAACCACTCACTGGATATCCTGTATTTATACCTGACGTGAGTCAGACCTCTGTAGGTTGTCAGCTGGGTTTCTAAGTGATCAGGTCACATAAATGCTCCAAAACTCGCCTTGAGGTACCTCCATTTAAATGTCAGATTGGTGAAGTATAAATCAGTCATTCATGCTAAATTTAAATAGATAGTACCTTTCAATCAACAACACATATGAATCTCCTAATATCGCAAAGCTATAACAGAGAAAATTGCAAAGTCAAACAGAATGGCTCAGAGATGTTAAGTTTGGCTTTCAAAGCCTGTAGGAGGAAAGGGTGACTGAATGAGATTAGAAATTCACAGGCATACTATCTGGAAAAACAAAGAAATAAAACATGTAAGTTGCATATGTGGAGCTCGAAAGGAGAGTTAAGAGCTAGATAGATTGTTTGGTAACTTGCCAAAGGCGAAGCAGAAAGAGATCGAGATCTAGTTAGTTAATACAGTGCTCACTGTGTGAAAAGCCAGAACAATACTTTTCGATCCACCAAGACAACAGAGAAAGTGGGCAAAGGTTTCCAGTTGTAAGGTAATTCAGGATAGACACTCCAATATTAACCACTGCATTACACTCACTGCAGTATGTTCACCACTATATATGTTCACGTTGTATTCTGTCCAAGAAAGTGGTAGACACCAACCTGCTGAGTATTTCTCTTTCCCTATGTTTGAACAACAACTACTGTATTTTCTGTTTTATTTTGCCCTTTAATACAGTTATATCCTGGCCCCTGGTGGAATGAAAAAATGTGATGAGTGAAGTGATCGTTTTATCACCAGTGCAAACAGGCATCGGCAGAGTATGACCCATACTAATTGTCACATTGCCAGCTATTGCAATCTAATATCTTTACTTTTTGACTGGCTTTGGGAGTGTTTCATATTTTATCAGTGGCAACAACAATGATTGTAGTCAGAGCCACAAACCATCCTCGTAAGTTTGGAAAGGTAAGGTGTTCACACCCAAAAACAGTCAACAGTTAAAGACTGGTTTGACTGCAATTTTCAGTTATGTGATAGACATCACATATAACATGTTTTCACTTCAACAGCCTAAGAAGGAGGGAATAGGGTTTTGATGATAATACACAAGTCTGATGCAAGAGATGTGATGGATGATCTTTTGTTCATTTTGGAAGAATGCTCAGTAATTAAATGATGGAATAAACTCTTGACTTTAAACTATTAGTTCAAAGTCTGTCAGGTCCGTGTGAGCAGCAAAATGCTAACTGACTGTGTAAAATGTCTATTGAGTACAGCTGACACCATCTGAATATGCCTCAGGAACAGGTCATAAAGTCACACGCATTCTAACAGAAAATGACAGATGAGATTCAATGAACACCTCAGTGTCTCAAAAACAACTAAAAGGAGACACTGAAATAAAGTGCAGACATATCTGTTTGTGAAACAATTGAAAGTAATTTTTGGTCTGTCAAGTTTGTTCTATCCACAGACCATATCATTAACTCTCCACCCCCATTCCACCATTGATCTCTCAACTTTATTCTGTCAATGCTTTCTCTAAACCTCCTGGTAAGCAGAGCAGCTACAATACCTATAACTATTAGAAATTATATCTATGATAGTGGAGTAGGCTATATGGCCTCCTCCATTCCTATACATTCTCAATCATGTTTTGGTGGAGTTCTATAGCTCAGGGAAGAGAACTTGCTTTGCAAGCAACAGGATGTGGGTTTGATTCTCAGTCGCTTAAAAAAAGATTTGGTCACTCAATCCGCACCTGTTTGTGGGATTTTGCTGTGCAAAATTGGCTGCCATGCTTTGCCCAGAAAATATGCAGTCAATTCACTATTCTGTCAAAGTCCTTTGAGACATCTAGAAGATGATAGGCACTATATCAAATTCAAGGATTATATTATGCATTGGTGCATGTTACAGACTTTACTCATTGGCATTTGTTCAACAGATGTGCATAACCCGATTCATTCACACAATTGGTTTTAATAAATCTGATTTGCAATTTAAATAATTGCACATGAATTAATTCAAGTTGGATGGAAGAAATGGGGAACTGTGGCAACAGGGGCAGGAACTATTGAGGTCTTTGTGACACAAGCGCCCTCGTGTGGTGCATAATGTAAATTGCCTATCTATCAGCAGGGGGCAAATTGCTTGGCATAACTAACTGACCGAGGAAGCAAAATTCGAAACTGTTGTTTGCGGTTTGTAGGCCCTTATCAGTTGCCATATCTGAGGTTAAAGAACGTTACTCCAGTGCAGGAGTGTAACCTATTTCCAATTTACCTTCTAAGAAATCTCTATAGGATACACATTGGATCCCATGAAGAATAAAGCTGCATTTCAATGACATTCCTCACTTGAGCAGGTTTTGCCAAAACAGCAATGCTTCCACTGATGCAAAAGGCAGGATAAGACCCCAGACTATTAGTTGAACCAGACTGTAACTACAAATCTCCAGACTCAGAGATCAAACTGAACCATCATCTTATGTGTGAACTTTGCCACTATCACTCAGCTGAATTGGATAATCAGCAGCATCAAACACAAATTTAATACACAATGGCCAAAACTACTTTTGATCTTTATTTATTTAATTACCATCATATTTGAAATTGGAGTAGTTCACATCAGTTGACCTGATGAGCCTCCTTCAATTATAATTTCTATGATTCTTTTTTCATTCCTTGTGTGGAGACACATGTATCATTCATCAGAACACAGTCATTTCGGAATTGAAACTTCTTTCCTCTCCTCAGTTTTCACCTCAGTTTTTACCATGTTTCTGTCCCTAGCAATTGTCCTTGAGGAACATTATGTTCACCATCAATGGTGATTCCAATACAAGATCTCAGGATTCTGACATTCCATTCAACAGGATTCTGACATGCAATTCAAGTGTATTTTATTCATAGTATAAAATAATATCAGTATCTGGAATATAATGGCAATAGAATAATAATCCTTCCATTTGATTTATTGCTTTTCAAGTCTTCTAGACGTCTCAAAGCTCTTCATGGAATATACTAAAAGGTGAATTGTGGAGTCCTGTAGCTCAGTGATTAGAGCACTTGCCTTACAAGCGAGACACCTGGGTTCAATTCCAGGCAGGGTGAAACCTTGGGCAAATATCTTTACTCCACATGCCCAATAGACAAAGTGAAAAGCACTATATCAAATGCAAGGATCATTTCAATCAATTTAGGCCACTGCTGTGCGCAATTAGCTGCCGCGTTTCACCCACATATATGCAGTCAATTCACTTTACAGTATATTTTGTGAAGCGCTTTAAGATATCTAGAAGACATGAAAAGTGCTATATCGAATGCAAGGATTATTTTTATTGATTGACTTTATGAAATGTGGCAGCCAATTGCACACAGCACCAATCCACAAACAATTGTGGATTGAAATGACCCATTTCTTTTTTTTTCTTGTTTATCAGGTGTGTGGAGTAAGGAATCTTGCCCAAGGTTTCGCCCTGCTAGGAATGGAACCCAAGTTACTTGCTTGCAAGGCGAGTGCTCTAACTACTGAGCTACATTAGGAGTACAACTTAGTGTTCTGTTTTGCAAACTTTGCCTAGAACAGACAGACAGCTCTACATGTCAGTGTAGAACTGTCTACATGGTTTGGATACTCTTAGGAATGGTAATGGATTTGGGATACTCTTAGGAATGGTGATGGATTTGGGATACTCTTAGGAATGGTAATGGATTTGGGATACTCTTAGGAATGGTGATGGATTTTGCATCTGAGTATTTGACACCATGGTGACAAAATAATTACATTTTGCCTTTTGGGGTGCTGGATGTGTTATTATGCAAATTCTCATTGAAGATCCAGACAGGTTAGTTTACCATCAACAATGTCTTGGCATCAATCCAGATTTGCATTTGCCTTTCTTTGGTTTTTCCAGACAGATATCCTCAGAACCAGTTAAAACTCAGGGATAATTCCATTACATTGGACACAGAAATTACTCACTTAGTGGAACAATAAATTTCAGACCAAAAGATTGTGGCTTTGAGAGCACCACAACACAGCGCTAAAATAAAGGGTAAAATAATTTAAGCTGAAAAATAAATTTTACAAATTCCCCAAATCTAGTAAAGCATAGCAATTCTTCTCAGCAGCTCCACCAAGAACATATTGGAAAGAACCCATCTGCCTTCCCAACTACTGTACCAACTAAACCCCTCAGAGTGTCGCACAGCAAAGCATCTCGATGCTCATCTATTTCCAAAATCAAGCATTGCTAGGCAACATTAGTGTTACAATGTTTGCTCCTGTATAGGGTGCAAATGAAAACAGCTTAGGCAAATAATGTGATACTCTGTAAAAAAAAAAGAAAAAATATTAAAACATATAAATTAGATCAGGCCACCTATGAATTTCTGCAAATAACAGCTTTTATTTTAGGATTATGGAAATCTTTTTTGCCAGGTTGTTCCTTAGATTACTCTTCATGTTTCAAACAAATAGCATTCAACTGTTTCACTGTGCCTGAAGCAAGTGGAACAGATGATCGGATCGGTTAGTAACAGGATGGAAACTCGAATGCCATGCTGACCCTGTCAGATTTACTTAACTGTTCACTTAATATAATATCGTTTGAAAAGCATATTAGAATGTCCTATGGATTTATTTTTCAAACTGCTTTTTCAAATGTTCTATAAATTATTCTGAGGCAAAAAAGAGTCCGTCATTCACATTGCAAACAAATGATACCAGATATATATCTACCTCTGCTGTATCTATTTTATGCTTATCTTTCAACTCTGACCGTTGAATGGAGATACAGTAAACCTCGATAATCTGACATTCCGAATGCAGGCAATTCTCTAAAACCATCAAGATTTCAAAATGCAAAGAGTATTAATTTTTTTCCAATATCCTGCAAATCCCCCCCCAAATTTGGAAAAGCTGTTTGCAGTTCACACTGGTGCCGCTTTGTCACTGTCACTGTGGGTGGAGCTCGGGCATTGTTTGGCTTCAGTGCTGTGTTTACAGCTCACCTGGTGTATGGGGCAGTGCTTTCCCAGCCATTTCTAGGGTAAATTCTAAATACCAGCAAACTCTGAAATCCGGAAGGTGAGTGGGCTCAACTGGGCCAGATTATCGAGGTTTTACTGTTTATGTATCTTGTCTATGTAAAGTGATACTCAGTAGAAGATTCTGACTTTCTGTTGCCAAGTGTGTCACCTTTATTTATTATCCACCAAAACCCAAACTAAAAACTATTCAGGATTCTCAATTAGCTGTTTAATAAATCTCATACATCAAACAAGTTCTGATGTTCACAAATTGGAAATAGCAATCAGGGCATTGAATAATGTTTGTGCATTTTATATATCGAACGCATTTATCCTCAAACACAATGGAGTTTGAGGACAGGATGTTGAGTTCATTTTTTACTGAACAGCTTAATACTGTGATGGGATGTAAATGGACTCCATGTGCTTACCCAGCACACCCCACTATTGACGGTCAGAGCTTCAACCTATCTGCCCCTAACCTTTGGAACTCCATCCCACAGTCCCTTTGCCTTGTCCTCTGCCTTATCTGATTGAAGGCCTGTCTCAAGACCCTCCTCTGCAACTGCATCTTCTGTTACTTTCCCACTTCCACCCTCCCTGTCCTACATTACTGAACTCAACACCCAGCAAATACATGAAAGGTGTTACACAAATATATTTTATTGTTTTTGCTGAGGAAGAATGAGATCAATTGGCATGAATGGCCATTTCATTCAAATCAGTCTTCTGATCTGGTGATTAACTACAGTAACTCTTCCACCACCCATTCCTCACCTCCAAAAAGAGGCTTAATAAATAATGTTGCTCTTTCATTCAGTTAAAAAAACCCTTCAAATTATTAAATTGCTATCAATACATAAAACATTATATGTTTTACATTGACAGTAAAAAAAAGAAACATTTTAATTCTTAAATTCTGCTTGCAGAAATCTATAACTTCACATGAATTATTGTCTTGAAATTACAAGCAATAGGTGTTCTTGACTGAAAACCCAGAAGGTTGTGTACTCGAGTCCCAAGGGCTGTCTATCATATCAAATTGCTTTCTTTGGTTGGATGAATTCAATTACTTTTTTGGCTGGATAGCTGGATAGACCACCATTTGAAGACAACCAGCTTTATCTCAGTAAATGAGAAAAAAAACCTACCACAGGCAAATTCACTCGGTTGAATAAGGATAATAATAATTGTTGCATTTGCAGCAGCCTTAAAGTGAATAACCAATTATTCATTGGATGCTATGGGGAGGAACTCCCTTACCTTTTTTGAGATTACAGAATCTAAGTGGTTTAGCTTTTCATCTGAAAGATAACACTCTTGGCAATACAGCACCTCACAGTAAAGTGTCTAGAAAAAGTATGAGCTCAAATTCTGATGTGCAGCTTGAACCCACAACTATCTGAACTGGAGGTTATAGCGTTGGCTGCTCAGATGGATAGTGGGATGGGATGGGGTGGATAAACCCATGCACAGGAAAGTGAATGTATTATTGCTACTTTGACTCCAGGAAAGATGTTTCAAGGTGTGAACTGTGTCTTTAGCAACAACAACAACAAAATTGCACTTACATAGCGCCTTCCTTTCACGTCGGGAGGATGTCCCAAAGTGTTGAACAGTCTGGTCGGGATCCGAGCGGGTGGGGGGAGGGTCAAAGTAGGGAGAAGGGGAAGGAGAGTGGGAGAGGGGGAAGAGTTAGTGGGCCGGCTGAAGGCGCGGTCAAAGAGGAACCGGCCTTGAAGGAGGAAAGGGAGGAAGCGAGGCGGAGGGGCTGCGGGATGGAGTTCCACAGTGTGGGAGCAGAGAGGCTGAAAGCCCGGCTGCCGATGGTTGGGCGGGTTAGGGCAGTGGACGCGGAGTAAGCCTGAGACTGATGAACGGAGGGTGCGGGCAGGCTGGTAGGGAGACAGTAGGTCAGAGAGATAAGCAGTAAACTTCATGCACAACACATAGACTCAGAAGGCATTCCCTCTGACCCAGATAGTCTCAGCACCAAGATCCCGCACATTGGCATGATGTACATGGTGCTAGGTTTAGTCAAATGATTAGGTTTATTTTATGTTTAACTACTTTTGATGTTTAATAAGTAAATCAATGTTTATAATAAGTAGTATAATGTTAGAAATTTAGATATAAAATTAAGAAGGCTGCAGAGTTGCAGAAACCTGCTCTGTCTGTCAAACAGAACTGAATGTAACCAGGTTGGCACTAGTTGCAGCAGATATGATAAGTGTGAAGGACGGAGAACAGAAAACATGTTCAGTTAAAGACATCAATATACTTACTCTTTGTCTTCTCAAGCAAAGTCATGGTGTAAGCGAGGAGGCAGACAAAACAGGCCTGGTTAGATGGGGAGGTATTTAACAATAAGGTACTTTGAGAAACAAGAATGTTTGGAAACCACTCTGCTTTCAAGATATGGAAAGGGCTAAGGAAAAACAGGCAAAGATCGCTAACAATCAGGAGACACTACGATAACCAATGAGGGAATAATCAAATGTAATAGGGTTTTGTTTCAGAGTAAGTGAGGTTGGTGGAGAAGTATAAAGATAGGAAGGAAAGAGTGGATCAACATAACAATTCGGGAATATCTCAAGGTGGAAGCCGAGATCTACAGTCTGCCACTGTTGTCCAGAACTACTGGAACAGGTAGTATGATTTCAGTTGTTCTGTTTTGCAGGCAGGGAAGGGTCAGTTACAGAAGCAAGTGCCTGGTTTTACGTTTGGTAAATAGGCTAAACAGGGCACAAGAGGGGTGCTATTGGATGCTGCATGTCCTGAGGTAAACAGAGTTGTTATCTTTGACTGAAGGGTTCAGTGTTAAGGGCTGCAAGGTATTCTGTAATAAGTATATAACTATCTGTGTTGTTAATAAAATTGAGTTGCACCATATTGGATTCTTTGGTTATTTGATTTGAACCTCAGGGATCGGAAATCCTAACAATGGGATTCCCTGTTGGAGATGCATTTTATGCCATTAGTTGCTTTTTCTTGCACCATGCCACCAGTCACACTATTTTCCTGAGAACATTTTTCATCCTTTAGAACTCACTATTTACTCCTCCTGAAATAATCAATGGCCCTATCCCACAACTTTGTAAAAAAAACAGTATTGTTGAATGCCAGACTTGTTCAAATATCATCTGAAAGTCAAGGAAGGAAAAGTATTAAACATTTTATTGAAATGCATCAAAATGCTGCAAGAGAAGGTTAAGATTTGTTTTAGGTGCATCAGCCCAGAAATTGGTTCCAGTGGCAGGCAGACTCAGGATCTTGAAGGCCTATTGAGTGAATTTGCTGATTCCCTGGGCTACCTCTTTATTGGTCCTATGATTCAATCAAGTGGAAGTCAAAGAATATTTCGTTTTTAAAAAAAAGAAATCAAAGCTAGAATCTTACAACTATAGCCCATTTACCTCTACTGTCAAATGTGCCAAACTTCAAGGAAATCTCAGTGACACTTGGTGTTTAAACATTCTGAAACGCCACCCGGCGTAGAGGGCTCTATATACATCCAAGTTGTTGTTGTTGAATATAGCCCTAGTTTACTCAACCTATCCTCAAAGGTCACTCCCTTCATCCCAGGAAACAAACTAGTGAATCTGCGCTGCACACCATCTAAATAAGAGAGACCAAAACTGCACATAATATTCTAGGTGCGGTCTCACAAAGGCCCTATACAATTGTAGCAAGACTTCCTTACTCTAGCACTCTAATCCTTTTGCAATGAACTCGAACATGCCAGTGAAGTCCTGTAGCTCAGTGTTAGAGCACAACAACAACTTCGATTTATATAGCACCCTCCACCCCGAACGGCGTCTCAGAGCACTTCAGAGTGCTCGCCTTACAAGCATGAGACTTGTGTTTCGAATCGAAGCAGGTCAGGGAAAAACCTTGGGCAAGTTTCCGTGCTCCACACGCCTGAAAATAATCCGTCAAAAGAAAATCTGTAATAAATTGGTCATTTCAATCCATGACCCTCTGTGCAACACTGCTGTGTGCAATTGGCACGCAAATTTCATTTCACCCACAAATATGTAGTCAATTCACTTTACAGTGAAGTGCTTTGAGACAACTAGAAGACGACCTATAACAAATGCAAGGATTATTGTATTATTATTATTATTATTAGCCTTCCGAGTTGCTTGCTGTACCTGCATACTAACTTTTTGTGACTGGTGTACAAGGATACCCAAATCCCTCTGAAGACTAACAGTACCTAGCCTCTCCCCCTCTAGAAAATAATCTGCGTTTCTATTTTTATGACCTAGGTGAATAACTTCACACTTTCGCACATTATACTCCATCTGCCTCCTCCTTGCCCACTTACCTAGCCTGTCTATAACCTTTTGCATTCTTCCTGTGTCATCCTCACATTTTGCTCTCCCACCCAGCTTTGTATCATCCACAAATTTAGGTATGTTAAGATCTATTTCCTCATCTAAATCATTGATAAAGACTCTGAGTTGTTGAAGACCAAGCACTGATCCTTGTGGCATTCCACTAGTCACATTGTGCCAATCTGAGAAGGACCCATTTATGCATTCTCTGATTTCTTCCTGAGAGCCACTCTCCAATCCATACCAGCATATTACCTTTAATTCCATGTGCCCTTATCTTATGTAACAGCCTTTTATGTGACATCTTGTCGAATGCCTTCTGAAAATCCAAATACACTACATCTACTGGTTCCCACTTATCTAAGCTACTAGTTGCATCTTCACGTTTTCGACCTTCCAATCAATGAGAACCGTTCAAGAATCCAGGTAATTTGGGAAGATAAAAACAAAGCATCCACTATCTATATCTGCAGCGACCTCAAACCCTACAACAACAAAATTGCACTTATAGAGCGCTTTTCACGTCGGGAGGACATCCCAAGGTCCTGAACTCTAGGATGCAGGCCATCAGGTCCAGGGGATATATCATCTTTTAATCCCATCAATTTCTTTAGTACTGTTTCTTTACTGATGTTGATTTTTTTAAGCTCCCACTAGCCTCTTAGATCCCCTCTTTTTCGATAAGTTTTCAGTGTCTTCTAAAGTGAAGAAGGAAGCAAAATATTTGTTTAATGACTGCCATTGCTCTATTCCCCATTATAAGTTGTCCTGTCTGTGCCTGCAATGGATACACATTCACTTTTGATAGTATCTTCCTCTTTATGTAAAAACTCTTACAATCTGTCTTTATGTTCCTAGCTAGTTTACCCTCATATTCCAGTTTCTCCCTCTTAATCAGTTTCTTGGTTTTCCTTTGCTGATCTTTAAAGGCCTCCCAAACCTTAGGTTTACTGCTCTTTTGGCAGTATTATAGGCCTCTTCTTTTAATTTTATACTTTCCCTAACTTCTCTTGTTAGCCATGGTTGAAACACTTTTCCCATGGTATTTTAATTCCTCAGGGGAATATGTGATCATTGGGAATTATGTATTATACCTTTAAAAGTTTGCCATTGCTGATCTACTGTCATATCTTTTAATCTAATTTCCCATTCCACTCTGGCCAAATCTTCTCATACCTGTAAAGTTGTCTTAAGTTAAATTTGGACCCTTGCTTCAGACTTAACTACATCACTCTTTAACTTAATCATGAATTCCACCAAGCCATAGTCACTCTGCCCTAGAGATGCCTTAATTTCCACATTGCTGATTAACCCTATTTTGTTACACAAAACAAGATCTAGGATAGATTGTTCCCTGGTTGGTTCCTCATCTTATGGTTCTAGAAAACTATCTCTAATGCATTCCATAAACTCATCCAATGTGAAATTTATTTTTGCTAATTTTATTTTCCCAATTTATATGAAGATTGAAATCACCTACATTTTTGTATTACTCTTGCTACATGCTAATTTCCTGATTTATACCCTGCCCAATACTGTAACTGCTGTTTGAGGGTCTATAAACTACTCCCATTAGTGTTTTCTGCTCCTTGTTAATAGAATCATAGAATCATAAAATTTTACAGACTACTTGCATCATGAGAATTCACCAGTTTCTATATATGCCGTTTTATATGTTGTCATCATTTTCTATTACATTTTCTGTTGGCATAATTTATTATTGTGTAACATTCCTACAGCAAAGTGATCATAGAATCATAGATTTTACGGCACAAAATGAGGCCATTCTGCCCATCTAGTCTGTGCTGGCTCTTTAAAACAATCACACTGCCCAGCTCTCTCACCATAACCTAATAGACCTGTTCTCCCTAAATAAAGATCTAATTCTCTTTTAAAAGCTGTTATCGAATTGGCCACCACCACCTGTTCAGGTAATGCATTCCAGAATCGAACATTCCAGAATCGAACAATCCACTGAGTGAAAAAATATTTCCTCAGCTCCCCTCTGCTTCGGTTTGAATCTATTTTAAATCTGTGACCACGAGTCACAGATTCGCCCACCAGTGGAAACTATTTTTCCTTTATCACCCTGTCAAATCCCCTCATGATTTTATAAACCTCTATTAGGTCTCCTTTCAACCTTCTCTGTTCCAAAGAGAATAAACCTAGCCAATCTAGCCTTTCCCCATAACTGAAGTCCCTCAATCCTGGTACCATTCTAGTAAACCTTCTTTGCACCCTTTCCAATGTCTTAACATCCTTTCTATAGTGTGGTGACCAGAATTGGACACAGTACTCCAGCTGAGGCAAAGTTTTATAGAGGTTAGTCAGCAGTTCCTGACTTTGTACTCTATACCCCTATTTATATAGCTTAGTATCCCACATGCCTTCTTAATGGCTTCGTCTACCTGTCCTCCCACCTTCAAAGAGTCACTAACACAAATCCCCAGGTCTCTCTGTTCCCTCACACCCCTTAAAATTATACTATCCAGCCTGTATTGCCTCCCCTCATTTCTTCTCCCAAAATGTTTCACCTCATACTTCTTTGCATTAAACTTCATCTGCCGTGTAACTGCACACCTTATCATTTTAACTATTTCTTCTTACAGATGGTTACTATCCTCCTTATTATTTACTATTCTCCCTATCTTTGTACCATCTGCAAACTTGGAAACTGTGCTCCCTACACCCAATATATATATATTTTAATATATATTAAAAAGAGCAGTGCTCCCAAAACCGATCCCTGATGGACACCACTGCACACTTCCCTCCATCCTTAGATGTGAAACAGCTGCTCACCACAATTCTCTGCTTTCTGTCTCATAGCCAATTGTGGATCCATGCTGCCACTGTCCCTTTAATGCCGTGGGCCTCTACTTTCCTAATAAGCCTCTCATGTGGCACTTTGTCAAATGCCTTTTGAAAGTCCATGTAAACTACATCAACTGTGCTACCCTCGACCACCCTTTCCATTACCTCATCGAAAAATTCCATCACATTGAATTTTGTTGTTTCTTACCTCCACCCATATTGACTTTACACCATGATTTTCTGATTTGAAATCCTTCTCTCTACTGTTTTATCTCATTCTTCATTAGCAGGGCTACCACGACCCCAACCATCCCACCCCACCTCATTTTCCATGTTGCCTATCTTTCCTACATGTCAAATACCCCAGAATGTTTAGCTCCCAACCTTGTTCTCCCTGTAACCACTCTCAGTAATGGCTGCTAGATCATACCTATTTATTTCTATTTGTGCCATTAATTTGTCTATCTTGTTACGAATGCTTTGTGCATTCAGATATAGGCCTTTAATTTTGATTTCTTACTATTTTCCGTACTTGTTAATGCCCTATTTTCTTTGTTGAGCTTTTTGTCCCTACTTGACACACACTGTTCTTTATTTCCCAAGCCACTACTCTTCTTTATAGCCTTTACAGTTCTTTGCTTTACTGGTTTATTTTTAACTGTAACCTTCCCTACCACCTTAATATTTTAAAGCTTTGTCTACTGCCCTAGTTATTCATTTTGCCAGTACATTGGCAAAACTGCTGGTCCCAGCCCTGTTTAGGTGGAGCCCTTGTCAGTGGAACAGCATACATTTCCCCCAATACTGGTAAAATGAAACCCCTGCCTCCTGCACCACTCTTTCAGCCACACATTTAACTCTTTAATTCATTTGTCCTTGTACCAATTTGCACATGCCTCAGGTAGTAATCCCGAGATTATCACCTTGGAAGTTCTACTTTTTAATTTCATTCCCAGTTCATTGAACTCACTCCTCAGGTCAACACTACTAGTCCTAACTATATCGTTGGATCCTATATGGATCACCACAGTTGGATCATCCATCACCTGCTTCAAATTCGTCTCCAGCCCTGAAGAGATGTCCTTAACCCTGGCACCAGGAAGGCAACAGAGCCTTTCTGACTCCTGGTTGCGGTCGCAGAGAAGTGTGTCCATCCTCCTGACTATATTGTCCCTATCCCAACCACAGTCCGTTTTTCTCCCTCCACTTGTGTGGCATCCTGTATAGAGGTATTGGGGTCAGTTTACCCATCCTCCTTACAGGCTTTCTTGTCCACACAGATTACAAGTATCTCGTACCTGTTGGACAAGATTAAGGCCTGAGGCTTCTCCACCACTCTCTCTGGGGTCCCCTTACCTGCCTAACAGTCAGTCACACTGTGCTGTTCCTGACTAGTAACCGAATGTATACATTCACTGAGCCTTAGGAGAGTTACTGCCTCCAGGATGAAATTATCCTGGAAGCTCTCACCTTCCCTAATGCTGTGCATGGTTTTTTTTAAAAAATTGTTTTGTGTTTTTTCCTAGTTCAGTCATTTAAGTGTGATATCACACTGATGTCACTTGTTGTTCTGCAGATGCCCGGCTCAGCCCCAAGCTGTCGTTGCTGCTCTCCATGAATCTGTAGTTGTTATTGTGTAGAAGGTCAGTCTATAACAGTATTTTGGAATATTTTATATTTTAAAATATTTGAACATATTTTAACATCTTCAGAAACGTCCACTCAGTGGTAATCTGATCTTATCAGAGACCAAATTTACACTACGTGGTCACATATTCAGAAAACTTTTCTCCACATTAAACCTCATCTGCCACGTTTCTGCCCATTTTACCAATCTGTGTAAGTCCTCTTGGCATCTGGTGCTATCCTGCTCACCATTTACTAATTTTCCTATCTTAGTATCATTTGCAAATTTTGAAATTGTCCTCCCTATATCCAGGTCCAGATCATTTATATAGATGAGAAGGAACAGTGGCTCTAATTGTCATGCACTTTAAAGTATATTTTGTGAAGCACTTTGAGATTTCTCAATTAGGTGTTAAATTCCTATATCAAATGCAAGGTTTATTAATTATTATTAACTATCAAGGTATCTTTTAAATTCTTTAAAAGTTACATCATTTTAAATGCATAGCTACAATATTAGAATAAATAAGCTATCCTTGACAACTGCATATTAGTATAAGTTGAAATTTCTTTCTATATCACAATATAGGACACAATTGGAAATAAAAATAGCCAGCACAGGGAACTTGATATTCCATGGAGTTGACAGCAGATTAATTATTAAAGTTTTGATTTCTGACAATACTGAAAAGTCCAATGTTCTTACAGTAATGTTGTACAAGAGACAGTACTTGACTGGTTTGATTGACCATGGGAATATTCAGAAAAGTTCAAGGAAGATCATGTTAAAAAGGGTGTGAAAGGGTGTGATCATGTTAAAAAGTGACTGAAAAGAGTCAGCACCTAAGAACTACATGTGAAGTTTCGCTTTGTGGAGTACCTTTCAGATTTTTAAACTGATCTCTTATTCCACTGGCATTATTCTATCAAAGGCAATACAGGACAATTAGTATGATTACCATCATTTCATGCAGTGGCCTCTTTCCACTTCAGTTGCCGTCATCCACTGTAATTGGCCTGATCATAGCTTGCCTGTGAAAAGCTGCCAAGACATATTTATGATTGTGTTGATACACATTGCCTAGAAAAAAGAGCATTTTTTAAACTGAGAAGCAGAGACTGAGCGAGAAGTCAAATAATTGAATATTGTCTAGTCAAAGTACAGAAAACCTGGATGTTGTTCATAGGGTGATTAATATATATGTATAATAATAATTGTTGCATTTGATATAATACTTTGTCACGCTTGTCTTCGAGATGTCTCAAAGTGTTTCACAGAATATATAGTCAAGTCAATTGATTTTACAGGATATGAATTAACTCATTCATCAGGGCCTTGAGGTAGATTATTTCTAAATAAAAGCCTTTTGTTCATGTCTTAACATGGAAAACTTCCCTACACACATAAAAGGCAAACATTTTTGTGTGTTTACAAACTTACAACGTACCTCAAAAAAGATCAAATTATTTGCAATGGATGAAGTAATAGTCAGTCACACAATTATAGAATGTTACAACATATTAGAATATTCGGCCCATCAACTCTGCACTGGTTTCATATCATTTTCCTGTCTTTTGTAAGAATCCTCAGTTATCGTCATCCTGCCTGTACTACATTTGCAGACTGCATTATCCTTTGAATGATTTACAAATCTGGGTCAATATCTTTTATTGTTTCCAATAGATGACTGACAGTTTGTTGATATTAAAAAAGCTGTCGGTTTTTGGTTCTATGAAAAAACAAGATGCCAATTCAAAACTCCATATTGCTTTTACATTAGTGTTCCCATTTGCCATTTATCAAAAACTTGATGTGGTCTGAGACAATTTCCAACACCACGAAAGTTACTTGAAAGCTCTTAAATATATTAATTTTCAGAAACAACCAGTTCAATTAATTATTTTTTGGATTGCTGTTTACCATTTTTCTCCCTTAAATTAACTGACATATTTAATTTGGGCTGACCACTGATTCTTCAAAATGCTTTTATTATTTGTATGCAAGCCTTGTTTAAGCACACGGCAACGCTACCCTGTTTGGAAGGCACTATATGAGTGCAAGTTGTTGTTGTTACTCTTGATTGCATAAATTCCATGACAACACCACAAAACTCAACGTCCTCCAAACCTTAATATAAATCTAATCTAAATTTCTGAAAACATGTTAAATTTACTTATCCTCTGGAGCCAAGATGGCGGTGGACGGTGGCTGGTCCCACCAGGAGCTTCTGAACCATGATCACAAACTACTGTGTTTTATGGGCGCCTGGGATCAATCTTGGATCTCCCCCATGTGACTGGATTCGAGCGGGGGAATCCTGAGTCCTTGGGTTTATGGCCTCTCATGGTCGGGAGAACCAGAAATGGGAAAAAGGAGACCTACTCGCAAGCAGGGGCCTGAAGCCCCTAAAGCGGCTGGGACTCAATGCCTCGAGTGAGCAGGGGCCTGAAGTGAGGCTGCGACTTGATGCCTCGAGTGGGTCCTGCGGTCCACGATCAAAGTCGAGCTCGACCCGTACTGCGATTAGAACTAGTGTCTGGAGCTGGCTCACAGGAGCGGATTTCTATCTCAATGATGACAAGACCCAATGCGGGACCTGAGGCCACGGAGAACATTGGGCAAGTTTCTTTACTTCGGACACCTGATAATAATCCCTCAAAAAAAAATCAATTGAAATAAATCAATCAATCCTCCATTCCAAGACACAGGAATGGGACACAGCTGTGCGCAATTGCTGTCGCGTTGCACCCACATACAAATTGGTCAATTCACTTTACAGTATATTCTGTGAAGCGTTTTGGGTCTTCTAGAAGACATGAAAAATGCTATATCAAATGCAAGGATTATTATTATCATCTGGGCCTCACCCTTGGCCGGCCCAAAGCACCATCACCGACTCACCAAGGCCTCAACCAATCAGAAACCAGCAGCCACGCAAGGTTATCCCGCCTGCTTCTTTTGAATCTCCCAGCCCTGGACTCACTGAGAAATCATCCCTACCTCCATCACCCAACCCTCCCCACATAATCCACACCAGTGGGCTAACTACATCTTCCTGACCCCCTCCATCTGCTCTTAGTCACAGCGTGCACAGTTTGGCTACCGCAACCAACCCGAACTGCTTCCCCAAAATGCTCCAGTCCCTGTCCCCAACCATCCACTACTCCCGATCAATCCTCCTTTCTCCCTCTGACTGCCCCGACTCCTATCTCTGCTGGACTGTCCCACAGTCTCCCTCTGCTCCCCTCTTCACCTTCTCTATGATGCATACATACCGTGGCAGACGCTGCCAGTTGTCCGACCGCACCCATTCTGACTGCCCCACCTCCTACTCTCACTACAAGGTCCATTGGTTCCCACCACTGGGGGTCAACCTCTCCTCCCTCACCCATATCCCCATCCTCACTGTCAACCCTCCCTCTCTGCATCATCTCTCACAATCCTTCACCACCAACTGTAACCTAATCAATCCTCTACCATCATCTACCGCCCCGGGAACAAAATCTCCGCCCTCTCCTCTCTGCTGCCCAACAGTCATTTGAATGCCTGCCCCTCTGACCCTTACTAACTGACCTACACTCTTCATTTAGAAGAGTGTAGGTCAGTTTTTCTCCACAAATCCCTTTCCTCCATCCCTTGCTTTCCTCATTTCCTGAACCACCTCTTACTCCCAGATGGAATACCAGCCATGTCCGAATCCTCAAGGCACAAGTGCAAACCGTCAAACACGCCTGGACGAATTCCACACTAACGTTCCATCAGCAGATTTGGCTGGATCACACTAAGACCGTTCCCTCTGCCAAATCCTCCTTCTACTCTGTTAGTCTTAGAGACCAAGGATAACACCAGGCTCCATTTCTCCACCATAAAACCGTCTCCTCCATCCACCCTCCCATGCTTCAACCATCCTGTCCTCTAACTGTGAGGAGATGCTGGACTTCTTCAAATCTAAAATTGAGGGGATGTGTTCAGCCACCTCTACCCCCTCCACCACTAGACCCCCAATACCTCTCCCTCGTGATCCAACCACCACCCACCCCCCACTATACATCTTTGACCCTATCTCTCTCTTGGCCCTCTACCCACTCATCCCAAAAATGAAACCCACCACCTATACCCTCGACCCCATTCCAACCGCTTTCCTCATCTACCAGCTCCATCCCCTAACCCCTTCCTAACTGACATCATCAACCACTCCCCATCCACTGGCACTAGTAGCACCCCTTTAAAAACACCTGTTATCACCCCCATCCTGAAAAAAGCTTTGCTGGACCCATCCCTACTCTCCAGCTACCACCCCATCTCCAGCCTCCCATTCCTCTCTGAGGACCTGGAATAGGTTGTTCCTTCCCAGCTTCACTCTCTTGCCATTCTCTTTTTGAACACCTACAAAGAGAGGTTTCTGTGCTGTCCACAATATGGAGACAGCCCTGGTCAAAGTCTCTAACGAAATTTGAAACATCTGTGATCAGGGCTCTCTCTGCTTCCTTGTCTGAAGGACTATAGGATAGAGTTCCAGAGTGTGGGACAGAGAGGCTGTAAGCCCAGCACCGATAGTAGGGCGGGTCGGGTGGGAGACATGGAGCAAATCACAGTGGACGGACAGGTTGGTAGGGAACCAGCAAGTCGGAGAGATAGGAAGGGGGCAAGGTCATGGATGGCCTTGAAAGTGAGGATGAGTATATGGAATTCAATCCTCTGGGGGATTGGTAGTCAATGCAGCTGGGCGAGTATGGGAGTGATGGGGTCGTGGAGCCTGATGCGGGAGAGGATACGAGCTGCAGAGTTTGGGATGATCTGCAGCTTGTGAAGGGAAGAGCTCAAGATGCTCTGAGATGCTGTCCGGCGTGGAGGGTGCTAGATAAATCTAAGTTGTTCTTGTTTGTAAAGGCAGTGTTGATCATGGCGCAGATACGGGGAAGAAAGGACAGTTCAAGGTCAAAGAAAACACCCACGTTTCTGAGTGGCTTCATGAGATGGGAGTGTGCAGCTGTGGATGCTGATGCTGCCAGTGCCTGAGATGCGGAGGCGCTGACACGAACCAATCAGGAGGGCCTCAGTCTTGCTGATGTCCAGCTGGAGAAAGCTGTCCCTCATCCAGGACTCAATGTCAGACAGACAGTCAGGACACTGGTAGTCCTGGAGTTGAGGATAGAAACAGAGTGATAGAGTTGGGTTTCATCCACGTACACGTGGATTTTTACCCCATGTCTGTGGATGATGTCCCCGAGGGGTAGCTTGTTGAGGGTGAAGAGGAGGGGACCAAGGATAGAGCCCTGAGGAATGCCACACGAGATGGTGTGGGGGCTGGAAGAAAAGCCGTAAACTTGATATAGTATGATATTCTTTTAGAAAATGAGACAGGTATTTGCAAATTCATATTGTTTCTACAAGTTCTATCCAACTAGCCAAATTCAAGTCACATTGGAATCTAGGTTCACTATATTGCCAATTTCTGTAAGGTTCAGAATTTCAATTGAAGTTGTTAGCTCAATCAATGTGACGGCTGCTCAAGTGCTAAGGTTAGTAATTACAAAGTAGATTGAGAACCTTTAAAAACATTTACCGGTGGAGAGAAAGCACTAAGTCTGTTGCTGCTTCATCCAAAACAATTACTGCTGACGTTCAATTTTTGAAAAGTTTACTTACTGCCCAAATTGTCTTCACAAAGCATTTCCAATGGTACTCCAGAACTCTGCAGCCCATGTCCTCTCCCACACCAAGCTCCGTGACCCTATCACCCCCATGTTCATCCAACTCCACTGGCTTCCCATCACTCAGAGGATTCAAGATCTAAATCCTCTCCTTTAATGCCCTCCGTAGCCTTGCCCACCCTACCTCAGTGACCTCCTAACCCCCTACTAAACTATATGCTCCCTCCGCTTAGCGGCTCCAGCTTGCTCCATGATCCCCGACCCACCCGCCCTACCATTGGAAGGCGAGCCGTCAGCCACTCTACCCCCAACATTTGGAATTCCATCTTGCAATATCTCTACCTCAATCCCTCCCTAGCCTCCTTCAAGTCCTACCTCAAGACCATGCTCTTCACCGTGCAATCAGTCACCCTTCCCTCCACCCTCTCCAATCGTGACCCCAGCTCAGATCCGCAACACTGAACTTTCCAGCGCCTTGTGACATCCTCCCAATGTGCAAGGCATTATACAAATGTAATTTTGTTGTTGTACTCACCAAAGCACCAAGTGATTATCAATCAAGTTGTGTTTGCCAAAATCCCTCTGCCCAAAACCGAGTTTGAATGGCGTGCAAGGCAAAGTTGGAGTACGAACAAAAGTTTGTTGTAATCCAAAGCCATCTGACATGAGACCTTCAAAGCAGATATGCTGCCAAATAGACCATCTAATTATCAACAACACTATTTGTATTTAGGTAGGAGCTTTCATATCAATGAACATCTCAAAACACTTCACTGTTGTTGTGTTGAATATTGAGCAGGGAAATAAGAGATTTAAAGATATTGATCAAAGATAGCTAGGAGGGTTTATTTTATTTCCTAAGGCATCTTGTCAATAGACTCCATTGATACCCAACATAGCCATAGTCCAGTCATAGTCAGCACTGGAGTGCAGTGTTTGAGGTGTCATCCTTTGGATGAGATGTTAAACTGAGATCCCATCAGTCGTTTAGGTGGAGATCTCACAGCATCATTCAAAAGAGAAGGTTATTTACTCTATTAGCATTCAGTATGCATTTTGTAAAATGAACTTTGTTTTCCAAAGACCAAGAGGAAATGTTTGTGGAAGGCAGGTTGTTTGGAAACACTTTTAGTGAACTTAGTTGAGGACACAACTGAATTGGTGGAAGTGAATAGTGCAGACAGACTATGAATAACTATCAGTCTGTGAATGCAAGCTGATCAGAAAATCAGCAGCTAAACATTTAAACCCTAATGCCTTATCTCCATGTGGCTTCCAAACAAACAGTTTGCAGCCCATTTTTATACAGTATACAAGAGAACCAAAGCCAACTAAAACTGATCCATTTAAAGCCACATTGTAACACAGCTTGATCAAACTTGCCAATTGATTTGGGATCAACCTTTGGGTCCAGTCTAGTGTCCGGCGATATATCGATATATCGGTTATATCGGTATAATTTTTCATATCGATATGCCGATATTGGAAATTTGAACATATTGGTATATCGAAAAATTCTGTATAAAAAAAATCGGTATATCGCAAAATCTTGGTATATCGTGTCTGGCGATATTGATATATCGATTATATCGGTATAATATAAAACTTTTTCAATTTACCTTGTTGCCGGCATTGCAAACCTCTTGGGCCTAGAGCACGCATATCGGAATGCGCGCGCACACCGGAATGCGCGCGCACCTCCGAATGCGCGCGTATACACAGGATAAAAAAAAACGATGATATCAATATATCGGTATATATCGATATGAGCCCACCAGGGTCAATCGATATGGAAATTTTCCAATATCGATATATCGGTGGGCTCATATCGACATATACCGATATATCGATATCACTGTATTTTTTTATCCTGTGTATGCGCGCGCATTCCGATATGCATGCTCTAGGCCCAGGAGGTTTGCAATGCCAGCGACAAGGTAAGTTGAAAACGTTTTATATTATACAGATATAACCAATATATCGATATATCGGCGGACACGATATACCGATATTTTGCGATCTACCGATTTTTCGATACATTCAAATTTCCAATATCGGCATATCAATATGAAAAATTATACCGATATAATCGATGTACTGATATATCGCTGGACATTAGAGCCACCGATATATCGATATCATAAAATTTCCATATCGACGGACCCTAGTCCAGCCCCATGTTTTCACCCCTGCTCTGCACAATACCTTTTGATGTTGTCCTCAGTTGCAAAGAGAAACATGTTCCATTCTACAGCAATATCATCTCTCAGCTTGATATGGATTTCTGCCCAACAATTAGCAAGGCATAGATTTTAAATCAAACTGAGCAGCAAACATTTGTGAAGGTATAACCATAGAATTTTACTTTTAATTTATGGAAGCATTTTATTGTGATGGAATCTTCATTTTTTTGTCTGAAAACCATGTCCAGAAATGTACAGATTGGCATTGCATGGCTTCTCAGTGTTATAATAGGCTGCAGCTGTTGATATGCTAGTTATGTCTGGAAGGCATTTTAGTCTCTGATTGCTTTATTAAGTAGTCAATTGTAAGTAATTAACTGTGGCACTGACATCAATAAATGTTACTGCTGCAACCAGTTCACTAAGCCAACAACGGAGCTCCTTTGTATTGCATCTGACTTCTTCCCATTAAGCTAATTTCATCTTGAAATAATTAATAACAAACGATGCATTAAATTTAAGATCTTAAGCCAGGCAAATTGCAATGTATTGTATGAAATGCCATTGCTCAGCTATGAAGCAATTTTAAAAAAAACGCCGTGAACCAGAAGTTGGCTTTCTGCCTGTGTGCACTTCCAAGCCATTTTATTATATAACTGACCTTTTTAATTCTGGGAATGAATTCCTTTGTTTCAATATAAAACAAATATCAACTGAACTCCCTGGGCAAAAAAAATTAAATTCCCACACACGATGATTATTATAACATTACAGTATTCAGTAATATCTAATCTATTAATTAATCTGCCCCTGCAAAATTGCATTGTCCAGTGACCTGGACCTTAATGGGTTATTCTTCCAGAACCCTCATGCGCAAGTCAAGCTCAACTCAGAACGTCTTCTCTAAGTATTGTACATAACAACAAGATTTGTACAGAATAGTTCAAGACTGTTTTGTGGAGCTCCTGTGGCTCAGTGGTTAGAGCACTTGTCTTGCAAGCTGGGGAGACCTGTGTTTGAATCCAGGCAGGTCAGAGCGAAACCTTGGGCAAGTTTCCTTACGCCACATGCCTAATAATAATGCCTCCAAAAAAACCACAATAATAAAATTGATCATTTCAATCCACGACTGTGTGTGGGACACTGCTGTGTGCAATTGGCTGCCGTGATTCGCCCACAAATATATACAGTCAATTCACTTTACAATATATTCTGTGAAGCGCTTTGGGACGCTGATAAGATGTGGAAAGCGCTATATCAAATGCAAGGATTATTATCCTTATTATTGTATTTTGCTAGTCCAATTTCTCTGCCTTTTCTCCACAACCCTTGAACTCTTGGGTCTCAAGTATCTTTCTAAATCTTAAACACCCTATACTTTTTCAAGCCACTTTCTGTAAAAAACAATTGTATTGCATCGGACTTCTTTCCATTAAGATAATTTGATCTTGAAATAATGAATAACAAATACTGCATTACGTTTAAGAGCTCAAGATATGCAAATTGTAATCTATTCTACTGAATACTGTGATGTTATTCAATCCCAAAACACAATGTAGATTCACTCAGTCCTTTAATTCCAACTTTACAAATCAACCTCTTTGAAGTCCAGCGCCTTGGGACGTCCTCCCGACGTGAAAGGCGCTCTATAAGTGTAATTTGTTGTTGTTGTCGAAGTCACTTTCCTAGAATCCTTTTATCCTTGTATCATCCATATGATCGTATGCCACTTATGTTAGTAATATGCACAATATATATTTTTTAAATGTTATGAAACAAGTTGGTTTACTATCTGTTTGCTTTACAGAAAACCTGCTTCAATGTTGACTGAATTCAACAGTTTGCCAAACTCTGCATGCTCTAAATTGGTACATTAAAACAAATCTAGACCCTGGTGGAATTTCAACTCAACAGAGTTGAAGAGGGTGGGATTGAATTCCCACCTCCCTTTATCCTTCTCTAAAACTTTTCTCCCATCTTTTTCTTGCTCTTTCTCCTCTCGTCCGAACACCCCTTCCCATATTCAGATAATTATGCATTCCGAAAGGTGACATCCTTGTATATCTTTCTATATTTTCTGAGGGCACTCTGTGGCAGTATGAGAGGACTCAACCAAAGTAACCCTTGCACAGATCAAGGATAATGTTGAGCTTCTCAGGCTTTACTTTAGCTGCACACATCCAGGTAAATGCTTCATTCCCCTTGTCAGTTTTATTTAATTATGTTTAGAAAACATCTTGAAACTAGTTATTCTGTAATTTTGATCATTTTCAAACAAATCTTCGTACTGTACTACACTTCATATACTGCTCAGCGTATTGAAGTATCTCAGAGAGCTTCACAAAAGTGAATATGAAGTGCAGTGATTGTTACTATGTAGGGAAACATGGTACAGATAAACCCTAACGTTCTTTCGTTATTGTGTTGCTGATACATAGGGAATATGTATTCATTTAACGTTGTGATGTACTCTATTACGTCGTTCACCAGCGGGTGGAAAGGAGGTATGACTGCGCTGGGGCCTGTCCGTCAAGAGAGTGACGGGCAGGCTGAGAGTGAGCCAGTTTTTTTTAATAGAAGATTTTGACAAAAAATGTCTAAAAGAACATAACTCCAGTTTATACATTAATTCTTATGGGGAAAATGTGCTTGCTTAACATCGTTTCACTTAAAGTAGCACTTTTGAAGAACACAACCACGATGTTAAGTGAGGAATACCTATATCAATAACACAACCAAAAAATGAGAGGAAGAATCAATAAATCTCGTTGCTTAGTGAATTTGGATGAGGGATCACTACTGACAAAAATATCTGAAAATGTCTTCTACAAATCAATCCTGGATGGGATCTTTAGTATCCACAACATTTTAAATGGAATTAAAAAAGTAAACCCAGAACAATACCTTAGGTTGCACCCACACAGTCAAAATAGCAGATATAAGAAGGCCAATTTCAGGACAGATACCAGGAAGCTTGTCTTTCCCTGTTTGTGATTAGTGAATGCAATAGGTTGCCAGGAAGAAGAATTGAGGCCAGGACACTTATTTAACAAGCACCTGATGCTATGAGTGGAGAACAGTGAAGTGGCATTCTGGAGAGATTATATCAGATGATCTTTTGACCTGAACAACTACAGCCAGGTTAAAAGAAACATTTCTTCTGAGGGGCAAGATTTTAAACAATGCTCCTTCAGTTTTAAACTAACAAGATTATGATTTCAAACTTGATGTGGTCTCGAACCCACAATAGAAGCCAGTGTTACAATTGTTTCTCTCCACCCCAGTATTTTTGAAGCTTTGATGTTTCTATACAAATGCAATGTTGCTGTTGAAGCAAAACTTGCAATAAAAGGTTTTAAACACAATACTCTCTAATTTTCTATGAAATAATATTAAATTGTATTATATTCAGGAAAATTATATTTACCATTGATATTTTCAAAACAATTACATTATAGCACAACTAACAAAGTAAAGATGAATAGATAAAGTTTGTAAATTGCTCTTTTTGCAGTGGAGTGCTAACATTTTTAACAAGGAGATAGAAGCTTATAATAAGTGAGCTGAAACTGTGGGAAAAAAAGTCATTTTAAACAATAAAATGAGTGCAACTTAAATAGGTACACTGTACTGTACTTTCATACATCTAGCTTTTACTAACTTAAGTTGTATCGTTTACTAATGGTTTGCATATAGCTTAATGTTTATAATCATAACAGAAAAGAAGAAAATAAACATTGTTTATGTTCACTTATGAAGAAATCAATGTTTTGCATCAATTGGCAGCAAACATTTCTTCTGACCATCAGGCAAACAAAATTATTTTCTTGCATGTAGTTAAATTTTGGCTGATGTTGTGATTGGATAAATTGAGCTTGTGTCTGAATGCAAGCATCATTGCTCAATGTCGCTGGATGCGTGTGGAGGCGAGGGGTTCAGCCGGGTGTCTGACATGTGTGGAAACCCATCACCATGCTCAACAATATCCAAACCAAATTGAGAATTCCATGCTTCTCACCTACATGTGGAAATTTCAGAGATAAATTGTTGGAATGGAATGTGTACTCTCTGGAAGAATGCATTACCTCCACCCCAAGGAGGAAAGTCACTAGTTAGTTGTTTGACATCCGACAAGCACATGTTTTTGCCTGGTACCAGGAACTCCCGGCAAGCTTCCTAATGGGCAACACAGCTCAGAATCACTCTGATTATGTATGGATTGCAATCATTAGACAGACCTGAAGCACTACACTGACGCAGCAATCATCATATTAACACTATCATGAGCTTCCCTTAAAGAAGTAAAAATTTATTCCACTAAAGCAAGTACAGTAATTTGTTAAAATTCGCAGCTCAAACTTTCCATACATTTGATTGTCTAGGCAGAATATAAGAGCATCCTCTTTCCAAAAAAAACACCCTCTTGATTACAGATACATATTACATAATATGAACCACAACATGCTAGCAGTTTTACCAGCATCTACACCTCAATGCAGGCGGGCTAATGCTCAATTTATAATACGCAAACTGTGATGTGATATATGACTCTCCTTTATATTCAGAGCTCATAAACATACCTGCTCCATGCAAGACTAAAAGATAAGAATGTTTAAAAAATATATTGCTCTTCCACATTATCAAGATGGTTTATAGTAATCTAAGAAAGTGAAAGAGTCACGAGAAATACAAATGCTATCTCAGTAATGTATACACTCTATTTAATATGGAGGCAACAATGGAATTTAATCTTCCCTTAAGAGCCAAACAGGTGCAGTGTCTCCTATAATAACAAAGAAGGACCACCACCAAGGCTTTTCTGTTTGGGGTGAGGAATGTCTATCTGGCTCTTCACGTATGAGGTCAACGTTATCCAAGTGCTCCAATAGATCTAAATCATCTATTCCCTGGTCAATGAAGGTGTCATCTGGCTCAGGCTCCAGGCGTTGCAAAATGAAGTCCACACGACCTGCCCCTTCCATGTTTATTGGTAAAAATATTTTCTTCAAAACACGGGAGTGGCCTCGAGCTTGAGCACTTACAAAATATGTACCTGGCGGCAACAGTCTCCAATACTCTCCATCAGCAACTAGAGCCCCAAAAAAGACAAACACAATAATATTGATACTATCTATGAAAACATTTTCAACATTGGATGGTTTTAACAAATTGAAACACCTGTGTATTTATTCTTATTTTAATATATAATATATATACAAATATATATTACAAACATCAATCACTAAAGGTTAGATTTGCTAAATGGTGATAAATGTGCTTCTTGATGTTTCTATTATTTTTTCTTGGGAGTGAGAATATTTGTTCGATAGTGAGTTATTTTCCTGATAGTGTTCATGCTGTAAATAGGTTATTTATTACCAATTTGATTAACAAAACACCCACAGACCTACTTGTGATTTTCTAGTTTTAACAGGTGTAATGTGGTCAAAGAGAAACTACTGAAGAGTATGTTACCAAGAATAGCACTGTTTTTAAATGATTTTCCCTGCTCTTGAAGGCATTGACTGGGTGAACTCTGTTTTCCCTCCAATATTTCTCTTACACAGTCATTCTCATGTGTCAATATAGAAGAGTGTGTGAGTAGTCAGTACATAAGATAAGGAAAGTGCAATTTTCTACTAAGCGACAATTACAACTAGTTCATGTTAACATCACCAGGCCCAATTATTATGATTAATAATAATTATTTGTATTCTTAATTGTGGTAAGTTATCAACAATAAAAACAGCAAAATTACACTTGTATGGCACCTTTCACGTCAGGAGGATGTCCCAAGGCTCTGGACAGTCATCACTGTGTCAGATCTGAGCTGAGGACAGGGTGGGGAGGGAAGTGGGGGATAAGGAGTTGCTGATGGGCCTATCGAAGAGGAGTCTTGAGACGAGACTTGAAGGAGACCAGGAAGGGGGCGAGACGGAGGGATTGTGGGATAGAGTTCCAGAGGTTGGGGGCAGAGCGGCTGAAGGCTTGCCTGTCAATGGTGGGCAGGTGGGTCAGGGACGTGGACCAGGCGAGAGCCTGCTGAGCGAAGCGGCAAGGGGTTAGAAGGTCACGGATGTAGGGTGGGGCGAGGTTGTGGAGAGCTTTGAATGTGTGGACCAGGATCTTTAATTGGATCCTCTGGGTGATGGGGAGCCAATGGGCGAGGATGGGAGAGATGGGAGTCACGGAGTTTGGAACGGTAGAAGACACAGGCCACAGAGTTCTGGATCATCTGCAGCCTGTGGAGGGAGGAATTGGGAAGGGCGAGAAGTAGAGCATTTGCATAGTTGAGCCAGGATGTAATGAAGATATGGATGATGGTTTCAGCGGCTTTGGAGGTGAGGTAGTGGCAGAGTGGGGCAATGTTGCGGAGATGGGAAAAGTCAGAGCGAGTCATTGCTTGGATGCGCGGGAGGAAAGACAGTTGAGGGTCGAACAAGACACCTAGGTTCCTGACTGGCTTGGAGAGGTCGAGTGAGCAACCATGGAGGGTTGATGCTGCCAGCGCCCGGTGCGAGCCAATCAGTAGGGCCTCTGTCTTGTTGACATTCAACTGTAGAACATTAGCTCTCATCCAGGACTTTATGTCTGACAAACAGTCTGTCAATACAGTAGTAGTACTGGAGTTGAGGGTAGAGATAGAAAGATCGAGTTGGGTGTCATCAGGAAGTTAACCCCATATCTGTGGATCATGTCACCAAGGGGGAGCATGTAGATGTTGAAAAGTAAGGTGCCAAGGACAGAGCCATGGGGGACGCCACAGGTGACAGTGCAGGGCTGGAAGAGAAGCCATTGGTGGCGACAAAGTATAGACGATGGGAGAGATAGAAGTCGAACCAGGCAAGGGCAGGTCCGCAGAGGAGCATAGAATGGTCGACAGTGTTGAAGGTGGCAGAGAGGTCAAGGAGGACAAGGAGGGCAAAGAGGAATGGACAGTAATTGGAGGTTGGAGATGGGGTGAAACCTGGAATGTAGGGATGGGTCCAGAGAAGGTTTTTTTAAGATGAGGGTCATGACAGCAGTTTTTAGAGGGGTGGAGACAGTGTTAGTGGATAGGAAGAGGTTGACATCAGTTAGGAAGGGGGGCAAGGAGATGGAGCTGGGAAATGAGGAGAGAGATGGGAATGGGGTCAAGGGAGCAGGTGGTGGGTTTCATTTTACGGAGGAGAGCAGAGAGTGTGGGGGAGGGATAGGGTCAAAGGAATGTAATGGGGTGTGGGAGGGAGGTGGATCCTGGGGGTGAGGTAGTGGAGAATGGGGTAGAGGTGGCTGAACGCATCCCCTTGATTTTTGATTCGACGAAGTCCAGCATCTCCTCGCAGTTGAGAGTTGTAGGATGGGTGAGACATGGACGGAGGAGGCAGTTAGTGGTGGAGAAAAGGAGTCTGGGATTGTCCTTCGCCTCCAAGATTCATTTGGAGTAATAGGAGGACTTGGCAGAGGCTAGGGCAGAGAGGTAGGCCTTGATATGATCTAGCCAAATTTGCCGGTGGACCATTAGTTTAGATTTGGTGCAGGCTTGTTCAACAGCGCACACCTGCGCTTTAAAGATTTTGAGGTGGCTGGCGTACCAGGAGGATTTATGGGAATAGGAGAAGATTCAGGAGGTGAGGGTGGTGAAGAAGTCGAGGATGGAGGAGAAGGAACTGTGGAGGAAGGATAAAGAGTAAGGTCATTTAGAGAGGGCCAGAGGTATAGGAGGTCAGATGACTCAAGGGCAGCGGAGAGGGAGTGGGGGGGTTGGGGAGATAGTTTTCCATGGGCAGCAGGTAATAGTGGAGAATTGATCAGGGGGAAGGGGTATGGAGATTTTCCATTTGTTCTTAATCAATTTGTTTCTAATTCTCATCGGGAACCGGAAAGAGCTTTCACTCTCATTTTCACACATTATCGTCCACACATAGGTCTCTTTGAAATGCGTTTAGATTTTTTTCTTACATAATTTTAAATAAAAAAACTGGAAAAACATAACATTTTGATATGGAGTACCTTGGAGTAACTTAAGCCCCCCTTAATGGAAATTAAGTGGTGGTCTGAGATGGCTTTGTCAGTGATGGTGATGTGCAAAGCGGTGAGGTACCAGGTGAACACCAAGTCGAGCGGGTGGCCATGGATGTGGATGTGGAGGGAGAGATTAAGAGAAGTAAGGAGTGATGAGAAGTTGCTGGAAGTAGAGCAGAAGTGGGTGAAGTAGAGGTTGAAATCGCCTAGAATGAGGAAGTGTTCAGAGCACAGGGAGAGAGAAGACAGGAGAGTGGAGTTGTCTGAAAGGAAAGTGGGGGAGGGCTTGTGGGGGGAAATGATAGACTAGGAGGATTTTGAGGGAGAGACTGGAGGGTGGTAGAGAGTGATGTGTTCGAAGGAAGGGAAGGTTCCGGAGGAATAAGGGGAAAGGTCAAGGATGGACTGGGAGATGAGAGCCACATCGCCACCATAGCGATTAGGCCGTGGGGTTTGGTGGAAGGTGTAGCTGGGAGCTGTGGCCTCGGTCAGGGGGAAGCTGTCGGCTGGGTTAACCCAGGTTGCAGTCAGGGCGAGGATGTCGATGGTTTCGTCAATGATGAGGGCATCGATGAGTTGGAACCATACATATAAAATAACTTATGCAAAGATATGAGTTATGTCAAACTTGCATAGAATATAAACTCTTGAACTGGACTTAGGCAGATGTACGACTTGGGTGATTATACCTCCCGACGTGAAATGCGGTCTATGAATGTAATTTTGTTGTTGTTATATAATTTATACAGATCAGCCTGTGCGAGTTTTATTGTTGCTAACACATTTGATCAAATGCTGTTTTCTAAAGTCTTGTTTTACGCAATTGAGTTTCAGGCCATTTCTTTAAAAATTTACCAGGTTCTTCCTTACAGTTTACCTGAAAAGATGTCATGCCGGACTCCTCTCACTGAAATCCTTGCCCCTTGAATCCCTCGTCCACCATCATCCCTTACTATTCCTTTTATTCCACTGTGTACCTGGAAAATGAATATACAGTTCTGATTTTATACCATTTGTTATTGTGTTATGCAACTATGGAATTCAGTGTTTTACCGGAAAACTTTTTAAATGAGGAACCCGGTTAGTGGTGGTTAGCTCTCGCCTCGCGAGTGAGAGTCTCCGGGTTTGATTCCTAGCAAGACAAAATCTTAGGCAAGTTTCCTTACTCCACACATCTCTGTTTACCTAGCAGTATGTAGGAACCTGGATGTTAGTCGATTGTTAGATAGTTTTCTGGGAGGAATAATACCTCAAATAAATTTGGTCACTTAATCCATGACTGTGTGTGAGACACTGCATGTGCAATTGGCTGCCACCCTCCACCCACAAAATACAGTCAATCCACTTTACAATACTGTATATTCTGTGAAGCACTTTATGATGTCTCAAAAATGTTGTAAGAAGCTCTATCAAATGCAAGGATTATTATTATTTATTATTATTTAATATTTTAACAATATGTGTAGAATAAATACTCAGGGAGATGTGAGATAATCCTAACATAACATACAGTTGTACACATAAGCAGTCTATCACTAACTTTAAAAAAAAAATCTGACATATAGCCCAAGCTCCGCAACCACATCGCTCCCACCCTCGCCTGGCTCCATTGGCTCCGCATCCCCCAGAAAATCGTATTTAAGATTCTCGTCCTCACTTTCAAGGCCATTCACAGCTTTGCCCCTACCCATCTTTCCGATCTGCTGTCCCCCTATGAACCTGCCCACTCCCTCCGTTCAGCGGGCTCCGGTCTGGTCCATGTCCTCTGCCTGATCCGCCCTACCATCGATGGATGAACTTTCAGCCTCTCTGTCCGCTCAGTCTGGAACTCCACCCCGCAGTCCCTTTGCCTCGCTTCTTGCCTTGCCTCCTTCAAGGCCTGTCTCAAGACCCACCTCTTCGATTGGGCCATCAGCTGCCCTCCCAACTCTCTCCATCCCCTCCCCCTTACCCTGCCCCTTTCCCTTGCTCAGGTCTTGACTTGACTTTTCAGCACTTTGGGAAGTCCTCCTGACGTGAAAGGCACTCTATAAATGTAATTTTGTTGTTGTTGTTGATATAGTCTACTATCCAATGATTTCTAATGGGATTCTTTAATAAGGAAACTGAGCAAGGTTCCTCTGGTAACCGGAGCTACAAACTGTGTTTCATGCCGAGCAACTGTTACCACAACATACAAATACTACTCTGACTCTAAAAAGAATTCAGATGAGAGCAATAAGGATTATCCTTAGCATTTGAGGGATGAGCTGGAGGATTAATTAATAAATTAGAGTTTGTCAATGTTGAAAGGATACGCCTCTGAGGCTACCTTTTATCGATATATAGATAGTCATGTTTCCACATGCCAATTATTCTTTAGTCCGCTTGTTCACATCAGGCTCTGATGGGAAAGTGAATATGGGCTGCAACATTAACAGTAGAAGTCCAATTGAGCGTGACGTTACTAAAATGCGATTTACGTGTACACCAGGAAGCCGGCAACAGGAAATAAATGGTTATAGCACTAACGTTTTTGTTATTGTGAAATTATTACACAAAAGAATGTTCTACAACTCAATCTTTTTGTGTAAAACATCTAACTAAAGTAATCTCACATTACATTTCAAGAATGTGGCCTGCAGAGAAACAGCAATTCCTATAAATGAAATCCCTACCTTGTGTATCTTCTACTTATGTTAGTCAGCATTTGCTGATTTCAATAATTCTTATATGCTTTGTTTACAAAAGAATTTTGCGCAAACTACAGTGTATATTATAGATGTATGGGGAGAGACAGAGAATAAAATAAAGAAGAGCCCAGAAATTACGTGGGAGGTTGAGAGTTGTGAGGTAAACAGAAATTGTGTGTGTATGAGAGAGAGAAAGAGACTCTGAGAAAAGCACTTGGAGAGAGAGTCACAAGAAAGAATTAGTCAAAGTCAAAGAGAGTGTTGGAACAGTGTGGCACTATAGTGGAAGAAGTTTTTGGCCATTTGTATTTTGTACAATGTCCAATTATCTGCACTGTTTCCTTTTCCACGAATATGCTACTCCTAATCTCCATGAATAATTAGATCTCTACAAGATATAAGATGCAAAATTGTGAATATTTAACAGAACTTCAATTTTTTATAACTCTTGAGGACTGTGACATGTTGTGCAGCTCAGCACTGGCATTCCAACATACAAACAGTATAAAAGTCAGACAAGTATGAGGAGGCAGGCGAGCTGCAGCCAGGTGTGAGCAGGCAGTAGGGCTTCGGGCAAGCTTTCATTCAACCTAAGCTTATTAGGCTGACTGATGGCCTGACACTATGAAATCATTCTTTCTCTAATTAGTAATTTGATAATAACACAATAGGGGCATTATAATTCATCTCAGAGCTTTTACTTACAGAGGCCTTATTTCAAACTTCTTAACTGATGGACTCATTAAATTATGAAAGAAAGCAAAGTACCGATTCCATGTAAGCCAGCAGTGCCTCTTTGTTTTCTTGCCAAGCTGGATAGAGATCTTCACTAACAGGAAACTTCTCACACCCTACTTCCAATGTTATCCCAAAACAGTTTGTGTGCAGGTAGGTAAAATCGTCCATTCCTGAAATGATACAATAGATGTTACAAGATTTTTTTCTTTGAAGTTCGTTTATATAACAAGTAAAGGGTTATGCAAGACTTTTTTAATGGCAACATAACTTTTTCCTATCTAAAGCATAAAAATTCAGTTCCCATTGTAAATAATCAGGCTTCTTAAACTGTACGTTTGCTCCACTTTTACTACCTCCTTTGAAGAGCTTTGAGACATCCTGCCAACATGAAATGCGCTCTATCAAATGTAAGGATTCTTATTGTAAAGTGCACAGAAATTCCTATGAACTGCTAGTAAATTAATTCACTTAACAGTAATCTACAGAAAACAAAAGCTCATGGTTTCTATGTCAATATACAAGAAACAATTGGAAAAATTAAATAGAATAATTTTGTTTTCTCATTTCTATTCATCTGATGTGGAACTGCTCAGTTAGCTGACCTGAGGTAGGGGTGTTACAGTTCATTTTAGAACCCCTGGGTTAGTGAAAGGAATATCAGTCAGTGTTGATGTCAGAGGCCCCTGCTGGAAAGTATGCATGAGTGGATATCAGGTGAGGACAGGATTGGCAAAACACCGCGAGTTTCATTGGTCTGCCCTTATATACTTTCAAAGCAAGAATGGACATTTGGGCACAGAAGCAGAGAACAAGCAGGCATCCTTCACCTGTAGGTAATGAAACAATCAAACAATCTTAGGAGAGGAGGTTAGTTGGAAAAACTGTAGGACAAGCATTGACAGTTTAAACGGAAACATGTTATCCAGCTAGTGTATGCTTTATATCTTAACATATAAACAATAGGGATAAAACCATATAGCAAAAAAAAAACCACGGTTGTGAAATTTGAGGGACAATATTTTGTCGCCTAAAGCTTCTGCATTGCAATTAACGTTTAATAAATTGGACTTCTGATTGTTTCATCATTCTGCTCAGGCAATATAACAAGGATCTGTTTATATCACAAATTCCAATACAGAATGGTAGTAGTGAGTGTTGAAAACCTGAAAATTCCAACAACAAATGACACTTGTATAGGGCCCCTCATGTCGGAAAGACGTCCCAGGGTGCTCGATAGTCAGGGGTTTTTGGACCTGAGCTGGGTGTTGCCTTTTATATGTGTGGATTGAAAATAATGACAGCGAACAGCACTTTCCGGTTCACACAGAGTCAACAGCAATGGTACAGGGGCACTGATAATCGACTGGCAGCTTTCATGCAGAGTAAAGTTCTGAGACATCCTCCCGATGTGAAGGGCACTCTGTGCATGTAAATTGTATTGAATGTATTGCACTGTTTTTACAATGCACATCCTATTCTATTAGTGCTAATCTCACAACAGGATTTTCATTATTTGAGGTCATAGAATGTCAGGGTCGATTACGTTCCTGTCTTGTAAGAGAAGCAGCATTATATTGAAGATCATTAATAATGAGTTTCCTGAGTAAAGGGGAAACTGCAACCTAGCTGGTGCCTGGAATTGGCTAATGTTCTAGTTGAGTGATTATATTCAATCTTGTGGTAGGAAGACTTCAGTTTGATCCTATTCCAAATTTCTCTGGACAGTTATAGCTACTTCATTCTTTCTGTGGCAAAGAACAAAGGTAAGAATGATTCACATCTTTAAATTTAACATCATTACAAAAAAGACAAATTAAAGATTAAGAGGATTTCACTTGCACTCATTTGCATTTGGCTCCATCAAAGTTATGGCTAAGGCTGAATCTATAATAATTTTTGGAAGAGTATTTGATATAAAACATTATTTTGCATAAAATTATAAAAATATAAAAGGGTTAAAACACAATGGTTCAAATCTCTTCCTGTACTGTAAAATGCTATGAATCTAATATTATGGATTAAGATATTTCTTAACAAAGTTTAGCATTTTAGCTTCACTCCCCTGCCCCCTTTCTACTTATCATTTTCTATATTTTTGTAAAAAGACATTTTAATACTGAAGACCATGAAAATCTAGGCCAGGTGCTCCAACATTTTGGCTGCTGAGGACCTAATGCTCTATTTGAAAAATGTTTGCTGGGCAAATAAGCAATTTGCTGGGCAAATAAGCAATGTTTTGGGGTTTCCTTTCCCAAAACATAACATTTACCTGGTTACAGAGGAAGTGGATGGATCAGATAAAATGGAGGGGAAGGGGGTGTGGAGCGCATGAGATCAGACTGTGGGCCACCAGTTGGAACACTCTGATCGAGACAAACTCAGGTTTGGTTCCCTTAAGTACAGTGGATGTGTGAAACAGCTATAAAAGGGAGCAATTGGAGGCAGATAATGTCAGACATTTCAAACGGGATTTAGATAGCCATTTGGTGAAAGATTCAAATGAGGGGTTTGAAGGGCAGAAAGGAGTCAGGGAAACTATTATTATTCAGAAATGTAGCAAATCATTAGAAGTGAGGCAAATCAAATATACTTATCTAGTTTTCCTTAACTCCATGCAATGGTAATGTACCTCCAGAAAAGCTGTACCACTCTGCTCCATTTATAATGCCTCCTTTGTCACCAAAGTTTCCTCCACACCTGTACTCTGATGGGTCTGACATACGCTGATGTGCTTCAGAGTACGTTCTAGCCAATATCTTGAACATCTGGAATTATAATTACAACACTGAACTTGTTTCCATTCAGAAACAAAAACAAAAGTTGCTGGGAAAACTCAGCAGGTCAAACAGCATCCATGGAGAAAGGAAAAAGAGTCAACATTTCGGGTCTACAACCCTACGTCAGGACCCTTCTGTCCTGACGAAGGGCTGTAGACCTGAAACGTTGACTCCTTTTCCTTTCTCCGTGGATGCTGTTTGACCTGCAGAGTGTCCCCAGCAACTTTTGTTTTTGTTTCAGATTCCCAGCATCTGTGGTATTTTGTGTTTTGTTTCCATTCAATTCGTTTTTCATTTCCAAAAGTCATCCCATTGTAGTAACCAACATACCTTTTCGTCCGGTGTTGGAGAGAAAAACTTAACTTCATCTGGATTTCTTGATAGGTCAAAAGGATAACTGGCGACTAAATCTCCACCATGCAAGCTTGCAGACAGAACAAATGGAATTTTCTTCATCCATTTTATAACAGCCCTCGTCTCAGGCGCAGTCTACAATTGAAGTATATAAATGAACCATTGTGATTTAAAATAAATTCAATGTTTTACTGAAAATACAAATATCATTTGACCTACGTAATTTACCATGTTTTGATATAACATAATTTTCTGTTTTTTATGCTAATGAGTAAAGAGTGAGTGAAATGTTGCATTTATTCAGGATTCTTGTTGTATCAGTTTATGTTTTCTTTGTTCAGGTGCATGATAAATAACAACTAATTTATTTTTGCTCTCAGCTGACAGGTCCAGGAACATTCCAAACTCCCTGGCTGGCCAAATTTCTCTCCTTTACGACTATACCACAAAAGCAAACACCAATATTCTATTAATAGAGCTATTCAAATGTCAAGAGTAGCTTAGCCCTACACAAATAAATAAATCTTGCTTTTTTACAAATATTCAGTTAAGAACGCACTTCACTATTTTATTTTAAGTGATTTTAAGTAGGAAAATAGGCTCTCGTCCACCTTAAATGTAATGAGCCAAATAATATTATAACTAGTGATCTTGTAACATTTGCCAAAAATAGGAATGCTATTGAATAATGTTGCTTGAAATTATTCCTAATGGTCTGTAGCACTTGCCTCGAGAGACCAGGGTTACATTCCATTAGGGTGAAATGTTGGGTAGGTTTCCCTACTCCACAATCATCTGTTTACCTATCAGTAAGTAGGAACCCAGTTATTAGTTGACAAGCTGATCGCTTTTCTGGGGGTAATAATTACTTCAAGAAAATATAATAAATTGATCACTTCAATCCACGACTATTTGTGGGATACTGCTGTGTGCAATTGGATGCCACATTTCGCCCCAAAAATATACAGTCAATTCACTGTACAGCATATTCTGTGAAATACTTTGAGATATCTCAAAGATGTGATAAGGCGCTATATCAAATGCAAGATTATTATTTATTAGTCAGGAAACGTGTTATAATCAGTACACACAAAACAGGCCACAATACAATAGATATCATGTTCATACCTTACCCTTCCAATAAGAACTTGGAATTGGGATATGGTCAACCCGGCCTCCTCTTCTTCTTCTTTCTTTATAAAATATTGATGTGAGATCTGGAAAATTTCTATTCAAGTCGAGGTTTTGAGAATTAACCCGTCCATTTGACCATCCATTGTAGCCGGGACCCTGCATTATAGATGAAATTAACTTGATGAAGTATCTCCACACAAATAAGCATTTCTGATGATGCAGGCCATAGAAGAGGCAGAGCAGAGCAACAAGCATCATAGAGAGCAATGAATGACTATTAGAAATTTTAGGACTCTTGAGCCTTGAGCAGATTTCTCAGAGATTACAAAGAATATACAGCTGAATAGAAACAGGCCATTCAGCTAAACCAGTTCTTGTCTGCATGAGTCTCCACCCATCCGTTACTCTCTCCCATATTCCTCTAATCACCTATCCCTCATGTAAAGGTCTAGCTTCCTCTTGAATACATCTATATTATCTGATTCAACCATCGCTCCTGTAGCTCAGTGGTTAGAGCACTCGCCTTACAAGCTTGTGAACTGTGTTTGAATCCAGGCAGATCAAGGCGAAACCTTGGGCAAGTTTTCTTACTCCACATACCTAATAATAATCCCTCAAAAAAAAACACAATAATAAAATTGGTCATTTTAATCCTTGACTGTTTGTGGAACACCGCTGTGCAAAATTGGTTGTCGCGTTTTGCCCACAAAAAGTCAATTAACTTTACAGTATATTCTATGAAGCGCTTTGAGATGTGAAAAGTGCTATATCAAATGCAAGGATTATTATTATTATTATTATTGTCATCGCTTCAAGCAGCAAGTTCCACAATGCCACTACCCTATGAGTGAAATGTTCCTCCCAAATTCTCTTTTAGATCCCTTTATACTCATATTACAGACTCCCCAACAAATGAAAACAGTCCAATGCTAACCATATCAAACCCTCTATTTGGTAGCCTCTGAAACTTCTTATCTCAAGTGAAAAAGACCTAATGTATCAACTCTAACTGATAACTTTAAGTGTCAGCCCTAGTAACAACTTAGTAGTCTTATAGAGATGTACTCTGATGATTTTAAATATAATTGACAAAATAAGTCCTTAACAATACTTTCAAATATACAGTACTATGACAAGTTAACAAGAGTGTACAGATTTAGGTTAGAAAAGTGCTATTTCTCCAGATTGTTTCCCTGGTTCCAGCCATGCAAAAAATACAATTTCCAGTGGTATATCTGCTTATTTTAGTTGCATCCTGTTTCATCATCTCCAATATTGTTCCTAACCACACACTTAGTCAATTATTTACCAAAAATATGAATTCTATTGAATAATATTGCTTGAAATTATTCCTAATGGTCCGTAGCACTCGCCTTGAGAGACCAGGGTTAGATTCCAGTAGAGTGAAATGTTGGGCAAGTTTTCCTACTCCACAATCATTTGTTTACCTATCAGTAAGTAGGAACCCAGTTATTAGTAGACAGGCAGATCGCTCCTGTAGCTCAGTGGTTAGAGCACTCGCCTTACAAGCGTGAGACCTGTGTTCGACTCCGGGCAGATCAGGGCGAAACCTTGGACAAGTTTCCTTACTCCACACACCTAACAATAATCCCTCCAAAAAAAAACACAATAATAAAATTGATCATTTCAATCCACAACTGTTTATGGAACACTGCTGTCCGCAATTGGCTGCTGCGTTTTGCCCACAAATATACAGTCAATTCACTTTACAGAATATTCTGTAAAACGCTTTGAGACATCAAATGCGCTATATCAAATGCAAGAATTATTATTATTATATCCTGAAAGTGCAAATTAACAGCATCAGCAAATTTTGCTATAAATCTATCTGCTTCCAGGGACAAAAAAATCTTCTGCATAGGATAATAAAATTATTTTTTTTACAAGAAAAGTAGAAAAGTTGAAATAAAAAATAGAATAAGGAAGTAGTTCCATATGTTGAACAAAATGATTAAGTACAGCCAAACATATAAGATCTGTTTTTAAAATGTTTTATTTTTATTTAACATTATTTTATGGATTTATTTGTAAGTTTAGCATTAATACTGTATTATATTAATGAAGCTATCTTAATGTGCACTAGCTTTATTTTAATTTTATTCATATGTTTCATATTTTTATATTACAATACTACAATATGTGATTTGAAAGCCAAGAGAACCAAAATATCCATCCTCAAAGGAGACATGCTAGATCCACTGGAACTTTAAAGGTTAATAATCCTATGCTTGTGGAGTAAGTCACTTAGTATGTGAATAAGTCAAATACTTCCCAGCATCTTCAACCAATTTCCAGTTGGTAAATACCCCTGATATCACTTACTTTGTAAATGTGTGGGAAGCTATTTCAAGGTTTACTTGGCCACCTGGAAATTGATCAGTTTTTATTGCGGGAAGTGGGTTAGTTAGCAAAGGTTCACAGTCCGCCCAGATTCTAAGTAAATTTGCGCTCTATCAAAGTGTAGTCTAACACAGTTCTATATACTAACAACAACAACAACTGTATTTATATAGCACCCTTCACACAGGGTAGCATCCCAGAGTGCTTGTCAGTGACGGAGCATGACTCCAAGCCAGGGTTAATGTGACCATAGGCATAGTCTAATAGGAAGGTCTTCAGAGAACCAGAGAAATAATTACCTCTTCTGCAGCAAATTCATAGCCATCAGGATTCATAGAAGGGAGAAGGTGAATTCTGGTTGTGTTCACTAAAGTCTGTATCCTTTGGTTTCCATTTAAGTACTCAGAGCACAGATATTGTGCAAGATAAATCAACAATTCTCTTCCGAGTGCTTCATTACCATGCATGTTTGCAATATACTTAAACTCTGGCTCAACTGTGGGGGGAAAAAAAGATAGATAATATTTTAAATATTAACATTCTGTAATACAATAAAAGCCTGTTTATCTGTGACTCGATCAACCGGATTGCTCGACCCCCTTGCGGGGCAATTCCCCATTCCAGCAATCGCGAGTATGCTCCCTTTGCGCATGCGCACTTATTAAAGTTACGAACTTGGAGGTTTTTACTGAATGTGCTGGAATCTATATTGGTAAGTAGCTATACAATGTTCTGTTACTATTTAGTATATTATTAATATAGTATGTTTTAAAATAAGTAATATTTTTGTGTTGGGTTTTCGGAAACTTGCCACCCAATTATCCAGCACAGTCAATTAGTCGACCCCCCCCGCCCCACCCCACCAAGCGTGCCGGATAAACAGGCTTTTACTGTAATTCTTTTCTTGATTTTTTGGGTCAGCCAGGTTAGTCTCGACACACGCAAAACCCTTCACCAAGCTTAAGAGCATCCAAACCAGATTGAATGTTCCATACATTTTACCTATACATGGAAATTCTTGTATTTTGAAATGGGATGTGCACTCTCTCCCTAGAGAGATTCATCCTGCTTACTTAATTCATGGGAGTGTTAGGCGCAAGTTGGCAACACCCAAGCTTGGGATCCCAGAGTGTGTGTTGGGGTAGTATTGAAGTTCAACCAGCTAAAATAGTTCAGTTTGCCATTGAAAACATTGTCTGTCAAGCTTTCCTGATGCTTATCCAGCAAGTAGCGTCCTTCCAGTCAGGATAGGCTTGCAGGGTTAATAGGAGCTAAGAGGGAAAACTCACGACTCCCAGTGACTGATTTGCCCATCTTGAGTCCTACTGATTAACCTGACTCTTAGGTTGTAAACAGCAATGCCCTGGAGTATTGCAGACCTGTCTGGCTCAGGAACTGGTCTCCAAAATCCACCACAGACCAACTGACGTTACGTTGCCAAGCTGGGTCACCTTATAAACAGATCAGATCTGAAGAGACTCAGCTTACATTCCCCACCTTCTACCCCACCGCTCAGGAGAATGATCACTAAGTGATTTAATATAGCATTGTATCACATGGTTGAAATGTCTTAAAGCGCTTCACTGATTTTTTCCTATGAAGTGTGGTGACTCAGTGATGGCAGGTGAATGTGGCAGCTAATTTCTGCATAGCTCATTCCACAAACAACCGTGAAGTAAATAAAACAATAATTTGAATTTATCTAGAACCCTTTAGGTAAATTGTGTCTTGCAAGTGCTGATCAAGGGGAAATGAGAAGAGAATGAGGAATAAAATAGAAAGATGAACAAGCACAAAACTTACGCAATTCATGTTCCCCCGGATTACTGGAAAACTCAATTACATAAATATCTTTGCCGTCAAAACTGCGACCAATGGTGTACAGTGTTGAGATATGGGAGCAAACGGATGCTGTTCGTTTCAATAATTTTGTCATATCAACATGGTTGTGGTATACAAACTGTAGCAAGGTAAAAGGTGCTTCCTCTTCGTTTGTTGTGGTAATTTCTGTCAAATAAGGAATGTCATTGAGATTGTCTATTAAGATCCATGCATAACATTCACGTTCTCTTGCTAAAATAAACAGGCAATAAACAGACAACAGTCTTGTCACAGGCAGACATCTGAGGCTCAAATTAAACTGTCAATTCAGGCAATAAAAATACAAAAACATCTCTATTCATTTGGCAGCCTATTCAGTGTAGCCAATTTCAGTTTTCAGTCTTTTTCTCCTTTTGACCCAAACATAGTAAAAAAACAAACCAGACTCTGTAGATTTGAGTGATGGGCTGTCTAAGGCAGAGGTCACCAACCGTTATGGTCGCCAACCAAATAATTTTTCTTTATTTAATTTTTCTTCATTTATGGCCACACCTTTGGGATCGTGGCTTGTTAGGAACTTTGGCACTTATTTGAACTGGTGCAAGTATTTAGCGGACCACTTATAATACAATAATCCTTGCATTTGATATAGCGCTTTTCATGTCTGATCGACATCCCAAAGTGCTTCACAGAATATACTGCAAAGTGAATTGACTGTATACTTATGGGCGAATCGCGGCAGCCAATTGCGCACAGCAATGTCCCACAAACAGCCGTGGATTTAAATGACCAATTTTATTATTGTGTTTTTTTTGGGGGGACGGATTATTATTAGGCATGTGGAGTAAGGAAAGTTGCCCAATGTTTCGTCCTGACCTGCCTGGATTCGAACACAGGTCTCCCCAGCTTGGTCTCCCCAGCTTGCAACACAAGTGCTCTAACCGCTAAACCACAGAAGCTCCACTTCTTGCCCCTCCAAGTTTCTTTCCTATGCTATTTTACAATGCCTCCTGCTAGCTCAATCGTGAAGTTAGCCTATATCCTTCCATGGTTAATCAATGGACTAGATGTGTAAAATACAAGAGGGAAGTAATTTCACCTGGGTCTAGATTATGCAGCACTTTTTGTGCACACAGAATGTGGCAAACTGTTGAATTTGTCGTAACATTGAAATTATTTTTCAAGAAAAGAACATATGGAATAACTTGCAGCTTCAATATTAAGGCTATATTTAAGATTCTTGTCAAATTCTTGAGTTCTAAAATGCTAAGAAAATAAGGGTAAATCCCAACCACAGTATACTTTCACTCTAGAGGTAATAAACCTTAACTTAGTTAAATGAAAACCATATCGTTTTACATTGTTATCTGCTCCTGTTAAATTTATGTTACACTGTATAGTATCCTACTTTCAACAAATTAAAAGTCTTACCTCTTTCTTTTCCTACAGGGTCGTAACAACCCTCTTCTTCACTGACAAAGAACCGATCGCAGTCCATGAAATATGGCCAGGCCATCCGTATACTCTCAAACGCATACTGGCAGTCTCTTTTAACTGCTTCACAAACATGTCGGCAAGGCTTCAGCATCACATTCTTCTCACAACGAGGCACTAAGATGGAACAGCCCAGTTGCTCGAGGTCAGGGCTGCATTCTCCATTTAGTAAATTGTTCAAAACACTTATAAGAGTATACTCAACACTTGACTCTGTCTCAAATCTTGTTTTGTGACCAATCAAGTTAGGAAACATAGTCTTCGAATATGGCACATTATCACAGTATGCTAGATGGATGTCATCACACTGTGCTGTGAAAACAGAAAACAAAGTGGGTTACTTCAATTATTCTTTCAGTGTTCTTTACATTTACACAGGATTGAAATGAGGGAGGGAGGCAAGGGAGGGAACAAGGCGAGGGGATTGAGTTCCACTCCATCTGCTAAATGGAGGCAGTGGACAGGTAGACAATGGGTCAGCATGTCAGAGAGGAGGTGCAAGGCCATGTAGAGCCTTGAAAGTGAGGATGTGGATCTTGAATTCTATCCCCTGAGGGATGGGGAACCAATGGAGTTGGGTGAGGATGAGGGGGTCACGGAGCCTGGTGCAGGACACAGGCTGCAGAGTTTTGGATGATCTGCAGCTTGTGGAGTGAAGAGTTGGGAGGCCAACAAAGCGGCAGTTTCTGTAGTCGAGCCTTGAGGTGACAAATGCATGTATGAGGGTTTCAACGCCCTGAGGGGTGACGCAATGGCGGAGTCAGACAATGTTGTGAAGGTGGTGGAAGGCATGGATATGTGGAAGAAAGGACAACTAAAGGTCGAACAAGATGCCTAGGTTCCTGACTGGTTTGGTGGTCAGGTGGAGTATGCATCCATGGATGCTAATGCTACCAATACATAAGATGAAAATTTGGAGGCACTGGTGTGAGCCAATCAGGAGGGTCTAGGTCTTGCTGACGTTCAGCTGTAGAAAGTTGCCTCTCATCCAGTACTTGATGTCTGACAGTCTGTCAGGACACCAGTTGTTCGGGAATTGAGAGTGGAGGAATAGAAATAGAGTTGGGTGTCATTTGCGTACATGTGGAAATTGACTCCATATCTGCGGTGATGTTACCAACGGCATGTAGAATTTGAAGAGGAGGGGACCGAGGACAACCTGAGGAACACTGCACGAAAAGGCGCGGAGGCTGGTGGAGAATCCATTGGTGGAGACAAATTGGAGATGGTGTGAGAGATAAGAACTGAACCAGTCAAGGACAGAATTTTGAAGGTTGAGGTGAGAGGAGAGGCGGTGGAGGATGATTGAGTGGTCCAATTGTGAAAGGCAGCAGAGAGGTCAAGAAGAATGAGGAGGCAGATGGAACCTGGTCAGAGATGGACAGGATGTTGTTTGTGACCTTGACCAGTGCAGTTTCCATGCTGTGAGCAGCAAAAAAACCTGATTGGAGGAGCTTGTGAATAGAATGGTAGGAGAGCAATGAGCATACCGTTAGTCCACAGGGGGACCGCAATGTAGCTATACTGGCATCTGGGAATAGTTGTGAAGTCTTTGCTTTTAAATGGATGTTTCAGAGATGAAGCCAAATATGTAATAGAAATCAAAACAATTAAACAAAACATTTGTTTTGTTTAATTGTTTAAACAAAACATTTGTTTAATTTACTTAGATAAGCCAATTTACAGTTTTGATCGGTTTGGAATTGCAAGCTATTCAATTTTGTTTGTTCACAAAGTGGGGCTACCTTCATCACTGAGAAAGGAAAAGACACAAAGATGCAGGATTTCCATGCACGTTTATATCCTGAGGCACTGCTTGTTCAGTAGTTCAGTTTTTAACATTGTGTGAAATGATTTACAAGCAATGTTTTATTTTAAAAAAGCAAACACACTTGTTTTTAATGAAAACCCTGTTCTTTAAAATGTATTAACATTTTATAATTATGAGAATTATTTTAGTCGGGGAGACTAAATGTACTGCCTGTGGCTCAAACTTTTAATGGACATCCATTAGGTTAGACTGATTAAAGCTAAATATCATAAAGTATATTCAGACAATTTTCTTGGCTCCAGCCATCTAAGTGGATGGTTGGCTGACACTGTTGCAAAACCTCAGGCTTTTGGTAACAGGCCCAGCTCAATATTCTTCCTTTGCAAATTGGAATGGTCAACATAGTTTCATAGATTCATAGAATTTTATGGCACAAAAGGAGGCCATTCGGCCCATCTAGTCTGTGCCGGCTCTTTGAAAAGAGCGATTCAATCTCACTGCCCTGCCCGCTCCCCATAGCCTAATAGACCTGTTCTCCCTAAATAAAGATCTAATTCCCTTTTAAAAGTTGTTATCGAATCAGCCTCCACCACCTTTTCAGGCAATGCATTCCAGATCCGAACAACTCGCTGAGTGAAAAAATTTCTCCTCAGCTCCCCTCTACTTCGCCTTGAAACTATTTTAAATCTGTGATCACGAGTCACAGATTCGCCCACGAGTGGAAATAGTTTTTCTCTATTTGCCCTGTCGAAACCCCTCATGATCTTATAAACCTCTATTAGGTCTCCCCTCAATCTTCTCTGCTCCAGAGAGAATAATCCTAGCCTATCTCGCCTCTCCTCATAGCTGAAGTCCCTCAATCCTGGCACCATCCTAGTAAATCTTCTTTGTACCCTTTCCAAAGTCTTCACATCCTTTCTGTAGTGTGGTGACCAGAATTGAACACAGTATTCCAGCTGAGGCCTCACCAAAGTCTTATAGAGGTTAGTCAGCACTTCCTGACTTTTGTACTCTATACCCCTATTTATAAAGCCTAGTATCCCATATGCCTTCTTAACAGCCTTGTCTACCTGTCCTGCCACCTTCAACGAGTCACTAACACAAATCCCCAGGTCTCTCTGTTCCTTCACACCATTTAAAATTGTACTATCTAGCCTATATTGCCTCCCTTCATTTCTTCTCCCAAAATGCATCACCTCACACTTCTCTGCATTAAACTTCATCTGCCATGTGTCTGCCCACGTTACCAATTTGTCTACATCCTCCTGCAGATGGCTAATATCCTCCTCACTATTTACTATTCGCCCTAACTTAGTGTCATCTGCAAACTTGGAAACTGTACTCCGTACACCCAAGTCCAGATCATTGATGTAGATTACAAACAGCAATGGTCCCAAAACTGATCCCTGTGGCACACCACTGCTCACTTCCCTCCATTCTGAAAAACAGCCGCTCACTACAACTCTCTGCTTTCTGTCTCGCAGCCAGTTGTGGATCCACGCTGCCACTGTCCCTTTTACGTCATGGGCCTTTAATTTCCTAATAAGTTTCTCATGTGGCACTTTGTCACATGCGTTTTGAAAGTCCATGTAAACTACATCAACTGCGCTACCATTATCCACCCATTCCGTTACCTCATCAAAAAATTCTATCAGATTTGTAAGGCAAGATTTGCCTTTAACAAATCCATGTTGACTGTCCTTTATTAGCCTATATCTTTCTAAGTGAAGATCTACCTTGTCCCTGATAGTTGATTCATACTGTATTGTTACAGTTCATATAACAATCTGCAGATGAAAATAAAATGCATTTTTTAGATTACAAAGTAATTCCATTACATCCGCAAGAAGGTGTAGATAAAATGGTAAAGTGGGCAGACACATGGCAGATGAAGTTTAATGCAGAGAAGTGTGAGATGATACATTTTGGGAGAAGAAATGAGGGGAGGCATTATAGTCTAGATAATACAATTTTAAGGGGTGTGAGAGAGATTAGAGAGATCTGGGGATTTGTGTTGGAGACTCTTTGAAAGTGGCAGCACAAGTAGACAAAGCCGTTAAGGAGGCATGTGGGATACTAGGCTTTATAAATAGAGGTATAGAGTACAAAAGTCAGGAACTGCTGACTAACCTCTATAAAACTTTGGTTAGGCCTCAGCTAGAGTACTGGGTCCAATTCTGGTCACCACACTATAGAAAGGATGTTGAGGCACTGGAAAGGGTGACAAGAAGATTTACTAGAATGGTACCAGGATTGAGGGACTTCAGTTATGAGGAAAGGCTAGATTGGCTAGGTTTATTCTCTTTGGAACAGAGAAGGTTGAAAGGAGACCTAATAGAGGTTTATAAAATCATGAGGGGATTTGACAGGATGAATAAGGAAAAATAGTTTCCACTGGTGGGCGAATCTGTGACTCATTATCACAGATTTAAAATAGTTTCAAAATGAAGTAGAGGGGAGCTGAGGAGAAATTTTTTCACTCAGTGGATTGTTCGAATCTGGAATGCATTGCCCGAAAAGATGGTGGTGGCCAATTCGATAACAGCTTTTAAAAGAGAATTAGATCTTTATTTAGGGAGAACAGGTCTATTAGGTTATGGGGAGAGAGCTGGGCAGTGTGATTGAGTTGCTCTTTGTAAAGAGCCAGCATAGACTAGATGGGCCAAATGGCCTCATTTTGTGCTGTAAAATTCTATGATTCTATGATCATTTTGCTGTAGGGAATGTTACACAATAATAAATGATGCCAACAGAAAATGTAATGGAAAATGATGACAACATATAAACAGCATGTATAGAAACTGGTGAATTCTCATGATGCAAGTAATCTGAATACAAAATGAATTTTAGTTCTTTTAAGATAAATAGTAAAGGCTGAACTGTTTAGACTGGAAACAATTAAGAGTCCAAATAATAAAAACACATGAATTGAGTTTGACAAGCAACCCTCCAGCAGATGTTGATTACCATCTGCAAGTATTTCTTGAAATATTATGAAGGGTGTTTCAAGCCAGGAAATTGGAAACGTTTAAGAACCTGCTTCATAGGAAGAGAATAAGGGCAAGTCCTCTAAAAGATGAGATCAAGTATCTGAAATAGTTTCTTCTCTCTTTGACCTAATGAGTGAATCTGACCATAGCAGAAGAGTCACAATTTACATCATAGTTCAAGTAAATTAGGTTTACTAAATTAGGTTTACTTGAACAGTACTTGAACAGATTCCGAAATGCAATGCTACTGACACAAAAGTGCTGGTATTTTGTCTTAAAAGGAATTGAAAATAGTGGAAAAAAGGCCTAAATTCAGTCTTAATTTTGAAGCTGGATTCCTGTCTTTCTTAAAAAAGCACTGACTTTCCAATGAAGTGTAAATTTAATATTTGTTTTACAATTCCACATGATCTTAATTTTTAAGATCAACTTGTTTTACAGACTAAAACTGGCTGGGATTCAGGGATAAGAACAGGGAAATCAATTGCTTCCAGCTTTACCTTTCTCTTCATCACCAACCCGACATCGTCCTAAAAGAAAAAATACAGAATTCAATCATGAACAACAACAAACAAAATTACATTTATAGAGCATCTTTCACATCAAGGGGACATTCCAAGGTGCTGAACAGTCAGGGGTTGGGACCCGAGCATGGGGGAGGGCCAGGGTAAGAGGGAGGGGAGGGAGATAGGTGGGAGGGTGGCTGAAGGCACGATCGAAGAGAGTGTTGACATTGGCCTTGAAGAAGGCAAGGGAGGAAGCTGGGCAAAGGGACAGTGGGACGGAGTTCCAGAGTGTGAGGGCAGAGGAGCTGAAAGCCAGGCCACTGATAGTAGGGCAAGTCAGGCAGGGGACATGGAGCAAATCGGAGCCTGCTGAATGGAGGGAATGGACAGGTTGGTAGGGAGACAACAGGTCAAGAGATAGGAAGGGGCAAGGCCATGGATTGCCTTGAAAGTGAGGATGAGGATCTTGAATTTGATCTTCTGGGAAATGGGGAGCCTATGGAGCTGGGGGAGGGTAGGAGTAATGGGGTCGCAGAGCCTGGTGTGGGATAGGACATGAGCTGTAGAGTTTTAGATGATCTGCAGCTTGAGAGGGAAGAGCTGGGAAGGCTGAGGAGGAGGGAGTTTCCATAGACAAGGCTTGATGTGACAAATGCATGGGTGAGGGTTTTGGCAGCCTGAGGGGTGAGGCAGTGGCGGAGTCTGGCAATGTTTCGGAGGTGGTGGAATGTAGTTCTGGTCTTGGTGCAGATGTGGGGGAGAAAGGACAGTTCAGAGTCAAACAAGACACCCAAGTTCCTGACTGGCTTCATGAGGTGGAGTGTGCAACCGTAGATGCTGATTCTGTCAGCGCCCGAAGTGTGGAGGCTCTGACGTGAGCGAATCAGGAAGGCCTCAGTCTTGCTGAAGAAGTGTTCATGAAATACTAACCAAGTAATCAACATAAGTAATGCAATATTGAACATCACAAATTATTACCCTTCTGTTTCAAGCAGTCATATGTCACAATAGTGTCACAGTTTCTGTTATATGTGAGTTTTGTGTACATCTGTGGCAACCCGCCATTTCCAGGAAAATCCAATCCTTATCTCTAAAATCTGATTCACATAGACTATGTTAGCTAATTCTGCAAAAACAATCTAATAAAAATATTGGTAACACGAGTCAAGCCTATTACAGAAAGAACAAAAAATACAATGTAGCATTCAATCATCTAGAGATATTTGCAATGAGAGCCAAGTTCTTGTTACAACGAGTAAAAGTTTCCTACTTAATTTGGTTCTATTGTTTCAATAATTAGGCATATTCATCATAATAATTAGAAAACATCATCATGAATAGACAAAATGTTGTGCAGCACAGAAGGCTGTTCAAGAATCCAATCCAATGATTGAGTTACTACCAATAATCATAATAAGTGGGAGTGTTGTTTCAGCAGATTATGAATGTAAACTGAACCCTGAGACTGGATTGCTGACTTCAGTTTCCTTCCAAGTATGTGTTATGATTTGTACACAAAGGAGATGACATGGCCATCTGTGGAACTTGATACATTTCACAAGCGAAAATGATGAGATTAATTATTATTGAGTTATAGTCAGGAGATTAATTTGCTCTCAGCAGAGTGCTATTATTTCACTCTGCTTCTTGAATTTTTCCATGAGCATTTACAAAAAAACAAAATTAGAATGGGTTAGAACTCTAAACCATTCACCTTTGGTTCAAATTCAAGTTGTGGAGATCAGATGAAAGTTTCCTCTGGATGTTGGCTATGTGAGTAATAATATAGCAATAATCCTTACATTTGCTACAGTATATCGAAAAAGATAGCTCAGATCCCATAAACCTTATTTCACAGAAGTTCGCAGTTCCCTTAAATTGCTAATTTCATGCAAACGGACCAGAGGATGGCTAGTGTGGTGAATTTGGAAAGAACAGAATAGTGGGCTATTCAGAGGAAACTTGAAATTTCTTCTGTGCATCAAAATAGCCATCTTGTTGATCAGATTTTAAAATAGAAAACGCCCCCATCCACTACCCACACATATTGTGATCAGCAATTAAAAAAAAATATTCAAAATACACTAACTAATTAAACGCTTCACATCAGTGCAGCAAGCTAATACATTAAATGAATTCCCTCACTGAGTTTGAAAATGTCACATTTTTCACCCATTATGTGATCTAGTGTTAAACAGGAAGCCATGGCATTACATTTTATTTATCCTAGCACGTAACACCATTTCCTCCAGCTACATAAGTTCAATGTTCAGTTGAAATAAATTTTACCCTGTGGAAGATCTCTACTTTTCAGTAGACAGTCACTATCCCTCCTTGAGAGACTCATCTAGTTTAGGGATTACCTAAACTATAACGTAATATTTGTATGACAGAAGCTCCAGAAGAAAAAACAATCATCAGCATTTGGTTCCAGTCTTTCTGATCCAGATGTGATAGTTAGAATATATGCTTTATGAATATACAGTATTGCTATACAGGTGAATTCATCACTAACCTTGAGGAAGTTCAGCTGATAGAAATAAAACCGGTGCAATTTAGTCCATTACTGTCTATTAAATTTGCTGCCATATGGTCACGACTTGCCACCGATAAACTACATAAGTTTTCTTTTCTTCACTATCAAAATAATATTAATATTCCTTGCATTTGATTAGCACTTTTCACATCTTCTAGACATCCCAAAACACTTCATAGAATATACTGTAAAGTGAATTGACTATATATTTGTGGGCGAATTGCAGCAGCCAATTGTGCCCAGCAGTGCCCCACAAACAGTCGTGGATTGAAATGACCACTGCATCTTTTTACATTGGAATAATTAATTTCTGTTTTTGGGGAGTGGGGAGGAGAAGGACAGATAATCTATCTTGATTCAACAACAACAACGAAATTACATTTGTCGAGTGCCTTTCACATCGGGATGATCTCCCAAGGCACTACCATTCTTAACAACAAAACAATCAATATCAGCAAAATCAACATCATCAACCGCATCAAGAACAACAACTACAACATGACAACATCTTCAAGAACAATATGGCTTGGATTGGGATGATGAGAGTGTGGGGGGGGGGGGGGTGTGGAGGGGGGTGGGGAGTGAGTTTTGTGGGGGTGGGGATATGCTGCTGGTGGTAAGAAAAAGATGGGCTTTGTGAACAGCAGAGTTCAGGGACAAATGGACGAGGAGGAAAAGTGTTTGGAGAGAAAGCCCCAGGGGAAGGAAAAATAAATACTTTAATACCTTTTAATTTGTACAGAATTAAAAAAATGCCAAATGGTACACATTCTGTTTTTCTGGGGGGTCGGTGTTGATGGGGACATTGGAGGATATGGAATAACCAACCCACAGCAATATTCTTCTCCTTTCCTCTTTTCACAATTTTCCTAATGTCCCCTTTTTTGTGCTTCCTTCAAAGCCCTCCATGGTCTTGCTTCCCCCCTACTTCTCCGACCTCATAACCCCTGTCCGCTCCCTCCAGTCGGCAGAAGAACTTCCTCTTCGACTGTGCCTTCGGCCATCCTCGCACCCCCATTCCTCCAGCCCTCCTCCCCTTCTGACCCTAAGTCTCAGCTTGAGTCCAAAACTCATGATTATCCCATGCCCTGGGATGTGTTTCTGACATGAAGGGCATTATTTAATAGGTGTAATTTGTTATTATTTTTCCACAACTGTTTGTGGGACGTTGCTGTGCACAATTGTCCCGCCTTTTACCCTAACACTCCACTTTACCGTATATTTTGTAAACTGCCTTGAGATGTCTCAATGACATGATAAGGTGCTATATTAAATACAAGGCTACAAGAGTTTCACAGGAATTACTGTGAAATGGAGTGACTGTGTAATTGTAGGCAAATTCAATGGTACAACTGTGCACAGCAATGTCCCATGGACAGCTATGAAACAAGTGACCTATTTTACTTGGGGCAAAACACAAAATACTACAGATGCTCGGAATCTGAAACAAAAACAGAAGTTGCTGGGGTAACTCAGCAGTAGGATCCATCGATATGGAAATTTTCCGATTTAGATATATCGATGGGCTCATGTCGAGATATACCGAAATATCGATATTTTCGGGTTTTTCGTACTGCGCATGCGCGCATGGCGCGCGCATTTGGAATGCACGCGCATTCGGGGTGTGCGCGCATTACAGGTGCGCGCGCATTCAGGGCCTATCTCCTCAGGAGGTAAATATCTCTCTCTCTCTCTCTGTCTTTGACTCTCCATCTCTGTGTTTTTCTCTCTGTGTCTCGGTATCTCTCTCCTCTCTCACCCCACCCAATCTCTATCTATCTGTACATTATCACATCCTCCCCGTCTCTTCCCCCCACCCCTGCCGCCGTCCCTCTCTCCCATCCCTCCCCCCCCGTCGTCTCTCTCCCCCCCCAACCCCCCCAGCCATCTCTTTCTCCCTCCCCCCCTCCGTCTCTCTCTCCCTCCCCCCCCCAGCCGTCTCTCTCCCCCTCCCCCCCAGCTGTCTCTCTCCCCCTCCCCCCCCCAGCCATCTCTCTCCCCCTCCCCCCCAGCTGTCTCTCTCCCCCTCCCCCCCCCAGCCATCTCTCTCCCCCTCACCACCCCCCAGCCGTCTTTCTCCCCTTCCCCCCAGCCGTCTCTCCCCCACCAGCCGTCTCTCTCCCCCTCCCCCTCCAGCCGTCTCTCTCCCCCTCCCCCTCCAGCCGTCTCTCTCTCCCCCTCCCCCCCAGCCGTCTCTCTCCCCCTCCCCCCCACCCCTTGCATACCTGTATATTGTATTCGAGGACTATGAACACAAGCCCGTACGCAGGGGCGGGTGCGACGGGTGCGTACGCACCCCCCCAAATTATAAAAGGTCCACATTTTCCAGGGTAGAGAATTGTATTTTTTATCAAATTTAAATACCAAGTAAATTTATTGAACATTTGAGTAACAATCAGTTCTTCAAAACTATGTATAAATTATAAACACACATCTTTGAATGATTTAGTATTAATATAAAATTATCGAGTCGCACACCAGAATCGGCGTCTACCCCAAAAAAATACCGCGTCGATACACCAGTCCATGACGCGGCGAGTCTGTGACTCGTGATTGGATAAACATAGGCGCGCGCCAAGACTCAAATCCTCGTTGGAAATCATCCCGTAAACAGCCACAAAGGTAGCACCACTTCTGGAAGTTAAATCATCTTTTCATCTGATCACCGTAAGCAAAAATTACTCAAGTTTTGAGAGGTGTGACTGTAATGCTAGCAAACAATAACAACATATTTACAAGCTTCTGAGAAATTAAAGCTTTTGAGAACCCAACAAAAAAGTTATATGTGTCTGGACGGGAATGCCTATCTTTAAAAAAAATACTCATGGACGTAGGCCTGTGCTTTAGCGCCTATGCCACGTGGTGTGTCAATCGGAAATCATCCCGTATACAGTCACTACATAAAAAGGTAGCACCACTTTGTGGAAGCTGAAATCGTATTTTAATCTGATAAATGTAAGTAACAATGACTTAAGTTTTGATAGGCGTGTTTCTGAAATATCATGTTTCTTGTTTTGTCTTGATTATCACATTTGGTTTATATTATTAAAGAAGTATTCTGTAATTAAAAATTGCTTTAAGAGACGTCCACTGGCATGCAAAAAACATATGACCGCAAAGATAAACAGTGCGACTTTATTTCACATTCAGTTTTGTACCCAGAGTGAAAAAACATCAATGTTGCACGAATTTGGCATAAAAATAGTTTCACCGTCATCCGATCGAGCGAACTCGGGCATTGACAACCACACTTCTCTACTGATCCCTTCTCTCCATGCAGCCTGACAACTCCCGCCTGCCAATACCCCAATCGCGCTCCAGAGTATCGATGTAGGTTAGGGCCGGTCTACCTCGTATTCTGTGACCGTGCAATGGTTCCCATAGGATAGTAGGACTATGGACAGTTTCCTCCCGGCTTCTCCAGCTATGTCCGCTAAACCTAACACGCCTCTGCAGTAATGTCTGTGATACCAGTGTGGTAGTGTACCATATAGCTCACTATTTGTCAGATGCTGTCGCCAGTAAACGTTCAGGGCGTCTCTTAGAAGCCTGGTATATACCTCACGAGTCACCTAATCTCCTGGTCGAGGTTTGCCTAAGTGTCCAGCATTCTGCTCTGTATAGGAGAGACTTTCAGCCCTCGCGTTAATGCACATTCATTATAATATGGAAATCGATATTGGTAGAGCGGTTGACGTATTGGCTTCAAAGCGACCGAGGCGTCTCGAATACGGAACGCTATTAAATAATTAATTTCCCCTCCCTTATTTTTTCAAGTATTTTTTCGTCAGGTCAGTATTGCTTGATGGGTCACTTCCTTTAATTTTGATTCTAAATAAATAAATAAAAACTAACTATACTATTGCTCACAGTTCAACGATATTTTCAGGATAATGCTGATAACAGGCTTGTAACACGTGTGAATTAACTGTTTGACACTGATTTTCAGTTTCTGTATATTTTCTTGTCTTTTATAAAATTTGCTTTGCTGGAATATCTGAGCACATCATTCATACTTTACTCTTACATTATTGTTCATTACAGTCCGAAATAAATTGAGTCTTAGGATAACAATGCAGAACAACTTATTAATTACCGTCAATCTGTAGTTTATGATCATTTTCTCTTATACGCATACATTTATCAAGCATTCGTCATTGTACTGTGTTAATTGGATTGTAATTTACTTTATCGTTCGCATTCCTTACATCATCGAGTCAACAATCGTGTTTGCTTTTATCGGCGAACACATTCGACCTTCCCAATTAGACACGAACTACCGGGGAAAATAAAAACACTGAATAAATAATGATGCTCTTAAACACCAAGGGCATGAAACATTTACCGTTCATATTGGATCTTCTGAATCGATTAAATAAGACCTCAAACTGTGTAAAACGTCGGAGCCTCGAGGGGGCTTCGGGGGCAGCCCGCAAGCCCCCGGCCATTGTTGGTCGCATCACTAGCAATTCGCACCCCCACAAAAAAAATCCTGCGTACGGCCCTGGAACACAATATGGCGGCTTTGCACCTTGGTCTGTGCATTGTGTATAGAGATGAGCATTCTGGGTCTTGTAGTTCAGTGTGCGTGCATTCCGATATATCGATATTTTTGAAATGCCTATATCGGCGTATTGATACGAAAAGTATACCGGGTTTTAGCGGTATATTGATATATCGCCGGACCCTACTCAGCAGATCAGGCAGCATCCATGGAAAGGAAAAAGAGTCAACATTTCGGGTCCACAACCCTTCGTCAGAACGTCAGAAGGAAGGGTTGTAGACCCAAAACGTTGACTCTTTTTCCTTTCTCCATGGATGCTGCCTGACCTGCTGAGTTTCCCCAACAACTTCTGTTTTTATTTTACTTGGGGGACTATTTGTTAATCCACAACATTTACACCTCTTTAAACCACCATCACCTCCCTCTACCCCATTTTCTCCTTTGTCTTCCTCGCTCTGCCTCCCACCTCTCTGTTAATCCTTGAAAGCCTCACCCTCCCTTCCCTTATGTTGTTCCAGGTCTATCCCAAGACCTGACTGTGCTTTGGTTATCTTTCCTTTCCCCTGCCACCTCAGTTCCCAGCCCCAGCTTGGATGCCTAGTCAGTACTATTAGGAAAGCAATGCGACTAACTCACCCACAAATATACAGTCAACTCACTTTACAGTATATTCTATGAAGCGCTTTGAGACGTCTAGAAGAGGTGAAAAGCACTATATCAAATGCAAGGATTATTATTATTATTAAACTATTGTCAACGTAATTATTACTGTTTTGGTATGCATCAGAACACAGATGTATATCCAATGAATGTGTTACAATGGGGGTATATTTGTAACATTTCATCACTCAAATCTGTTATTAGATATCACAAATTTACCATCATTTTGTACTTTCAGTTTCAAAGAATACCAGTGTACCCAATTTTGTACAGCCAATGTAATCTGCCCAGCAAGACCGTGTGCCATTAATCAATGCTCTTTCTTCTCGGGTCAGTTTGCTATCTGCTAATTCTATTTGAAGTTTGATTCATTTCACTATCAGTAGCTAAAGCACACATTGTACTGTAAAAGCCCATTAATCCCCACCCTCGGGACCTGGCCAATGCCGGTTAAAGCGTGTGCTGGATATTCAGACGAAAACGCAATTAAAAAAAAAAGTAATGTATTTTTCCGGATAAATTCCGGTTAATCGAATGCGGAATATTTTTGCAGTGCCAGTTATATGGAAGTTACGGATGATCGGGTCACGGATAAATGGGCTTTTACTGTACCTCTCTTGAGTAGCTGTCTATTTTTATACTGGTCATGACTCATTGATACCAAACATGACAATCCTTCCATACACAAAACCACTATAGATAGAGTCAATTGGAATCAAATACAACTATGTTTACAAAGGATAAATTAACTATCATATTGTGTTTCATATGATTTTCATCTTTTCCCGAGTACGACTGAAGTCTGAATTATATCTGTAAAGTGTGTTACACTTGCTTATTGTGAAAAAAAGTGAATCATAGCAGCTTATTGAATTGAAAGTGTACTTCGATAAGATACATTCTGTAGGGCAATCTATCTGCAGCATCTTTCATCTGGATGAATAATGCCAGCCATCACTCAATTCCACAGAACATTTCTTCTCTCTGAGAAACTGGAAAAACACAATGAGTCAGAAGGGGGTGGTTTCCTAAAGTTTATGGTTAAGGCAGATTGTTGGGTGCCTAAGGAGGCAGTTGTACTGAAGGCTGGTGTCTCTGTAAGGTAAGCACTCTGAGACGCTGTCTGGCGTGGAAGGCGCGATATAAATCAAAGTTGTTGTTGTGTCTTCCCGAAGTGAAAGACACTATACAAATGTAATTTTGTTGTTGTTGCAGTGGCTGAATGTAAACTGTATGTCCCCAGATGGAATGCTGACAGAAATTATTTTTATAATAGAAAATTGGCCAAAATAATTTTAAAATGTGCTTCAAAATATTTTGGTCAATTTCACGGCTATTTTTCTTAAATATATATTGTGTAAGTTCAGAACACTGTTGCTTTCTGAAATCATTAATTTAATTTGTTTCTTGATCATTCCTAAAAGAAATGCATATTGCAAAGGGACACTAGGTGGAAGCAGAGACCACTGTTAGTTTGTTAGCAAATGGAAACTGTAAATGGGCCAATTCAAAAATTGGGATTACGTTTTAGAATGAAAGTATCCAGAATCCAAAGGGAATCTGAGAACAGTTTGTGTTTGTGTTTCAGTTTACTTTTAGCACATTGCACAATGGCATTATTCTTACACTCCTTTAAATCTAACGTATTCTCTTTGACCAGAATTGCACCGAATGGTTGGTCCTAAGCAAATATGCGATCGTACGTTGTTTAGTCACGCTTTTATCACTTCCAGGCTCGACTACAGGAACTCTCTCCTCGTCAGCCTTCCCAGCTCCTCCCTTCACAGGCTGCAGATCATACAGAACTCTGCAGCTCGTGTACTCTCCCGCAGCAGGCTCCGCGACCACATCACTCCCACCCTCGCCCGTCTCCACTGACTCCCCATCCCCTAGAGGATAGAATTCAAGATCCTTGTCCCCACTTCCAAGGCCATTCACGGCCTTGCCCCCGCCTATCTCTCCGACCTGCTGTCTCCCTATCAACCTGCCCGTCCCCTCCGTTCAGCAGACTCTGACCTGCTCCGCGCCCAAAAAGCCTAACCATCGGTGGCCGGGCTTTCTGCTTCTCTGCTCCCACACTATGGAACTCCATCCCACAGTCCCTCCGCCTTGCTTCCTCCCTTTCCTCCTTCAAAGCCAGTCTCAAGACCTTCCTCTTTGACTGCGCCTTCGGCTCTCCTCCTAACTCTCCTCCCTCCTCTGCACTCCCTCCCCTTCCCCCTCCCCCGACCCTCCCCCCACTGCTCGGGTCCCGAACTGTTCAGCGCCTTGGGACGTTTTCACGACGTGAAAGGCGCTATACAAGTGCAATGTTGTTGTTTGTTGTTGTTGGCATATAAACAATTCTGATATAACTGTTTCCTTAGACCAATTAAGTTAATTGTACCATTCTGACTTACAACTTGTAACACTGAACCCACAGACACTACAATTCTTACTTAGTCTTGCTTATTTTGCAAATGCGTTAAATTCTTTTTTTCAAAAACAAATGTAGTTTAAGAGGTTCATTGGAAAAGCAAAATGAATAAATAAATGATGAAACAGATCTTGAAGGCCAGGGAGTTGGAAGAAATTCCCAGGAGGAACTTTATTATCTGGGGCAATTCTCTGTGCATCTGTTAATAGATGTGCCGAGGAATGCCATGCCAGGAACTAAAATAAGTTTGCAGCCCAAAATCAAACAAATACTTGCCCAAAATAGTCTAATATTATGCAGCGCCTGCAATGGGAAGTGCGTCTGATTTAGGTTAGTGCTTTTCAATCTGTCAACAGGTCTTCAGGGGGAGGGGAGATGACAATGTTTTGCAGGTTTAAATAAAAGTAAGAATTAGGCGCTGGCCTGAAACAGTCTTTTTCACTCTCAGTGCAACAAAATTACAGTACTGTACACTCAGTTGGATGTGGACCCACCTACTCCAACCACATTGCAAAAGTCGCCTTTTGTGGGGATAAGGGTGGCTGGCTAGAGTTTGTTTTTGATCACTGGGTGTCTGACATAGCTGGAAACCCTTCACCATGCTTAAGAGAATCCAAACTAAACTGAGATTTTAGTGCATCGCTTGTGTGGAGTCCTGCAGCTCAGTTGTTAGAGCACTCGCCTTGCAAGTGAAGAGACCTGGATTCAAATCCAGGCAGGGTGAAACCTTGGGCAAGTTTCCTTACTCCACACACCTGATAATAATCCCGCAAAAAAAAAAAAATTGGTAATTGGTCATTTCAATCTACGACTGTTTGTGGCTGCCGCGTTTTTACAGATTATTCTGTGAAGCGCTTTGAGCTGTCCTGACGACATGAAAAGCGCTATAACAAATGCAAGGAGTATTATTATTACTGATGTAAATTCCAGAGATGGCTTGTTGGAAAGAAATGCACATTCTCTCCCTGGAGGGACACATCCTACTTTACCTAGTTCTGGAAACACTGGGTGCAGATTGGCAAGTGCCAAGACTTGGGCACGGCAGAGTGTGAGTTGGGGGGTACTGCTGGAGTCTAACCATCTAAAATCTCACATCTTGCCATGAATCTGGCTGGAGAATGGCCGAGGTGGGAATGTGGATTGCGCTGCTGCACAGACCTGGGGGGGCGTTCAGGGTTCCCTCCTGTTTTTTTGGGGGGGAGGGGGTGGGGGAGAGGGAAAGAGCTTCCTTTATCTTACAGTTTTGTGTGAGAAGCGACGGGATGAATGGTCTCTTAACCTTTTAATTTGAAAAAGTATGTGTGGCATAAACGCTAAATCAATCAATCAATCAATCACACTCCACCACGTGCACTTCACATCCCAGTTCTGCTCAAATCGTTTGCTCCAAAACATTATTTTAACAATACAAGTTTACCATATTTAAATGCAATCTATATCGACCGTAGGAGTTGAGACCACACATTAGAAGACCCCGGTGGGTGGGGGGGGGGGATCAGCGGGCAATATGAGAAGACATTCACACCGTGGATTAGTATTAAACACCTCGAAGTCTCCACAAAGATCGAGCGTCTTCGTCCGGAATGAAATAACTTTTAGTGACTCTCGGCATCGGGTCTCGGAGTTTGATCGCGATCCGGTGTTAAGAGCGTAAAACATGCAATCAAACCCTGTGACTCTTGGCTTACCTAACGCCTGGTCCCCGGGCTCGCAGCGCGGGGCGCCCTGCGCTACAGCGAGGAGAGACCACTGGAGGAGAAACGCCAGCCTGTTCATCTCGCCTGCTCTGTGGTGGCTCCCGCTCTGTGAGCTGGACCCGGGGCTTGTCTGATGCCAGTTGCGAAATGTAAACGCGCACATTGTATGAGAAATACGACCGAATATCGTATTACCGTATTGCCACGTGGAGGTTCAGCCCAGAAATCCCAAACAGCGAGAATCCCAGTCCCTCCCCCCCCCGCTGGCTGTGAAGTTTTGGCAACTGTTGACAGTGTGTGTTTAGGTGATTGCCTGCCAGACGGGTTATACACCCCCAGAGAACACTGATTGTTAAATCAACAAGCAACAGGGTTTAAAAGTTAGAGTTCAGATCAATATCACATGAAATCAATCCCCCCCCCCCCCCCCCACCTCCCAACACACACTCACACTGTTATTCCCTCTAATAAAAGTGATGTGTGAATGAAATCACGTCCGTTCGCCTTGTCCAGGTCGTCGTATTCAACTTTTATTGTTGCGTCGCTCTCTGGCGAAGATCACAGAAGAAATGCAAACACCAAAACACATTCAGTATTAATCTCACAACGTTTTTTTTTGCTTTCTTCGCTAAACTGCAGTCTAATTCAACCACTTTTTTTTAGGGTAATACAGTATGGGGGGGACACACCATCAAAGCTCAAATATTCTGACTCGCGTTTAAACTTATTTTGGCACAGGATCTATTTAAAACTCTAACCACGAACGAGTTGCATCCCTCCCGTCAAGAGGGGGGGGGGGGGGGTAATGCCTCTGTAGTCTATACGAAGCCTTTCACTGGGGTTCAGTGGTAACAGTGCAGGTAACGCGAAAAAAAAACTTCCCCCGAGATACAAAGACTCTTAAGCTCTATAACCATAATAATTTGCACAAAAACTGCGAGAATACAAATATGTACTGAAGACTAAACTCTGACAATAATACATTCTTTCTTTTAAAATATTGAATATAGAATAAAAAGATGTTTGCCTTTGGCTCCCCTATTTCTCCCATTCCCCCCCCTCGCCCCGCCCGCCACCGCTTAACACTGATCAAAAGTGCATGTAGTCAACCATGTGGTCTCAGTTTAGTTTCACTGGTAGGATTCCCAAATAGGGAAAGGAGCCCTCAGTTGGCTCTCTGTAGACAGTAATCGTTTTCAGTGTCCAATGAGCTGTTGTGTCCTGAAGAAGGGTATAAATCCTTCTTCAATATCCTGTTGACAATGTTGACCAGGACTTTCTTGTACTGTTGCCGCAGCAGCGAGTAGACGAAAGGGTCAGAGGCGGCTTTGCTGTAGGTTAGGCACTTGCTCAGAACTCCCCAGTAGTAGTTTACCGCCACGAAAGGAAGGAGCTCTATCAACCTGCGGGGAGATCAAAGCTGCCTCGTTAGTGAAGGCACACAGTCAAAGCAATGGACGAGTGCAAACATCCATTTTAGCCCTACCCTCACCTATTAACATTCTGTCACACACACACAGCAGGGTCCCTCCCTCGGGGATAGATAAATGAATCGTCCTCGATGCATCCCAGTAGCCTGGCTGTAGAATGACTTAGTTGCCAAAACGCATCGTGTCATGTGTGAAGTTATTATTGATCGACCAGACTGATAAAATGCTGTTGCTGTGTGACACTGCTCTCTGTCGCTCTCTCTGTGAACGCAACGATAAGGAGATCGAGCAAATGACCTAGATTTATATTTCTCATTGTAAGTATAAAAGTGTGACATCAAATTGTATCAAGCGTTAGAAACGCACCGTCTATTTTATTTCAGGGAGAGGCGATGGTATAGTTAAAATTGTCAGAGATGTTAGACAATCGAACATCTAAACAACAACTTGCATTTATACAATGCTCCCAGGGAGATTGTCAGTGGCAGAGTATGACACCGAACTGGGGAGAGGAGAAGGTGACAAGTACACGGTGGAGACGAGGAGACCGGCAAAGAGGGCATTTGAAAAGTCGATTTGAGAGGTGACGCGGCGTGGACGAACTGCGCTTTCGGCTGCGTCTGGGGTGAGCTATGGTCGGAAGCAGCTCTCATGGTGGAGGCGGAGGAAGGCGTTCCTGGTCAGGGACCAAAATTGGGAAAGCTTACCCCGTGTCTGCAGGCGACATGGCTGAGTGGGAACCTATAGATGAGGAAGAGGAGGGGAGGGGCAAAGATGGCCCAAGGTGACTGAGTAGTAATGGGAGGAGAAACTGTTTGAAGAGATAAACTGAATGTGGTTTTAGATAAGACTCAAACCAGGATAGTGCTATCCTACTGAGGTGGATTAGGGAGGAGAGGTGATGTATGAGGATAGCATGGTCCACTGCGTTGAATGCATTGGAGAGGTCCAGGATGGTAAGGAAGCAGAGAAAGTCCTGGTCACAGAGAAAGAGGATGTCATTTGTGACTATGTCAAGAGCCATCTCTGTGCTGTGGACAGAGCTGAAACCAGACTGGAGGGGCTCGATAAGTGAGTGGAGGGAGAGTTGTGGTTAGTGACAGAGCTTGGAAGATTGGAGGGTTCATGGCTGCTTGTGCGCAATTGGCTGTCGTGTTTCTCCCACATAATACAAAGTCAATCCATTACAACATATTCTGTGAAGCACTTTGAGACATCTCAGTGGCATAAGGCACTATATCAAATGCAAGGATTACTGTATTATGATTATGATTATTATTATTATTATCTTGTGACTAGGTTTACTGCAATTTCTCATATCATTTAAAAGAAGTATCAGTTGTATTGGTTGTTGCAGAAGGTACCAAGGCCCTAGATCATTTCTCCTCTATGTCTTCGACAAAATGCACTTGATATCATGCACGATAGGCAGGTGTGATACAATTCTACCATTAATGACTTGAATGAGCTTCACTTTACCTACATAAACAGTTTGTGAGAAGTGTCCCTGTGGGTCTCAGTCTTAACGTTTCATAATTTTTTTTCCCCCAGAAATCAGGGCATGCTTTCTAACTTTGCAGATACATTTTATAGCAACCCTCTTGCATTCTATTCTCAGCCACTTTGTCCTCTTTTTTTTTAATGGGGCATAACTAACATATGCTCGCAGAAGGAGAAATGGTAATCCAGTAAAATTGTCTCACTAAGGATTTTATCCTGAGTCCTGTTCTCAGCAATAACAATGAGGAGACACCAAAGAGCTATATGGACATTTTTGTGCCTGTTAAGCAAATCTATAAATGTTCACATGATTTATATTTCCTGGCAAAGACTGACTATCATTTCAGCAGGCAGTTATTCCGAAGCAGTGGATTAATTGCATACCTAAAGGACTTTGTGCCAAGGTCCCAGAAGTATCTTCCCCCACTAATACCACAAATGTAAATCGCCTAAAAAACTTCAAACAATTTTCAAAAGCACAGAAACTGCTATCGATCTGGTTAGATTTGTTCAGTTCTTTAAAATCAGCACCAAAGCTTTAATTGGACTAAAATGTTTAGCACATGTATACATCTTGTGTGTTCAATAATGTCAGGTGTTGCATTTACATTAAACAGCCACAGTTTAAAAATATAACATTGCAGTGTTACTGCTTGGGGAAAGCCCGACTCTTAATTACATGTCCCAGGCATCTAAGGTCTCCAGTTCACAACTAAACTATCTGTTTGTCAAAGCAAGCAAAGTCTGGCTTATCTCAATTCTTACATAGCCTTTGAAAAAACTATAAACTATATTTTGCCCACAAAGTATACAATCAATTCACTTTACAGTATATACTGTGAAGTGTTTTTAGATATCTCAACAATATGATAAAGCTCAATATCAAATGCAAGGATTATTATTAAGAAATCTTTTTTGTGATTGTCTGATGGAATTGCTGTAAGCAGGATTTTTTAAATATTGGGTCAGTCAGATCTACTCACTCCAGAAAAGCATGGACTCAGTTTAGGCATGCTCACCTTCGTGAGGCGATTGCTGTCCTCAGATTCTTTTTGTGCTCATTTCTAAAATCCAGAAACAAGCATCGGAAGAACAGAATACTGCAATCGTGCCAGCAGGCAGATCAGCATTTTGTAGAGATGGCAATTAAAAACACAAATGAGGGCTGCCCTGATTTTGTAACACAGGAAATGGCAGCTATTGGGTTAAGACTTGTCAGATATATTAATGTTTTCCCATTTTGAATCTCTTTTTAAAGTAAAATTCCAGGAAGTATGTTAAACATAGATATGCTATTCAAAGGGTTGAGCAAACACAGATCATCTCCTTTCTTGAGTGATTTTACAGGAGGTACACATCACATGCACAGTGCCACTGCTCATAAATCCAGTTGACCTCAAATTATCGCACTGAAATGATTTTCTGATAAGGTTTCAGTGCAAGTAATTGGTAAGCAAATTACTTTGTACTTAGCTCATTACCACAGGCCATTCAGCCCATCTGATACATTCTACATGAGCCTCCACCCTTCCAACTCCCCTTTCCTAGACTTCATTACATCCTATTGTAAGGTGGGAGCACATCACAGGATGGTCACTTAAGATCCAGTAACTTTACAAAGTGGAACAAACGGTAGAAATACTCTTATCCTCGTTACTCCTTTATTTATTTTATAGAAGACGTGAAAAGCGCTATATCAAAATCAAATGCAAGAATTATTATTATTCTGTCACTTTTCCTATATCAGCATTGTGTTGAAATTTAGAGTTGATTAATGATATCTTGATCTAATTCATTCTCTTCAAGAAGTTCTTTCCCTCCCTCAGCCTATCGCAGTCCTACAAACAGAACCTGGTATCACTTTATCACTTCTTGATTTATCTGGTTTTCTTTTATTTTCCTTTTGTTTCCTTCTCTAATTTTCTCCCTTTCCCCCAACTTTTCACTCCTACTGGAGCATAGGTCCAAATGGGAATTCTGCACACATAAGCTTTGAGTGAAGGGTGTCAGGCATTAAATAGCGATTCAGGTTATCATACCAATATCCAATACTGCTATGATATAATGCAGTTTCCAGCAATGGTCAAAGGATAGTGATCAGGAATCCTTGTTTGTGTTTCACTCTAGCCAAGAGACACTGAAACCAACTGTAATGTGTTTGCTTGCTGCATATCCTACTTTTCTGGATATTAACTCTTAACCTTGGAATTTTCAATTATAAAATGTGAAAAACTGCAGACATAATTTACATATAATGCATGTGGAAATGTATGTGGAGCTACTTGCATGATAATTAAAATAAATGGTAAAACCTACTTAATTTTAAACATACAAATAAAGTACTGTATAATATGAAGTAAACCTTTAAGATTGAGGTGCACTTAGGGATTGTGCAGAATTGCAGGTGTGACATGGAGTCCACTTTCTGAAGTTGTTCTGTAGATTAATCCTCTGATCACAATTTAGGGGAAGTCTGCACATCCACCAAGCCACTTTCACAGGTTTATTATTGTAATCTAAAGTGCTTGTGATTTTAAAAAATATTGTAGAAGAGAGGGCGACTTCAGCACATATATGAGGCAGTGAGTGTCAATTCTGCCATGGTACATTCATTACTGATTACCCCCTAATGTAAAGTTAACATGAGATCATTAGCAGATTATTAGAACAGTGATTGATGTCTGAGGCCCAACTTTCATCTATTCTTAGCCAGCGAAGCATAGCTAGCAAGACCTAACATTTAAGATTGCAGAATTGTGGGAGATTCTTAAATTCAGGCCTAATTTAGAAACCAGGTCTGTTGAAGGGTTTTGGAAAACCAGCTTTTTTTTTCGCAGTTCTGCCACTGGGTTCCAGTTATGGATCTTTGAATGAAAGACAACATACTTTTCTGTTGTGATTTTGTAGCTGTCCTGACTGTATGACATGACTTTTTTAATGATCCAAAAGACATCTGGCAGACCAGCTGTGAAGTCAATAGTGGAAAGAAGCCAATAATTATATTTCTAGCTAGAGTTGAGGTTTGGAGCAATGAATAATTAGTACAGTTGCCTGTGCAAAGACCACGCATTCAATCAATGCCGTCGTGATTAAGAGTAACTATGAGTAAATAGGATATAGTTTATACAAAAACCAACAGACTATATACAATATATTTGACAAAAATATATTTCACTACAGATTGGGTTTTATTAGTATTACGTTAGGAATTCTGGGCTACGATCATGTAATTTGGAACTTACACTGGATCTATGAATCCCAATAGAAAATGTTATTAGACACAATTTTGATACAGTAAGTAGTTTATAGGATGGTTATCTTTGTGATTAGTGATACTTTGCAGATAATGTATGCAGCATTTAAAACTAATGCAAACCGATACAGTATAGGAGTCATTGCTTTTAAATTCAACCTGCAGCCAGCTGACAGAAAACCTGTATCTGAAACAATAGTAATACATCTTTTTTGTACAACTACACTTAACAAGTTATACAACCAGATTTTGCATCAATTTAATAGTAAAACCAAGGCAGCAATCAATTCTGCTGTATAAATTTAGTGCACTGGCATTGTAGCGATTCAATTTACCGAAAGCGATTTGAGAACAGTTCCAAGACACCACTTTGGATGAAAGCAGTGTAGTAAACTTTTATAGTATATATTCATACTAGAATTTAGATTAATGTACTGAGACAACAGAACAAAAACAGACAGGTTTGGGATTGCAAAGGTCTATTTCAAGACAGATTCCAAAAAGATATTTCCCGGAAGGCAATTAATGACAGGAACAAGATTACTGGGAAGGGTGGTTGAGGCCAGGACATTGTGCTCATTTAAAATCACCTTGCTGCTGTAATGCAAAATAATAATTATTTTTGGTTGGTTCAGCAGGTATTCATGAAGGATTATATCAAATGGTTTTAATAGCCTTCATTCAAAGAGATCTTGTTAAATCAATTTAATGTGAAAATCATTGGAATAATCTGTATGGTATAACTGGGTCATTACACCTCAACATTATATTTTGAAAGCTTCAAGGCTATCCACTGGATTACCTTTACATATTTAATATTGGCATAGAGACATTATTAAAATGCTAACAGTTTTCTGTGCTGATAAGTAGTAATTTATACAAGGTTATTGGTATGGATGGGAATGCAAGGTTTTCCTTTGTCACAGTATAGAGCGGAGACAATGGGACACTGATTCTGCTGACTTTTATCAGTGGGAATATAGTTTACACAGAACAAAAATTATTCTACATTTATTGCAAACCACCAATATTTATAACGACAGTGGGGCAATTTATTGAAACACTAACTTGCATCTATACAGTGGCTTTTATATAAAAGGTGTGTCTCAAAGTGCTTCATAAAATATTTAATTAGAAATTAGGTCGATCTCCTTCTGTAGACAACCATGGCACCTAATTTGTGTCAACTACAGTATGTCCTAAATCAACAATGAAGTGAAAAGCCAATTTATTTTAAAATGGGATGGGATTGAATTTGAAGCAATTGAAACCTAGGATAACACAGAGAAACTAAATCCACGTTTCCTTGAGATTTCCTGGGAGGTAAAGCATAGAGACAGGAGCATAGAGACCTGAATCACAAAGAAAAAAGGACCTAAATTAATAATGATGAAGATTTATAAATAAACAACAACCTTATATTTAATATGCAATGTAGACAAATATGGCATAAAAATCTGTGCCAGCAATCCCTCAAAATAATGATTATTTTTGCTATTTTATCTTCTCAAGACTTAGATTATGGCAATTCTTGTATGTTTATGTATTAGGGTTTTATGGCTCATCCAATCAAACAGAATAGTTAGGCTATTACTAACAAGAATAATAATTATCCTTGCATTTGATATAGTGCCTTATCACAGCTTCTAGACATCACAAAGCACTTCACAGAATATACTGTAAAGTCAATTTTATTTTTTCTTGAGGGCTATTCCACATGTTACTATCAGACTTGTGGAAAAAGGAAGCTTGCCTAAGGTTTTGCCCATCATTAAGGATGCAAACTGAGTCTGTGCTTTCAGTGAAGATAAAAAAGATGGAATGGCTTAAATTTTTTAAAAAAAAAATTCTGAAAATGTACCTCTTTGCTCCCCCAGCCTGCCATGCCACCATGCCCCCCCCCCCCCCCCCCCCCCGCCCCAACACCCAATAAGTAGTGAACCAAATGCTGAGTGAATATAGGAAATACAACATTTAAGATAACAATCATTGTTGCTTTTCATGCAGGCAAAGTCTAGGAATACTTCTCTGGCTATGCTGTAAACTGTACTGACTGTATTTTGTTGTCTCACATACTGGCATACAGCAATGACCCACAAATAACTATAAAGTGAATAACTCGTATTATTTGGGGCCTTATTGGCCAGAACATTTACTTTTTTTTCTAATAAAGTCATGGGATCTTTAATGTCTACTTGAACACACATATGGGACCTGAGTTTAATGTTTCTTCTGAAGGATAACACCTCTGATATTGCAGCACACCTGCAGGACTGCGTTGTATTGTCAATCCTAACATATAGCCAAGTTCAACTTCCTTTGAACTCACATCTTTCTGATTCTGAGGTGCTGTCATCCTGCAGAGGTGTGAGAGTGCTATCAACTGAGCTAGGCTGATACTGTCCAGTTAATATGGATTACAATAAATGGACTTCTTAAAGGCATGCTCACAGTGGAATCCCAGATTGCAGTAGCAGTAACTACTGTGACCAGAAACTATAATTGCATATGTGTGTGAGCACATCCCCTTGAGTACTAGCTAGACAATTAATATTGAAGAAGCATGGACGTTTTCTTGGAAGCATTATTTTTTGTGTGATGCACCATTGAATTGTTTTCTTTAATGACAAGCGGTTATAATTATGATATTTCTCACAAAAGTTAAGTAGATCCAATAGATAAAAAATTCTGTCAAAGTTGAAAGCCAAATATTTTACCTGGTTATAACGTAAGGAGCAAAGCAGATTATAAATGACCCTATAAAAATGCTGATTTTCTTTGTTGCACGTTGTCGTCTAGTTTTTTGCTCTGCAAGGCAACGCTGTTTTACACTGAAAAACATATGGAAACATAAAGAAATATTAATTTGCTGTTGCAGATATGGATATGCTAATGTACAAAATCTTATATTGACTCAATCATACTTTTCACATAGACTGAGATTAATATGAAGTATCATGAATGGCTGTGAATAACTGATTCATTTGAATTTGGGGGATGCATTGATTCACAGAAAGAATGTAAAATGGACAGCAGGTGACACTTCCCAGAGACAGGGGAACCCTTGACCTCAATCTACTGGAATGACAAGGCAAATGGGATAGAAATGAATGAATCAACCCAAACGATCGATGTTGATATGGAAATGAATATATAACATGGTCTTATAGGTCAGTTACTTGAAGGTCAATAATTAAAAGTTTGCACATAAATAGTCATGTGTAAGTAGTAGTCACAGTATTCTGTAAAGTATTTTGGTTTTCTGGTGTTGCTGTAAGTTAAACATCCCATCAATTGGAAAGCATGTGTACTGTAATTATAAAATCCATTGAATAATGCATGAAAGGGGCAAAAACAATAAAGTAGCAAAGAGGAAACTGAAACACATAACTGCACAATGAAGTTAAATTAATATAGCACGTCCATATCTGTACACTGGTCTCCATAGAAAAGATGGCTGCAAACAAAACAGCACAGAGTGTATTTAATAATTAATAGCTTTAAGAGTTTAAAAGCAGCAGAACGCTCTACAAAGCGAAATGATTTTATTGTAGAGAATGCACTTTCCAGACCACTTACTGCCCCTTTTAACCAGCCTTTACATGAGTTTTTTTTTAAATAATAATAATAATAATAATAATGGGTATCAACTGGTATAGGATAATTGATACTGCCAATCGGTAGAGCAGAGCCAGAGTACTAAGATTTATTAACATTGAACCTTTATGCTACATCTGGATGTGAATTGTAGTTACCCTGATGCATTGCTAGTAGATGTGAAATGTAACTGTACCGCTATTCATAGACTCTACGATAAGCATGTATATTTCCCGTTTAAGTCAGTCCAACGCCGAAAGCCAGGATTACATGAAAGGCGTATTTAAAATGACCAAAACCAACTCCTTGAGGTAAATGCAGTTTTCTTTTCGTACAGTTACGGTTTCCGTACTACAGCGAGTACTGTGTAAGGCGAGCAACCAACTTAAAAGGCGAAATGCGTTCGTTACCTGGGATGGATATCCACTAATAAAACGAGAGTCTGCATGGTGATAATGTCAATTCTTCTGCAATGGAAGCGTGCAACTTTCAAGACCTTCAGGTACGTAAAACACAATATTACAAGAGAGAGCATGAAGCTGGTGGCATGAAAGACGATGGTGAACACTGTAAACCGCCTCCTCTCCATCTCTTCCTTCAGATGCAAAGTGCAGGATGAGTAAAGATGACTGTAACCGACCCAGGTGAAGAAGACTGAGGCGATGGGGAAAGTCAGAGAATGGACCCAAGTGTAGCCCATCATAAGCGCAGCGTCCTTAAATCTCATCTTGCTGGCATAGCTCAAGGGGAACACCACAGCGATCCACTTGTCTATGCTCAGCGCCGCCATGCTCAGCATGGTGTTGGTGTTCAGAAACGTTTCCACAAAGCCCACTGTTTGGCAAATGCAGTCGCCAAACGGCTGCTGCCTTTTGACAATCCCCAGCAAAGTCGATGGCATGTTCAGGACTGTAATGAGCAGATTGCAGAACGACAGGTTAACTATGAAGATGCCCGGGACTTGCTTGCGGATGTCGGAGCTGTAGATGAAGCATATCAGCACCAACAAGTTCGACAACAGCGAGACGATCAGCACCACAGAGATGAACAGCACCAAGAGAACTTCTGCCAAGTCCATCTCAAAGAGTAGCCTTATACCAGCGAGTCACAGCCCATGTCTGTGTGTGTGTGTGTGTCCTGAGAAAGGCTAGAATCGAACTTCAATTCCTCTCCGGATACTTTTCAATGATTTCTCAATTTCTGCAATCGACAAGATGAGTCGTGGGGTATTTTTTTTGTTTTGTTTTGGGTTTCTTCCCGTGACTCACGTCCCTGCAAACTCCTGAGCTGTCCAGGGTCTCCCGGGCGGGCAATGACCGAGAAAGGTGTGTAGGTAAGAGATAGGAGTGCTTCCAAAAACAAAAACCTCACAGATAACGACGCCCGAATATCAGCCCGTGTCTCAAGCTTAGCTCTTCCATCGGTCCAGTCACAATGCTTCACACATCATCACTTGAACAATGTGATAACATATAGATCTAGATTCACTGGCGCCGCCAACACGAACACACACACACACACACCATCAGACTCTCTTCTGAAGAGTCTCTCAGCATCAGCTCTTTGCTCAGACTGAAAGGACCAGGCAGCGAAGATCTCTCCCAGAAATACACACTGTTTGTCACCATTTGATCACAAGCTCCATGCAACAACACAGATCGGGATCATGCGCACACCAAGCACCATACTGAATCGCATTACAACGAGATGGGAGCGAGAGGGAGGGAGGGAGGGAGAGAGAGAGAGACGGTAGACAGAAAGGTCGTCGTTACCTTTATAAAGTACAATACGTTCTTCGAGTTGTTTGCAAATGCATCACTGTTGACGTGAAGCCAGGTGACCGACGCTCTTCCATTTCTGTTGGTTTCAGTTATTATTATTTCCATGACACCCATGGCGTGTGGCACGGCTGGCAATTGATGTGTGTGTCTGTGTGTGTGTGTCTGTGTGTGTGTTGTGCCCTTTACTGCGTTTCATGCCCAGGTTGTCCTTGCTTCTTTTAAAAATGCCATTAGAAAAGTGCCCGCGTATAGAGAGGGGGGCTGTGAGTCGAACTGATCCTGCTATACAACCCACCTTAATGCAGGGGAAGAGCATCACCCCCCTCTCAATGCGATCAGGAAGCAAGGCAAGCCCGGCCACAGCAGCGACACACCAATCCATTTCCAGCTGATCGGAAAGACAGGAGAATAATGACAACGGGCAGCGTGTTTACACTGGCTGCTGCGTGTAGGACCCAATGAAACCAAACGACATGTTTGTGCTCATACAAATAATGCGTGGCCACCACGCAGATTGCTTCAAAACAGCACGAGTGTGTTTCGGCGCTAGTTTCCGCCAGTGCAAGCGGCACATGGATGTTTATTGAGACCCCAATGCTTTGCGTGACTATATTCTCGAGGCACACACAGGTTATCCTATACACAGCTGTCCATAAGGACCATGGCGTTACATTCAGAGACAATCGTTCGGTGCCTGAGGTGATCATCAATGTTGGAGTCGAGTCTATTATCCAGTCCTTGGAGAGCAACAACTAAATGATATTTATAGAGGGCCTTTCATGTCGGGAAGACGTCCCAAGGCGCTGAACGGTCAGGGTTCAGGACCTGAGCATGTGAGTTGGGATGAGGGAGGGCGGGCGAGGTAGGAGGGTGGCTGAATGCATGGTTGTAATGGAGGGTCTTGAGACCAGCCTTGAAAGAGGCAAGAGAGGGAGCAAGGTGAAGAGATTGTGCGATGGAGTTGCAAAGAGTGAAGGCAGGGAAGGTGAAAGCCCTGCAACTGACGATTGGGTGGGTTGGGCAAGAGACAAAGAACAGGCCAGAGCCTGCTGACCGGAGGGATGGGTGGGGGGGTGGGGGTCAGAGAGGTAGGAGAGGGCAAAGTAAGGACAAGGATCTTGAATTTGATCCTCTGAGGGACAGGAGGACATTGGAGCTGGCTGAGAGTGGGGGTGATGGGTTCGCAGTCTGGTGCAGGAGAGGACACAAGCTGCAGAGGAAAAAGGATGGAAGCATTCTATCATTATTTCTTCTTCAACTTTATGATGTTTTCTACGATATAGCTATTGATTTAGCAAACACATTATTATCTGTTAACTTACTAAATTTAGTAACAGTAAATATGATTATTTGTTACAACAAGGTTGAATAATTTTCTAATACCATGAGAGATTTGAAGGCACAAGGTATAAGCCTTTATGTCAGTCTGGCACTTTCGCCTCTGAGTTAGTAGGTATGGATTCAACTCCCACCATGGGACTTGGAATTACACATTCTAAGTTCACAGTCCAATGCAGTCCAATGGGGTGCAGGGTGGGTGGGAATAAAACATTGAACCAAAGTCTTGTCTGCCTGTTTAGGTGATGTTAGAGGCAGTATTCGAAAAGTTCAGGGAGCTTCTACCAGTGTCCTAGCCAACAATCTCCTAAATAAATACTGTCACTAACTCCATAGCTGTTCTTGGGACATTGCAATGTGCCACGTTTCACCCACAAAATGCACATTGTGGAGTCCCGTAGTTCAGTGGTTAGAGCACTCGCCACACAAGCAACATACCTGGGTTCTATTCCCAAAAGGGCAAAATGTTTGGCTAATTTCCTTACTTCACACCACTCTGTTTACCTTGTGGTAAGTAGGAACCTGGTTGTTAATCAAATATTGAATCGCTCAAAAAAACAACAATAATGATTTGGTCACTAAATCCACGGACTGGTTGCAGGATGCTGGTCTGCACAATTGGCTGCCATGTTTTCCCCATAAACATAGTCAATTCACTTTACAGTATATTCTGTGACACATCTGAAGATGTGAAAAGTGCTATATCAAATGCAAGGATTATTATTATTATTATTATTTAGTACTGGGCTGTAGGGTCCGTCGATATGGAAATTTTCCGATTTAGATATATCGATCGGCTCATATCGAGATATACCGAAATATCTGTATTTTCGGGGTTTTCGTACTGCGCATGTGCGCAACGTGCGCATTTGGAGTGCATTCTGGGGTCCCGCTCACCCCCCACCAGCCGTCTCTTTCCCCCACCACCACCCCCCGAGCCGTCTCTCTCCCCCCCACCCCCCCACAGCCGCCTCTCTCCCCCCCCCCCCCACCCCCTCCCCAGCCTTCTCTCCCACCCCCACCCCTTGCATACCTGTATATTGTATTCTAGGAATATGAATACAATATGGCGGCTTTGCACCTTGGTCTGTGCATTGTGTATAGAGATGAGCATTCTGGGTCTTGTAGTTCAGTGTGCGCGCATTCCGATTTTTTACCCCGAATTTATCGATTTTCGATGTATCGATATTTTTGAAATGCCTATAGCGGCGTATCGATATGAAAATTATAGCGGGTTTTAGCGATATATCGATATATCGCTGGACCCTACTGGGCTGATGAAAAAAAATTGGATTATCAGCCTAGACTACAGGTTCAAAGATCTGAAATGGGATTTGAAACCACAATCTTATGACATATTGGAAAGAGTCCTATCAACTGAGGTTCAAACAGATTCTTCTGCTAATCCAGCGACAAATTAGTTAACTAATTTTCCTCCCTCTATGGATGCTGCCTGATCTGCTACATGTTGATTTTTGTTCATTTGTTTCATGCCATGCATAATATATTTCATAGTGGGTTAATGAGTCATCATAAATTGCATTGTGGCAATCTAACTGTCACATAGGAGTGTATCGCTATATTTTTCATACAAAAATAATAATCCAGGAATTTAACATAGTGCTTCATCACATCTTCAAGACATCTCAAAGTGGTTCAAAGAATATACTGCAAAGTGAATTGTATATTGTATATTTTATATTATTATCTCTGAAAAAATTTACCAACCACCGGATTCCTATGTACTGCAAGGTAAACAGAGGCATGTGGAGTAAGGAAATATGTCCAACATTTTGCCTGCCGGGAATAAAATCCAGGTCACTCGCTTGCGAGGCGAGTACTCTAACTGCTGAGCTGTAGGACTCCACTCTAAAATGCATATTATCAGCACATTTCTGAGTGTATTCCCTTTAACTGCTCTGTAAGACATGCAGAGAAGAGACTTCCCTTTCCCTCCTATAAGAATTCATCAGCTACCAGACGAAGAGTATTTTCTGACATTGTTGTTGGAACACAGATTTGAATTAATATCTTGGATAGAGATGACCTTTGCTGAGTCAGTTTAAAATCAAAGTTATTTCTTATTTTTGACTGTTTTTATCAATCTAATTTGTGGAGTTAAATCAAATGGTTCATGAAATATAAAATCTATAGAATCTATTTAACAACAGCTCTATCAGGCACGAGAAGAAAAGATATGTCTGAAATGAAAAAGGAGGGCGGTAAGAAATGATTGACTGCAAAATTTAGCAATCTGTAAAACATTAGCAAATTAAGATAAGTAACATTTTGTTCCCGTGAAACGTCTTAAATGTAATGAATACATTGTCACAAAATATTTTCATTTCCAGACAGATAATATAATTAATTTCAAATAACCCCAGTTGACTAGTTAAATTAAATTGTAGATATCATCAGATTGTGCTCCGGTGGTTAATCCAAAAACAATAGTTCTTCATAAAGAAGATCATTAATACAGGTACATTAAAATACATCATTGTGAGTTCCAGTGAGGGACTTTGGAACCAAGGTACAACTTTGTTGTCACACAAACACCCGTGAAGGGAATGACTAATTTTATTTGAGTGATTGTAGTCCAGCATACCGGGAGAAATCTTCTCTTTTCAAATACTGCCATTATAGTGTATAATGCCATAATAATGATATTCGATGTCCATCTGAATGAGATGGCAGCTCAGTGGAACATCTCACCTTAGGTACACTCCTCCCACCTGAGTTGAAATGGGACGCCAGCCTAGACAATGAGACTTCCAATTTCTGACATGCAGCTTGAACCCACAACCTTCTGATTCAACAACAACTTGAGTGTATATAACGCCCTTCACGTGTCCACCTGGCAGTGGCGGATCTGACGCCAAGCCACAGGGAGAGGAGGGGGGAGGTGACCGTCAGTACGCTCAAAAAGGCAGCTCTTTAGGCAGGATTTAAAGCGAGGAGGATGGGGGCAAGGCAGAGGGATTGCAGGAGAGAGTTCCAGAGTTTTGGGGTGTAATAGCTAAAGGCATGGCAACCAATGGTGGAGGGGATGAGGGAGAAACAGGAGGCTGGAACCAGCCAAGCAGATGCAGCAGCAACAACAACAAAATTACACTAAAGAGCTGAACAGTTACTGCTTCAGACCCAAACTGAGGACAGTGTGGGAGGCAGGAAGGGGTGATAAGGAGTTGCTGATGGGTCCATTGAAGAGGAGAGTCTTGGGGCGAGACTTGAAGGAGGCCAGGGAGGGGGCAAGGCAGATGGACTGTGAGTTCCAGAGGTTGGGGGCAGAGTGACTGAAGGCTCGCCTGCCAATGGTGGGGCGCGTGAGTCGGGGGGACGTGGAGCAGGCCAGATCCTGCTGAGCGGAGGGGTTGGGCAGGTTGGTAAGGGGATAGGAGGTCACAGATGTAGGGTAGGGTGAGGTTGTGGAGGGCTTTAAATTTGAGGACCAGGATCTTGAATTGGATGCTCTGGATGATGGGGAATCAATGGAGTCGGGCAAGGATGGGGGAGATGGTGTCATGGAGTTTGGAACGGTAAAGGACATGGGCCGCAGACTTCTGGATTATCTGCAGCCTGTGGATGGAGGAATTGGGAAGGCAATGGTGGAATGGGGTTAAGCAAGTCGGATAGGTAGGGAGGTGCAAGGGCATGAAAGGATTTGAAAATGAGAGCCTGAGAATGATCAATTGTTGAACTTGTGGGTATTGGGATAGTCACTGAGTCTTCCCTGCCTCAGCTTTTGAGGTGCACATCATGGATCAAGTTATTGGTTGAAGTTGCTGATAAAAAGATATATTGTGTTCCTGTGACTTTGCTTGAGAGATAAAGTCCTCTGTTATCACTATCGTATCCGTTGAGGTTCTGTATCCTTGAAGATGAAACATAAGTTCTCCATGAAGGTTGAAACTGCACCACTCCTATTGAGGAATGTGCATTAATGTCGCTGAATATTATTGCAGGCTTCAAAGCAACCATAGCACTTTTAGAGGTCATTCTATTTAAGATATCAAGATTCGCAAGGATTTTTCATAGGTATAGCTAATTAAGCTACGTTTAAATGCATTGCATGCTGTGGTAAGGCTTGATAGGAAGATTCTTTAAAATATCACTAATCAGAAGAGTTTTAAGCATTATTACAGATGTCATCCCAATCCTAATTGTTGCTATGCTTAAAGTTGCCAAGTATCCTCCTCTTCGACCAACCAATCTTCTTCCCCCCTGCCCTCTGTCTTCCTCAATCCCTACCCCCGGCTCGGGTCCAAAATACTGTATGTCCAATGCCTTGTGACATCCTCCCAACTTAAAAGGTGCTATACAAATGTAATTTTATTGTTGTTGTATTGTTTTGTACAAACCACTCAATTGTGTAATACAGTAAAAGCCCATTTATCTGGCACCCTTGGGACCTGGCCAATGCCGGTTAAACAGCATGCCAGATATTCGAGTGGCCAGCTGCCAAAAACTCAATACAAAAGAAATTAACTTGTTTTTAAACATACCATATTAATAATAGACTAAATAATAACAAAATATTGTATGGATATTTACCAATAAAGCAATAAATATTGATTACAGTCTATAAACACAACATACAATCACAAAGCTTCTACAATGGCGGACAGGGGGAGTTTTTTCCTCTTAAAGCTACTGTCAATGGCTCCAAACCCAACCCTCCTCCACTCCTCTCATTTTCCATCTAAATTACTCAACTCACCCCTCTCTTTCTCCCCTCCTCTCCTCCACCTCTCTCTCCCCCTGCCACTCCTCTCTCTTTCTCCGCCCCCTCCCCCACCAATCCCCCACTCTTTCCCTTTTTTTCCCCGTCACCCAGAGAGAGAGGGAGAGAGAGAGGGAAAGAAAGAAAGAGAGGGAGGGAGGGAGGGAGGGAGGGAGGGAGGGAGGGAGGGAGGGAGGGAGGGAGGGAGGGAGGGAGGGAGGGAGGGAGGGAGGGAGGGAGGGAGGGAGGGAGGGAGGGAGGGAGGGAGGGGAAAAATCAACAGTGCCACTACTGGCAGCATTAAGAACTAATCGTACTGTACTCTCATAAGACAATCAACTAATTAAATGCGCCACCGTGATTGTGCCGGATAGGATCCGATTATTCGCATGGGGATTTTTTTTTTGAGGTGCCGGTTATACCGGAAGTTACGGTTGATCAGATCATGGATAAACCAGCTTTTCCTGTATTGACAAAATAATGTTTTTCGTTCCTTACCATCAACAAATCATCTATCGAGTTTTATCAATTCTGAGTCGTAATATTTCCATAAATGGACAACTGAATTCCTCACTTTTCTCAACTTTGCCTTTTATTCCTGTGAGGGCAAGATTCCTTTTGCTTGCTTGCTTGCTCTCTTGTCCTCAACTGTCTGGCTGCAATAGATAAGCAATTCAGTCCAGCAGAAATGTTACATAGAATAAATCAGTAAAGGATGGATAGACAGAAGTGGTTTACACACTATCAGGAAATATAAAAGCAAACAAATTCATAATTTATATTGTCTGATTTGCTTCTCTTGATGCCTCATCTGACAAAGCATTGATTGATGAGATATAAATTGCACATAAATAATAAATGAAAACAGAACATTTTATTTGCTTCAGTCTTAACAGTGGAAGAGGAACATACATGCATGTTGCCTATTTTATACAAGCAGCCAAACTTGTTGGCTGCCAAATGAAAATACGTTTAACTATTTTCCCGTGATTAATATCAGCCAGTGTTTGATTTCCCAGACTGGAATCAATGGGTGATACAAGAGTGATAGTGGTTGCACTGAGATCTAAACTAGTTGAAACTATTTAATTTCCCTTAATCAATTCAGTTCCAAAGTGTAATGAATAGGTTACTACACTGTGTTGGGAACGAGCTTGTATCACAGGTTTCAGGCTGAGAATAAAAGGGACTTTTTGCCATCTGCCACAAACCTGAAAACAGTGTATTGTCGAGTAATACTTTGATTCTTTCAACTCAATAATTCTGTGCTTCTTGGTGCTTTCATTATTTATGAAACTTTTAAACATTTCTGCTCACACACCACTTGTGACCTATCTCTCTTTCTCCCCCACTCCTCAGTTGACTGTTCCTTTATATGTGTTTCTAGACTCTTCTCAGTCTATTTGACCATAGAGTGATGCTCGCACTCGAAATTCAGCACACATTGCTTCTCCTATAATATCCTTGTGAAAAAACAAGAGAATAGGTCAATTATATTTCTCAATGTTGCAGTTTTTATATGATTTTTACATTCAATTAACCAATGCAACCTTGTGGTAGATTCTCAATTTAATCAGCTCCACAGAGTGATATAGAGAATTGCTGTGAATCATTTCATGCAAACATTCTCTCATAACTTTGGCTTTGCACTACTGGTGACAGCCTGGCTCAGGTTAGTAGCACTCTAATCTCTGAGTCAGAAGGTTGTGGGTTCAAGTCATATTTCAGGACTTTTGAAGTCACATAAGGTGGTATCACATGTTGGTGCATTGCTGGGAGAGTGATCTTCGATCGCACAGCTCTCACCTCCTCCTCCTACCCGGCCTGCCACTAAAACTATCCGAAACTTTGTGCAACCTAGGCATCAGGTTCGACCCCTAACTGTCCTTCCTCCCCATATCCGGTACCTCACCAGCACTGCTTTTTTCCACCTCCGACGGATCGCCCGTCTCCGGCAATATCTCACCTCAAAAGCCGCTGAAACCCTGGTCCATGTCTTTGTCAACTCTCGGCTGGACTATTCCAATATCTTCCTCACCAATTTCTCCTCCACCACAATCCAGAAAACCCAACTTATTCAAAGCGCTGCTGCCCACATTCTCACCCGTATCAAACTTCGCTCCCCCATTAACCCAGTCCTTGCCTGACTTCACTGGCTCCCTGTCTCAGAGAGGATCGATTTCAAGATCCTCACCCTTGTTTTCAAATCCCTCAACTCCTCTGCATCCACCCTACCTCTCCAAACTCCTCTCTCCTCAAACCAGTACCCATTGCCTTCACTTCACCGGGTCTGGCCTCCTCCTTGTTCCCCGAATCCTCCGCTCACTATCTGCGGCTGTGCCTTCAGCCACTACGCCCTGAAGCTCTGGAACTCCCTTCCTCCCTCCCTTCACTTCTTCCCCCTCTCTTCCCAGTTTCAGTTCTCAACTAAAGACCTTTCTCTTTCACCGTGCCTTTAGTCACCTTTCTCCTGCTGCCCCTGGCTCGGGCCCGGGATCCATTATTGTGAAGAGCTCAGAGACGGCGTCGGGCATGGAGGGCGCTATATAAATCAAATTTGTTGTTGTTTTGCATTGTTGGAGGTGCTATTCTTTGATTGAGATAATAAACCAATGTCCTATCTAGTGTTATGGCACTATTCGAAAAGAGAAAGAAGTTTTCTCTCAGTGCTCTTGCCAAGATTTCCATAGAATAAATAACTCAGGGAGATTTCTAGGAATGTAGACTTTCACATGAAAGCTGTGCTGTTAAGCATAGGTTGGCAAGAACCAGGGGACCACGGAATGTGGGGTCACTGCGAAAGTTTAACCAGATAGTGAACTCATTTAAAAGCACAACTTCAAAGATATGATGGGAAGTACGATAGGTATTCTGGAAGGATAAAATCAGGTGGCCGATGGGCTTTCTTCATCCGTAGCTCATTTTTTGATCTTGTGATCTTTAAGAGAAAAATTATGTTTATTGAACCCTGCCCCAGAATGAATTACTGCTTTCAGGATAGCATGGATAGGTAGGAGGAGGGAAACAGATGGTAAAAAAGAAGAGAAAGAGGGAAACGCCTAACCATTACACAAGGTATAAATGAAGTGTTAAATAAGCATTTATATGGACAATGAGCAGGTTGTAAAATAAAACAAAAATAAGCCAAATACCCAGCACGAACAGTTAATAATAATAATCCTTGCATTTGATATAGCGCTTTTCACTTCTTCTAGACGCCTCAAAGCGGTTCACGGAATATACTGTAAAGTGAATTGACTGTATATTTGTGGGTGAAACGCAACAGCCAATTGTGAACAGCAGTGTCCCGCAAACAGTCGTGGATTGAAGTGACCAATTTATTATTGGGTTTTTTCTTGAGGGATTATTATCAGGCATGAAGGAGTAATGAAAATTGCCCAAGGCTTTGCTCTGCTAGGAATCAAACTCAGGTCTCTCACACACGAGGCAAGTCCACTAACTGCTGAGCTACAAGACTCCCCTGAACAATTGCCAAATAACCTAAACATCCATATTTTAACAATTGAAAACAACAAACCTAGAATATACTCAAGGGTGTTATCTTGTGTGCAGTGGGAGAGTTGAGAGAACCTCAGAAGGTTCTTAGTTACCTGGAAAGCCTACTTCCGAGGACTATGTTAAAGAATCATCCGAGCTCCAACTTGGGTCCGAAACACTTATTGTCCAATGCCTTGCAATGTCTTCCCACCGTAAAAAGCACAATACAAATATAATTTTGTTGTTGTTCTTCATGTGGGGAGGATGAGCCAATGCGCTGGTTAATGAAGGTTTAGCATCCAAAATGGGGGTTGGAGATGCCGCTGGGGGACAACGAGTTGGAGATAGGAAAATGACCAGAAGTACAGAGGAAGGTCTTGAGTCGGGTCTTGAAGGAGACAATGGCAAGGCAAAAAGGCTAAGATAATGATAGCATGATGACCTAAGTGGTAGTGACAAGTTAAGCAAGCATTGAGTTCTGACAAAGGGTCGTGGACCTGAAACGTTGACTCACTTTCCTTTCTCCATGGATGCTGCCTGACCTGCTGAGTTTCCCCAGCAACTTCTGTTTTTGTTTCAGATTCTCAGCATCTGTAGTATTTTGTGTTTTGATTGAGTTATGAGGAATTTACTGGAGTGTGCTGGATTTTTAACATCCATTTGAACTTTGATTTAAAGTGATGGATGGCACCTCCACCTATTAACACCTGTAGTGTTAATCTGGACAATGTTTATCCATGATATCCAGCATCACTTTGAAAGAAGTTACTGGGTGGCATTTTATTAAGGACCTTTAAGTTTAGATACATTGGGCCACATGTCTTTTCACTCAGAAGTTGGGATATTGACTCCTGAGAATAAAATCCATGAGGTTACTCAAGCTAGACCTACTCTTTTTGAAATCATGTTGGTGGTCATGTATCAGGTTATTTTCGTATGATAATCTCCTGGTTTAGCTTCTGATGATTCACTCCTTTCATTCCACTTATTGAGTTTGAGTTAACAGGCCATTAATACAGCTCCTTCATTTTTGTTGAACATGGGAACTGTTTATTTCTTGTCCGTTGATCCTTCCCAGTATAGATTGATTCTCTCAAAATATCTGTCAATGTTTCTTTACAAATCTCTTACTTTGTCTCTCTAACTACCACAGGGTGTGATTTATCTGTCCCAAAGGATTATTGATTTTCAGCTTCTTACATCTGTAGTGAATCACTGCAGCTTTAACTTCAAAGTATTGAATGTTACGCAACACATGTTGGATGCTGTAAGGCATATTAAATAATATTCATCCCCATATAGTTAATGCACACCCTTCAAAACTCTAACAATTTTCCTTTAATATGTTTATTATCTCCTGTTCATTTTTATTATGTTCTCCCTTAAGGCCCCTTCGTCCTTAACTATTCCGTTGCTATTATAATGGAGTCTAATTTCTAGTGTTCCTTACTGAATTTTTTCAGTAACTCCATTCCGCAGTCCCTCCGCCTTGCCCCATCCCTTGCTTCATTCAAGACCCATTTCAAGGCAACTCCTCTTCGACTGTTTCGATCAACCTCCTTCCCGCCCTGCCCTCCACTGTCCCCAATCCCTACCCCAGCTACAGGTCTGAAATATTATCTATCCAGTGCCTTGGGAAGTCCTCCTGATATGAAAGGTGCTACCCAAATAGAATTTTGTTGCTGTTATTCGTCTTCTTAAATGTGAAATCTAAGTGAATACTCCTTTTGATAACCAGAGACATATATCACATATCTGATTCAGAAATAAGTTTCATAACTAAAAGTTCTACGAGCAAACACAAAAATTAGACCCAGATATCAGAGACATTTTTGTTGTGATGTGTTATTATCTTTTGCTAGTTCTCTCATAGCTACTCTTTTTTAAAATATGGTTAGTTTTATTATCAAGCCAATGGTCATCCTCTCAGTTCTAATTACCACCTTGGTATATCTTCCATTTTCCCATTAATCTCCTTGCTTGAATTAACAAGTTTTATGGAAATGTCAATACTAACATGAATTTTTTTTTACAACCAGATCTTACCTTAAAACTGCTCACTTAAATTAATTGATCTGTACTATGTACTATGCACATTCATTATAACCATAATGGAAGATGTGAAATCAATATGTATTAGATATGTTCTTATAGGATTATTTGAATAAAAGGGAAAATAATTATAAATCAGATTGCAATACTAATCTTAATCATAAATATAAAAGAATTCAAGGCATTTGAAGAGTTCCTACGCATCTCACTGTATGGGGGTGAATAGTGTAACATTTTAGGTGATAATTATCATTGGTGCGGGTAGCTTTGTGCCCAACTGTTGTGATGAATTCAGGGATATTTACCATATCCGGGCATCAACAACAACTATAACATCAACAAATTACATTTGTAGAGCACAACCAAGCAGCTGAACAGTCAGCAGTCAGGATCTAAGCATGGGGAAGCGGGTGGGGCAAGTTTGGAATGAGGGAGGCAGAGAGGTAGGAGGGTGGTTGAAGATCAAAAAAGGAGGGTCTTGAGACTGGCCTTGAAGGAGACAAGGGAGGGAGCAAGGTGAAGAGATTGTGGGATAGGGTTCCAAAGCGTGGGGGCACCAATGGCAGGTCAGTTCGAATGGGAAACATAGAGCAGGCCAGAGCCTGCTGAAATAGGTTGATCTCATCAACTAATCAACAAATAATCTCATCAACTGAGACACAGGTGGGTGGAATTTCCGATGATGTGATAATGATCATATTGAACATTAAATTTTTCAACCCTATGTTTCCTTGATTCTCTTCAGATATCAAATGTGCACAGGAACAAAGAATGAATGAGATTGTTACTGTCTAACTGGCCAGACTCACCAACTGAACCTCTGTGTTGATTGTTTCAGTGAGTTATGGCTTCCCTCTCAACCTCCCGTTTGTCATCGGTGAAAGAAACAAAAGACGTCTTGAGTTACTTGTGATTTTTGCATTGAGATGCAATGTTAGCCATGCAAAAAGCTTTAATTTTGTGGGAAGGGGAAACACCCAACATTCCAATCCAGATTATAGCAAAAGGGTGTAAGTGAGACTCTTTTACATCAACCCGTCAACATTTTCCTTTGGAACACACTATTTAAATATATATACTTGTTAAAAGATAATATGAACACCAAACATAATACTGTAATTTGGTATGTTTATTGATACTACTGTCTGACAGTGTAAATGCTATAACAGAAAATACATTCTACTTAATTCAGTTCCTTTAACAGCAAATTAATCAAACATGGGCCACTATATAAAATAGCATTTGGCTAGTCTCCAGGCAGTTCACTACAGTGAGGCACTACTTTATTCTCAAATATGTGAGTCCAGAGCACTACAACAAGCGGTAAACAAATCATTGCCAAAGGAAGGAATAGCCAACAATTATTGAACAACAGTCTCAATAGCTTTATGTCAGTTATAAAAGTCTCAATACTTTTGTTTCATTAAATTTCTTTCCTTAAATTCTACTCTCTAGATTACTCTCTTGCCATCTCTGGGACTCATACAATGCTTCTCTGCTTTGAAAACTGTGCCTTTGGTAATTCTCCCTCCTACCTTCCATCCTCCTCCTCCTGCGACTACCAACCTGCTCAAGTTACTGTTCCATTCCTGCCAATTCCACACAGCAGTATCCCACAAACAGTCGTGATTTGAAATTACCAATTTATCATAGTTTTTTTTGGAGGGATTATTATCAGGCATGTGGAGTAAGGAAACTTGCTCAAGGTTTCGCCCTGCCTGGATTCGAACACAGGTCTCATGCTTGTAAGGCGAGTGTTCTAATCACTGAGCTACAAGACTTTGCGGCTTAGAGGTTCATGAGAGTTTTTGGAATCCTGTAGCTCAGTGGTTAGAGCATTTGCCTTACAAGCGTGAGACCTGTGTTCAAATCCAGGCAGATAAGGGCAAAACCTTAGGCAAGTTTCCATACTCCACATGCCTAATAATAATCTAATTTTATTTTTTTTTAAATGGTGATTTCAATCTATGGCTGTTTGTGGGACACTGCTGTGTGCAATTGGCTGCCGCGATTCACCCAAAAATATACAGTCAATTAAATTTTCAGTATATTCTGTGTAGCGCTTTGATGCGTCCAGAAGATGTGAAAAGTGCTATATCAAATGCAAGGATTATTATTATTATTAGTAGTAGTAGTATTATTATTGAGCGAAACCTCTGAGCTTGGGACAACAGCTGTAGGTTGCACTCAGATCGTGCTAAGTTCTCAGAAAGTAGAATATCAGAATCAAGTTAATTCTTTGTGGCAAACTTATTGTGTTCCTGAGCCATGTGGGTCCACAAAACTCCAGGGGATAAATAACTAATTGCATCAGCTGTACTTGAAATGGCAGATTAGTCAATGTGGTAGACATTCTTTCAACTTCCAATCTTGTTTATCCTTAATAGTTATAGTTTTAGCTGGTAAAGTTCAGAAGCACCCATTCCATACTCTGAGGTCTCCCCAATCTGTGCCTAAAACTTTACACATTTACATAGCAAGGTGTATCCCTCCATGGAGAGAGTGCACACTCCTCTCCAGACAAAGCAAAGTGAGATTTATTTAGCCTTTGGGGTAAGAAGGCAACTGAAAAGTAAGTAGCATGGTGTTATCAAGTCTTGCTACACATCTGTTGAGTGTTTGGCGAATGTCACACAAAGTCTCCAGGTGAGGAATTATTATTGTCAGATGTGCTTTGTCTCACAACAATCTCTCTTAAGAATTATAAATATCAGATAGTCTCTAGATATTTAAATTGATGTTCTGCTGTTTATTGAGGTGAATGTTAAAGGTCCCATGGCATTATTCAGAAAGAGAAGGGAATTTCACCCAGTGTCCTGGACAACAAACCCTCAGGTAAAATTGAGAATTTTACTGTATAGCTGTGTAGAAATTGATAGTTTGGTGCATCTGCAAAATACAGAATCATTATAATATACATATTTCTATGAAGCACCTCCTGACTTGAAATGTGCCATATCAAAATGCAAAGATTATGATAATGATGCTGATCTTATACAACTATAATTTTGTTGTAGTTGTAGTTGTTGTTATTGCATTTTAGATCACTCATAGTTTCTAAGTGCTTTTCAACATCAACAACAACAGACGGCATCTCAGAGCGCTTCACAGTAATGGATCCCGGGACCGAGCCAGGGGCAGGACGAGAAAGGTGACCAAAGGCGCGGTCGAAGAGAAAGGTCTTTAACTGTGATCTGAAACTCGGAAGAGAGGGGGAGAGGTGAAGGGAGTGAGGAAGGGAGTTCCAGAGCCTCGGAGCTTTTAGTAATAGGTCAGTGTGCTCAGATGCATCTCTGAGGCCTCTGGTCTATCCTGTCACAGGATAAAGTGGGAGATAAGAGGGAGATCCCCACGCCTAGACTAGAGGCCTCTGTGATGTATCTGATCATATACACACAACCTCCACCAAGTGTCTGCATCAGTCACGGGATAGGGGCAAATTAGGCATTTAACCCACAGCTGTCCTTCCTCCTACACATCCGTTTCTGACTAGGACCACTTTCCTCCATCTCTGCCGCATCCAATCATACCTTAGACCAGATGCAGCCAATACATTTGTCCATGTGTTTGTCACATTCCGCCTCAACTTTTCAACTGCATTCCTCGCTGGTCTCCCCATCTCCACCATCCTCAAAATCGAGCTGATCCAAAACTGCTACCCACATAATCAACCGTACTAGATTCTGTCAAACTCCACCACTGCTGAGTGGTCTAGGATGCTATCGTGCTTGAAGGGTGCTATAATAATCGCAAGTTGTTGTTGTTGATAGGGCGAGAGGTCTCTATGTTGCAAGATGCGATCTTATGAGTTATCATAAGTAAGTATACTAACAAGATTTTCTAGAATGTGACTAGTTACTTGTTACGCAGAGTTACAAGTAATGCAGAGTCCTTATTAACATTTTGCATGCAAAGCAGCTGGGATGTTGACAGCATGTTGCCTTAAGTGGAAGTGACATGTTAAACCAGGGTCTTATTATTAGGAGTTTACTCTAAGGTGGAACATAATGATCCAATTAATTGATGCTGGAGTCATGGCAATGTCATTTATTCTGTGCCACTGGAAACAATAATCCTTGCATTTGATGTAGCATTTTATCATGTTGTCAAGACCACTCTAAGTACTGCACAGAATATACTGCAAAGTGAATTGACTGTATATTCTGTGGGTGAAACACGGAAGTCAATTGAGCACAGCAGTCGTATACCAATTTTTAACAAAATATTATCCCCGGAAAATAATCTGCCCAATCCACTATCAAGCAATTTCCTACTTACTGCTTGGTAAACAGAAGCAAGTGGAGTAAAGAAACTTGCCTAATGTTTTGCACTGCCGGGAATCAAACTCGGGTCTTCTCGCTTACAAGGCGAGTGCTCTAACCACTAAGCTACATGACTCCACTGGTATGATAATATAAGTGATCATAATTACTGTTCTACACATTTTTAAAGGAATAAGTGTGATGATTACTTGTCTCATTGATGCATTTGTTTATCTGATTTACATTGAATAGCTGCACATTATCTTGCTGTGTTCTAAAACTAAAAGAGATTCATGAACAACAATAAAATTACATTTGTATAGCGCATTTCACTTTGGGAGCATGTCCCAAGGCGTCGGACAATCAGTGTTTTCGAGCCAAGCTGGTGGTCAAGATTGCAGAGGGCGAGGGGGAAATGAGGGTGACCAAAGGCATGGTCGAAGAGGATGGTCTTGAGATGAGTCTTGAAGGAGGCAAAAGAGGTGGAGAAACAGAGGGACCGTAGGATGGTGTTCCAGAAGATGGAGGCAGAGTAGCCGAAGGCCCGCCTGCTGATCGTGGGGTGGGTAAGACAGGGCATGTGAAGCATTGCCGGAGCCCCCTATGTGGAAGGAACAGAAAGGTTGGTCGTGGGGATAAGGAGATTGCAGAGGTAGGGGGAAGCAAGGTAATGGAGGGCTTTAAAGGTGAGTATCAGGATCTTGAACTGTATTCTCAGTGCAATGGGAAATCAGTGGAATCGGGCGAGGATGGGTTCACAGAGCCTGGTGAGGGAGAGAGCACAAGCTGTAGAGTGCTGGATGATCTGTAGTCAAGCCTGGATGTTATGAATGTGTGTATGAGGGTCTTGGCAGCCTACAGTGTGAGACAATGGTGGAGCTTGGTGATGTTGCGTAGGTGGGGGAAGGCAGAGTGGGTCATGGCAACGATGTTTGGTAATGAGGATAATTGAAGATCAAACATGATGCCAAGGTTCCGGACTGGCTCAGAAAGGTGGAGTGTGCATCCTTGGAATGATGATGCTATCAGTGCCTGAAGTTTGGAGATGGAGGCCAATCATCATGTCCTTGGTTTGATGGACATTCAACTGTAGAAAGTTAGCTCTCATTCAGGTCTTGATGTCTGATAGATATTCTGTCAGGACAGCAGTGGTCCTGGAGTTGAGGGTGGTGGTAGAGAGATAGAGTTGGGTGTCATCTGCATACATGAGATAATTGACCCCATGTCTGTGGATGATGTCATCAAGAGGGAGCATATAGATACTGTAAAGGTGGGGACCAAAAACAGAGCCCTGAAGACAGTGACACAAGATGGTGTGGGCTGAAGGAGAAGCTGTTTGTGGAGATGAAGTGAAGATGTTGTGAGAGGTAGAATCTGAACCATTCAATGGCAGAACCATAAAGGTTGTGGTGAGAGGAGAGGCGGTGGATGAGGATAGAGGGGTCAATGTTATCACAGGCAGCGGAGAGGTCAAGCAGGACAAGGGGGCAGAGGGAGCTCTGGTCACAGATGGACAAAATGTAATTTGTCACTGACCAAAGGTGTTTCTGTGCTGTGGGTGGCGCGAACACCTATTTGGAAGGGTTCATGAAGAGAGTGGCAGGAGAAGAAGGATTGAAGCTGGAAGCAATGACACATTCCACAACCTTGGAAAGGAATGGTTGGAGATGAGGTGGTAGTTTAAGAGCAAGGATTGTCCAAAGAGGGTATTTTGTACAGGTGTGAAAATGGCCATATATAGTATGGCCATTTTCAAAGGGGTGGGAATGAATGGAGGCAGTGGACAACAACAACAACTTGAATTTATATAGCACCCTCCATGCCAGACGGCGTCTCAGAGCACTTCACAAAGCGGATGCCGGGGCAGAACCAGGGGAGGGGGAAAAAGGTGACCAAAAGTGAGGTCGAACAGAGAAGTCTTCAGGCATGATCTGAAAATAGGAAAGGAGAGAGCAAGGTGAAGGGAGTGATGGAGGGAGTTCTAGAGCTTCTGGGCTTAGTGGCTGAAAGCACAGCCGCCGATGGTGGAACAGAGATAGGACAGAGTACATAGGACATTGTGTGAGGGAGCCCAAATGGGGAAGAGTTCAGATGACTCCAATGTAGTAGAGATGGGGGAAGTGGCTAGTAGTCGGAAGGGTAGAGGCAGCTAAGTACTTTACTCTAAGTTCTTATCTTTAAGGTTAAACAAATACATGTGGAGTATTTATGCTTTGCCTTTTCTTATGGAGTACCAACCTGTCCTGTAAATGTAAGTCTGCATGCCATCCATTTTTTTGAGATTGGGATGATAGGGAGACTCATTTTCATGTGTAGCAGACACATTCTTTCCAAGACTGAACGAAGTCACAACAGCCTACGCATATATTTGAGAGGAACTTTATCTCACAGTTTTCTTGCAGAGAATTAGTGTACATACTGGGCTTATTGTCATCAATTATTTTTATTTAAAGCTAGTTCATTTCCACTATAAACTAATTCTAGGAAATGATCGATTTTCAACGATCGAATAATCAAATTGATTGCCTTTGCAGCCTACAGTGTTTTACTGGCTCATATCTTTCAAGAACATTACATTTCCAGGAGAGCTTCTCACAATTGAAATACTAAAGCAGTACATTCCACTTAGTGTGCCAAATCTGAAATGTTAAAAGGGTGATAGATGTGTAAGATTGGCCCATCACCCTTATGCTTTCGAACCTTGCCTCAGAGGTAAATATTGGGGTGAAATGCTCACAATTACATTGAATCTGTTAAGCAATGTTAAGAGTTTTATCAGATCTTGTAAAAACAAGAATCCCAGAAGAAAATCTCATTTGTGCTTGCTCTACAGACTACATAAAGCCCCATCATGGATTCTGCCCACAAGCTCCAGTTCTTGGGGATTTTTCTTAACTCTCTCTGACTCCGAAAGGTAATTTACCTACAAAATACAGTTCATTCCACTTTACAGGAATTCCTACAAAGGGCTTTGAGATGTTCCAGAGTGAAAGGCTTTACATTGGAGTGGAGCTCCTGTGGCTTAGTGATTGTGGAGCTCCTGTGGTTCAGTGGTTAGAGCACTTGTGTTGCAAGCTGGGGAGACCAAGCTGGGGAGACCCATGTTTGAATCCAGGCAGGTCAGGGCGAAACCTTGGGCAAGTTTCCTTACTCCACAAGCCTAATAATAATCCGTCCAAAAAAAACACAATAATAAAATTGGTCATTTCAATCCACAACTGTTTGTGGGACACTGCTGTGCGCAATTGGCTGCCAGGATTCGCCCACAAATATACAGTCAATTCACTTTACAATATATTCTGTGAAGCACTTTGGGACGTCAATAAGATGTGAAAAGCGCTATATCAAATGCAAGGATTATTATTATTACATCAAATCCAAGAATTATTATTAATAATTAAGATTAACCACTGAAAAATATTTATCCATCCTCGTATCTCCACTTTTCAGCTTTTGCTTTCCTCCACAGACAACATTGCCATTCCCAAACACCTGAGCATACAGAACACAATGTGACCATTAGATATTTGCTTCTCTTAATAACTTGGTTATGGGTATAAGTGTTGATAACATAATCTACAACAACACCAAAATTACATTTGTAATTTGTTGATTCAGAGCCACTCAACCACTCAACCAAAGCACAAACAATAATAATAATCCTTGGATTGATATTGTGCCTTATCACAACTTTGAAGGTTTTAAAAATCCTTCACAAAATATACTGTGAAGTGAATTTACTGTATATTGTTGTGGGTGAAATGCAGCAGCCAATTGCATACAGCAGTGGCACACAAACAGTCTTTTTAAAAATTATTATCAGGCGTGCGGAGTAAGGAAACTTGCCCAAAGTTTCGCTCTCCATAGAATGGAGTCTCGCTTGTAAAACAAGTGCTGAGCTACAGGACTCCACTTCACGTGATGTATGTCACAAAGATCAGCCTAGTGGAGCAGTTATAGTATCAAAAGCGAAGATTGCAGTGGTACGAAAATATTTGAATTACAAAGGTTTTATGTTTTCTTTTTGCTGGTTGTAGTATCATAAACAAAATTTGTTTTCTCTGGACTTCAATTCCCTTTTTAGATTGCATCATGACAACCTCCATAAATATTGCACTAAATTACTTTGTTTGTGTAATCTTTGTCAACAGATATGTCAAACTGCCGATGTAATGTCTTTGAGTTGTGGTGCAAAACAGCACCAAATGGGTGATAGGTTGATATGTGAACATTGTGTTTCTGCTTTTTGATCAGTTCTTTGGAAGCACAGTCCAATACTGGGGAATGAGCACTGCAGACTAAGGAATGCCACTCTTCCTTACCAGCGGAATGCGAAATGACAGATCCTGTGATTCTTAGCTTCCCAGGTGAACAAAGTTAGCAATACATCTGAAAGATGATGGTTAACACTGTAGATAATGGGTAAATAGCAATACTGCACTGAAACTGACATGAATATGTGACATTTCTCAGTAGGCATTGACATTTCAGCGCCTAGGGACGTCCTCCCAACATAAAAGGCACTCTCTTAATCTAATTTTGTTGTTGTTATTGAGGCGAGTTGTATTGAATTCTCATGCTGCTTTTACAATGCCACTGGATCACATGCAGCATCCATTTATGTTTGTTACAGGATGTGTCATTTACGTTCATTGCAAAATGTGTTGTTCTGATGTGAGGTGAACTTAACTTGCTTTGCACACCATGTCCAGCTCAGGCTAGCTCAGTGAAAAACTCTGCACTTTTGTAAACATGGCTTTAAGAATGTGAACTGAACTGTATTATATTTGAGGGTATGGAGGATGCTACAGACTGTCTCTTCAGCTGTATGTTGGGGTTCAAATCCAACCCAGATGCTTCAGTGCCTTGAGACGTCTTCCTGACGTGAAAGGCGCTCTATAAATGTAATTTTGTTGTAATTGTTGTATGTGGAGATTCCCACTCACTGGTGGTTGTTAGATGCCTACATTCTTACATTATACTGTTAATCCTTACATTTGATACACTGTAGTAATATAATAATAATCCTTGCATTTGATATAGCACCTTATGACACCTTCCAGATGTTTCAAAACACTTCACATAATATACTGTAAAGTGAATTGACTGCTTATGTGTAGGTGAAACATGGTAGCCAATTGCACACAGCAGTGTCCCACAAACAGTCGTGGATTGAAATAACCAATTTATCATTGGTTGTGTTTTTGAGAGATTATTATTAGGCATGTGGAGTGTGGAAACATACCCAAGGTTTTCGCCCTGCCTAAAATTGAACCCAGGTCTCTCGCTTGTAAGACGAGTGTTCTAACCACTGAACTAGAGTACTCCACAAGTGCCTATACTATTCAAAAAGGTATCTACCAGAAAATTGCTGGCAAGTGTATTTGTAGGAAAATCCATCGATTGGCACACTGTAGGGTTTCCCCTAAGCAGCCGTAATAATATAACAACAGTAATATCTTTACATTTTATACAATGACTTAATGCACTGTTGAGATGTCTCAAAGTGCTTCACTGAATATACTGTAAAGTGATGGTTTGTAGACAAATGAGCATTTGCTGGATTGTTAGACAATTAAATAAGAAGCTGGAATAAACTATAACAGAAAGTCATGAATGAGATAGGTACCAGTTGAAGGACTCAAGAGAAAGTTGGATAGCTAATTAATAAAAAAATATTAAGCAATATGGTGTAAGATGGGTTTAAGTGACACTCTGGTACATAAATCAGTGATAATTATCACAAACCACATTTAACCCCATTGTTAGGGCAAAGCATGATGCACACCTGGCCCATATCAAATCTAACCTTGTTGCTAATTAACGGTAAATGCAGGGTATATAATGTTCCATCCTGGATCTTCATATGGGGAACACTATTTGAGTTTTCAAAAAAATCTATTTAAAAAAGTTGTTTCATTGTTGTATTGTTGCATTAACATATCCCGTTACACATTTACATTTACACATATAATGTCAGACGTCTCTGGTGGCTTACAATATGTCCCTGATTTCCACTTAGTTCCGCCAACAACTACCTTCCATTTCTTTGCTTTCTGTCAGTTATGATTTTCTATCAAGATCTTACCCTTGAAATTCATGAATATTTGTTTGTAAAGAAATCCCTCATAGGTTTGTCATCAAAGATCTTTTGGAAATTTTGTTATTATCATACGGCTTCTCACTATCCATTTGAGATTTCACCTGTTAAAAGTCTTCCCCTCTAACATTCTGGTGATCACTTATTAAATATATTGAGAGCGTTCCAACAAACTAAATAATTCCCTACAACAATTGTCACAACACAGATCATTCAGAGACAGATTTATCTGCTTTATTTCACTCTTCTAAACCTTCATTGTACAATATAAGTAATCAGAGGAAACCATGCCTCGGTTTTCAGGAGAAGGTGGGTTGATGGTGCGATGGGGTAATTACAATACAATACAAAACTGCATATGTAAAGCACCTTTCATGTCAGTAGGGTGTCCCAAGTCACTGGACAGTCAGGGCTTTGGAGCCAAAAAGGATGGGGTTGGTATCAGGGAGGGTGAAGGGCAGGGAGCGTGGAGGTTAGAGCAACAACAACAACAACAAATTACACTTATCACGTCGGGAGGACATCCCAAGGCGCAGGTAGGAGGCTGCCTGAAGGTACGATTGAAGAAGAGAAACTGAGAGGCAGCTTGAACGAGGCAAGGGAGGGAGTGACATGAAGGGAAAGTGGGATGGGATTCCTAAGGATGGAACGCACATAATTTTTTAACACCTTTTTATTGATATAGGACACTTGGCTTCGTTTTAACGACCAAAATTATCTCTTTGTGCATGCGCAGTACATATTGTATACCGCAATCGTATTTGGCACGTCTTTTTTGCCCATACGCACAGTACATAGTGTATTCGCAGGTAAATTGCGCTCGCACCTGATATAGTGTATCCAAGCATTTGAACTGGCCAATAGTAGGCCACTATGTAATTGTTTAAAAGCAGCTGATTTTGAAGCGACACCACGCCACGTCAGTATTACAATAATTTCCAAACATTCCCGAGCAACTTCGAGCGATTTACAGCCTCTACCGCGTTTCTACCATGTCAGAAAAGAAAAGCAGTAAGTGAAATGAACTAGCGGCAAGAGACCCTGCAAAGTCATCACTTTAAATACTAAATTGGAGGTGATAAAGCGCATCGAGTGTGGCAAAAAAGGTACGGACATCGGGAGGGCTTTAGGGCTAGATCGACGGTGGCTACTATAAAACAGAATAAGGACAATATACTGGCAAGTTCAAGGTGTGTTACAGCTACAGGTATAAGCAGATTACAACACTGTACAGTTACCCCACCCATGTACCCCTTCTTGCCTATGTGTGTTATTTTGTGTGTTTTATGTGTTATTTTGTGTGTTTTGTGTGTTATTTAGTGGGTTTAAGGTCGGAAAATTTTGTGAAAAGAACGTATCTCAGGTTATATAATGGGATCGCATGGGAAACCGCATTTCGATTTAGGACGTTTCGATCTGAGTACCGTTTTTCAGGAACGCAACCCTGTCCTAAATCGTCACGTCTGAAAAGGGAGCAACATGCTCTTTGGAAATAATGCAGCACACTAAGTTCTTCATTAATCTGTGTTTGTGGCCTGATTCAATTCTTAGTCGCTTTGACGTTTGTGTGGGAATAAGTATATAGTGTAATGGAACATATTTGAACGCAATATATTTGGTTTATTCATATTCTATTCATATACATGCAGTGCGAAAAGCAGTTCCTAAGTTAATTAATGATGAGTAAGAATGAGTCAAGAATTCTTATTCAAATAGAATAAGAATTCAATAAGATTCATGGTTAACACAATGCATCAAAATCAAAATGAAAAAAACATGGAGTTTTTAAACAAAATTAAGAATGCTATTTAGTTCCAATGTCTCAGTAACACCATTATAGACTGTTTTGAAAGATTACTGAGGTCCACTATTATTGGCATTTCGACTAACTGAAGTCAGTTTTCCAACAAGCAGAAAACTTACCAGTGGCTGCAATTTTCTGAAATGGATGGTGCAAGCGGGAAGGCAGAAAAAGAAAAGGAGAAAACAGGTTTTAATGTTAGTAAAATGGTTAGAATTGATAGAATAAAGTGGAGAGAAAAAATGTAGAAACAGGGCAGAAAGCTTAAGAGAACAATGACAACTGACAATGACCTCTATTGCTCCGCCTTGCCCCTTCGTTCCCCATCTTCAGATCGCACCTGAAAACTTTCCTCTTTTACCGTGCCTACAGTCACTTCCCCACTCTCCCTGGTTTGGCATCATGTTCCACCACTGTTAAGTGCTCTGGTACGCTACCTTGCATGAGGTGTGGTATATAAATGTAAGTTGTTTTCTTTGTTGTAGCTGACAAAGTGACTAAGTTATAATAATAATAATAATCATAATCCTTGCATTTGATATAGCGCTTTCCACATTTTATCAATGTCCCAAAGCGCTTCACAGAATATACTGTAAAGTGAATTGACTGTTAATATTTGTGGGCGAATCGCGGCAGCCAATTGCGCACAGCAGTGTCCCACACACAGTCGTGGATTGAAATTACCAATTTTATTATCGTGATTTTTTTTGGAGGGATTATTATTAGGTGTGTGGAGTAAGGAAACTTGCCCAAGGTTTCGCCCTGACCTGCCTGGATTCGAACACAGGTCTCCCCAGCTCTGTCTCCCCAGCTTGCAAGACAAGTGCTCTAACCACTGAGCCACAGGAGCTCCTATGTATTTAAAAATGCATTTTTTAACATTTGGTTTAGTATTTTAGAATCGGTATTACAGAAATACTGTAAAACAATTGTAATGTTTGAATGCCTTTATTATTGTAACACTGATCTTTTCAGCATAACAGCGAATGAGTTAGAAATGATAGAACCATAGAATTTTACAACACAGCAGGAAACCATTTAGTCCCATTCTCCTCCTTTTGCCCATACCCTATGTACAGAACTCGCGAGTCTCCATAGACCTGAGAGCAGCTTAAAGGTTAATGGAATCCCAAACGTAACAGGACAACAAACTAAATGGAGTCACATCCTGTTAATATAAATTCTTAATAAGTTGCTGAGAATAATTTGCAACACAGGATGTGTGCCCCACTTATACTAACCAGACAGGGTGTGAAATAATACAGATGAAAACATATTTTTTTTAATTCTGAAAGATGAAACAGCTCAGTCGAAAATTAAATTCATTGATATTGTTATTTTGATATGCTGTTATCTGTTATCTTTTAATCTGGCCGAGGTCAGTATAAAATATATTTGGCAATAGCAACTAACAAGAGAAGCTATTTTCGGGATATCAATAATTTTTAGATGTACTTAATGCCATTTGGAAAATAGCAAGCTTGGCATTAATATTCATTTTGGTAATTTTAACACTCAGTAGCATTTCCAATATGAGTTTAATTCAACAGTAAGCAATTACTGCTAATAGCTTATAAAATACAAACTCAGCTAATTATTACTTGCAGATACAATTCACTTTTATGTAAGCGTTTGTGACACCTGCCATATCTATCCAAGTGCAACCAGTCTTTATTAACACCACAAGACTGAAGCCTAAAGTGTAAGTGAAAATGGCAATGTCTTGGCACCATTTCCACCCAGAACACATTGGTCCTCGCATCAGAAGGAGGAAAGTGTAGTACGGCAATTCAGGAGAGCGCAGGAGCACCAGGGTATAATTTGCTAATCACTCGTAATATTAATACAGTAATAATAATCGTTGCATTTTGAAATAATGCCTTACCACATAATTGAAATGTCTCTGGGATGGGATGCTAACCCGTGTGAAGGGCTACATAAATGCAAATTGTTGTTGTCACAAAGCACTTCACAGAATATATTGTAAAATGGATTGACTTGTGTATTTTGTGGGAAAAATAATAATGTAATTCTGAAATAATAATAATCATGTAACTAAGACATAATAATGTAAGGAATGTAATGGCTGAGGTGTGTCAGGTAACCACACCTGATTTTTTAAAAGAATTTTATTGCATTGATTCTTCCTCTGGCTATCACATTCATTCTGCATTTTTATGCCATAGGTTCCTTTTGATTGTAAAAAGATTCTGTCTCTAAACTGAAAAGGCTGATTGGAACTGATTATTTGTACAGCATTCAAATCTGCGATTGTTGTGTCAAATTTATATCTAATGGCTATCCTCTGCGGGTGGAGGGCAGTAGGGTCTCCTTGGTTGAACTGGCTCTTTGAGGTCCCTAGTACTTCAGATATCTAAGAGGTGTGTGATAAGATGTGCATGCGTAAAAGTGGATTAGAAAAATGGTAATACGTTGCTCATGCCTCAGTAAGTAAATGTAAGATCATTAGTGTAACAATCAATATCATTAGTGTAACAATCAATATTATTATTTACGTATGTGCATTGAGCACTGTGATATGTCATTAGGATTTTTTTTCACGCACAGAATGGGTAGGATTTGGAATGCATGCTGTGAAAGGAGGGGTAAAATGGGACTGAAAGGATAACTCAACAATAACAATAAGATTACATTTGTAGAGCACCTTTCACATCAATAGGACGTCCCAAGGCGCTGAACAGTTAGGAATAGGACCTGAGCGTAACTCATTAAAAGACCCAGCACAGATGTGTTGGGTCAAATAGCCTTCTTCTGCATGGTAATTTCATAGGGGTCTACTCCAACTGACTATGTAATTTTAACTGCACATTAACTGATACAATTTAGAGACTATAAAAACAGTGCAGTGACACGGAAAGCAGGAATACAGTAAAGGAGTCCCAGTAATCACATTATTATTTTATCAATATCTTTAAAACTGCAGAAAGAAACTAAAGCAATATCTTACTGAGAAAATACATTTGAGTCTTCATTATTTCACTGCAATCTTTCTCTTAACATGTAATACATTTTATGTGATTCTGCTGTTAAAGATGAAAACATGTCTGATTTTATTGTATGACTTTAGGCTAGAATTATGCAGTCCTAGATATTGCAGGATTATGAACATCTTATTCAGGAGAGAATTGGAAAATAACCTCTGAAGTATTGCTCTGATATTGAAACCAAATATATGATATATGATATATAAAATATCATATTTCCAAATGATTTCCAATTGATTTCTGCCTCAATACCTTGTCAAATGAAGAAACGACTCACAAGGTTATATATTGAGGTAACTGTAATCTTTTTTTTATTATTGGTGTCCATCAAGATGAATACTAGAAGTATGTTTTAGATTTAATAGCAATGTGCAGCACTACTAGGTCTGATGGCTGGTATCTTAAATAACCTCCTCTATAAATAACTAGCTCACTATAATCTGAAAAAACATCGTCAGACTGAAATAAGTAAGTAAGATGAAGAGTTCTTTTGTGAGGCCAAAGAGGAAGACACCACTAACCCATCACCCAACCTCCCCACATCCACACTTTATAGGACAAAGCAATTAGGTTTAATTTGCAAGATGTGCTAACCATGTTTAAACAGATGGACTAATGCAAACTCACTGCACTATTTAGAGTGCAGAAGCACTCACCTCGCAAGCGAGGGATCTAGGTTCGATTCCCGACAGAACAAAATGTTGGACAAGTTTCCTTACTCCTCACGCCTCAGCTTACCCAGCAGTACATAGGAACCCGGTAGTTAGTCGATTGGCGGATTGCTTTTATATCCTGTGAAGTGAGTAGGGTCATCTTGAAGACATAATAAAATACTATACTAAATGCAAGGATTATTATGATTAATTTGATGGTCCATGTGTCTTGCATTAAATAGTTATTATTGTGCTTGATTTGCTTTCACAAATTTAAAACAGAATTAACAATAATCCTTCTTCGACCATGCCTTTAGTCTCCGTCCTACATTTCTGCCCTCCCTCATCACAATCCTGCCCCTCTCGGGTTCTGATCCCTGACTGTTCAGTGTCCGGAATATATATATATACATACATACATACATGCATACATGCATACATGCATACATGCATATATGCATACATACACACATACACACATACATACATAGAGCAGTGATCCCAATACCGATCCCTGGAGGACACCACTTTCCTCCAGTCAGAAAAACAACAGTTCACCACTAACTCTCTGCTGTCTGTCACTCAGCCAATTCTGGATCCATCCTGGCACTGTCCTTTTAATATTGTGGGTTTCTATTTTCCTTACAAGTCTCTCATGTGGTACTTTGTCAAATGTCTTTTGACATTCCATATAAACTGCATCGACTGCACTACCTTTATCTACCCTCTCTGTTACCTCATAAAAAAAAACTCTTAGCAGATTTGTTAGACAAGATTTGCCTTTAACAAATCCATGCTGGCTGTTCCTTATTAACCCATATTTTTCTAAGTGAAAATTAATTTTGTCCTGGATTATAGTGTCTAGAAGTTTCCCCACTACTGATGTTAGGCTGACTGTAGTTCCCAGTTTTGTTCTTATGCCGCTTTTTGTACAGGGGAATAACATTAGCAACCATCCAGTCCTCTGGCACCATCCCTTTGTCCGAGGAAGGTTGAAACTTTGTGGCCAGAGCATCTGTTATTTGCACCAGTACTTCCCTTATTAATCTAGGATGCATCCTGTCCAGGCCAGGTGACTTATCTACCTTGAGCACCATCGATCTTTTTAAGACTTCCTCTCTGTTTATATTTATCCTATCCAATTCCTCTACACTTTCCTCCAATGCTGTGACATTGGTTGCAACCTCTTCTTTTGTGAAGACAAATCCAAAGTACTCATTCAATACATCAGCCAAGCCCTCTGCCTCCACAATAAGTTATACTCCTTGGTCACCTAATTGGCCCCACCCTACCTTTGACTGACCTTTTATTTCTTGATATGCTTGTAAAATATCTTAGTGTTCCCTTTAATGTTACCAGCTAATCTTTTCTTCTATAATCTCTTTGTCCCTCTTATTTTCTTTATCAGTTCTCCTCTGTACTTCTTATATTCTATTTGGTTGTCTTCTGTATTTTTGGGCCTGACATTGTCATAAGCCTCTTTTTTCTGTTTTAGTTCCAATCTCTTTACTCATCGAGGTTAGGTTGGATGCCCTACTTTTTCCCTTTGTGGGAATGTATCTGTTCTGTTCTCGAACTATCTCCTCCTTTGAAGACTTCCCATTGCTCTTTAGCTGTTTTACCTGCCAATCTTTCTTTCCAGTCTACCTTAACTATGTCCCTTTTTAACTCTCTGAAATTAGCCCTCTTCCAGTTGAGTATCTTCACCTTTGATTGTTCCTTGTCACTTTCCATAAGTACTCTGAATCTAATGATGTTGTGATCACCATTGCCCAGATGCTCTCCTACTGAAACCTCCTCCACTAGCCCCATTTCTTTGCTGGAAATAGATCCAGCACTGCTTTCTTCCTTGTTGGGCTGAAAACATACTGATCAAGAAAGTTGACCAGTACACATGTCAAGAATCCCCCCCCCCTCCTTGCCCTTTATGCTGTTATTTTTCCAGTCTATGTTGGGATAATTGAAGTCCCCCATTATCTCTACTCTATTGGCTTTGCATCTTTCTGAAATCTGCTTGCAGATCTGCTTGTCTATCTCCTTCCCACTATTTGATGGTCTATAGTATACCCCTAACAATGTAACAACTCATTTATTGTTCCTTAACACTAACCAGATGGATTGTGTTTTAGGCCCTCTAGCATCTTGTCCCTTTCCAAGGCTGAAAATGTGTCTTTAATTAATATTGCCACCCCACTCCTTTTTTTCCTTCCCTATCCTTCCTGAATACATTATAGCCATGAATATTCAGCTCCCATTCCTGCTCATGTTTCAGCCAAATCTCCGTTACTGCTACTACATCATATCTCCTGCAGAAGCTTGAGCTTGTAGCTCACCAATCTTGTTTGTCACACTCCATGCATTTAATCACATACACTCTGGACCACTGCTTTTTGCTTTCCCTTCCCCCCTCAAAATTTGTTTAAATCCTCCCCTACAACACTGGATAACTTCCTTGCAAGGATATAGTCCCAGCCCTGTTTAGATGTAACCCATCCATCTTGTACAGGTCCCACCTGGCCCAGAACTGGTCCCAAAGATCCAGGAACTTGAAGCCCTCCTTCCTGCACCATTTCTCCAGCCATGCATTCATGTGCTTGATCCTGTCATCTTGAAACTCACTTGCACGAGGCAGGGAGAGTAATCCAGAGATCATCACCATTGAGGTGATTTTTCCCCAGCTTCTGATACTCTCACTGTAGCATCTCAGCCCTTTGTTTTCCCAACATCACAGATGCCAACATGGACCACCATGTTGATAGTTGATTCAGAAGTAACTGCTCCGGGAACTTGCATTAGGTCCAAGATCTTCTTTAAGTCTGCAATGCCCCCCACCCACCACCCAACTTGATAATATTAACATAAAAGTTCTTCTTTCTATAGATAACTTCTGATAACTGCTTTCAGAGTTCAGTTATTACATGCATTTAAGGAGTTTTCAGATAATAAGAAATTGAGGAACACCCCTCCTGGCTTTACAAGTGTGCACAAATCAAATTCTTTTTAATGGTACTGTAGCTTTTGTCAAATTTTATTAAAATAGAGTTGGAAATGTTGAAGCTAGAAAAGCGATTTGTAACATAAACAATATGTATTTATAAAAGCTGATTCAGATGCATATAATGACATTGGGCGAAATAGAACTGATAGCGACAGAGTATATGTGTGTGTTCATGTCTTTGTATCCTCCTTTATTTCAAAGGATTTCATCTCCTGACCTGACTGCCTTTAATTTTATAGCACAATAAGAATCACAGGCTTCTTTGAAGATATAATTTTAATGTAGCCAGACTACTCTGCTTCCAAAAAACAGGCAAACATTCAGCTTCTCTGAGGAGAACAGCATAGTGTGAAGTCACGGAGAGGAAGCAGTTCACCACCATGTCTTTGCTTACTGTCAGATGATGCAAAGAAAACAAGGGAATAGAGAAATTGCCGCGAAAACATACCCTATGTCCCTTTCCCTAGGAACTGCTGGCTTACCGACATATATACAGGCAAATCACTTTACAGTATATTCTCCGAAGTGCTTTGAGATGTCTAGAAGACATGAAAAAGTGCTACATCAAATGCAAGGATTATTATTATCCACAGCCTTCTGGGGTAGAGAATTCCATAAATTCACTACCATCTGAGTGAAGAAATGTTTTCTCAACTCAGTTCTGAAAGGCTGGCTTTGAATACTTAGACTATGACTCCCAGTTTTTGACTTTCCAATCAGGGACACAGTCTCACAATATCTATCCTGTCAAGGCCTTTAAAAATCTTATAGGTTTCTATAAGATCACCTCTAATTCTTCTATATTCTAGAGAATATAATTTATTCAACCTCTCCTCGCACGTCAACCCCCTTATCCCAAGAATCAACCAAGTGAATCTCGGTTGCACCCACTCTAACGCAAGTATATATTTTCTTAGATAAGGAGACCAAAACTGCACACAATATTCTAGGTGCGGTCTCACAAGACTCTGTACAATTACAGCAAGACTGTTCTACTCTTGCATTATAACCCCTTTGCAATGAATGCTAACATGCTATTAATCTTTTTAATTCCTTGCTGTACCTGCATGCTAACTTTTTGTGATTGATGTACAAGGACACCTAAATACTTCTGAATACTAACACGACCGGGATTCTCCCCCTCTAGAAAATAATCTGCTTTTCTATTTTTTTCTACCTAGGTGAATAACTTCACACATCCCCACATTATACTCCATTTGCAATCTTCTTGCCCACTCACCTAACCTGTCTGTGTCCCTTTGCATTTTCCTTATGCTTATTTTCCCATCTAGCTTTTGTACTGTCCATGAAGTTAGATACGTTAAGCTCTATTTCCTCATCTAAGTCATTAAACAGTTGAGGCCCATGTACTGAGCTTTCAGTTTTTTTAATTCCAGTAGATGTCCAGTGTGCACTTTCAGAACCTGAATGCCTATGCTAATGTGTTCTTGTCTTTGAGCAAAATACTGCTGATGCTGGAAATCTGAAAGCTGCATCTATGGAGAAAGAAAAGTATGTCAACATTTCAGGTCCATGACACTTCCTGAGAACTGGGGCATATTGGGAGGGAGGGCTTATAAGGACTTACAGAGAGGGGGGAGGCAGGGCAAGGAAAGCAAAGGAGAAAATATGGCAGAGGACAGAAGATGATGGGTTAAAGAGGTGTTAATGGTATAAAACAAAGGAGGCGAGAAATTGCAAAAGAACATGCAGACCAGATGGTCACATAAGAGGGGGAAGGTGAGCTGTTATGGCCTGAAATTATTGAAATCAATGTTGAGGCCAGAGGGCTGTAAGGTCCCCAGCAAGGTGTTGTTCCTCTAGCTTGTGGTGCAGTTCATTGGAACAGCATAGGAGATTGTGGATTGGAGAGGTCAGACTGTGTTTGGGAAGGAGAGTTTGAATGGCATGAAACAGGTAGATCAGGGTTGTATTTGCAGACAGAACGGAGGCATTCAGCAAATTGGTCACCCAAGCTGCTTTTGATCTCCCCATTGTAGAGGAGGCCACATCGTGAGCAGCGGATGGAATTTTTCTACATTGGCGGTAGTACATGTAAATCATCAACTCACATAAAAACAATGCTTGGGGCCTTGGACAGTGGTCTGGGAGGAGGTGAAAGGGCAAGTATTGCATCTCCTGCACTGATATGGGAAGGTGCCGGGGGAAGGAGAGCAACTGTTGTGGCTGATGGAGGAATGAACCAGGGAGTCACGGAGGGAACAATCCCTTCAGAATGCTGAGAGGGGAGGCGAGGGACTGATAGGTTTTGTGTTTGGGCGCTGGAAATGGTGGACACTTATCCATTGGATAACGCAACTGGCTGCTGCATTTTGCCCACATATATACAGTCAAATCACTTTACAGTATATTCTGTGAAGCACTTTGAGACGTCTAGTAGATATGAAAAGCGATATAATAATGCAAGGATTAATATTATAAACAGAGAATAGTATGTGCAAATTTTTCCCAAACTATCGTCTTCCACCCAAGGAGAGATTGCAGTCTCTAATTTACCAAAATAAACTTTTGAGTCTCCGCAGTTGGAACTAGAGTATCTTCAGAATTCTTTAATTGGAATGATAAATACTGTACTTCCCCTTTTGATAACATTGTAAAACAGTATTATTGTTGCAGTGACTTGATATCTAAGTTGATGAAACTTTGTATTAAATCAATCAAATACATGAGATGACTACCAAAATGGATTCGAGTTTCTTTGATATAGTAACAAATCTTTATAGATAATAATAACATGTAAATAATGTTAGATTCTATAGAATATTAATTGATTTACTTACTATTAAGGAGCAATGGATGACACTTACAATGTTATGAAGTACTACTTAATACATATGGTACAACGTATGCCATGCACTAAATTGCAGAAGCAATTTTAAATACATTCACTGGCATGTTGAGGTATGCTGGAAGAAAACCCATATCTCTCCAACATTTATGAATATCTACAACTTTCAATAAACATGTGGTTTGGGGGTCACAGCATTCAACTGCAGATTAACGGGATATTAATTTGTTTTCTTTTGCTTGGCTAAGCAGCATGGTTAGTTTCTCAGGCAACCATTGAGAGTCTTTTGGGGGCTAGGGGAGGAGGAAGGGTGCCCATCTAGTTGTTATGATATTACAGTCAATTGTTGAATCCATTGCATTAGCTACTTAGCAATATAGGTATTAATTAATACATCACAACATTCGATTTTTCACTCCACTTGCTTATGAACACATGAATTGTTTTTATAAGTCAATTGCTGTTAAATCAGGGGGTTAAATAGAACAACACTTGCCTAGTTATTAGTGATGATGTATTGCTAAAAGGTTTCATGGGGAACTGAAGTTGTATTCGATTGTTCATTACTGTACAAACAGAGTGGCTATATAGTCGCTTTTAATAGATTGGGAAGGTTGGTTCCTGGTGGTGGGCAGTAGGGTTGTGTGTGTGTGTTGGGGGGGCTGGATATTATTTAAGGCATAGTCTAAGGAATATGCATTCATATTGTGCATCTTACATTGGGAGGATGGATGGAGTGGAGTTTACCAAACTGTTGGTAAGAACATAAGAACATAAGAATTAGGAGCAGGAGTAGGCCATTCAGCCCTTCGAGCCTGCCCTGCCATTCAATAAGATCATGGCTGATCTTCTCACCTAACACTGATTACCTCCCCTATCCCCATATCCCCTAATCCCTCTATTTTTCAAAAATCTATCAGTCTCAGCCTTGAAAATGTTCAAGGACTGAGCATCTACAGCCTTCTGGGGTAGTGAATGAATTTCATAAATTCACTACCCTCTGAGTGAAGAAATGTTTCCTCAACTCTGTTCTAAAAGGCTGACCCTTAATTTTAAGACTGTGACCTCTGGTTATAGATTATCCTACCAGGGGAAACAGTCCCTCAGTGCCTACTTTATCTAGCCCTTTAAGAATCTTATAGGTTTCAATAAGATCCCCCCCTAATTCTTCTGTATTCTAGAAAATACAGTCCTAGTTTATTCAACCTATCCTCATAGGTCAGTCCCCTCATCCCAGGAACTAACCTAGTGAATCTACGCTGCACTCCTTCTAAGGCAAGTATGTCCTTTTTTAAATAAGGAGACCAAAACTGCACACAATACTCTAGGTGCGGTCTCACCAGAGCCCTATACAGTTGCAGGAAGACTTCCCTACTCTTATCCTTAGCCAAATTCAAGTTTCCTCCGTAATGACTACTAAAAAAGAAGGTGGTTGCTACACACACAAAATGTGTACTTTCTGAACTGAACCCAAGACAAGAATGAAATAACGAAACAAGATTGGATCTACCTATTTGACTGTGTTTATGGTCATCACCCATTCTCATCACCCATTCTCCTCCTCCTTTGCTCGGCATCCAACTCTGCCATTGTGCATCGCAGAATGCTATCTTGCACTCCATGAATTGAATTTGGTGGTGAAAAGACTCTGATTCCAAATTTATACTAAGGCTTTAAAAAATAAACACTTTTGGTTAGGAGAGGATATTTGTTCCCAGATTTATTCCACACATACTACTTTACTGTATATCCAGTGGGATTCGCTTTGGGATATCCTGACAATGTGATAATGTGCTTTATCAAATGCAAGGATTATCATATTTTAGTTTTAATGCTGATGTCAGTAATGGTAGCAGTTGACATGGTGAGGAAAACCATTCACTGACTGACTGCGCTTTGAAATGTGAAACAACAAAAACAACAACAAAATTCAATTTATACGGCGCCTTTCAGGTCAGTAGGATGTGAAATGGGCACTGAACAGTCAGGGGTCAGGACGTGAGCAAGTGGGAGGGGAGGGGAGGGGTAGGGATGTGGGAAGGCAAAAAGGTGCGAGGGCAGCCGAAGGTATGGTCAAAAAGGATGGTCTTGAGAATGACCTTGAAGGAGGCAAGGGAAGAAGTGAGGTGGAGGGACTGTGGGATCAAGTTCCAGAGTGTGGGGGCAGAGATGCTGAAAGGCCAGTCACCGATGGTAGGGCGGGTCAGGCAGGAGCCATGGAGCAGACTGGAGCCCACTGTATGTAGGGAGTGGGAAGGTTACTACAGAGTTAGCAGATCAGAGAGGTAGGAGGGGGCAAGGCTATGGACGGCCTTCAAAGCGAGGGCGAGGATCTTGAATTCTATCCTCTGGTGGATGGAGAGCCAATGGAACCGGGGGAGGGTGGGAGTGATGGGGTCGTGGATGAAAATTTGCTATTAAAACATATTTCTTAAACTGTATCAGATTGCTGGATTACTCATTATGTTTAGTGCAGACAGTACAAATTATGGCAAACGCCCCACTGTGATTGCTGTGGATTTAAGTAGCTCTGACCTTTAAGAATGATTGATAGGATATAAAAACTGATTCCTTGTTAAATTCTACCACTGATTAGAATGAACCATCTCCATCTCTATCCAGCTGGCAACTATTGCTATATAAAGGGAACAAAATACAAGATGTGATAATTGTCAGATCAGATACCATATTTATTTCCCTGTATATTTTTCTGGTCTATTACTTGGTGTGTCACACAAAGTGCTATTCAACAGAAAATGGTAGGTGACCCGCACGCAATTCCCTTCTTAATACATCTATTTTTCTTGTCAGGAAAACGTTCCTTCTTCAAATTATTTTATAGCCCACTTATACTACAGACAGCAGTTCGATACAGTGCCTGGAGCCGGCTGCTGAGCCTCATGGCTCCATTATAAACATGCAGTATATCATGGTTTGAAAAGGTGACTGAGCCACACTTGAGTCCAAGGGCCGTTCAGTGTTCAGTGATGAGAGTAACCAGCGGTCAAAGAGGAAGGTTTTCAGGTAGAACTTTAATAAAGGGGAAAGAGGGGACAACAAGGCAAAGGGATTGAGGAAGAGTGTTCCACAATTTGGGGGTGTAGTGGCTGAAAGCAGGTCCTCCGATGGTGGAGCAGAGGGTGCGAGGGATGAGCAAGAGTCTGGTGCCAGTCATGTGATGGATTAGGGAGTGAAGAGAGGTAGGGAGGTGCAGGGGGTAGAATGGATTTGAACACGAGTGTGAGGATCTTGAAGCTGATTTGTTCAGTGATGGGGAGCCAGTGGAGTCTGGGCAGAACTGGTGAGATATGGGTATGGAATTTTAGTCCGGGTAAGTAAGCGGGCGGCAGAGAATATATTTTGAATGGTAGAGCTGGAGAGACCAGCACCCCCCTACTACTGCAAGCTCCTAACCCCTCCAAACTTGACCTCCTCCCTCTGCTCAGCGGGCTCCAATCAGCTCTGCCTCATCTACTCAACCTTAGGCGGATGGGCCTTCAGTGACTCTGCCGCCAGTTTCTAGAACTCCAACCCACAGACCCTCCACCTCACCCCACCCTTGCCTCCTTCAAGACCCATCTTAAGACCTTCCTCTTTGACAGTGCCTTCAGTCACTCTCCTTCCCCCTGCCCCAACCTCCCTGATCCCAAATCCCAGCTCAGCTCCGCAACACTGATTGTCCAGTGCTTTGTGATGTTCATCCGAAGTGAAAGACAATATACAAATGTAATTTTGTTGTTGTTGTTTAGGTGAAAAAGTGTGATATGGTACATCCATATTCTGAGATATTGTCCTACATGAAAGACTGTACAAATATAAGTTGTTGTTGATCATTAACACCGGTGATAATTAACACATCAATGAACAATGCAGTCCAAAACCGTCTTTACTTATAAACTGTTTTTTAGTGTGCACACTCCTTTCTGCCACCATTTTGAATTTGATTCTCTGGGGGATGGGGAGCCAATGGAGACGGGCGAGGGTGGGAATGATATGGTTGCGAAACCTGGTATGGGAGAGTACATGAGCTGCAGAATTCTAAATGATCTGCAGCCTGTGAAAGGAGGAGCTGGGAAGGCTGATGAGGAGAGAGTTCCTGTAGTTGAGACTGGAAATGATAAAGGCGTGGATGAGAGTTTTGGTGGCGTGGGAGGTGAGATAGTGGCGGAGTCTGGCAATATTGCGGAGGTGATGAAAGGCTGTGCTGGTCTTGGAGTGGATGTGGGGGAGGAAGGATAGTTTGGGGTGCACACCAGCAATGAGGTTTTGTCAGTCAACCCTTGTAGCACTCCACCAGGTTAATGCCCTCCACTTTGCAGCAACACATTACATTACTCCTTATAAAAAATCATTTTACAACTGACATAACAACTGCTCTGATCGCCAGACGGTACAAAGCACTTGCCAAAAATCATAACTAAACCTTAATGCTCAGAGGGTCCTTATTTTAATAAAATGCTCATCACAAAGTCACAATCTATTTAGAATAAGTCACATTTATTTCCTCACCATTTACAACTTGATGCTGTAAAATCCCTGGCTTTCTATGAATAACACTGGAGGCATGTGGATGAATTATAGCTTTTGTCTCCAAGAACAGCATCTGCTCCTTTATGTGATATAATGAGCCCAAGTGCTGAAGTCAATGCAAAATAAATGTTAACAAACCCAGTCATACCTCTGCTAGTTCAGAGATGAGAGCTAATAACTGATGGAAACAGGCAATAATATCACAGCAATGTTTATCAAGGGATTTGATACCTGACTTGGATGTGCTTTAAGCTTATTGGTTAGGGCACTCATCTCACAAGCAAGATTACCGGTACCTAGGTTTGATTCCCACAGCAAGGTGAAAATGTAAGCAAGTTTCCTTACTCCACATGCTCTGTTTACCTAGCAGTAAGCAGGAACTCAGTTGTTAGTCAAATAGTGGATTGAGTTAACAGAGCAAATAATCCATTCAAAAAGTATACTTTAAAAAAAAATTGGTGACTCAGACCATGACTGTTTGTAGAACACTATTGTGTGCAATTGGCTGCGAAATTTCACCCCAAACATATACAGGCAATTCACTTTACATTACAGTATATTCTGTGAAGTGCTTTGAGAAGTTTTGAAGATATGATAAGGCTATATCAAATGCATTATTATTAAATATGATGCATGCTAGCAATAAACATAATGAGATTAAAATTGAAGCAAACCTTATGGTGGTATAAACAATTGTCCATCCAAGTAGCAGCACACCTCCCTAGGTAGATATTTTATTAGATTTTTCAAATCCCAGTGTCACCATTTTGCTTGATGGTTCAGCAAGGCCTTTTTATTATCAGAATGTTAATCCCTCCGAGTCTTATTGGTTTAATTTTTTTTCCCCCAAATCCAAGCCGCCATAGAAAAGTAAAGTCCATGTGGTCCCCAACCAAACATTAATATTTGACTTGCTGAGTAGATGGACTAGACTTGATCCTTAAAATGCACAGTAAAACTTCAATTCCATGCAGAACCCATTATGATGTTGCTGGAGTAGAACATCAAGAAGTGTAACTCTGAGTGTAAATTTGATGACATATGGATTTATTTGAGCATAATCAGACAACAACAAAATTACATCTGTTCCAAGGCACTGGACATACACTATTTTGAACCTGAGCTGTGAATAGGGATCGGGAAGTTTGAGGGCAGAGTGGGGGGGAGGGAGAATATTGAATATTGTTTACACCAAGGTATATTGTGGCAGATTGTGCTAACCATGGGAAAACACCAGCATACCGAATGAAATACAGGTGATATTAAAGATATAATTGACAACCAATGGAAAGTATTCCATGCATCTGTGCCATCCTGGTGAATTTGGTTGTTAATTACTCATTTAAGGGAAGTAGATGTTTGTTTGAATAAAAAATAACCAAATCCACAAATTGCAGTGTGATATTCAATTCACTTGTTAGTCTTGTAGAGATGTGAAAGGTGCTATACAAATATAATTTTATTGTTGTTGTAGCAACCAGTGAAGGGTCCATTTTCTACCTAGCCACAGAGATAACGTTTATGAGTGGACAGATTATTAACTGTAACGATGGCTGAAAGCAGTGAGTAAGAAAAATTAAGAAGTGATTTTTCCAAATTGGTACAATTAGCGACATTGGCAGGTGAGAGCACATCATTCTCCTTTGATCTCTATTGCTTTCCTATTATAAATGGACACGACAAAGGTCTGTAAATTTACGGATCAGCAAAGAACACAATTTTCTCACTTGTCAAGGATTGTAACTGTACCAATCATCAGAAAACCATATTATTTTTAAATTTACACCTAGTCATGCTTGTCGCTCTGCCATCATTCCTTGAATCTGTCTGGCACCTCAAAAGGTCAACAGGATCGGCGTAGGAGGTTATAGAATGCTGTCAAGGAGCTGCTAAAGCCAAAAATCTATCATCTTAAAGCATCTTTCCTGGGCTTGACAGAGGCGCAATGTCCTTATATTTTGATGCCTGGTTTACACTAGGCATACAAGTCTTGTGAAGTACTCTACACTCTGGTGGCTCAGGATATCTATGTAGATGGAGTCATGTAGCATAGTCATTAGCGCTCACCTAACAAGTGAGAGGACCTGGTTATGATTCCTGGGTTGAGTGAAAACTTAGGCAAGTTTCCTTACTCCACACACATGCCTCTATTTACCTAGCACTGAGAAGAACCAGGTTGTTAGTCAATTAGGTACTCACTTTCTGCGGGAAATATTCTCTCAAGAAAATTTGGTCCTCACTTCATGACTGTTTGTGGGACACAGCTCAGTGCAATTGGGTGTACTCAGCTGTGTCCCACAAACATTTCACACACAGTCAATCCACTTTACAATATTTTCTGTGAAACAAACGCTTTCAGACAGCTCAATGATGTGATCATGTACTATAATCCAATGCAAGAATTATTATTTCAAGCTTGCCATTGCTTGCTAGTTGCAGGACAGTTAACATTTGCGATGATGTTGTTCTCCACTGGATCCTTTCAGAGTAAGTTAGCAGAAGTGGAGAGCAGATGAGCTGTGTCATGTTGTGCCCATATAGCCCATGTACATTTGTTATGATAACAAGCAACACCAATTGCAGTAATATCAGTTGCCCAGTATACAATAATGCTTTCACATAGGTATACAAGCTCCCTTATTAATGCAATTTAATACTGTAATGCAAAACTATTTCATTCTGTTCTAGGTAATACGCAACTGCAGCACAAAAGGCATGTTTGTAAATGCCAGTGATCCTGGATAGGTTGTGATTCTATGTGCCTCCGCTTTGACTTTAAATAGGCTTGGCTTTCCATAAGGTTCAGAAAAATAATAAAAATCGGAATCATAATAATCATTCTATATTATTTTTCAAAAGATAATAATAATAATCCTTGTTTTGATATAGTGCTTTTCACATCTTCTCGACATCTAAAAGCGCTTCATAGAATGTACTGTAAAGTGAATTAAACATCAACATATTCAGTTGTCGTTCAGTGCAGTGACAGTGTAATTGTAGGCTTATGGCTAGAAAAGGATACAGTACTTATAAAAACCTTAAGGATACATTATATTGAATTATGGCAAATAGAACACTTGCTTTTGAACAAATCAGAATTGTTCAGGTTCTCAAAACTAAGCCTTAGTTTGCAACAAACATTTAGAATGTTACTAGTCCTCATCCAGCTGTCACATTGTTGCACAAACCACTACAAGATACATGCATGATAGCAGACTCTGAACAAGTCAGCTGCTGAGAAATAGTCAAACCTCAGCATTTAAAATGTCCAGGCTATCAAAGGGAGGGAGAAAAACTGGTATAAATATAACCTATTATAGTAAAATGATTTACACATTATTTAAGTGTACATTAAAATACAACATTGATACAACTCCTATAGATTTAATGATGATAAATATTCATAACTGAAGGCAGTTTATTTTCTACTGTTCTTTATTCAAAGATTAGTCATTTGTACAGCGCCTTACAATTGTATATGATCTGGCATGTATACCCAGCATTAGATGCACTGGATTTTATCGGGAACTGTGGTGAATGAATTCAGACTGCTCAATATAACAAAATTTGTATTGTATAGAGATGAGAGCAGACAAAACTCAAACCTGAAATGCTGAAAATGTACAGCAGGGCAGTCAGTATCTTAGAGACAATTAAGATAACTTTCTGTGTATGATCCTCCATCAGAAACAATTACAATCTGATGAAAGGTCACTCCAAGAAACTAACCCATTTTCTCAATCAGACACTAATCGACGTGTTATACATTTCCAGTATTCTATTTTAGTGCAAACATATTTTTTTCACTCTCCTCTGACATTTGGTTCGAAATTAGAAATTGTGTTTTTGTTCCTTTGTGGTCTAAGGGCAGCTCTGCCAAATTATATTTATAACAGTCGGAGACACATTACTTGAGCAGCACATGTGCTTATTTTACATGAAAAGTACATTATTAACAGCTAGTTCTTGCAAACTGATTAGAATAACCATGAACAAGAACACACAGAGCCCATGTCACAACTGTACCCCATGCGCAAATATGCAAAGGCAATTGGGAGATAAAGCATTGGTAATGTTGCAGTTTCTACAGTTAGAGGAATAGACAGCTCCTTTGAATCACAACCAGAAATACTATATCATTTTATTGCATTGTGGGTTTTCTTGTTAAGGGACATGATGATGATAATAATAATAATAATAATATTTGCATTTGATATAGTGCCTTATCATGTCATTCAGACTTAAAGCATTTCATAGAATATACTGTAAAGTGAATTTTGTGGGTGAAACCTGGCAGCCAATTGCATCCAGCAATGTCCACAAACAGTCCTGGATTGAGACAGTATGGATTGAGATTAGAATCACTTCCAATAATTATGTTGGAATAAGATTAACGATACTTACTTTTTATATAGCCCATAAAAACAATTAAATATCAATATATCTAAATTTCAGTCAGTGTAGTGACTGTGCAATTGTAGGCATATGGGTGGAAAAAGCTTTTTGCAAGGGAAGAAGAAAAGCCAGGTTAAGTTGGAGCAAAAACTACATTGAAATAATAGAATGTCTTGAAATGTAGGAGGAGTCAGGATCTATTTTAAAAACACAACTTGGAGGCTAGTACTGCTGGAATTACTTCCAGATATCGCTATGAAATGAAAGTATCTTCTATGAGATACTGACTGTCCTGCTGTAGATTTCCAGCATTTCAGGTTTGAGTTTTGTCTGCTCTCATCTCTATAAAATACAAATCTCATTATGTATCCACTTTAAGGGGGCATAAATGTGAAACAGCTAACAGCAGATCTAAAAGGGTGTTTAAGAGGACCCTCTTTATGCAAAGAGAATGTGAGAAGCTGTAGCTGAAGCAAAAAGCATCAGAATATATTTAAGAATAATCTTAATACAGTACATAAATGAGGGAGCAGGGTATAGGAGATTTGTATATGGGAGGGGATTAGGAAGAGTGTCTTGACTCTTCTTGAGGATAAACACTGTCATGGTCTAGTCAGACTCGATTGCCGGTTTCCATGCTCTAACATTGTATGTAATTCTATACAAATTTATTCTGTGATTCTATTGGGCAGAATATACATTTGTGTTTGGGGTAGAATTCTTTTCCAAAATAGAAATGAATTGATTTGGATATATAATTCTCTGTGTACTCTGGAATGTGTGGGTGTTAAGAATGTCCTCCAGACTTTCAACCTGCAAGCCATTTAAAAATCTCTACAAGCACACAATGGCAGTCCAATCCACAGAAGCCTTGAAAGGTCAGTGAAAATTTTGGTTTTTAGAATGTAGACCGACATACACATATGACATTCAACAGATGTTATTGGGTGTCTATTGCACCCTTGACAGTCATTAGATTTTTAAAATAAAGTATTAATAAATTATCCAGATCTCTTGAGCCAGTTACTAATTTTCCTAGGGCCTTTTTTGCCTCCTGTGACAACCTGTTTCTTTTGCAAAAGCAGCTAGTTAAGATTAATCCAATTTGACTGTGCAGTGAAGTAAAGACTGACACAAATCTTGTACAATTAATAAAGTTTTATTACATCAAATTAGTAATGGTTATGGGTAATTAAAAGAATACAACAGTATAATGCTTATGTATCCACATACATTTCACAATGATTAAGGTCAGCCAAACCAAATGTTGTGGAAGAGATGGAGGAGTAATGTCCAATTTAATGTCCAATTTAATGTCCACCAAAAGTTAGTCAGGTACTGCTGCACAGCTGCCTGTTCGATCAGCAAAACGATATCCAGGTACTGTGGTGCTGTTCCTTAGTTTGAGTGCATCGATAAAGTTGTCGATATTCGTCTAAGTCTTAGTCTTGATTTTCCTTCTTTAGAAGCTGGAATATGGTTCACGACTCCTCAAAATTCCAACACCCTGTCTCTTCTGATTTTCTTCCCGAATCGATATCTCTTCATCCAGTTAGTAGATGACCTTTCACCTACTTCTTCTTTGCAAGATGGTTTCTTTGTCTGTAGTTCTTATTCTGGAAGAAAATGAAGTGAACCCCCACCCTCCTCAAGCTGTTTATTGGAGAGAGAGAAATGGATAACTTTTGGGCAGTCTTCCACAGCCTGCTTGTTTTTCAGCCTTGAGATAGGCAGATGTCTGAGGCTGCAAACTTTTCTTTCTGTGGTCCATTGTTTGTACATCTATGCTCAAGGACCCAATTTCTCATTATCTCAGAGCAGTGAACATCTTCCCAGCAAAATATGGAATGTAATCAGTAGCTGACCTCAACCGGTCTAGCAAAGCTACTGTTAACTCCTGCTAAACTAGTCATTATTAAAGGATTATGGTTATATTCTAAATATATACACTGTACAGATTAATAAAATGTTTTGCACAATTATACTTTCAGAAAATATCTAATACGTTAATTACAGAATCCTTACAGAAGGACAATCACTTTTTTTCATTACATAATGGCACAGCTTGGTGGAAGATGGCAGTTGTCAAGCAATGGGTAAATTCCTCACCATTGCCAGGCAAGTTCAGTGGAACCTAAGTACAGTACTGGGATTCTGGGTTAGAGCATTGCACTAGGGTCTAAAATATGATATGGTATTTACTAACAGATTTACAACTATCGTAACAAATGTGATAAAACTAAACCTGGCAATTAAAGACCCAGTAGCTTGACTTCAACAATAGGACAATTATGGAGTCAATCATCAGCACGGAGGTGAAAGATTACCTGTATAAAAATAATATAATTTTATACTACCTGTATAAAAATAATATATTTTTATATTGTGCACAATTTGGTTGCTGCGTTTTGCCTACAAATATACAGTCAATTCTCCTACTCTCCTTCATCCTGCCCCGACCCCTCCCCACCTGCTCTTGTCCCTACCTGACTGTACAGTGCCTTGGGATGTCCTCTCGACATGAAAGGCACTATATAAATGTAAGTTTTGATTGATTGATTTTGAATATAATAATTGACAGCCAACACAGGTTCAGAAAGGATAGGTTTTGATTGACCAAATTCATAGATGTGTTTTGAGCAGATAACAGCCCAAATTAATTGTGGGAAGTCATAGAATGTCAGTGCCTTGGGACGTCCTCCTGAAGTGAAAGGAGCTATACAAGTGTGATTTTGTTGTTGTTGTTGTCTTTAGTACACATAGACTTCCTAAAGAAATTTGACAAAATAACACATGAAACACTCCTCCACTGTGGTCACTGGGTATCAAGGGCAAGATATGGACGTGGATTCAGAATTTGCAAATTAAGTTTAATACTGATAAATGCAAAGTATTACATATAGGATCCAAGAATAGGAAACCCAAGTACTTCATGGATGGGTTGGAACTTGCCAAGAGGGAAGCTGAAAGGGATCTGGGATGCTAGTCGACCTGCCGCTAACTATGTCTAAACAGTGTGATCAATAATTAACAAAGATACCAGGAAGTTTTTTTATATATGCATAAAGTAATCAATAATTGGAATAAATTTCCAGGAAAGGTGGTAGAAGTCAAGTAACTAGGCTCATTTGAAAAGCAGCTTGATGTAGCGATGTATGGATGGGGAGGCGGTGGGGGAAGCAGCAGGCTGGGTTTTCTGGAGATGTTAACGATGTTCCCCCAATAGTAATTTTCACACCTTCAGGCGCAGAGATTCTCACAATGTGAATATCCCTATTATTACCAGTTATATATTTGATATTTAGCAGATCACATACTGCATTTTTCACCCCGTAGATTCAATAAGCTCCAGAAAATACACAGTAATGATAAGAAGCTCCCAGTTAGCTTTTCAGAATCCTGTAGCATATTGTTTAGAGCACTTGACTTTCAAGCCAGAGGACCTGGGTGTGAGTGCCAGGCAGGATGAAAAGTTTCTTACACCAAACCCCTTTGTTTACCTAGCAGTAAGTAGAAACCCAGTTGTTAATGGATCACTTTCCAGGGGAAGAAATCCCTTCAAAATAATAATTTGGTCCCTCAAACAACAACCGTTTGTGAGACACTGCTGTGAGCATTTGACTGCCACGTTTCACCCACAAAATATACAGTCAATTCAGTTTACAGTATATTCTGCGAAGTGCTTTTACACGTTTCAATATCAAATGCAAAGATTACTATTAGATACTGTTTCAATGCTTCTGCAGTTTGTACTTACAATGATGATAATAATAATCTTTTTATTTGATATAGCACTTTTCACGTCTTCTAGATGTTTCAAAGCACTTCACAGAATTTACTCTAAAGTGAATTGACTATATATTTTGTGAGCAAAACGTTGCAGGCAATTATGCACAGCAATGTGATACTCACTAGTTATTCTCAGACTGAATGTCCTAGAGAAACAAAACTGAAGCTGAACAAACAATATGAAGCAAGAGCTGAAAATCACATTCAGGGCCTGTCTGAATGAAGATAGGTGTCAGAGGTGAGGTTTAACTGCTGCTGATTCAGATTCTCTCTAGTGGTTACACAGCAATGTGCTGATTCCAGACTTGACAGCACGTAAATAAAGATAGCACACATTAAAAGATATTAGGTACTGAGAAAAATTGGAGTTCAGGTCATTAACAATGAGACATTTTACTACTGTATGTATTTGAACCTACTATCAACTTATCAAATTACTGAACTTCTGGATACTAGAACTGTCCAGTTCTCCATGTTTCAGTGTTTCAAACCATGCACAGAATATTCTGCAGAATTGATTCAAAGAATGCAACATAGTGCAGTAAAACCTCGGTAATCCGGCACGGTTGGGGCCACTCACCTCCCGGATTTCAGAGTTTGCCAGTATTTAGAACCTACCCTAGAAATGGCTGGAGAAGCTCCGCCTCATACACTACGTGAGCTGTAAATGCAGCACTGAAGCCAAACAATGCCCGAGCTCCACCCACACCGCCGGATGACAGAGCATGCCGGGAACTGTTCTGAACTGCGGGAGATTTGCTGGACATAGGAAAAAAATTAATAATGTATGTATTTTTAAACTGTGACTGAATTTGGCTGGTTCAGGGTTAAGCCAGGTGCTGGCTTTCAGAATGTTGGATTATCGAGGTTTTACTGTACAGAAATCAGAAAGCCTGAAGCATTTTGAAAATACAACAATTTTAATTGTTTATATACAATGCATTGTATTTTATTACATTTCTTATCTCTCACTCTACACAGAGATTTATGCAAAGTGCAGTGACTATTTGTAGGTGAATGCTGCAACTGATTTGCTCACAGCAATGCCCCAGAAACATGTGAAATGATTGCTCATTTAAAAAAAAATTGGTGGATAGTTGGTCAGGACAACCAGGAGAAACCTATTAAGGCATCCTTTTAGGAAATGCTAGAAATTAGACAGAGACACAGTGTTGCATTTGCAGTTTGACACCATTCAAACCCTGAACCAGCCAAATTCAGTCACAGTAATGGGGTTGTGACGCACTTTAAGCTAAACTGAGGTGCCAATTTTCTCAATCTAATTTGTATAAACTCAAATGTATTTGTTGATGAAAATACAATTGCTCCAATCACAACAAGACCCATTTACCCTCACAACCATGTCCCTTTCTGTGGTTAATTATACTATTTTTACGACTCAAATTATGTCTAATAATAATCCTTGATTTGATATTGTACCTTATCATGTCGTCTATTACAAAGGGTGGCACCACCAAAAATGCAGTGATTTCATCAGCACTGTACTGCTGTGACAGCAGTTCAAGTCCTTAAGTGAAACATGAGTCCATGACATGGACTTGAGAATGCTACCAAATAAGTCCAGCTGACAAAATACAAGACATGGAAATGTTTTGACTACATGGGTAGAATGGAGAAAAAATGTTTTTAAAAAAACCACACTGGAATCCAAATCTGTGTATTGATACAACTTTGATTAATTTCCTTCAAAATTCTACTCAGGGACATAAACAAGTGGTTACCGTATAAAGATCAACTTCTATCCAAGAAGTATTCTAATCTTTACTGTGTGAGAAGCAAACATGGTTAACATTGTTCCTGAGCTGGTGGGAATATGCAGTCAATGTCACTTACATGGAAAACAGTCTACTTTGTAGTACCTCATGCCTCATTTGAGTAGCACTGAAAATAGGTCAGTAACACTGCATATGAGAGATATTATCCAGCATACTATAGGTTATTTTGTCTGCAGGCAAAACAGCCAATAGTAACAGCTGTGATACTTATCTAGAAGGTGGCAGTATATTTTTATTAGCTTGTCAATTTAGTCATGTGTCCTCCAGCTGAACTACTTAGATCAGGTGTAGCCTTGGGAGTTACCCAGTATTATGAAGCTTAAATTATTATCGTGGAAGAAAGCAAATGATGGTATCTTGGTTTTGTACATTCTGTAACTCACTTATTATTTGAGAAATGGTAAATACAAGCTTTACCAAAAAGTAGAATTATGAGCAAAGTAAATCCAGAATTACATATTATGAAGCTTTATGCATTTTTACAACTGATAAATTAACAAATGAAGGTGAACATGAATGGAATTATTTTATCTTTGAAGTGTCAGTTTTAGCACAGCATCAAGGACCTCTTGCAACAGATCTGAAGTGCCATTGTCTGTCATTATAGGAGTCCTGTATCTCAGTGGCTGGTTAGAGCACTCGTCTTACAAGCAAGAGACCTGGGTTCAATTCCAAGCTGGGCAAAATATTGGTCAAGTTTCCTTACTCCACACGCCTAATAAGAATCCCTAAAAAAGAATACTAAATTGGTCATTTCACTATAAGATTGTTTGTGGGACACTGCTGTGCACAACTAGCTGCTGTGTTTTACCCACAAATATACAGTCAATTCATTTTACAGTATATTCTGTGAAGTGCTTTGAGACATATAGAAGACATGAAAAATGCTATATCAAATGCAAGGATATTATTATTATAATTGCCAGATTTTAATTGTTCCACAAAGTCAGGTATCATCTTGATTGTGAATAATTGTGATGAGACAAAATAGATTTCTCAAAGTGATAAAAAATAATTACTTTTGGAGCATTAACAAACTATTAAGCTGTGTCACTTCAAAAACTCAGTTTGTCCACAAATACAGTCACTACTCTTCACAATAAACACTTTTGAAGCACTTCAAGATATCTCAACAATTTGATGTGGTGAATATTATTAGTGTGATCAGTATTAGCTTTGAAGCAGGTTTTTGGTAGTTCAGAAAAACAAGTTTACAATTTAAGAATTTGCCAAATTCTAGATGCTCTGAAACCCTGTAAAAATAGAATAAAGCTAGACCGAGTAGAATTTCTTAATGTTCCCTGCCGTCTGGATCTGCATTGTTGTGGCTATAGATATTCAACAAAGACACTAGCACTGATGTTGTGGATGAAGCCTTTTAAATATTAACCTAGGGCGGAATTGCAGCATGAGGAACTATAAAATAACATTGCCGCGTTGGAGCACAGAGTGAAAAAATAAATACTGCTTTTATGCCAATGGAAAAATATTCTCTAGGAATTGAGCCCTAGGACTCACACAAACCTATTCTCAGATAATGGTTTGAGTTTACAATTGGTTTGCAAGGCAAGGCAAGTCAGGATAAGATATTTCTTCCAGTGTATTGCAGTGTAGGTGATGTTCAGCTGAGGATGGGATTAATTGATTCATGGAGCCTACCCCATCGTTGCCTGACTTCACTGGCTCCCCATCCCACAGAGGATGGAGTTTAAGATCCTCAACATCACACTTAAAGCCTTCCATGGTTTTCCTCTTCCCTATCTTTGAGAACTACTAAACCTTTACCAACCTGTCTGTTCCCTCCACTTGGTGTGCTCCCTGTTCACCACCCATCTCCATTCCCTCAAGGGCCAGGTGCGGGCTACTGAATGCACCTGGCTCAAATCCAGCCTAATGGTCCACCGGCATTTCTGGCTGGACCTCACAACATCCTACTGCTCCACTCTAGCCTCCGCCAAATCGGCCTTCTACTTCAGGATAATTCTGGAGGCGAAGAACAACCCCCAGCTTTTGTTCTCCACCACCAACCAGGTCCTCCATCTCCACCGCCTCGCCTCGCAGGTCCTTTCCTCCAACTCCCACTGCGAGGAGATGCTGGATTTCCTCAATTCCAAAATCGAGGGAATCCGCTACGTGGTCACCGTCCCTCCAACTTCCACCCACTCCCCACCTCCTCCCCACAACCCCGTCTCCTACCCATTCCTCCTTCTACACCTTCGGTCCATCTCCCCATCCTCCATCACAAAAAACATCTCCTTCATGAAGCCCACCACCTGCTCTCTAGACCCCATCTCCACCCCTTTCCTTACCACGCAGCTTCACCTTCTAGACCCACTAATCGCTGACACCATTATCCTATCCTTTCATCTTCCTACTCCTCTCAAACCTGCCACTATCACCCCCATCCTAAATAAACCTTCCCTTGATGTGTCGCACCTCTCAAGCTACCAGCCCATCTCCAACCTCCCTTTCCTGTCCACAGTCCTCGAAAGATTGGTTGCCTCCCAGCTCCGCTCTTTCCTCTCAACCCACTCACTCTGAACCCCTCCAATCGGGTTTCCATGCTGCCCACAGCACGGAAACTGCTCTGGTCAAGGTCACAAATGACATCCTGTCCATCTGTGACCAGGACTCCCTCTGCCTCCTTGTCCTATTTCTATCCACCGCCTTTGACACCGTGGACCATACAATCCTGCTCCACTGCCTCTCCTCCCACCTCAACCTTCAAGGCTCTATGCTTGATTGGTTCCAGTCATACCTTCACTTTGTCTCCTCCAACGGCTTTTACTCCAGCCCTCGCACAGTCTCATGCGGCATTCCCCAGTGCTCTGTCCTTGGTCCCCTGCTTTTCCCCCTCTACATGCTCCCCATCGGTGACATCATTCGCAGACATGGGGTAAATCTTCACATGTATGCGGATTGGGGTAAATTTTCACATGTATGCGGATGACACCTAACTCTACCTTTCCATTTCCACCCTCGACTCCAGGACTCCTAGCGTTCTGACTGCGCACCTGACCGACATTGAGTCCTGGACGAGGGGCAACTTCCTTCAATTAATTGTCAACATGACGGAGGCCCTTCTGATTGACTCCCATCAGCGCCTCCATACCTCAGGTGCTGGCAACATCAGCATTCAAGGCTGCTCTCTCCATCTCTCGAAGCCAGTCAGGAATCTGGGCATCTTGTTCGACCCCGAACTGTCCTTCCTCCCCAAAATCCGCGCCATGACCGGTACAGCCTTCAACCACCTCCGCAACATTGCCAGACTCCACCACTACCTCAGCCCGCATGCTGCCGAAACACTCATCCATGCAATCATCACATCTAGGCTCAACTACGGGAATTCTCTCCTCGTTGGCCTTCCCAGCTCCTCCCTTCACAAGCTGCAGATTATTCAGAACTCTGCAGCTCATGTACTCTCCCACACTAGGCTCTGTAACCATATCACTCCCACCCTCGCCCATCTCCACTGGCTCCCCAACCCTCAGAGGATCGAATTCAAGATTCTAGTCCTCACTTTCAAGGCCATCCACAGCCTTGCCCCCATCTATCTCTCCGACCTGCTGTCTCCCTATCAGCCTACCCCTCCCCTCTGTTCAACAGGCTCTGGCCTGCTCCATGTCCCCTGCCGTACCGCCCTACCATCGGTGGCCGGGCTTTCAGCCTCTCTGCCCCCACACTCTGGAACTCCATGCGCAATCTTTTCACCTCGCTTCCTTTCTTTCCTCCTTTAAGGCTGGTCTCAAGACCATCCTCTTCGACCGTGCATTCTGCTCCCCTTCTAACTCTCCCTCCTCTCCTATTCTCCTTCCCCCTCCCCCGACCCCTCCCCCACTGCTTGGGTCCCGATCTAATTGTTCACTGCCATGGGACATCCTCCTGACGTGAAAGGCGTTCTATAAATGTAATTTTGTTGTTGTTGTTGTATTTTCTGCCCTGCTCACTGTCGGGTGTTGGGCCTTTGGATTTCTGGTCTCACCTTCTGAAACTCCATCCCAGAGCCACTCCATCTTGCCACCTCCTTTGCCTCTTTCAAGCCCCATCTCAACCTCCCTTTTTTAACGTTCAGTTATATTCCCTCCTCCACCCTTCCCTGTCCTCTACTCATCTCTGATCCTAACTCGTAGCTCGAGTACAAACCATTCACTGTCCAGCACCTTGGAACATGCTTCTGATGTGAAAGGCACTATGTAAATGCCATTTGCTGTTATTGTTGTAAAAAAAAAGTCTCCCTAAATCCCTCTGCCTTTCCCCACCTCTCCCCTATTTGAAATCCCACCTGACAACCTTTCTTTCCAACCCTGCTTACATTCACTTCCCTCCCTCAGCACCCTCCCCAATTTGAGTCAGGGTCCGCCACTGTTAAGTGCTCTGGGATGCTACCCTGCATGGAGGGTAGCATACACTATATAAGTGTAAGTTGTTGTGTTGTGAAATAGCAAGAACTAATAGCTGGAACTCATCTTTGGTAGATTTGCTGATTTGGAGGTAAGCTTCTAAAGTCATATACTGTACTGGTGTAACAGACAATGTGCTACTTAAGTCACATTACGGTGACATACTTGGTCAGAAGATAAATGAGTCATTCTTGCATCTATGTCACTGAGGATAATATTGCACGTAGAATGGTCTCCACATAGGACTGAAAGCAAATGGAAAGATAACTTCTCATACATCGAGTTGCCACTAAAAGAATAGTTCTTAATTAAAAGCAGTAGGTTTCTTGATTTTTTGTATCTTCACAATGCTTTTAATGTCGCATGTGACATACTGTAAATGACCAAGGGCACATATTTAGCTTGTAGTAATAAACAGTTAGAATTCCTATTTAATTTTATAATAATAATAATAATCCTTGCATTTAATGTAGCAATTTTCACATCTTCTAGAGATCTCAAAGCGCTTCACAGAATATATGGTAAAGTGAATTGATTGTACATTTGTGGGCAAAATATTTGGCCATTTGCGCACAGTAGTCTCCCACAAACAGTCGTGGATTGAAATGACCAATTTATTATAGGTTATTTTTGAGGGATTATTAAGGCATGTGGAGTAAGAAAATTTGCCCAAAGTTACGCCTGCTTGGATTCGAACACAGGTCTCAAACTTGTAAGGTGATGCTTGTCACACTCTAACCAATGCATTAATACAAAATCTAAATGTAAGTATCCCTATTTTTCTAGCCAAATAGCAATGCTCCAAGTCACTCTACTTTCACCGATGCAAATCAATTTGAAAATAAACAACAACAACAAACAACAAATTACATTTCTAGAGCGCTTTTCAGGTTGGAGGATGTCCCAAGGTGCTGAACAGTCAGTTCGGAACCCGAGCAAGGGAGAGGGGCAATGTAGGGGGAGAGGGGAGGGAGAGAATCAGGAGGGGAGGAAGAGAGTTTTGAGGGCAGCAGAAGGCACAATCAAAGAGGAGCTTCTTGAGACCGGCCTTGTAGGAGGCAAGAGAGGAAGCGAGGAGCAGGGACTGTGGGATGGAGTTCCAGAGTGTGGGGCCGAGAGACTGAAAGCCCGTCCACCAATGGTAGGGCGGGGCGGGCAGGGGACATGGAGCAGATCAGAGCCCGCTGAATAGAGGGGGCGGGCAGGTTCATAAGAGGACAGCAGATCAGAGAGATAGGAGGGGGCAAGGCCGTGAATGGCCTTGGAAGTGAGGATGAGGATCTTGAATTTGATCCTCTGGGGGATGGGGAGCCAATGGAACCGGGCAAGAGTGGGAGTGATGTGGTTGTGGAGCTTGGTGTGGGAGAGGACACGAGCTGCAAAGTTCTGGATGATCTGCAGTTTTTGAAGGGAAGAGCCAGGAAGGCTGATGAGGAGGGAGTTTCAATAGTTCAGCCTTGATGTGGCGAATGTGTGGACAAGGATTTTGGCATCCTGACGGGTGAGCAGCGGCGGACGGCGATGTTACAATGGTGGTGGAAGGCAGTACTGGTCATGGCATGGATGTGGGGGAGGAAGGATAGTTCAGGGTCGAACTGAAAACAAATTTTGCATAGAAAGGGACAAAGCTCCGTTTTACCAAAGCAACATGATTTAGTCACGCCTAAAGGAAAATATATGGTACCAAAAATGTTGTGCTAATGTAATGTGGCGATATTGCAGAAAGGCTGTAATACTAATCAGTATGGTTAACAAAAATCCAAAATATATGCAATACAGAATTACATTTGTATGGCACATTTCAGTTTGAGAGCATGTCTCAAGGCTCTGGACAGTCAGGGATTTGGAAGCAAGCTAGGTCGTTAGAAACTCTGTTGTTCATTAGATGTGCATGGTTTCCCCTTAGAAATCAAACGGTTTGCTGTGTTTTGCTGTATATGAGTACACTGTGCTAGAATTACGTCAATGTATGACCCTGCTGTTTGTCCATTTTTCTGGATTCCAATATCTGACTCTTTGATGAAATATCATTGTTCTACCATATTTAGTAGGATAAGGTAAAAATACAGGTAGCATTCCTTAATCCTAGACTTGATATAGTTCAAAATAATGCACCAAAGATATACTCGGAACTTCTGCAATTATCAATTAAATAATAATGCGTCAATTGTGATAAAACATTTGGATTAGAGTTATGATAACTTACTGCAATATTTATTTATGAGATATTTCTGCAAACTGAGTAGAGCACAGTAAATGGAAATGATAGATCATTGCATATTGAATTAAAAAATATTTTTTGAAATATATTTATGAATATTTGCCCCAAAAATGTAATCAGTTTCTACACAAGCAAAGTAAATTAAATTATTTGTACAACTGTATAACACAGATGATACATTTTTGAAATAATGCATGTTTACATTAGAGCTACATTTATTGCAAGATACAGAAGAGTAGTTTGGACTATTTCATAAAATTCAGAACTCTTTTTGAGTACAAACTATGCACAACCTAAAGCAGTCAACACTGGATATTTTTTGTCAGTGAACTTCCTATGTTTATTTTTCCTTCCCACATTTGTTGTTATTACGAGGCAAAGATGTTGGACTACATTTTTTTTCTCATACAATAATATTGCATAGTACTTTATTACTATTGCTATTGTATTCCAATGTAACAATGACCATTTATTGAATATTTACTGATATTACTGGTGGGGGCGGGATATGGAGGGATATCTCATGGGTTGGAGTTGGAGTCCCGCTGGGCTGGAGGGAGATCCAAGGCCCGAGAGTGACAGCATGAGGCGGTCGTTCATACAGGCTGCTCCCTCACCTCAACACACCACATAAATCTGCTCCTCTTCCCCTTCACTAGATGACTGCTCACCCACTGTTCAGTTAATTCAGTATCTAAATATTTATAGGAAGCACTCAGATATAACTCTCTTTTTTCCAAGTCCCCAAGGCATGTGTTTATTCCAAGATCAGCCTGTACTTGTTCATAGTTACTGTTAATTTGCAATAACGGTGTATCTAAATAATATGGTCTCTATGCTTTAAAGTTAACCCTATTAAATGTTTTGAGATGTCTCCTGACATGAAATCTAAGAATTTTTATTAATTCACCTGTTGATCAAAACTTCTCATCTTTAGATAGTATCTGAAGTCATTTTTGAGCCAAGGTTCACATCAAGTTCATTCTAATCATCCTTGTTATGGCCAGCCTATTGATGTTCACAGAAAATGAAATAACAGAGCACAGAGCATTTCATCAGTTCGCTGGTATATTTTAAATGTACTCCTGGAGGAATTATATCTCCATTTCTATGGGATTTTGTAGCCAACTAATTCTACTGAAAAGCTTCAAGTTTACCATCAAACCACTCCTAATAATAATAATAATCCTTGCATTTGATATAGTGCTTCACAGAATACACTGTAAAGTGAATTGACTGTATATGCAGCAGCCAATTACGCACAGCTGTGACCCACAAACAGCCATGGAATGAAAATGACCAATTTATTATTGCTTTTTTGGGGGGAGGGATTATTATTAGGCGTGTGGAGTAAGGAAATCTGCCCAAGGTTCCGCACTGACCTGACTGGATTCGAACACATGTCTCACGCTTATAAGGCGAGTGCTCTAACCACTGAGCTACAGGGCTCCACTGATGCTGATCACTGTACAGTATTTTCAGTATAGTGATACATTTAGGGCTATAAATGTTCCTGTCCAATCATATACAATTAGAAGTGATCAAAATTAGTGAACAGCACTATCCTGAATTGAGCTGCTTGACTTTTCTCAACAGTAATTTTGATGACAATAAGTAGTGGAAAATAGAAATTTTAAAAACTCAACCAGTATGCTTGATAGGCTGAGATTGACTGACTGATAGAGGAAGTTTAAAAATAAATGCAAAGCCATTTTTAGCTTATATTGTATATTAAAAAAACTGAGCTCTGCGTGGGTGTGGTACAAAGGAAAGTGTTGCTGTGATAACAGCTGTGTAAGAGAAAAATATACACACAACTGGGATAACTACTGCAAAATGCTTAACAATATTGGAAACAAAATAGGCCAGAGACAAAATAGGCTTTTAATAAGCAATTCATAGGCCCTATAAACAGCTACCAGGAGGCAATAACTGTTTACTTCATCATTAAACCTCATTCCTACCCTCCAGCTAACCATAAAGGTTACAAACACACAATGATGAATTTCAAAATACATCTACCTTTGGTTGTTGCTGTAGCCCTTCCACTACATCTGTCATGATAATAGGGAAATTTACCGAGTTAGAAACTCACAAGTTCAGATGGACACTTTTCACTGTGTAATTCCATCTGGGTCTAGTTTTATTCTATTTGTGTAGCATTTATGCATTTAATAACCCAAATTATTGTGTTCAGTGTTAACTTTGAAGTCAACTTTTGTAAGTTCCTGAAGAACTTAGAGAAAATAAGCCTTAAAATTAAGGCTGCATTTAGGAATTTGTCAAATTCTGAATGCTCTAAAATGCTTCACAAATACATTAAACCAGGCACAGATGGAATTTCACCCCCTTTGTGCCTAGGTATTCTGGAGATTAAAGTGATTTATAATTGTATCACTTTAGGTTAGGTCTCAATCTTAAGTGGTGTAGTTCTATTTACCATAGTAGTGCCATCTATTCCACTCTGGCTTGCTTCTCTTGCTATGTTTCTGACCATGGAGTCTTGCAATAATATGCAAATTGACCACCAGCTGTCCTTCCTCACCATCATCTGGCACCAGGACCCATTCCTTCACCTCCGCCACATTTTCATGTCTCTGACCGTACCATAACCCCAAACACAGGCACAACCCTTGTGCATGCATTTGGCACCTCCCACCTGGATGACTCAAACACAGTCCATGCTGGTCTCCCAGGCTCCACTATTTAAAAAATCCAGCTTATTCAGAACTCTGCTGCTCGCATATTTACCAAACTGCATATTCACATCTATCCAGTTCTGCCCAGGCTCTACTGGCTCCCCATCACCGAAAAGATCGTCTTCAAGATCCTCACACTCGTGTTTAAATCCATTCACTCCCTGGCACCTCCCTACCTCTCTGAACTTCTTACTTTCCAAACTACAATCTGGCACCTCAACTCGACCGACACTGGCATCCCTCGCACCCTACACTCCACAATTTAAAGTCTCACAAGTTCAGTCACTCCCCCCCAAAACTGTGGAACACTCTCCCTCAATCCCTCCACTTTGCCCCTTCTCTCCCCTTTTTGAAGTCCCAACTGAAAACCTTCCTCTTCGACCATGCTTACGGCCATCTCCTCCCACCCGGCTCGGTGTCAGGTTATGGCAATGTTAAACTCTTTGAGAATCTACCCTGCATGGAGGAGATATATAAGTGAAAGTTGTTCTAGTAGATTGAAGATCAGTCAACTCTGATGGAAATGCGTCACTGTGTTTATTTTCTCAAGCCTAACTTATTGAAGGTCAGACTGGATGAAATTCAGAGACCATTTAGAAAGACATGCAAAATTAAAAGTGATCACGTGGTTCATCCATTTTTAATTAAGCAGTGTAACATTTCGTAATGGTTTCCTAATATAAGAATAATCATTAATCTGAGATAATTACTCTAAACGATCAGGTCAAAATTCCAGTGCATTTACCAAGAAATAATTAGTTCTTAACATAGAAGCATGTTTTTGTGTAAGTGTGTGGTGAATAACACTGATCATTTGAATGGTATGTGAATGGAAGGGCAGAACTAAACATCAAAACAGCAGTCAATCACAATGTGCTCCAGAACAACCCACAACATGGCCATCAACCCTAGTACACAGTGTACATAAGAATATAAGAAATAGGAGCAGGAGTAAGCCATTAGGCCCCTCGAGCCTGCCCCACCATTTAATAAGATCATGGATGATCTTCTAACATAATTCCATTTACCTGCCCTATCCCCATATTCCTTTTTCTTTTAAACAAATATCGATCTCAGTCTTGAATATGTTCAATGAATGAGCATCTATAGCCTTCTGAAGAGAATTCTATAAATTCACTACCCTCTCAGTGAAAAAATGTTTTCTCAACTCAGCTCTAAAAAGCTGACCTATAATCCTGAGACAATGACTCAGGATTTGTTTTTCCAACCGGAGAAACAATCTCTACCAAACATCTACCTTGTCAAGCCCCTTAAGAATTTTATAGATCGTTTCTTCCACGTTAGCCTAGTCTACTCAACTACCTTGTAGTCGAACCCCTCAACCCCCGAACCAACCAAGTGAATCAACGATGTACAGGAGACCAAAACTGCAAATAGTATTTTAGGTGCAGTCTCACCAAGGCTTTTTCAATTGCAGTAAGACTTCCCTACTCTTGTACTCTAACCCCTTTGCAATAAACACTAACATGCTGTTAGCCTTTCTAATTTCTTGCTGTATCTGCATACTAACTTTCTGTGATTGGTGTACAAGGACACCTAAATCCCTCGGAATACTAACACTATCTAGTCTCTCTCCCCCCTAGAAAATAATCTTCCCCACATTACACTCCCATCTGCCACCTTCTTGTCCACTCCCTTAACCTGTCTATATCCCTTCGCATCCTCCTTATTTTCTCCTCACAGATTACTTTCCTACCTAGCTTTGTATCATCTGTAAATTTAGATAAATTGTATTTCCTCATCTTAGTCATTGTTGTAGATTGTAAACAGTTGAGGCCCAATCACTGATCCTCATGGAACTCCTCCAGTCATAACCTGCCAATCTGAAAAGATGATTGTGTAAAAGATGATTATTTAATTTATTTCCCCAATATATGAAAAAAGCTTGATGGCATAGCCAAATAGTGTTAAAAATAAGGCTACTTAACATCAATTTGGATTTTCTTCTGTTCTTAAAAAGGAGTAGCTTCTATTTTGCAATCTTGAATTTTAAGACAAAATTGCACATAACCATATAATACATTACACAATTACATTTGTAAAGTGCCTTTCACATCAGGAGGACTTCCCAAATCACTGAACAGTCAGCGATTGGGCCTCGAGGGGAGCGAAGTGGGGAGTGATTGGGATCAAGGAGGGAGGAGGGCAGAGAGGGTGGCTGATAGGATAGTTGAAGAGGATTATCTTGAGACGTGCCCTGAAGGAGGCAAGGGAGAGAATGAGGTGAAGGGAATGTGGGATGGAGTTCCATAGGGCAGGCACAAAGCGGCTAAAGGCCCGACTGCCGATGATGGGCGGGCTGAGTGGTGGACATGGAGCAGCCCAGAGCCTGCCAAATGGACAGGTTGATAAGGAGTTTGCAGGTCGGAGGGGTAAGAAGGAGCATCAAGCGCCTTGTAGGTGAGAATAAGAATTTTGAACTCAATCCTCTGAGCGATGGGGAGCCAGTAGAGCCTGGCAAGGGTGGATTTGATGGTGTCACAGAGGACAGGAGCCTGGTGCAGCAGAGGACATGAGCTGCAGAGTTCTGGATGATCTGCTGCTTGTGGAGGGAAGAGTTGGGAAGATCGACAAGAGGGTGTTGGCATAGTCGAGCTCGGGCTCAGTCCAGGTGGGATTTCATACTTTTGTGGTTTAAAGATTCCAATGTCTTGTTTCAATGATTAACTAAAACAAAAATTTGAACCAGTTTAAAGAGCATTTCAATTGCTTGACTTAATATTTGTAATGAAGCTGATTAAGAGCATTTATTATCATTGGTTTGTGTAACCAGATTTGGAAGTGGATATTTTCGCATTTAGTGACATTGTGTCTGTTTAATGTTAAAGGGTGGTGGTGTTGGGGGGGTTCATCTAATACAAAATAATTACACTTCACAGGAAACTGCATAAAGTGCTAGACATTTTGTTCATAATAAACACTATAATAAACATAAAGAGTTTTGTTTAGACCAAGACAGATACTGACAGGCCCCTCACTGTGTGTCTGAGTAAAGGCCTGTGCATTCATAAGGTTGGATTCTGATGTTTATGGAAGTAGAAATGTTCCAAACGTTACTGTGAATGGCTGAGGGGAAAGTCTTGGTCAGTGTTATTTTCAATAATGATGCTAAGCATAGTTCTATTTCCCCTGAACAACAAATTGACTTATAACAATAGCTTGCATTTATATAGGACCTTCACGTAGGGCAGCACCTCTGAGTGCTTGAGAGTGGTGGAAGCTGACACCAAGCTGGGAAAGGGAACAGCTGACCGAAAGCACGGTCGAAGAGAAAGGTCTTCAGTCATGATCTGAAAGAGGGGAAGGAGGGGGAAAGGTGGGGGGATTTGGGAGAATGTTCCAAAGCTTCGGGGTGTAGTGGCTGAAAACTCAATGATAGGGCGGAGACATAATGGCCACAGACTTGTTCAAATTATCAGAATAAGTTAGTTTGAATTTCAAAACCTTCAATTCAACCCAGAATCCCACATGTCCACATGCAAATTATTAAAAATATTAATTGAATTTAGATATTTTCCAGTAAAACAATATACTGCACTGTATTTGTACTTTCCATTCAGCTGTAAAGACAATAACCTTGAGACTTCCTTGCTCATCTTAATTTGCTCTTATATGGTCAGAGGATAGATTTGTTTTCCGTGAATGAACAGACAGACCGAGGCAGTGAGTGTTGAGTCAGAATATAAACAAGTCTATTGCTTAAATTGGAATCTACCACAGGGAATCAGAGGTGAAATAAAGTGCCCTGGATAAGTGCTTGGTGTGTTTAAATGTAAACTCAGCAGAGTTTTCTGAATAAGTGAATGCAGTAGTTAAGCATTTGATATTTAATTTCGAATTTGTCTTTCTGAGGGAGTGTAAGATTACTAAGCATGATGGGGTTGAATCATTTTCTTCAGATAAACCTTGGACTTAGTAATTAATTAGGTGTTCTATATACAAGGCAAATGATGGTTCCTTGGAGCAAGTTTAAGAGGAGTACATCCCAATTATTGCTATTCACAGAATGTTCTCACTTATTGCAATGGATTTATTAACATTGGGATGGTTTGGGGGCATGCTTTAATGATTTTCTAAAACTGTAAATTAACTTGTATTTTGTGCTGCTGATTGTACAAGGTCTTATTCTGGAGGGTATTCGTGAATATGAATGTATGAAATGCATGGATTAAGTGAGTTCGCTTTTTGACTTGTCATTGAATGTTATCACAAGTATAGAAGTAAGAACAGGAATGGGATTATCCCTTTATTTCCCTCGTGATCAATGTGTTTTTTTCTTCATGAGAATAGTAGGGAGATCAGCGGTGCAAATCTTAGCTATGATTGTTGCAATGTGCGGATATGAAGTTATTTTAAAAACAATTGTATTTTTTTACCACCTTATTAATCTGAACATTTGAAAGCACTTCACAAAACTACCATCAAGTACATTGATGTCAACAAAAGCAAATGAATCAGTCCATTTAGTTGGATTTGGTGAATTAAAGTTGGTAATTGTATGCAGATTCTGAAAATAGATGGCAGGTATTTTCCCCAACAGCTAACATCACTTATAACAATTTTTAACGAATTCCGCAACAATGTGGATGTACCTAATATAAAATTTGATTCTTTCTCATGGCATTATCGGGACTTAGGCCATTGTTAGCCTCTCAGCTATTGACCATATGGTTGACTTCATTTCAATTCTATACACAGTGACACTTCCTACAGGCTGTATAGAATGAGAGAACCTGGTAGGCATCAACTATCTTACACAGACTGGGGTTTGAGCCTGGGATGTTTGTGTGGCTTAGTTCTACACTGACCCCACCCTACCTCTGTGACATTCTAACTCCCTACCAGCCCGTGTGGTCCTCCACTCAGCAGACTGCTCCACGTCCCCCGAACCTACCCCATCATCAGTGGGCGAACCTTCAGCCACTCTGCTTCTAACCTCTGGAATTCCAATCCCCAGTTCCTTCACTTCACCCCCTCCTTAGCCCCCTTTAAGTCCAGCCTCAAGACCCTCCTCTTTGACAGTCCCACGGTCACTCAAAATCCCCTCCTTTCCCTCCACTCTCCCCGATCATGACCCCAACTCAGGTCTGAAACATTGACTCTTGTGATGTCTCCCCGATGTCAAAGATGCTATACAAATATAATTTTGTTGTTGTTTTGTTGTATTTGTTAAATCAGCAGTTATCTGTAATTCCCCTATGCAAAAACAAAAGCCAAGATACAATGTTAATCTTCAGTTCACCATGCACCCCACAAGCCTTCATCAGGTGATGTGTCTAATAATAGTCCCTCGGAAGATAACAGTCCTGTTGCATTTTGTGATATTGGCATAGACAACAATTCAAGAACACTAAAAATCAAAAAGAAATCTGCTCTTTCAGGTTTGGGTGAACCCCAAGCATAGACTTAAGTCTTAGAAAAATGAATTGTATTGCTAAATTGGAAGCCAGTTAAAATGTTCATTTTTTTTCAAACTTTATTGAATGAAGCCAAAATATTTTGACTGTATAGGCATTTTGCCCTTTTGGGGGTCCAGTGGACACAAACTTGTGTGTGGATGGCAGACAAGTTAAGGATTGAATTTCAACAATTGGGCAGCATTTTTCTTTTATAATGTAAGACATTTCAGAGGGTTTTTAAAAATATTAAAAATATGTGGTAGCACTAGCAATACCTCATTAGGACATTGTCAATCGTCTTTATTCATGGCCCAGAATAATTGTTCTCTCTAGATTTCATCTATTTGATCTGCATTAAGATAAATGTTATTTAATTGGAATTAACCATCTTGAAGCATGTTAGCGTTCATTTCAAAGGGATTAGAGTAGAAGAGTAGGGAAGTCTTGCTGCAACTTCCTTAAGTCCTTAGTGAGACCACACCTAGAATATTGTGTTCAGTTTTGGTCTCCTTATCTTAGAAAGGATGTATTTGCCTTAGAGGGGGTGCAATATAGATTCACTAGGTTGTTTCCTGGAATCAGGGGGTTGACCTACGAGGAGAGGTTGAGTAAACTAGGCCTAATTAGTTAGAAAATGGAAGAATTAGAGGTGAATTTATAGAAAACTATAAGATTCTTAAGGGCCTTGGCAGGGCAGATGTTGCGAGACCATTTCCCTGGTTGGGGAATCTAAAACTAGGGGTCATAGTCTCAGGATTAAAGGTCAGTCTTTTAAAGGTTGAGAAAATATTTCTTCACTCAGATGGTCGTGAATTTATGGAATACTCTACCTTAGAAGCCTGTGAGTGCTCAGTCATTGAACATATTGAGATCGGCAGTTTTTTAAAAGCAAAGGGGATTATGGAATATGAGGATAGGATGGGTAAGTGGAATTAGGTTGGAAGATCAGCCATGATCTTATTAAATGGTGGGGCAGGCTCAAGGGGCCGAATGGCTTACTCCTGCTCCTACTTCTTATGTTCTTATTGTCTGATGTTCTAAGATTGATATTTTTGGAAAAACACTCTCATCTTCCATTAGACGGGTCCAAATGAATTCACCTTCCCGTTAACAATCTCCTTCAGTGATTTATAACAGTAATTCTGCAATATTTATGGTACTTTCCAACCCCAGTACCATTCGCTACTGAAAAAGATGTACTGTACTAAGGAAATGAAACATAAATTATAGTTTTCTTGGAAACAGTGTAGTGATGCTTACATTTGAATGCTGGATCTATATCATTCTCTTACCAACAACAACAACAACAACAAATTACATTTATAGAGCGCCTTTCACGTCGGGAGGACGTCCCAAGGCGCTGCACAGGAGGCGTGCGACCTGAGCTGAGAGGGGAGTGTTTGGGAAGGGGTGAAACACGAAGGGGAGGTCGAAGAGTTCGGGGTGGAACAAAAGGCACGGTCGAAGAGGAAAGTCTTCAAACCGGCCTTGAAAGAGGAAAGGGACGACACGAGACGGAGGGATTGAGGGATGGCATTCCATAGGGTGGGAGCGGAGAAACTGAAGGCCCGGCCTCCGATGGTGGGGTGGTTCGGGCGGGGGGCTTGGAGCAGGCCAAGTCCTGTTGAACGGAGGGTCCGGGTGGGCTTGTAGGGGGAAAGTAGATCAATTAAATAGGGCGGGGCAAGGCCATGTAAGGCCTTGTAGGTGAGGACGAGGATCTTGAACTCGATCCTCTGGAGAATGGGGAGCCAATGGAGACGAGCGAGGGTGGGGTTATGTGGTCGCGGAGGCGGGTGCGGGATAGTACACGGGCTGCAGAGTTTTGGATGACCTGCAGCCTGTGAATGGAGGATCAAGTGACAACCCAGATGGTTCTGTTTATTTATGTTTGGATCATCTTCATGTCCTCTATCTTTTAAGATCTTGAAGTTCTTTTTGAGACATTCTGACATTCTTACATTCAATCTAAATTTGGAAGCTCATTTTCCAGAAACGTTTTAATAATCATTGCTTGAGAAATATTCTATACGTTCCCCAAACGTATGGATTGCACAGTGGTGCAATCCAAAGGATTCACAATTTAGAAGTCTACATTTGGACTTAAATTTCAGCTGGAAATTAAAGATCTCAAGACACTATTGAAAAAGATGAGGCAATTTTTAGTGGTGTCCTGGCCAACAATCCCTCAAATAAAATTTGTCGCTCAATTCATGCCTGTTTTTAGACATTGTTATACACTATTGTGTTGCCACTTTTGCCTAAATACTGTACACACGTTCATTCAATTTCACAGTAAATTGAGACGTCCTGCTGACATGAAAGGCACTATACCAAATGCAAAGATTATTATTATAATTGGTTATATAAGGAAAATAAATAAATTGGTCGTTCAGCTCTTTGCTGTTTGTGGAATAACGCTGTGCAGAAATAGGCTGCCAAGTCACCTCAAAATACATCGACATTGCACTTAACAGTAATTACTGTGGACTGTTTGAATCATTCCTACTTTATAAGTCGTTTATGAAATATGAAGATAAAATACACAGAGTATAAACCAACTACATGAAGGTGTTGTAGGTTTGTTTTAACAAAGATCTGCTGGGATGCTAACAGATTGGAAGGATGAGCAGGCTAGGACAGTGGTTCTCAACCTTTTTCAGTAATATACCCCTTGTTAATTTTCAACATTATTGTGTATCCCCACCCAACTACATACACACCCTCATTCCACTTGCATTTTATGACAAAGCTTTTCTTATATAACGAAATAACTATCAGAAACAAAATAAGGGGAATAACAATTAAGTGTAGAATTTTGAAGGCTATAAATAAGTCAATGTACCGCCACCTGTACCCCTTGGAAGTAATTTTATACCCCCTGGGGTACATGCACACCTGGTTGAGAACCGCTGGTCTAGGGTACCTTGGGAGCAGTGCTGATAATGTGGGGAATTTTAATGCTGGTGATAATGAATGTCAACTTTTAATTGTAAATTTCATTCTCTTCATCAGCATTAATTAACACAAGGACACAAATGTTACTCTATAAATTGCAGGCCACTGCACCGGATAATTTGTCTGGCCTTTCCACTGGAAAAGTTATCCCTAAATAGTCTGTTACTATGGAATCCAACAGAGAAATTGAACAATCAGAATAAGATCTAAATCCAAAATAGAAGCAGCGTATGGGACCATATCTTCTTGAAATGATCACAAAGCAAATAGATTTAAGTAATCTGAAGTCAATTTGCCACCCTCTGTAATCAGGTATCTTGATAGTGAGCCTGGCCAAAATAGCTTTAGGTGTGATGTTATCTGTTGTGACAATTAGAAATGTCATTTTATTTCAGTTGGCAGGGTTCCTGCCTCTGGGTTAGGAGATTTTGCATTCAAACCTTACACAGAACATTTCATAATTTAGTCTGACACAAGAGTGCTGTTGTAAGGGAGATCTACATTGTTTGAGTTGGCATCCTTGGGAGGCTATTTTAAACTAAAGTCCTTTTAGACAATTAGGTGGATGTTAGTATTCTCACTGAATTCTTTCAGAGGAGAGCAGGGAGCTTTCACATTGCCTCGTCAATTTTTTCTCCTTTCTCAATTCACTAAAGTTTATATAATATACTAATAATAGCAAAGGCAGCAGACAAGTTGCTAAGGTGTTAGAAGTCGCAGAGGTAGAGGGGAAAGAGGCCAAAATCAGGATTTTGGACTGTATTCTCTGCGTGATGAGACGTTAATGGAGTCGGGCGAGGGTGACAAGAGTTTCCAGAGCCTTTTAAGGGAGAGGACATGACTGCAGAATTCTGTATGACCTGCAACCTGTGGAGGGAGGAATTGGGGAGGCTGATAAGCGAGGAGTTTGCATAATCAAGCCCGGATGTTATGTTTGCATGTTTGAGAGTTTCTGCATGTCTGTGGATGATGTTGCCAAGGGGGAGCATGTAGATATTGAAAAGTAGGAGGCCAAGGAAAGAGCCCTGGGGGATGCCACATATGACGGTCCAGGGGCTGGAAGAGAAGCCATTGGTGGCAACAAAGTGAAGAGTATGAAAAAGGTAAGAGTCAAACCAGGCGAGGGCAAGACCATGAAGATTGAGCTGAGAGGAGAGGCAGTGCAGGAGGATGGAGTGGGTCAACAGTGTTGAAGGCAGGAGAGAGGTCAAGGAAGTCAAGGAGGCAGAGAGAGCCCTAATCACAGTCATTCTCTTTTCATTGCTTCCTGCATGTGTGTATACTGGAAATAATGCACAAGTCACAAAATGGGCTCAGATGAAGAAATGCCCTTCACCTATTTGATCTCATTGTTCCAGAGCATTAAATAATATTAATTATTGCTCCTAAAACAGCACTCTATGTAGGTGCACAACCCCCCACTGGAGAACTGTAGTACATTACAGGTTAAAAAATCTTTCTCAGATCTCTGTCATTTCAAATGTGATTTCAACTGCTTTCAGTGCTAAAATGATTCACCGACATTGCCAAGCAGCAGACTTTCAATACTAAGGTACTATGAACTCAAGGGCAGTAATTTCCAACAGAATTCCACTTTGCCTTTTACAATTTTCAATCTTTTCCTCCTGATAAGCATTTAGCCTGAGGCTTTAAGCCTCGATGTTCTTTTCTCTTTATTTCTCTCCTGATCTGACATAACTGTTCATTTCTTTGGCACTTGTCACTTTCATTTTTTCCAGGGCAAATGAAAACTGACTCATTCATACCCATCTCCGTCTACACCATAAGCCCCAGTAAAAATGTGGAATTACAATTTTACTCAAAATCAATTTGAAGAAGGTGGCATAGGGCAAGAGGGAAGAAATAGTATATCAGCTGAATAGATATCTCATCTCTGAACAAGGAAAACAGCTGATCCAGTCAAATGTTAGAGTAGTTTTGTTTGCTGTAATTTGCATCAATATTAAAGCTAAAGGATTTTGTTCTGATTATTTACAAGAAAGTTGAAGTTCTGATTATTTAACAGTTTTTGATCTGAAGATATTTTGAGATTCAATGCATTTGTTCCATGCTGTCATTTGGATTTTAAATTTCAAATATATTGGGGGAAAAATGAAGAAATATATAGTGCATACCTTATTTATTTGTAATGTCTCTGTAATGTTTGTTACTCTTTGTTTGTTGTTTCTCTTTTACAATTTAACCTCAATTTAACTCTCTTCAAAGCTGCCTGAAACACATTTGTGCCACACTAAAGATAACTAACACCTTGGTTTCTATTGTGAATGACTAATTTGAAATGTGCAGATATTCGGCTATAAAGATTTTGCCTGACTTTTCCACCATGACTTCCACCTAGTATTTTTCACCATGTTTTCTAGTTTGGCTGAGAGCAATAATCTGTTGTGGGGGAAATTATGGATAATAACCTATCATCTTTCACAAGGTGAAATTGTCCCCAACTTGGGTTTCCGGTCAAGATTTATGAAATGATCCCATAATTTGTTCTAGTTGACAGTCTTAAAGCATATATGTAGTTTGTTTTCAACGCAAATCCTCCCCGCCCACTTTCCTAATTCCAAATCCCCCCTTTCCCTCCACCCTTCCCGTCTCCGACCCCAGCTTGGGTCTGAAACAATGACTGTCCAGCACCTTGAGACGTCCTCGTGAAAGACACTATACAAGTGTACTTTTGCTGTTGATGTTGTTGTTTGATTTTAGCTAAAACAGAAGCTTATATGACAAAAGTGAAGCAATTGTAATATTGTTGTACTTTTCTCATATACTAGATGTAGTTTTCTGTAAAATGAATTGATTGTATATTTGTGGGTGAAACTCAGCAGCTAATTGCACACAGCAGTGTTCCACAAACAGTCATGCATTGAAATGATCAATTTTATTTGAGGGATTATTATCAGACGTGCGGAGGAAGGAAACTTGCCCAAGGTTTTGCCCTGCCTAGAATTGAACCTAGGTCTCTCGCTTGAAAGTTGAGTGCCTTACTAACTGAGCTACAGGACTCCACTTCATGTGATATGATCTTTCCCAAGCTTTGCAATCTTTATCAACCATATTCTCGCACAATTCTGTTCTGTTACTCATTCGTCTCGCATTGATGATCAAGCCTTTAGACACGATGCACTGTCCTGTGCATCACTGCTTCAAAATCTCTTGACTTGTTTTCTCCCTCCCCGTCCTCAAAAACCTTCTTAATAACATATTTATTTGACCCTACTTCAACATTCATTACTCTTTCCCCCTTCACAATAAACAGGTTAAGGAATATTGTACGTTTACTCCAAATAAAACTTCTATATAGACGATGCTACATTGTGACAGTGCCAATGTTACATATTTTTCTAAATTTCTTCTGTTTATATTAATCAATTTTGCTTTCTCTTTCCCTACTTCCCATGATAAGACCCAAGAACACATTCAAACAATATTACAAAATTATCATCAATATTTAGAATTTATAAAAAATCAGATAATACTAAATCACTATGGAAAGTGGGAATTATGATCATAGATTGTAATAAAATACAATTAAAATGTAAATTATGATTCACGTAATGTAGTTTAAATGATTTTCAGTTGCTATTCTGAAATTCAAATGAAAATCCTACTTGAATAGTACTTAGAATGGAAGTCGCACAATTTCAAGATGTAGTTCTACTTTGCTGCTGTCAATTAAGTAGAAGTTCAAAGCTTGACTGATAAATTAATATGAATTCATATCCCCCGTTGAGTTCAGTGAAAGCTATCATTTACCCAATGTAGGTACATAAAGACTATATGAGTGATGCCAGGTGGGATTTAAGAAATTAATCCTTTAGCCTTGCATCGTCAGGGAACTACATCAGTCTCCATGGAAATCCTTGACAACCACATTGCTTGCCACCATATGGTCTGACCACATTCCGAATAGTTGGAGAAACAAAAAGACGAGACAGTTGAAGCACTGGATATTGCTGATCTGTTGAATGACACGAAACAACGCTCAGAGAACCAGTCAATATATACAAATGCTCAAGCTCAGATACATGCAGTCTCAGTTGGTAGCACTCTTGTCTCTGACTCAGAATGTTGTAGGTTTGAGCATCCCATCGGGATGGTGAACTCATGTCTGGGCTGACAAACCAGTACAGTGCTTGGATAGCACAGTGGGTGCTCCTGTTTGCCTGTTCATAAGAACATAAGAAATGCTAGAAGAAAAAAGACCAAGATCCATCTGTACATCAAACATCCCATTATTACTACACAAAGAACAGATGTATGATCCATATGGCCTATAGTAAAGACATAAAAGGCATTGATCCCATTGATACAATATGACCTAATACTTTTATACTTCCAGTTTTCTTAAACACATGGTAATTTAAACAACATTTGGAAAATGTATCAACAACAACAACAATTTTGATTTATATTGCATCCTCCATGCCGGACAGCATCTCCAATAACATTTTGACTGAGCTCAAATTGCAACAAATATAAAATTGATAAAACTGTCCTCAGGACAACACCTGATATAGTATTCTTCTCAGACAACACACTTAGCAATGTTGGCCAAACCAATGCATTTTCTCACTTTTAAAATAAATGAGGTGTACATCTCTTGGGGTGTCCTCATAGAATTATACGGCACAAAAGGAGAATCTGGAATTTGCACATTATGAATCTTTCATAGAATCATAGAATTTTATGGCACAAAAGGAGGCCATTTGGCCCATCTAGTCTGTGCCAGCTCTTTGAACAGAGCAACTCAATCCCGCTGCCCAGCTTTCTCCCCATAACCTAACAGACCTGCTCTTCCTAAATAAAAATCTAGTTCCCTTTTAAAAGCTGTTATGGAATCTGCCTCCAACACCTTTTCAGGCAATGCATTCCAGATTCGAACAATCCGCAGAGTGAAAAAAATTCTCCTCAGCTCCCCTCTGCTTTGTTTTGAAACTATTTTTAATCTGTGACCACGAGTCACTGATTCGCCCACCAGTGGAAACAGTCTTTCCCTATTCACCCTGTCGAAACCTCTCATAATCTTACAAACCTCTATTAGGTCTCCTTCCAATCTTCTTTGTTCTAGAGAGAATAAGGCTAGCCTATCTAGCCTTTCCTCGTAGCTGAAGTCCCTCATTCCTGGTACCATCCTAGTAAATCCCCTGGTACTACCACCATTACCATGGTACTTTTTTACAATGGTCTCCTCTGCACCCTTTCCAATGCCTTAATATTCTTCCCAAAGTGTGGTGACCAGAATTGTACACAGTGCTCCAGCTGAGGCCTAACCAAAGTCTTGTAGAGGTTAATCAGCACTTCCTGACTTTCGTATTCTATACCCCTATTTATCAAGCCTTGTATCCCATATGCCTTCTTAATGGCTTTGTCTACCTGTCCTGCCACTTTCAAAGAGTCACTAACACAAATCCCCAGGTCTCTCTGTTCCTTCACACCCTTTAAAATTGTACTATCTAGCCTATATTGCCTCCCCTCATTTCTTCTCCCAAAGTGTATCACCTCAAACTTCTCTGTATTAAACTTCATCTGCCATGTGTCTGCCCACTTTACCATTTTATCTATATCCTCTTGCAGATGGCTACTATCCTCCTCAGTATTTACTATTCTCCCTAACTTAGTATCATCTGCAAATTTAGAAACTTTACTCCCTAAACCCAAATCCAAATCATTAATGTATATTAAAAAGAGCAGTGGTCCCAAAACTGATCCCTGGGGGATGCCACTGCACACTTCCCTCCAGTCTGAATAGCAGCCAATCACCACAACTCTGTGCTTTCTGTCTCGCTGCCAGTTGTGGATCCACACTACCACTGTTCTTTTAACGCCGTGGGCCTCTATTTTTCTAATAAGCCTCTCATGCAGCACTTTGTCAAATGACTTTTGAAAGTTTATGTAAACCACATCAACTGCGCTGCCCTCGTCCACCCATTCTGTTACATTCTGTTGTCCTATTGGATTTAAACATTGTCCAGTGCATTGGAACTGAAGCAGCAATTGAGCACATCAATGGGGGTTAGCATCCATGGAAAATGTAAACATGTTCCCTCTCCAGCTAGAAAATGTATGTGAGTGGCTGAGGACAGTATTGGACTTAGTTGCAATACCCTCTGAGAAATAGCCTGTCAACATTCACTATCAAGGCTTGTACATAAATGTCACTTGGGAAGACTGACTAGTGTTCCAAGAGAGGACTCACCATTGATGGCCATGCTTTCAGTCACAATGTCCCAAATCTCTGGAACTTCTCAGCCTCAATTTCTCTGTTGTGCCCCCTCTTTGACCATCTTCAAATCCCAATTGAAGATTTTCTCTTTGATCCTGCCTTTGGTTACCTCTCCTTTATTTCCGATACTGCCACACAGCTGCCATGTTAATACTTCAAGATGCCAGTTGCTTGAGGGTGCTAAATGAATGCAAGTTATTTTTGTTGTGTCCAAGGAAGTGGGCTAAGTTAAACAATACTCATGCATAACAGTGATAATAAACAACACCAACAAAATTACATTTGTAGAGCACTTTTCACATCGGGAGAATGTCCGAACAATCAGGGGTCTGGACCCAAGCAAGAGTGGGGGGAGGGGGTAGGATTGGGTTGAGAGAGGGCACAGAAGTAGGATGGTGATTGAAGTAACGGTTGAAAAGGAGAGTCTTGAGACCGGTCATGAAGGAGGCAAGTGAGAAAGCAAGGCAACGAGTTTATGTCATGGAGTTCCAAAGCGTTGGGGCAGAGAGACTGAAAGCCTGGCCACCGATGGTAAAATGGGTCAGGCAGGAAACATGGAGCAGGCGAGAGCCTGCTAAACAAAAGGAGCGGACTGGTTGATAGGAGGTCAGCAGATCAGAGAGGTAGGAGGGGGCAAGGCTATGGATAGCCTTGAAAGTGAAGACAAGGATCTTGAATTTGATCCTCTGAGGAATGGGGAGCCGGTGAAACTGGATAACGGTGGGAGTGACGGAGTCACGGAGCCTGGTGTGGGGGAGGACATGAGCTCAGAGTTTTGGATGATCTGCAGCTTGTGGAGAGAAGAGTTGGGGAAGCCGACAAGAAAGAAGTTGCAGTAGTCGAGTCTAGAGGTGACAAACGTGTGTTAGGGTTTCAGCTGCCTGAGGGGTGAGGCAGTGTCAGAGACGGGCGATGTTGCAGAGGTGGTAGAAGGCACTGCTGGTCATGGTACGGATATGGGGGAGAAAGAACAATTCTGGATCAAACAAGACACTAGGTTCCTGACTGGCTTGGTTAGGACCAGATCCAGGTTGAATTTATGTATATAAAGAACAATGCTGCAACTAAAATAATCTATTACAAATTTGGGTGTCAGCTTGGCTCAATTTGTAGCACTCTCAAGATGAGTCAGTGGTTGTGGAATTAAGTCCCCTGTGGGTTCTTTGAGCACAGGGTCCAAGTAGATATTCTAATACAGTGCTAGGGGAGTGATGTGTTACTCAAAGTGCTGTCCTTCAGATATCTGCCTGTTCAATGGGAATAATAATCCTTGCATTATAATAATCCTTGTTTGTGAAAGGAGTTTTTCCCTGGTCTATTGTCCTGGCCAACTAAACTCCTTGCATATTTCCTTTTTATGCTGTTTCTCAATCATGCTTTACATATTACTAAACTGGAGGTCAGGAAAGGAGACAAAATTCCACTAAGTTCAAAACTTACATTACTTTCTTAGCATTTAATAGCGGCAAATTCTAGACAATTCTTAATACAGTGTTCGCTTTGAAGCTGGTTTTGCATTGTCCTTAAAACATATGGAGAATTATTCAAAGTCCAGACTACATTTAACAGTTTGTCAACTTCCTCACAGTCTACAATAGTCAGTAAAGAAAATAAACTCAGTCCAGATGCAGGTTGAATATCTCCTGCAGATACCTACTGTTTCAAAATAGCCTTTAAGAGTAGCAAGCTTTCAGTCATGTTTCCACTATTATTATCTTAATTTATCTTATACAGTTTGCTTTTGCTAACAGATTATATATGACAGAAAAATTTATTTAGACCATAAAGTGGCTCAATGAATAAAAAGGTTTTTTTTGTGCCTTTAAACCATGGCTGTAGAAGCTTATCATCCTTGAATAAAAATGCTAAAGCCAGCAGAGAAAATCAAGTAATGTGTGTATTTTCGAGATTATGTCTTTGTTTAATTCCCTTGCCTCCTTCAAGACTGGTTTCAAGAAACTCTACTTCGACCGTGATTTCAGTGCCCTTCTTACCTCTCTGCCCTCCCTCATCCCAATCCTGCTCCCGCCTTCCCACCCTACCCCCCCACCCCCCACCCCACCACTGCTCGGGTCCTGACCCCTGATTGTTCAGTGCCTTGGGATGTCCTCCAGGCGTGAAAGGCGCTCTACAAATGTAATTAATACAAACAAAGTAAAGCCATGAAAATGTAATATATTTGTTCATTGTAGGCTAAATCTTACAAATTTTCACACTAGGAGTGTAAAGAATTTGGAAGTCTTTACTCGAGTTTCAATTGTAATCAAGTACTCCCGCAGAAGGAAAAAGGAATCAAATGTTTTCTGGAGAGGGGGAGGAAAGCGAAGGAAATTGGTGGATGATAAAATAAATCAAGCAAAAAATCCAAGCACTTTGTTTATGAAATAATCTATAATTTGCATTGATATGCATGCAATCAAAGTGTCAGTCAGCTCTGGAGAATTCATTAATGTCTCCTCACTTCCTTTGTTTGCCAAATGCGACCATCTGCTAGTGCATTTGTTCTGCTGCATCAAATAAACGAGCGAAAAGTAATAATGTTATCTTCATAGTAATGGAAGACCTGCCAGACGCCAGTCATTCCATCCTGTTTAACACCTTATCACTGTAAGTAATTTGGGGATTATTTCTAAACACTTATTGCTTCAACAAAGTCTAACGCACAACAAGACAATTTGTTAGGCTGTCACGTGCTATAGTTTAAAGAGAACATGGATCTCTTTAAACAGAGGCAGAGGCCAAGTGTGGGCAGAGTCAGCAGATCAGAACTTGGTCACTTCCTCTTGTACTTGCTGTCTTCCTCTCAGACACATGTGTTTTGAATCTCATTTCCATCTGACTCATTTCTCATCACGAGCACCCCCTACATTTCGCTTGCTGCAACCATTGAATTGCTCTTGTCCTCATTCTACCTCATGTCCTATAGCCTGTTTTTGCACCTTTTTCCCAGTATTGCCCCAACCTCCAACATAACCTTGGTGGTCCCTTCCCCCGCGCTCCCACCCCACCCCACCCCAGAAACACATTCTCCTCCTCTACTCCTGAAAGCTACTCACACTCAGCATCTTGGGACGCCCTCCTGACGTAAAAGGTGCTACACAAGTGTAATTTTGTTGTTGTTGATATTGTTGCACTCAGACAATAATCCTTGCATTTTATGTAGCAATGTAATGATGAGAGGATATCTCAAAGCTCTTCACAGGGTTTCACGGTGATTGTGTATTTTATAGGCAACTACGACAACTAATTTGCAGATAGCAATATTCTACAAACATTTAAAGAACCATAGAAATTAATGACACAGATGAACACCGTTCGGCCTATTGCTTCCGAGCTGCTTTCCTCAAAAGCAATAATTTCAGTCCAATTTAACTCCCTTTTACCCCCACCTGTAGCTAACTCTTTTCAAGATATTTGTCTAGTTCCCTATTGAAGGCCAGTATGGATTCTGCTTCAACCATTGCTTCTGGCAGAGCATTACACATCCTAACTAAACTGCGTGAATTTTTTTTCCTCTCATCTCATTTGCTATTGAATAATATATTCCTTCAGCACTGTATTGGAATGTCATCCAAGACTATGAGCTTAAAGTCTTCATATGGGCATTGGACCCACAACCTTCTGACTCAGAGGCAAAAGTGCAACCAACTAAGCCAGGCTGACATCTAATTTAATAATAATTCACATATTTCAAGGATTGATAGATTAACGGTTAGTTATTCAAACATATGTAAAGCGTTCATTTCTTTAACCTGTTATTTGATGAACATCTAACAACAAACGGGTAATTACGACAAAAAAAGCAGTAGTCATTAAAAAAAAGTCACCCTATCAAAATACGAGGAAAATCTAGGGTACGGTAATCTAATTGCAGCTGAAAATGTGGGTCACTAATGATTAGTACTTGAAGCCATGTTTTAACGGGCAGAGAAGGTTATAATCATTTGATAATCACCAGCACATTTTAAAGCATGTATAAATGCTTCCACTTAATAAATAGCATGGTAGGAACACGCTGGAACGGAAGACTAAGAAAGAAAGACTTTTATTTGTATAGCACCTTATCACATTGAAATACATCAAGCTCATATAGTTTGGACTTTTTTTCACATTTTGTCATTTCTAATTATGAGCACTTCCCACAATTTACCATTTGTTGCACGTCTATCTCTTACTCTGTTGTGCCCAATCTCACACTCTTTGCACATTATTGTCCCACCCAACTTCTTCACTCTCACCAGAGAATTAATGGCAGAAAGTCTAATATGGTATTTTCCAGACCAATTCAAAGGGTTAATAATAAGAATAATAATCCCTGCATTTCATGTAGTGCCTTATCACATAATTGAGACATCTCGAAGTGCTTCACAGAACATTCAGTAAAGTGAATCGACTGTACACTTTCTGAGAGAAATGTGACCGCTAATTGCTCACAGAGTTTTCCACAAACAGTCGTGCATTGAGTGACTGCATTATCTTAGTGCAATTATATATTAATACAATAACACAAAAACACTCAGATACAAACCAACATACATACTTATACAGAAACACACTGATATATGCACACTTACCCAGAAACACAAATGCACACATAGCTACAAATATAAAGGGATGAAGAACAGGCAATATCAATCGACCGACCGACCGATCAATCAATCAAAACTTACATTCTCTGGGCGCCTTTCACGTCCAGAGAATGTCCCAAGGTGCTGTACAATCAGATAGGGACAAGAGCAGAGGGGGAGGGGTCTGGGCAAGATGAAGAAGAGTAGGAAAATTGACTATATATTTGTGAGCAAAATGCTGCAGCCAAATTGCACACAACAGTGTCCCACAAACAGTCATGGAAGTGGGATTAAGGGAAAAAGGTGGGGAGAAATATCATAGGTAATTACTGTGAGTTTATTGATAATAATCCTTGGACTTCATTTAACAACTTCCCAGTGTTTCACAGTGATTATATATTTGTAGACGAACAAAATGGGAGTTGATGTGGATCAACATTAATTTTAAGCTGAACCTTAATTATTAGGTCTTTGCAGGTTATCATTAATCACACAGCTATCAATTGGTTTGGGGCCAATTTTATTTTCAAGGCAGGACAATAATACTGCTCTGAGGATCTTTCCCAAGACTCCAACAACTTAAAAATATAACTGTGATGTAATAATTATCACTGGTGATCATGTTCAGAGTATTTTGCATTTTCTGTCTTTATATTCTTTCTTAATGTGTTCACAAAAAAGGATTTGATCATTTTAAAATTCTCTAAACAATGTTGTGCATTGTTTATACCACCGACTTGCTGTTTATACCACAGACCTCTCAGTGAATTAGTGTGATTTATGCAGTGATTTCCTTCAATAATTGTACTAATGTGCCAAATATGAAGTACAATTGGGATCTCAGACAGCATAAACCAATCTGGAGCTTTGGTCCTAAAACTGCATGGAGAAGGTGGTCTCAGTAGTGATGATTGTGTACTGGTGCCATATAAGGTATAAAATTGACTTGGCTCACATTCCAAATCTATTGAAATGTGTCTGGTCATCCATTAGATGTAACTACCTCTTTATTAATATTGGCATCCCCAACACAAAATATGGTATTTTCCAGAGCAATTCAAAGACATGCAAAGTAGACATTATCAGCCCACTTTCCAACTCCACATCAACAAATTAGTGGGAATTCAACCTGTTTCAATACGATGCAATATTAATGCCACCCTGGCTCAGTTGGTATTACTCTCACCTCTGAGACATAAGATTGCAGGTCAGAAGGTTGAACATCCTGATCTGACTTTGGGCTCACAGTATAGGCTGTCACTCTATTGTGGTGGGTGTGGGGGTGGGGGGCACCTCATTGCTCTGAAAACTGCTCTTTGGATGAGACATGAAACCAAGGTCTTAACTGACAGAAGAGGCAAACTTTAAGGATCCCACATCACTGTTTGAAAAGACAAGATTGTTTCTCCCAGTGTTCTAGCCAACTATACCACAGCCACATTTGATCATGTATACAGCTATTTGTGGGACATTGCTATGCACATAATACAGTCATTATACTATTCAATAAATCAGGTTATATCAATGCAAGATTTTTGTTATTTTTTGATTCAAAACATAAAAGCACCTAAATAAACAAAAAACCCTTTTCAGTAATTAAAGCAACATTCTTCATAGATTTAATAGAGCATGGCATTGAACCAGCTATTAGTTACACATGAAATCTTAGCCATATGGCGTGATTGCATATTTATGACAGTAAAACTATTTCAAATATTCAAATGGTTCAATCAATCCCATATAAAACTGTAAATAAGAATGAATTAAGAAATAAAATATCTGCGACAGTCTCTTATCATCTATCTATTAATTAACACAGAACAAAGTACCATGTTTTTAATGGATTGCTCATGATTATATGCATCAAGACATTTCACATATGCAGTGATTAATGTAAGTCAGGTTTAATTCCCTATAATGAGGTTGACTATTTAGAACATGCCCAGTTAAGTGTTGATTTGCTTATAGCTCAGGTTTACTCTGGATCCATGATGTTTGGGAAGCATCTGGTCTCATCACTGACAAATTGGCTTCCTGCATTAACAACAACAACAAAATTACATATGTATAGCGCCTTTCACATCAGGAGAACGTCCCAAGGCTGGACAGTTATTGATTCAGACCCGAACTGAGGACAGTGGGGGTGGGATAAGGAGTTGCCGATGGATCCATCAAAGAGGAGAGTCTTGAGGCGAGATGAAGGAGGCTAGGGAGGGGGCAAGGCAGAGGGACTTTGGGATGGAGTTCCAGAGGTTGGGGGCCGAATGGCTGAAGGCTCGCCCACCAATGGTTGGGTGGGTGGATTGGGGTACGTGGAGCAGGCCAGAGTCTGCTGAACGGAGGTGGTGGGGCATAAGGTTGGTAAGGGCATAAGAAGGTTGGTAAGGGCATAAGAAGACATGGATGTAGGGTGAGGCTCATCAGGTTGCAACTAAGGAGCATAGGAAATGTTGTGATATCACTTTGTGCGTATCATGCTGAGCATGATGGAAGTGAGGTCAGCAATGAACTGACAATGCGAAAGAGGGACCAGCAACCATTTGTTTTTGCAAATTTCATGAAATCATTTATATATAATTATAATATTTATACCACATTATAATTAAGTTGCCCTGTATTACCTTTCTGCATTTAAGTACCATCTATTTGGATTAAATAAGAACAAAGACTTGCACGTATATAGTGCCCTCCATGCAAATTAGTGTCTCAGAGCACTTCAAAAGAGGGCAAGATTTAATTTGTGGTATTCTTAATAAGGAATTTGAGTCATGTGTATGTCTTCATGAAGCAGAAAATGAATTACCCTTAGTTTTTCAGTCTTGGCCTGAATACATTATTATTATGATTATTATGATGATGTCAGGGAGGAGTTACCACAAACAGGCCTGACAATCTTTTCATGGTAAAAAATTCTGTTGAAAATTGTTGCCTTATTATACATCAAAATGTATGTGCAAGCCATCCTTTGCCTTCGGGTAAATTTAGTTTTAATAAGTAAACAGTAGGGAAATGCTCCTGTGCCTGGACACCAGAGGGGCAATAGTTATTATCCAGTGTAACTCTCCTTTCCTTTCCTCCACAAGTAGCTTCAGCTTCCATTTAGCCCTTCCCTGCTCTCTGCGGTTTAAATTAAGGATTGAACAAAGCTAGAAAATGACATATATTCAACCCATTACATGCAACAAAGCAGTCCATGATGTTATCATTGCTGGGTTGGTTATTTGGTAATGATTAAAATATCTCATCAGAGAAGTATCCATGTGCTGCCTTTATATTTCTTGCTCGTTCAGTCTTCTTGTCTCCTCACTTGACGGTTCAGATTGATAGTTGAGTGCAGTTCCACTGGTGCTGGTAACTGCCAAAGCCTCACTTAAGTAGCCATTCTTCATCATGTGCAAGACAAGAATGCTAACAGGCTATTCAACCATAGTCATGCCTCACAGCAGAACCTATTGCTGTGTGCTATCATGAATTTTCCAGCAGGGTTCACTGGATAGATAAAACTCAGTGATTGAAAACTTGTATATGTTCCAATCCTTAAGGCAAAACAATACAAAATAAACAAAGTAAACCAACATTTACAAGCTTCTTTTATTAATTTCCAGTTCACAAAATGTTACACTTGCAGGTGAAAATGATTGGTTCAGTCCTTATTGTTGTCGACAAAAATGCAAAATACTACATTTGGTGTAAATTTGGAAAACAGAAATTGCTGGGGACACTCAGCAGGTCAGTCTCATTTTTGTTGAGTTGACCCTTCACCTTTCCTGATTATAAAATCCCATGTGTAGTCTAACCCTGTACTAACACGGGGTGGTGGGTAGAGATGTGCAAGTCCTAACACTAAATTGGAGGAGCACCATTCCTTCTTCCTACACTATATTCTGGGCACATTGATACCACAAGGACTATGCAAGCACTGACTGCATCATAAAGACTGCAGTTTGTTCTGCAATACAACTTCCTATAAAATTTAGCTCAGAATAAATATATTTCTTTTGCAAATAATTACCAAAATATCATCAAGCAATTTTTAACAAGGTGCATTGATATATTGTTAACGAAAGGTAATTTCAGGAGCTGTGAGCCACTAGAGATGTTTCTTATTGCTGATATTTTACTCAATTTGTATTTCAGCTTTAAAACCCACTAAATTAAAACAACGTCTTTTGAAGGTCATCTTCAGTTACTGCTTTACAATAGATCTTGTCAATTCAAAGCTGCAATGCCTTAATAATTCATCTGACTTTTAGTCAAATAGTGGTGAATTGCATACTAGATGCAGTTGGTTTGCTTTACATCTTGGTTTACATCTTTGCTGCACAAGATCCAAATATGAAACCTAAGTCCAACCTCCACCCAACACAATACAAGCAGGGATACCTACAAAAAATGGAATTGGATGTTTTGCAAATCTAGTTGCTATTACACAAAACCCTACCTGCACATTTGAACAAATTCCACCAGCCTGATTGAAAGAATGATCCAATTATAGTTGAACAGAGGTGGCAGATCATTGAGTGGAGACTTTGCAGACTGGACAGATGGGGAAGTGCCAGGTAATTAAGCAGTTTGTAATGAGCAGGAGGATTGTTAAAATCTATATGCATGCAGTTTTAAGTTTTAATATGCTACAGCTTTACACGGTTAATATTTTTACAACAACTATAATGACTTGGGTGTGCTGGGGAGATAGATGAGGAAAGTACTGGAATAATTGAGTCAAAAACCGTGGTGAAAGCATGAATAAGGAATTCCTAAGGGCATTTTATATACTATATTATATTTATGTATTCTGCATATGAATGTCATATATACAAGGAAGGGGAAAGTTACCGTAACCTCAGGCGAAGAGGAAGGTCTTCAAGCGTGACCTGAAGATTGGAATGGAGAGGGTGAGGAGAAGGGGTTGAAGGCGTGAGTTCTAAAGTTTTGGGGCGTAGTGGCTGAAAGCACAGCTGTCAATGATAGACTGGAGGATTCAGGAGACAAGGAGGAGGTCGAATCCACTAGGGTGGAGGCAGCGTGTACTACTGTGAGGAGAGAGGAGGTTAGCTGGGGGAATGCCAATAAGTGGAGGGATTTAAACACTAGAGTTAGGATCTTGAAGTTGATCCTCTCTGTAACATAGAGCTAGTGGAGTTTGGCAAGGGCTGGGGTAATCGGGGTACAAAGTTTAGTGTGGGTGGGAATGAGGAGGAAGTGGTGGACATTGGAGAATGGGATTTTTTAGTTTTTTTGGCCTCCAGAATGATGTTTTAGTGTGCAGTTTTTGCTTGCAACAGAGAACAGCAGTAGATGTAAAGATGCTCAACCCATAGCTGGTGGTGAACTGTGAGGCTGGTTTTCTGCCACCTGCACTCGAGCAGCTGGATTTGGGATTTTAGGGAGCGGAGATGGCTATTGTATCAGGGGCAGTGGGAGGGTTTGGAGATGGTCCTAGATTTTAGGGGGACAAGGAATTGAAGGTGGAGGAGAGGCGATCACAGAGCAACTTGAAGGCTGCTTCAGGGTCATTGCGGGTCGAAGGCTAGAGGGATAAGTAAATGAAAGCTAGTGTCTCTCAGTATTATTCTTGCCATTCAGGTAAATGTTTTGAAAGACCTAAATTTATTATTCTTTTTTAAAAATTGGTAGCACTGTTAAGTCTAGATCAACTGCCTGTATTCAATATTCATAAAGCCATGGTTCCCTTTATATATCATATTCATCTCATATATTTTTCTCCTTAAAATGATATTTTGTGCTTCTCTTTAAACCGACACTTGCCAATATACCACAGATACAAATAATACACATGATGAATAAAAGCTTCATAACCAAATGATGCCAGAAATATTTAACAGAGTGTGTTCCAAGGTCTATTGATCCACCAGAATGATATTGGGCAAGTTATGTGAGTTTTTCCCTTCCACAATACAGTGTGCTGGAGACAGTCAAGCTAGTTTCTCAAATTGAAAGCCTCAGTTAAAATGCTCCCTCAGAGCTCAGAAAACAAATAAAGCAAAGGCAGTACTCCTCCCATCATCAATCTGACCGGTTAGAAATCCAGCATGTTAATGTCAAAATAAACAAAGCTGTTTAATCTGAAAAAGCTGAACAAACACCATTGTTTACTTTAAAAGTAATCACTGTCACTTGGATAAGCAAGAGCAAGGAAAATGTCAATATCCACAATATTATGAAATTGATGCTTTTTTAAGTAAAAAAAACTTCATTCTTCCTGGGAATAATTTGACGGTATATTTTGCAACTATCCTAAAACCATATTTTGTGAAAAACACTGCAAACAATTCTGTTGGATTTGCCAAATCAATTTGATATAGGACCTTATCGTGTTTTTGAGATGTCGCTAAGCACGGGATATACTGTACATTGGTGTATTTTATCAGTGAAATGAACTTCATGATTTTACCCCATGTTAAGCTCTGACATTTTACAAAAGCAGACAGAAATAGGCCTATGAAACAAAATATTTGCGTTTCACTACCACTGCAAACCTTTAAGCTTCTACACAAGCTTGAGTCCAAAAGCAAAATTGCACTACCATAAACCATATACAGTACCTCTAAATATTTTATTATCATTTGAATGCTATTTGTCAACACAACAGAAGCAGCACTGAAAAGGAAATAACCAATTGGAGCATTCAAACCGCTCTGCACATTATCTTCTAGTGCCCCAAACAATAACAAAATTACATTTGTAGAGCACCTTTCATGTCGGGAGGACATCCCAAGGCTCTGGACAGCCGATGTTTCAGACCCAAGCTGGGGTCAGGATCGGGGAGAAAGGGGAGAAAGGAGATGATTTGGGGTGACCGCCGGGACAGTCAAAGAGGAGGGTCTTGAAGCGATACTTGAAGGAAGCTAGGAAGGGGGCAAAGGGGATACACTGTAGGATGAAATTCCAGAGGTTTGGGGCAGAGTGGCTGAAGGCTCGCCCACTGATGTTGGGTGGGTGGGTCAAGGGACATGGAGCAGGCTGGAACTCGCTGAATGGATGGAACAGGCAGGTTGTTAGGGGGTTAGGAGGTTGCAAAGGTAGGGTGGGGCGAGGCCATGGAGGGCTTTGAAGGTGAGGATCAGAATCTTGAATTGAATCCTCTGGGTGATTAGGGAGCCAATGTCCTTTGTCCCACCATTGGCGGCCATGCTTTCAATCACCTTGCCCCCAAACTCTGTGTTTCTCTGCCTCTAACCTTCCACTGTGCCACCTCCTTGCCCATCTTCATGTCACACATGCAAACCTTCTTCTTTGATGATGCTTGTGGCCACCTCCCCATCTCCCCATCCTATCTCCACCATTGAGTTCCAGGACACTACCCTGTGTGAATAGGGCAATATAAATGCAAGTTTTCAATAAATAAATGCAAGCAGAATTTCATCCACTAAGTCTGATATACTTTCTGTCCCCACATTGTGCTCACATGTACAAACACACACAGACACACAAATGCACACATAAACATACAAACACGCATACATGTACATATACTTGACTAGTGAGGTGATTACCATGAGATAACCAGCTAGTGGGTAGGTGTAATCAATAATTTGTTTTAGAGTTATAAAATTATTTAAACAAAGATCGAATATGTGACCAAATCACTACCAACCAGTCAACAACCACTGTAATGTCAGAAAAAGGCAGTGAGACAGAAAACATCAACATGCTTGTTGTTATTCCTAAGGTCTTCTGCATTCAGAAGACACGCAGATATATCTGAATATGCAGTATCAGAAATGAGTCATACACTGCTTCCATTTGAATTCATCCAAAAGAACTCAGTTTGGCCTTTGCCGAATGAAATCCAGTTCAAAGATTCTTAAACAAAACACAAAATAGTACAGATGCTGGGAATCTGAAACAAAAACAAAAGTAGCTGGGGAAACTCAGCAGGTCAAACAGCATCCATGGAGAAAGGAAAAAGAGTCAACGTTTCGGGTCTACAACCCTTCGTCAGGACTCCTGACTGTCCTGACGAATGGTTGTAGACCCGAAATGTTGACTCTTTTTCCTTTCTCTATGCATGCTCTTTGACCTGCTGAGTTTCCCCAGCAACTTTTGTTTTTGTTTCAAAGATTCTTAACGTCGATATTGTAGAAATAGTTATAAAACTGCAATATGACATTCCTCATGATCCTAGGGAAAAAAGCATTGCCATAACTTTAAAGGATTACATTTGAAAATATGAGAAAAGATCATCTTTTGTTGAAAGATTACAAGTGTTATAATTGGAATTAATAATGTTGCAGTCTGAATTAGTATTTAAACACTATTGTATCTCAAGTGTTCAATGTAACTAGAATGTTAAATCCTTTTAAAGACCTTATGCCATTAATAGGAAATACTACATCTATATACTGTATTCGGCAAACAACAATAAGTACTGTACTTCATCTAACTTGTGTTCATCAATAATTAGGAACCTGTTTTTTAGTTGATACTGGGGTAATAAGCCCTAAAAAAATAGGTGGTCTCTCAATGCACAATTGTTTGTGGGCCACTGCTGTGCACAATTAGCTGCCACATTTCATCCTCAAATGCACAGTCAATCCACTTCACAATATATCTGTGAAGCGCTTTGAGATGTTTCAATGATGTGATAAGACAGTATATCAAATGCAATGATTAATATTATCATAATTTGAGGTGTTATTTAAGTGTTATTCAGGTCAACTGTCCCACCCCACCCCCGCTCCCCGCCCCCTCCCACTCCTCCCCCTCCTGCTGCTCCCTCCCCCACCACCACCCCGGCCCCCCGCATCATCCCTCCTGCTCCCCACTCCTGCTCCCCAAACCCTAAGTGAGTGAAAGAGAAGGAGCCATAGATATTTGGAAGAAAGGGAAATAATAAGTGGATGTTGATTTGATTATAGTCTGAGTGACAAAAACTGACGTTATGGAATTTATTTTAAATAGGCCAGTATTTTCTCTTGCAAGCTTGTTGGAATATTTTCTATCTCTTTTAACTAGAGGGATTTATATTGCACATATATGTTGAGATAGATAACTGCAACAATCTTTGCAGAGGCCAGAGATTTTTGTCAAGTCCACCTCAACCATTAAAGGTTTGCTTTAAAATAATTTAAATAAGTAACCAAAGATAAACATAATGTAGAACTCTCAATCCAATATAGATACTCTTGAACTGAAACCAAACCTCTCTGGAATGCCAGCCATAATTGTCAATGGTTTTCAGACAATGTGAAAGGGGCTATTGAAGCTTAAATTGTGTTGTATTGTCCACTAGAAATTAAGCAAAATTGAATATGGTAATAACACAGGAATACTCAGCTGGCACCACACTTTCCGGTATCATCTCCCAGCCTAGTCCAAAGTGCCCTGCCCTCTTATAATAATAAACAATAATGCCTTATCACTTTGTTGAGCTATCTCAAAGTACTTAACAGGATATATTTTAGAGTGCTTTGTCTGTGTAATCCGCATGTGGGCAAACGTGACAGACAATTTGCACACAACAGCATCCATAACAGCCATGGAGTGAATTACCAATTGTATTTGGGCTACTGTTGGCCAAGGCACTGGAAGAGAAACTCCCCTCTCTTTTGAAATAGTGCCATGGGATCTTTATTATCGACCAAAACAGGCAGATAGGACCTAATGTCTCACCCAAATGATGGCACTGACGACAACGCAGCACACACCCAGCACTTCATTGGAGCATCATGATATGGGTTCTAAGCCCCAACTTGGAGCTTTGACCCACCAATCGTCTGACTTACAGGCAAGGATGTTACCAACTGAAGTAGGCTGACACCTTTCAACTTAGTAGTGATTACAGAATGGTGATCTTGGGATGAATCTTCTTACTTGATCATTGCATTTACTGCTTTTGAAAACTTCACAGTGAAGAATACCCTCTGATTCTTCTTCTTTATCTGTGAGAAATTTCACGCCTTCCCCTTCAAACATTAGAATATTGATGTATTGCAAATAACAGGTAGGGCACCTGAGAACATTAACGTCATCACCAATCCAATCATTGTCTCATGTTAGACAGAGCTCAGATACTTGTTCAATATACTACATCCAGTGAATAAAATGTGTGTCAACCCTGTTCAGTGATAGTCATCTCACACCTTTGGGTCAGAAGATTGAGAGGTCAAATCCCATGGAAGGATGTGGACCTATATAGGATAAACTGACATTCCAATGCAGTGGTGGGGGTGTGCTGCTTGGGTATGATCTTCAAATTAGAGCTAGGCCATTTAGAAGTGAAATCAGGAGGCAGTTTTTCACGTATGTAGTAGTGAAAATCTGGAAATACCTCCCCCAAAAGGCTGTGGATGCTGGATCCATTCACATTTTTGAGACTGAGATGGATATATGTTTGTTAGGTCAGGGTACCGACGAATATGGGGTAAGAATAGGTCATTTGTGTTGAGGTACTGTTCTGCTATTTAATAGAATGGCAGAACAGGCTCAGTGGCTGAATGGCCTACTCCTGTCTATTCTAGTCCTATGTCACAGGTGCCTTTTTTTCAGATGAGATGGTAACTGAGGTCCCTGAGCGCTCTGAGACGCTATCCGGCATGGAGGGCACTATATAAATCAAAGTTGTTGTTGTTGTTGTTGTCCCATTTGCCTGTTCAAGTAGAGGTTAAAGATCCCAAGGCACCATCTCATCTCTTCTATCAGCAATCATTTTATACACCTTTATGTACCTGATAACATTGATACAGGTTCATGCTTGAAACAGAGGTGCCCAGAAGCCAATACAATATAACTAATACTGTATAATGGCAATCTACAATAGTCATTTAATTAGAAAACCAGCTCAGGTTAATAGGTGACACTCCTTGACAAAACAACAACAAAATTACACTTATATAATACACTAAAGAATAAAAATATATTGGGGTTATTGTTAACCTGTAAAGTGTAAAAGATAAACTTTGTTACAAAAAGAAATACCATTTAAATGTTTTCTCCACTCTATCGAGAAGATTGCTTTGAACAAAATGTTTTCCCTCTGGAGATTTAATCCCTTTCAATTGGCTTCTTAACTTACTGCCTACAGTTACTTGCAGTAACAACTAACCTACAATGAATTTTTTGAATCATCTTTAGAGGAGTGAGAATTTTACTTCAGTTCCATGCCCGAGGTCCCAAATAGTTTTTTTTGTGGCATTGCAGTCTTTAAGATTCTGACCTGATGATTCATACAATAAAGCCTGTGATCCACATACCATGTGGAGGATGTGAGTTTCTATATTTTAGAGCTAAACCCAGGTCATATTTTAATGCACATTTCTATGTAAACACTACACAGAAACAATGGTCACATTATTATTGCTTCTATTGCATTTTGAAATATCGTGAATATTTACCATATGCTTATATCTTTTATACTCAGCCACCGAGCCTGTTCTGCCATTCTATTAAATAGCAGAACAATACCTCAACTCAAATGACCTATTCTTACCCCATATTCGTCGGTACCCTGACCTAACAAACATATATCCATCTCAGTCTCAAAAATGTGAATGGATCCAGCATCCACAGCCTTTTGGGGGAGGTATTTCCAGATTTTCACTACTACATACGTGAAAAACTGCCTCCTGATTTCACTTCTAAATGGCCTAGCTCTAATTTGAAGATCATACCCAAGCAGCACACCCCCACCACTGCATTGGAATGTCAGTTTATCCTATATAGGTCCACATCCTTCCATGGGATTTGACCTCTCAATCTTCTGACCCAAAGATGTGAGATGACTATCACTGAACAGGGTTGACACACATTTTATTCACTGGATGTAGTATATTGAACAAGTATCTGAGCTCTGTCTAACATGAGACAATGATTGGATTGGTGATGACGTTAATGTTCTCAGGTGCCCTACCTGTTATTTGCAATACATCAATATTCTAATGTTTGAAGGGGAAGGCGTGAAATTTCTCACAGATAAAGAAGAAGAATCAGAGGGTATTCTTCACTGTGAAGTTTTCAAAAGCAGTAAATGCAATGATCAAGTAAGAAGATTCATCCCAAGATCACCATTGTTCATGATTTGGAGTGAAGCTAGCCTCGAGATGAGAATCATTCATTAAAAAGTGAAGTAGCAAGAAACATGCTTTAAACTAACCTTATTCCATCTTTTATCTTTAGGTATTAGCTTGGCTCAATTGGTCGTTTCTTCTGAGTCAGAAGGTTTGGGTTCCATCTCCAAAGTAGAGATGTTGAGCTCAAAATCTAAGCTGATACCCCAATGCAGTGCTGAGGGTGTATTGCATTGTGGGTGGTGCCGTCCTTCACATGGGACATGTAATCAAGGTCTCTCCTACCTGTTGAGGTACACATTAAATATCCCATGGCACTATTGGAATAGAGAAAGTATCTCTTTATGTCCTTACTAAAAATCTCCTAGATAAAATTGGTCATTCACTTTATACATTTTTTGTGGGAGATTGCAGTTTATTGAGTGCTCCCTATGTACCAGGAACTTCCTGAAAATTCCCTGCTGAGAAAGTTGCCATTCACTCCTAACCGCAGCTTGGAAACATATCCTTACCCAGTGATTCCAGTGATATGTAAGTGGTATGTAATTTGAGCTAAGTTTGGATCTGTGGATAATTTAGCAAATTCTTAAATTCAGTCCCAATAAAACTAACTTAAAAATTTCAACTGATTGAATGTGTGAAGAATGTGTTCAATCTTGTGCACTTTGAAATATTACAAAAAATAGTGTAAGTCTAATCCCTAGTGACATTTCTTGGATACAGAATAAAAGATTGATTCCAACCTACCACTATTTTGCATGTAACCACAATCTGGGCTGTGTATCCCATAAATGCCTTGCAAATGCCTGTGACAGATTCTAAGACAAAGAACTGAGGCATCCCCACCGAGCAGCATTTACCAGATCTTGACTGCAACACCACCACTAATTAAATAGTTTGCTGTAGGGACCTCCCTGATGGCTCAGCTGGTAGAGCCATTACTTCGAATTAAATTGTGTCTTACATAGTCTGCAAAGTCCCAGGTTGAATCTCCAGCATGTGGCAAGATAGCAAACACTCAGCCAGAATAGCAGCAGGTTCATTTACCATTGACGTCTCCATCCCCTGAGCAATGTAAATCGGTTCGGGTTCCTGCTCTGGCCACTATCCAGTGACTCCTAATTTGAATTCCACTTACAGTATATGGATGTCAGGTGAGAATAGTATTGGTCTTGGCTGTGAGACAGCTTGGTCAATTAGTTTGCTTGAGATATTTTGTGTCAAATAGCTTTAAAATAATAAACGGTTAAAACGTTTATTGCTAAATATTGTTACATTAATTTAAAACAACAAATTTATTTCATTGTTATTGGCTCACTTGCCAATGGTGGGGTGGGTTTGGGGACATGGAGCAGTCTGGAGCCCACTGAGTGGAGACAGCTGTCAGGTTGTTAATGGGTTAGGAGGTCGCAGAGGTAGGGTAGGGCAAGGCCATGCAGGGCTTTGAAGGTGAGGATCAGAATCTTGAATTGAATGCTCTGAATGATGAGGAGCCAATAGAGTTGAACTAAAATGGGGGAAATGGGGTCATGGAGCTTAGTGTGGGAGAGGACACAGGCTGCAGAGTTCTGGATGATCAGCGCCTATGGAGGGAGGAGTTGAGAAGACCAACAAGCAGGGCATTGGCATAATCAAGCCTGGACGTAACATAGGCATGAATGAGAGTTTCAGTGGTCTGAAGGGTAAGGTGGTGGCGGAGTCATGCAAAGTTGCAGAGGTGAGGGAAGGGCGAGCTGGTCATGGCTTGGATGCGGGGTATCACTTGGATGTCAAGGATCGAACAAGACACCTAGATTCCTGACTGGCTTGGTGAGGTGAAGTATGAAACCATGGAATTTGATGCTGCCAATGCCTGAAGTGTGAAGGGATTGGCAAGGGCCAATCAGGAGAGCCTTGGTCTTGTTGACATTCAACTGTGGAAAGTTAGTTCTCACCCAGGACTTGATGTCTGATAGGCTGTCTGTCAGGACAGCAGTGGTCCTGGAATTGAGCGTAGATGCAGAAATATGGAGTTGGGTGTCATCCGCATACATGTGAAAGTTGACCACATGTGTGTGGATAATGTCACCATGTAGATGTTGAAAAGTAGTGGGGGGACAGAGCCTTGAGGGATGCCACAGGTGATAGTATGGAGTTTGGAGTAGAAGCCATTGGTGGCAACAAAGTGGAGATGGTGGGAGAGGTTAGAGTTGAATGAGGCAAGTGCATGTACTTGAAGATTGAGCTAGGAGGAGAGGTGGTGTAGGAAAATGGAGTTAATTTACTGACCAGCAGAATATTAACACATCCAACCCCATATTTCTCAATCAAAACGTCCGACAATCGCAGATGTAAGATTATCACACCAGTCAAATGTCTGCATCTATTGGGAGAGGGGGGTGGAGGTTGTTTAAACAGGTGGTCCTGTACTATCATCAACAGCATTTGTCAGCTATGCTGTTCAGAAATTTATAGTGAGCCTCAGAGCTAACATTTATCCAATCATAATCATAGTCTGACAAAAGTTAACCATCAATAGAGAAGGCTGAATTGTGTAATATAATGGGTTTTGAGAGTTGCTTTCATCAGAACATTAAACAGAACAGTTTCACCAACCTGAGAGGACAGACAAGACAAAATAAAAGTAATTTCTAAAAGTAGGATGTCATGTTATATTAGTATTTAATGTGACAGATGTTAGAGCTTGATCTGCGTTTTTACCTTCAGGTCATTGCTCAGTAGAATAGCTTTTACTCACTAGGCTATCGGGGGATGTTGTTTGAATGTGGTCCATTTTTTTTCATATTACATTGTGGCTATATTGCTGTGTGAAAGAATTAATATTGTACATTTGGGTGATGCAGTGTTTTCACAATGGAGCAGAGATAGGTGAAAGTTCGATAATCACTCCAATTGAAGGCACCTCAAGCACAGAGGAACCAACCTAATCCTTGCATTTGACATAGCAAGGGTGGGTCACATTGCTTCACAAGATTAAATGTAATGTGTTGTGACTGTGTATTTTGCAGGCACTGCATTGAAATGTCATTCTAGACAATGTGAGTTCAAAATTCTTACAAGGAGCTTGGATCCAGAAGTTTTTATTGCAAGCAAGAGTACAGCCAACTGAGCCAGGCTGAACACTGAGCCAAACCACCAACACCTCCCAGTGAAAGGAAAACAACAACAACAACCTAATTACATTTGTATAGCACCTTTCATGTCAGGAGGAAGTCCCAAGGCGCTGGACTGTCAGTGGTTCAGACAAAGCTAGGGTCAGAATCAGGGAGGGTGGAGGGAAAGGAGGGTATTTGGGGTGACCAACGGGACCTTCAAAGAGTAGGGCCTTGAGGCGGTTCCTGAAGGAGGCTAGGGAGGGGCAAGATGGAGGGACTGCCGGATGGAATTCCAGAGGTTAAGGGCAGATGGGCTGAAGGCTCACCTGCTCCGATGGAGACATGGAGCAGGCCAGAGCTCACAGAGTGGACGGAGTGGACATGTTGCTGGGGGATTAGGAGTATTAAGGTGGGGCGAGACCATGGAAGGCTTTAAAGGTGAGGACCAGGATCTTGAATTGAATCCTTTGGGTGATGGAGAGCAAACGGAGTGTGGCAAGAATGAAGGAGATGGGATACAAGATTCAGTTTCACACAAAAACAAATGACAATTGTCAACACTATGATTCGAGAGAAGCATAGTTAGATAAATATACATATAGTCAAGCACAAAATAAAAAAATGTAACAATGGAGTGAAGAATATAAAACTTTTGCCCTGTGATGGTAGATTTTTTAAAATGTAATGATCAGTTCTTTTTCTTTCAACCAACATCAAGGCATATTACTTGGTTCTTTTATTCTTCAACTGCAATCATCTGTCAAACCAAAATAATAATCCAATAATCCTTGCCTTTGAAACAATACTACTCATGTTGGAAAGACAGCTCATGGAACATATAATAAAGTATAGTTACTGTGTATTTGGCAAACTGAAAAACTTTAATTTTGTCCCACAAACAGCCTTGAAGAGAACAATTAATTTTATTTGGGGAATTGTTGGCCACAACCTCGATAGAAACTTCCTTCTCTTTTCTAATGATCCAATGGTATATTTGTGTTAATGTCTAATCCATAGGACAGTATCTCCAACAATCCAGCTGTCCTCCAGCTCTGTATTCGGTGTGAATATAGACTGTGAGTGACAAGAAAACATTAAAACCTCAGGTTTTAGCGACTGGCTTTATTTAAAACTAATTTGGAAACAGCAGACAGTGAGCTATTGAATCTTTAAAACTTGTGTTGCTGCTGCGGTCTCCTTATTCACACTGCAGGCTGGTAAACTCAATCCCAGTCATATGTGTGAAAACAGAGTTGAATCTTGTATATGTAGCTGAATCCTAATGAATGCATTACTGGTTTATCAAATATCACAGTTCAATCAGCAATACATTGCAATTGTAAATGCTCCAGGTGCTCAATAGAAATACTGTGGAGTCCTGTAGCTTAGTGTTTAGAGCACTTGCATTACAAGTGTGAGACCTATGTTTGAATCCAGGCAGGTCAGGTTGAATCCTTGGGCAAGTTTCCTTATTCCAGATACCTAATAATAATCCCTCCAAAAAAAAACACAATAATAAAATTGTTCATTTCAATCCACGACTGTTTGTGGGAAACTGCCTTGCACAATTGACTGCCGCGTTTTGCACATAAATATACAGTCAATTCACTTTACAGTATATTTTGTGGAGCGTGTTGAGATCTAGAAGACGTGAAAAGCGCTACATCAAAATGCAAGGATTATTATTATTATTATTATTATTATTATTATTATTATTATTATTATACTAACTTGCAAGGGTTTCTTTTGCAGAACAGGGCATTCAGCATTTTACTCAAAGATTCAATTTACTCAAAACAAATTGACATCACTTAGCAATGATGAAAAATTGCTTGGTCTGTTAAACTTCATTAAAACAAGTAATCATCACCATGTAATCCTTGAAACAAATTGGATAAGATTAAAATTGACCGATATGGACAGAACGATTATAACATGCACAATTTTGCATGCAATGTAATTGCACTGTGGAGCCCCGTTACTGCACATTGAACGCTTGTTAGATAGACAGATGATAGACATGATAGACAGTGTTAGCTTGTTAGATAGACAATGATAGACAGCTTTTGGAAAATATTATTTATTTCCAAGCTTTTCTTCTTCTGGCATCCCGGCATATCCATACTTGCTGTTATTAATTACCCTATGGGCACATAAACACTTCCTGGTGTTTATCCTGAAATAGCGCCCTTTGCAAATTTTGAACCTATGTCCTCTTGTTCTACTATTTAATGCATCTCAAAGTGTTGTGCTGGTTTAAATTTTTCGATCTTATTTAAACTGTTAAGGTGCACTCTGAGATTTCCCCCTTCAAGGCTGTTATGATTTCATAAAATTGGGCATCTTGCATTTGAATGAATTGAATCTTAGTTTCCAATCTTGTAATTAAAGCGCTCTGAGACGCCGCCCGGCGTGGAGGGCGCTATATAAATTGAAGTTGTTGTTGTTGTTATTACAGGGCAACTAATAGAATTCTGAAGCAGTTGTCTTGAATAATTATTGTTAGTTTGATTTCTCAGGTTCAACAATATGTGCTGTATATTATCAAAGACCCTTTGAGTGTTAAATAGATATAGATGGTCTGAAATATTTGCCCTTAAACGTAGCAGCTCTGATGATGTGCACTTCCATGGTATGTTTGCCACACACATTCTGAAAGTACAACAGAAATTTTTCCACCTGTATTTGATTCTAAGAGGTGCTTGATAGATACTGATTTTCAATCAAAAGAAATTAGCATGCAAACTATGTAATTACAAGATGGTTTAGGATGGATGCAAATGGAATATCAATCCGTCCATCTCTATAAGTTTAAATAAGCCTGCAGACTTCTGAATAATTAGGAGGAACAGTTGAAGGAGATTTAAATTTGGAATTTGAATACTCTTAAGTATGGTGATGGGTTTCTGCGTATGTCAGATATCCGACTGCGTGGAAAGTGAATCACAATTCCAAAAGTGATTAACTGTCTGATTCATTGCCATCAATACTGCCATCTCTCACTGTCATTGCTAAAAACAGTCATGTTAAATTAACATTTTGATGTGTGTATGAGTTAATATTTGTTGTGTTGATTAACATTTTATTTTGGCCAGTGAGATGTCTGACATAAAGAAACTCATCACCATGCTTAACAGTATCCAAACCAGACTGAGAGTTCTAAATACAGTAAAAGCCTGTTTATCTGGCACCCGATCAACTATAACTTCCATATAACTGGCATTGAAAAAAAAAGGTTCGCATTCGATTCACCCGAATTTATCCGGAAAAATGCATTCAATTTTTTTTTCGCGTTTTCGGCCCCCCGCTTTAAATGGCACTGGCCAGGTCCTAAGGGTGCTGGATAAACAGACTTTACTGTAGAATAATAATAATACTCCTTACATTTGATATAGCACCTTATTATGGCCACCTGCATATGAAAACGTCCCTGTGGCTAGAATGGAATATGTATTCTTTCTGAGGAGGGACACAATCTGCTTATTTCATTCTGGAAAATATTAAGTGCAAGTTGGGATACTCATAGTATGGTGATGGGTACCAGGACCAGGACTAGGTCTATAAACAAATTAGGACTATAAACAAAATAAAGTGATTGGAGGAAAGCAGAGTGAATGAGTGAGAATGAGTGAAAAAGGTTGAAGAAGTGCAATTTGGGATTCTCTTCACCAAGCAACAGTTTGGCTGGGATACATTTTTTTGATTAACCCAGTGAAAAGGGTTATTGGGTTCTAAAACTTTCAAGTCTCAAAGTGCTTCACAGGATCAGTTGAAAAGTATAATGACTGTGAATTTGTTGGCAAACAAGATCACAAGAGAATTTTCCATGAAGAAAAGTACATTTGACTTTATCTTTCGAATGAATGAATGAGTGAAAATTTCATAGTGGCCTAGAATGTAATACTCTTTCTGAAGAGGAACACACTCTGCTTACTTTATTCTGGAGAGTAGTAAGTACAAGTTGGCAAGAGATAAACTTTTTGGAATACTCATCAGCATCCTTCTTTTTCTTACAAACAACATTCCCTCTATCCGTGACCAGGGCTCACTGCCTCCTTGACCTCTCGGATTTCTCTGCCACATTCGACAGTCCTCCTCCGTCAGCTCTCCTACCTTATCAAGTGGGAGGTTCGAGTCCTACTTAACCAACCACCTCCATCTCATCTTAGCAAATTGTTTCTCATCCCACCTCTGCCCAGTCATGAGGCCTCCGTCCTCGGCTTTCTTCTTTTCCTTATCTATATGCTCCCTCTGGGCGATGTCATCTGCAGACGTGGGGTGAATTTCCACATGTATGTGAATGACACCAAGTCTACTTAAACTCCTTCAGTACCATCTAGCAGTCATCAAGGCCTGGATGAATGTCAACTTCCTGCAGCTGAATATGGACATGATGGAAGCCACACTGCTTGGCTCCTGTGGATCTAAACTCCTCAACCTTCCAGCTCATTCAAAACGCTGCTACCTGCATACTGACTAAGACCAAACTCTTACCCATATCAAACCAGTTCTGGCCAGGTCCCATTGGCTCACCATCACCAAATGAATCAACTTCAAGATCATCACACTCATGTTCAAATCTACTCTCTGGCACCTCCCTATCTCTCTATTCTCGTCGCTAGCCACCACCCAGCGCCTCCGCTAGACTAGCACCAGCCTCCTGCTCTTCCCTACACCCTCAGAGGTCGTACTTTCAGCCACTATGCCCCAAAACTCTGGAACACTACACCCCAAAACTCTGATGCCTCAATCCCTCTGCTTTGTTCTCTTTCTCCCCTTCCAAGTCCCAGCCAAAAACGTACCTCTTTGACCGTATTATGGCCACCTGCCCCCTCCCTCCACATCAGAGGAGGACTCCGCCACTTTTCTCCATGATGCTATTCTGCATGGAGGGTGCCACATACGTGCAAGTTGTTATTGTTGTATTTCATATAGTGCCTTATCATGTCATTGAGATGCTTCAAAGCACTTCCCAGGATATACTGTAAAGTGGATTGACTATATATTTTATGGCCAAAACATGCCACAGCAATGTCCTACCAACAGCCATGCATACAGAGTTAGTGGCCAATTTTGTTTGGGCAATTGTTAGCTTGGACAGCGGGAGAAACTCCCTTCTCTTTTTGAATAGCGCCACGGGATTTTTAACATCTATCTGAATGGACAGATGGGACCTTGGTTTCACATCTCATCCTAAGAATTATACCTCCAACAATGCAACACAGCCCCAGCACTGCATTGTAATGCCAAATTAGATTCTGTGACTGCAATTAGATTCCAGACATGGGGCTTGAATTCTAACCTTTGATTCAGAGGAATAAACATAAAGCTGAACCCCTTTCTGAGCCTCAAAACACTTGGTTTTTGCCCACAAATATAGTCATTTCACTTTACAGTATATTCTGTGAAGCGCTTTGAGACATCGATAAATGTGAAAAAGCACCATATCAAATGCAAGGATTATTATTATTATTAAAGAGCACCAACACCCATGGTTTTAGCAGACACAAAACCTAAACTACTTATTATTTTTAGTCACAAATTTTTTATGCAGCTGCAATAAATATGGTATGCAGTCTGATATGACATTTCTGATATTCACAGAAGAATTCTGTCACCTCATTGCTGCAATAATCCAGTTGAATTGCTCTGGGGGCATTCCTGTAAAAAGCCTAATGAAAGTGATGTTATTACTGAAACTCTGCTCAGATAGCTATCAAAGTTCGAAGTACTGGAGTTCTAACGCTGTAGAATTAGAACTTCAATCTTCCACTTGGCCAAATCTGGTGGTACTTTTTCCTACCCAATCTCAGGTGCAAATGTATCTGACTGGTATCTGGTTGAAAAGAGGTGATTTCTCCTTCAGTTACAGTCACTCAAATTTAATAAGACAGAAATTAGCCTTTGGTATTGAAGCGATTCTTTGCAATGCTTCGGATGTCAGATAGCTGGCGTTTGAAGTCAACAGCAGTTCGGTGATAGTTGTCTTGAGGGTAAATTCCTCTCCAACAAATATCAGCATCAGTGAAGTGAAAAGAAGCTTGAGACCAGTCCTGTAGATGGTGAAAAATGTTCAGAAGATTGAAACCCGGGGAGACTATGAAACATGTCAAAATTACAATATAAGTTATTCACAAATTTTAACATAAAAGACCACTGTTAATCTCAGATACACAAATATCATGCCATCACTTTCTATGCAGTTGTTCAATTTCATTACTTTATCCAATCAGGATCTGTATTCACATATGGATTGCGAAGTTCATAGTTTCTTTTATATTTAGTGGCAAAACATAATTGGGAGACAATGCATCTTAATCATTGTACAAGAACAACAATTTAAATTTATATGGTGCCTTTCACAATTTTAAATTATGTAGCGTTTTTTGTGGGCATTTGCCTGCAAAATACATGCTCTCTGCACTCTACAGTATATCTTGTGAAGAGCTTTGGGATGTCGTCCTGACATGAAAGGTACTTTATCAGATGTAAGGATTATTACTTCATGTTGGGTGGACATCTCAAAAGCACTCTACACATCTACTGGGTGGTTGGGGCAGGGAAGTTGAGCAGGGGAGGGTAAAGGTGGCTGAAGGTGCAGTCATAAAGGTATCAGGCTGGTTTTAAAGGGGAGGGATGGTGCAAGGCATTGTATAACTGTAACTATATTCATTCAGAACATCTGAATTATTAAATTAAAATTCTTCATAATCTAACAAAAGCACACATTGGGCCTTGGAGATTATTGTAAAACTCCTGATACTGCTGTGTTTCATCTTGTTTAGTAACAGATGGTACTGGGTTCCCAGAATAAATCTGGCATCTATGATTCAATGGTTTGTCTTTGTGTGTAATCATTTTTTTTCCTTTCTATTTGAATGATCAAAACATTACATATTTTAAATGTGCAGAACATAGTCCTTCCCTCTGAAGCAAACTTTTTATTTCTACAAAACGAGGTTGCCTAAATAATCCACAAACGATAAAGACAGCCTCACTATTAGAAATGGGGACAGAAAATCACGGAGTGACGTATTTAAAAGCAGAATTTTTTTTAATTGGGTACTTTTTAATTGGGTACTCTTTTTAATTGCCCGCCCCCTCCTTTCAGCAGACTTAGCCCTGCTCCATATCCACTGACCTAACCACCCAACCATTGGCGGCCCGGCTTTCAGCCTCTCTGCTCCCACACTGTGGAACTCCATCCTGTAGCCCCTCCACCTTGCTTCCTCCCTTTTCTCCTTCAAGGCCGGTCTCAAGACCTTCCTCTTCGACCACGCCTTAGGGTCTCCCACTAACTCTTACCCCTCTACCCCTCTCCTTTCCCCTTCCCCGACCCTCCCCCCCCCCCCCCCCTCCCCTCCCCCCGCTCGGGTCCCGACCTGACTGTTCAGCACTTTGGGAAGTCCACCCGACATGAAAGGCGCTTTATAAGTGCAATTTTGTTGTTGTTACATGAAAATAAAGCAGGACTGGGTATCTTGAGGTAGGTTGCAACACCAACTCCCTCTGAAATTAATCACTTCATTGAGTTGGACTCAAATATTTCAGCACAACATTTAAGGATGGAGTAGACCACCAAAGTGGCATGTGTCCTGAGCAGATAAATTACATCAAGAGAACTAAAGTATTGTCCAATCATCAAGAAATATCATCCTTATTTATTCAGAAAAAATATGAGATGGAATAGTTGTATCAGATGGAACTAGACAAATACCTTAAAAAGGGTGAGATAGAGGGCTGTATGGAAAAAGCACAAAAATGGAATGAAAGGATTGCTCTTGAATGAGCCAGCACAGGCACAATGTGCTGAATGACCTATTAGTACTATGAATTTCTAAGGTTGTCTGGAGGTGGAGAAAAGACCTCGCCTTTCTCTGTCTTTTAGCCTTTGATTTGGCTTCTTTAGCTTCTCCTAAGTAATTACTGTACCTCACAAAGACTTCTAATTCCTTCCATAATTATTAACATTTAGATCTTGCAGTCAAACAAGTCACTTTAATAATTTATAATTCAAAGAAATTGACAGAAGTAGGAACCTCAATGCTAATGCACATTAAAAAACACCACAGTTTCTGTGTTGGGAAGACATCCCACACAAGGCTGGGGTGGGAGAGGGAAGAGTTGTCTCTGAAGGAAAGGAGGCCAGGTATAGATAGTGGAGATGGGAAAATGGGAAGTATGACTGACAGCGAGAAGGAAACAAGTGGCTATGGAAAACGCAGTTTGGGTGGCCACTATTGACCATTATTCAATGACTCCTGAAGGAAAGTGTGTGTGTGGAAATGTGAGGAATGGATCAGACTTGGCTGTGAAGTCTCCTATGGTCAAATCAGCCACCTACATTCATTAACTGATAGGGTTAATACAGAATTGTTACTTTGGCAAGGTATTGGAGAGCATTCCAAAGCCACTTGAGTCTGGAAAGCATGAGGGAAAGATTGTGGGATAAACAATATTGAAAAAATATTTATGTGCATGGCTGCTAAAATCCCCAAACAGTCTTGTGACCATGTTGTCAATGGTTTTCACTTCATGATATGGAGCAACATGTTTTGTACACTATTGTAAGCCAAATAGATTCAGAGCATCTGTTGCCTTCATTCACATTAATAGATCTGCATCAGATCTACAAGCAATGAAAAAACAGGTTCAAACATGATCTATAGTTTAAAATTTAATATTTTCAAAAAGATACAAGGGTGGATGTGTATAATTGTGTTTTGGGATTCATTCACTGATGGACATTTTAGTGTTGACCTTATATTTTCAGTTGGGAAAAAATTAAAGGATTAAACTGTTGCTTAATTATTTGATCTTTATATATTTCCATCCATGTAATCATTTTTATATGGGAAACATATTGGTAATAGTAATCTTTGCATTTGATATACAGTTAACCCTTGCCGAACGCGACTTTCTCGATTGTGAATTCAACTATACGCGAAGAAAAACTTTTTTGCGTAAAGCGCATAAAACTTGTGTATATGCACTGGCTGGCCCTGCGCGCATGAGCACTCAGGAGGATGCTGGTCCCACGTGATGCACACTTGGGAGGTCAAGCTTGGAGATGGACCACATAATGGAAAGGAATCTGAAATTTAAAACAGGTCTGGATGGCCTCCTAAGGACCTTACATGAAGCTCATGAAGGACTTTCGGTGGAAGGCAAACCAAAGAAAAATCACTTCCTTCTTTCAACCTGCCAGTTTGTCTTAGCAGTCATCTACTGAAAACTTACCTGCTGCTGCATCTTCTTGGCCATCCACTTCTGCCTCTCCCCAAGCATCCACTTCGATGGAGTTTGAGACCAATGATTCCTCGGCCTCAGACTGTTATGAGAGAGGGAAGAGCGATGAGAGCATGGAGAGTGACGAGAGCAGGTAGAGCAGGGAGAGCGATGAGAGCGGGGAGAGTGACGAGAACAGGGAGAGCAAGGAGAGCGGGCCAGCCCGCTGTAGCTCGCCTCAGTATGTACCCTTCATTGGTCAGGTGTGGATGTGCCTGGAGGCTTGAGGTGGGTAGCCTGTGGCTGGATTCCCCTAACGCCCCCACGTTTCCCATTAATTTTTAAGCTTACTGAACTCGATTTTACCGAGTGCGCAGTTTTCCAGGAATGTAATCAAACTTATGTTCTTACTTTCTTTCGTAAACTCATCATGATCTTGAAAAGACACCATTTTGGAATGAAATAATAAATAATTTGGTAGCTAGTATTGCAGTTAATCTTTTTTAAAATAATAAATATAGAGCTTCTTAAGAATCTGCTTAGCATTATACCACTTAAACAAAGTTCAAAATGCATATTGAAAGACATTTCTTTGGATGAAATACAAACACAAGAACCGAACAGGAGCAAATTCAGAGAAGTATAAATACAACAGGAGAAACAAACAGCTTCAAACTGTTTTAATTATGTGCTTACATGTGTTATACACTGAATTCAATTCAATGGAAATAAAGAAATGAATCTGAAGGTACAAAGATTTGAAAATCATGTGTGCCAGTCACTTAATGTACGCAATAATATGGTTCTTGCGATTAGCTGCATTGTAGGTCTGCCGGGATCAAGCCTTTATAGTAACAATCTGAAAGCTCGGGCTTGCTTTAGAGTGCCGAGTTCTCAGCCAAATAAATTTAAAAAATTCTGGTTTTGTAGTATGAGTAAGCTGATTCAGAGATAAAATATGGCATGGATGTCAAATGAGCAGTATGTACCAACCTGGAGAGCTTTTCTTAAATGTGCCCAGGAGATCATATCAGAGTAGGGTTCAGGCAAGTTGGTGTCCTGCATGTTCAATGTCCAGTGCAGAGCATGTGGAGTCATGTAGGTCAATGCTTAGAGCACTTGCCTTACAAACAAGAGACCTAGGTTTGTTTCCAGGCAGGGCGAAACCTTAGGCAAATTTATTTACTCCACAAGCTTGATAACAATCCCTCAAGCGAAACCCCAGTAATAAATAGGTCATTTGAATCCATGACTGTTTGTGGGACACTGCTGTGCAAAATTGGCTGTCAAGTTTCACCCACAAATATCCAGTCAAGTCACTTTACAGTATATTCTTTCAGAAGCCTAGAAGACTTGAAAAGCGCTGTATCAAATGTATGGATTATTATTATTATCTCATCTGAAGGATGGGACTTCTGACAATGCAGTAGGGTCCGGCGATATATCGATATATCAGTTATATCGATGTAAGTTTTCATATCGATATGCCGATATCGTAATTTAAAATATATCGATATATCGAAAAATTCAATATGAAAAAATATATTGGTATATCGTAAATATCGGTATATCGTTTCCGGCGATATATCGGTAATATCGGTATTATCGGTATAATGCGATCTTTTCCAGCTTACCTTGTCACCGGCATTGTAACCTCTTGGGCCTAGAGCACGGAATGCGCGTGCACATCCGAATGCGCGCACACCGGAATGGGCGTGCACCCCCGAATGCGAGCGTACCTCCAAATGTGCGCACGACCCCGAATGCGTGCGCACATCCGAATGCGCGTGCACCTCCGAATTAGCACACCCCCCCGAATGCGCATGCACCTCTGAATGCGAGCGCATTCGCAGTACAAAAAAACCCGGAAATATAGATATATTGGTATATATCGATATGAGCCCACCGATATATCGATATCGGAAAATTTCCATATCGACGGGCCCTACAATGCAGCACACACTAACCACTGCATTGGAGTATCAGCCTAGACTATGAATTCATAATCCTGAGAAGGTGCTTGAACGCATAATGCTTTCAGCAGACAGAGTCTGAACCCCCAGTTATTTTTTATTCCTCTATCAGAATGTTCAGCTCATTTACTCAGACATCCATTCCTGACATTTTCCTGTTTTTCTCTTCTAAAAAAACTGTGTGCAGATCATGATATGATGATCAGGCCTTTTAGTTCCAAAACAAATTTGTTCCCATACAATGTGATTGTTCTTCATGTAATGAGGGTGAGGGTAATCCTCAAAATCATGTGAGAAATCTAATGTTGTTGCTTTAATCTGTGAAATCTGCTTCTGATTGTGTGGGCTGAAATCCACATCATCCCTGACCTATTTAAGATGTCAGCACAGCTCACATGGCTGAACAGTGAGAGCTCTCAGATTTAGTACTGTATCAGGCAGCTCATCTATAATACATCAATTCATTTCACTATGTTATCCAACACAGGCCTTGCCTCCATTCTATGAAGAAAGAATGATAGCACAATTGATTCAAAAACCTTGTGCTTTATCTGCCTCTATGATCGGAAGATATAAATCTGTGGTATTTGTATGAACTGGCTCCATCCACATTGGCTTCTCACGATGATTCACAGAACATCGGACAAAAACAGGTAATTGGAGTTGAGGTACAGATCAGTCAAGAACAAAGCTCCAACTTCACAGATCCAGAGTTTGCTCAAAGTTGAACGAATAATCAGACTAATCCACAAACTGTTCGCATCTGCATTGTATTTGATTTCTATATCCAAATACCACGAAGAACAAGGTAATTGTTGTGAGTCAGAAGAACCTCAGGCAATAGAATGAGTTGGTCTGTATGCTGCTAACATACAAATTCAATTGAAGATCATTAATGAGAAGTGGACCTCCAGATATATTCGCACATCCTTGAAGACACCTTCATTACTCAGTCCCAGTTGCAAAATCCATTGGTATGCTTAAAAGAGAGATGGATTCTAGTGCAGGAAGACTATTGAAGGGATAAGGAGAAAATACAGAGGAGTGAGATTAATAAGTGCCATGATTGAATATTTTAGTGGAACAAGATTAATGGGCCGAATGGTCTCCATTAGTTCCTTTGTTTAGGTATAGAATACACATTAAACCTGCTGTTTTTGAAGGTTTACAGTGAAAATAACTGTTTGTATCTTATAAATATCATATGAAATATGTAAAGAAACATGGAAAATCAGTAATTAACTTGTTTGAGGTGTGAGCCCCATCCTTATATGATAATAATAGACGATAATAGATAGCATTTCAGAAATAAGACTTTCAGCACCTCTTGACGTAATTTTGTTGCAGTTATTGTTTCAATGAAATGTAAGTAATAATATAATTATAATAATCCTTGCATTTTGATATAGCGCTTTTCACATCTTATTATCTCAAAGCGCTTCACAGAATATACTGTAAAGTGAACTGACTGTATATTTGTGGGCAAAATGTGGCAGGTGCGTGGAGTAAGGAAACTTGCCCAAGGTTTCACCCTGATCTGCCTGGATTCGAACACAGGTCTCACACTTGTAATGCGAGTGCTCTAACCTCTGAGCTACAGGAGCTCCACATAAACTGTTTAATTCAGTACAATTATACCATTGTCGGTTCAAAAGCCAACATAAACAATACTTATATAATGCCCTTCCCGGGGAAAATGTCTGAATGTGCTATAAATAGCCATATAATTGTACTTTGCTGCTGCTAAAAATTATGCCTTCATGTCAGTCACATATACTGTTAAGACTATAGCTTTTATATTCCATCTCAGCCAACTGGCACCAGACTCATAAATGCACTGACAAACATGAACCAATTCAACATTCCAGTATTTCTTGCAAATCTCTGTGTGATGGCAATCTTAGTGCTATTTTTAATTAGAATAAGCATGGCTTTAAGACCAATGTTTTTGACTGCGCTATCAGTCATTTTTCACCCCTCCATCCCTCCTTTCCCCACCCGCCAACTGTGTAAAGCACTTTGAGACACTCTCCCAATGTGAAAGGAGCTATATAAATGTTGAGTGGGTCTGGGATTGATTCCTGGGCAGGACAAAACTTTCACCAAGTTTCCTTAGGAACCCAGTTGTTAGTCGAATAGTAATTTGGTCACACAATCTACAGCTGTTTGTGGGACACTGCTGTGTGCAATTGGTTGCCAAATTTTACTCACAACATATACAGTTAATTCACTTTACAGTATATTCTCTGAAGCACTTTGAGGTGTCCGAAGATGAAATACAAGGATGATTACTATACATTAAAAAAGATGAGAATTAATTTGTAAAGAGCTCCAAATTAATTCTGCTGCTTCAGATGACGTTCATGAAATATTCCACCTTTTTGAAAACTGATAATGTATTACAATCTATTCCTGATCCTCATCCATTCATAAACTGATGCTTGTTACAAAGAGAACAGCTTTCTGATGAAACAAAAATTCAATTGTTCATCTTCATTCGGCTTCCAGTAACTGATTTACTAACCAGTTGCGAAGTAAGAAACCAAATATATATTTGAAACTAAAAACAGCCCTTTAAAGTTGCTTTTCCTCTGAGGTGTTTTGTCTGCAAAATGCAAGTGTCTCTGCCTTCGACAAACAAGGAAGCTTCCTTATATCTTTAAAATGCAATTTCGACAGTAAATAAAATCAAGGATCCAGTTTATTCCGGGTTGTTGCTGCAATATTACATTCACAACACTTTTTAAAAGTTTTTTTTTACAAAATCATAGCAAGATTTTGCCATAATTTTGCAAGCTAGGAAATAACTGTTTGCATGTGTTTATGATTTTATGGTATATTCTGAGCAATCCTTATGATGGTTAGAGAAGGAAGTTTCGCCTTTCGGAAGAGGGACTCATCAATATGCAGAAAGTGAAAGTAGGTCACAGAGGTTCAGGTGTATCTCAGGGAAGAATCTAGTATATGCAGAGCATTAGTTAAACGCAGAATTGTGCATAGGGTGGGGTGAGTTTGAGAGTTGAGGAGAGAAGATGTAAATGAGAGAGAAAGACCCAAATCCCTTGTCTCACCAATTCTCATAAATTTTGCTCTTTCCCACCGTGGGGATAATCTCTGGTATCACTACCCCTCCTTTTTCTCTCCCCTATTTCGTAGGCTTTGTGGCATTTTGCAAATTAGAAGAACCTCTTGTGGCTTAGGAGAGCACCTGTAACATGTTAATGAATTTGGTATTTCCAAATTGTTTTATGTCTCAGCCTATAAACCCTTTAGTGACTTTAATTATTATCCTATGATGTGTAATCTCTTTGGTGCAGCTAGGTTGTTGATCAAAAATCCTTAGAAGGAAAATGTAATTAAAAAAAGTCAGACCTCAGTAAAGGTGGTACCCTTCATTGAATCTTCTCATTTCAATGTATAAATATCTTGGAAAGCACCTCGGGTGGGTGGGGGGAATGCATAGCCATCTCAGGTTTAAATATACAGCATTAGTGGTGGATATGTTTTATTTTAGGAAACCAACAAAATGTTTATAGTCTATATTGACATGCCGATATAGTGCTGGGGAAAGCCTGCATTATTGGAGGTGTTATCCTTTTGGAACAGGCATCAAAACCAAAGTCATATCGGCCTGTACAGGTGGAATGTTCAAGATCCCATGGCTGTATTTGTAAAGAGAATTAAGTTTCTCCCTGTCTTCTAATCAACATTATCCCACATGAAATTGGTCATTCACATAATGGTACTTTGTGGCACAATACTGTACAAATTGGCTATTATGTTTGCCTACAAATCCAATCACTACACTATGAATTGTTTCGATGTGAAAAGGTGCTATATCAAATGCAAAAATTATTTATGTATTCAATTCAGTGGTGTATCTATAGCTGCTTTGGATTGATGTTGTAAACATGTTTTTTTTATTTGTTGGAACTGCTGCATAACACTGGCCCTGAGGGAAAAATTATATGTCTGATGTGATCAAATGTATCCCATGACAGAATCTATTTGCCCTGTTGATGTCCAGTGAGTGTAAACCTCACCACCAGCTCCAGCTTTTCCATAATTGGTCTGCCCGAAGTTGCCTGAGAGTGTCATTAGATCTGTTGTCTTCAAACATTTGAGTGCTGGTTCATGATACTGGCTTAATTACAAAGAAAATGAAAACCTGGTACTGTATCCAACAATCCAACATTTAAATGCCTTGCTTTGTGAGCTGGTAAATTGAATGACAAAAGCCAGGGGAAGGTGGGGATCACCTCCTCCCCCCAGTAAGAAATTGACAAAGTGGAATTTTCAAGGATCAATCAGAAAAAAATGCTCTAATTGTTCTACCTCTGCTACTTTCTCATCTGCTGTTGAAGCATGAGTCTATGTTACAGATTTAGGAAGGGAATTGCAGTGCTCTGCACTTTTAATGTCAAAGCACGTCAAAGTGCCTCACAGTGAATTGCTGCCAAATATAGTGACTGTTCATTGGCAACTATTTTGTTCAAAGCAGGTCCCATAAGCAGCCATCATTGAGTGACCACAACCATAATGGAACGATCAATTAATCTGGAGGATTGTTTGTCAAGACATAAACAACAACAACAAAATTACATTATATAGCACCTTTCATGTTGGGAGGATGTCCCAAGGCGCTAGACAGAGAGTGTTTCAGACCCGAGCTGGGGTCAGGATCGGGGAGTGTGGATTGAAAGGTGGGGAAGTGGAGTGACCGATGGTACAGTCGAAGAGAAGGGTTTTGAGCCGAGAGTTGAAAGAGGCTAGGGAGGGGGAGAGGCGAAGGGATTGTGGGATGGAATTCCAGAGGTTGGGGACAGAGGGGATATGGAGCAGGCCGGAGACCACTGAACAGTGGAAGCAGGCAGATTGGTTGGGAGGTCACAGAGGCAGGGTGGGGCAATGGCATGAAGGGTTTTAAAGGTGAGGACAAAAAACAAAAAGATCAAGTAAATTGTTACTCAACAAGAGTAAGAGTTTGTTGTCGTTGTACAAATACTGTACCACAACAGTATTTTAAATCATAAATAATACATGAATAATATATTGTTCCACCAATTAGGAGTCAATCTTAAAATTTTACTGCTCAGAGCGTACCTATATAGTGAACAATATCCACACTATGTCTGCTGACTGCTCAATGGATTTGCAAATAATTGGGGCCAAATTTTCAATCAGTCTACACCAATGACAATGCAAATGAAATGAATCCATGAAAATATTGCAAAGTGGGTAAAGTAATCGAGCTTGAGACCCATTTCTGGAATAGACACAGTGTATGCCTTCCTGCCTAGTCTCGTCCTGCATTGCAAATATACATATTACATATGATTCCTAATCATGCGTTTAAGTTTATAGAATTTATAGAATTCTCCACAAATCTTGAAGAGAACTTTCAGAACGAACTACTGTAGCAAAAAAAATCAATAGTTTAAGGCCACATTATCATTTGCTTACATTATCTTATCAAATGTCTCATCTAACCATGTGTATTCCATTGAACCGCTTACTCCACCTCAACAAGCTTGTAAGGAACCTAGGTGTCTTGTTTGATCCTCAACTGTCTTTTCTCGCCCACATTCATGCCATGACTTGCTCTGCCTTCCCACATCTCTGCAACACAGCCCAACGTGCCACTATCTCACCACCCAGGCCGCTGAAGCTCTCATTCTTGCCTTCATTACATCCAGGCTCAACTATGCCAATGTTCTGTTTGTCAACCTCCCCAATTCCTCCCTCCAGAGGTTGGAGATCATCCAGAACTCTGCAGGCTATGTCATCTCCCACACCAGGCACCGCAAACCTATCATCCCCATTCTTGCCCGACTCCACTTGCTTCCCTCCACATAGGGGATTCAATTCAAGATTCTGGTTCTCACCTTCAAGGCCCTCCATGGCCTTACCCTATGCCCACCCATCTCCCTAGCCTCCTTCAAGTCCCATCTCAGGACCCTCCTCTTTGACTGTGCCATCAGTCACCCTCTTTCCACCTGTCTTCACTCCACCATCCCTGATCCTGACCCCAGCTCGGGTCCGAAACATTGAATGTCCATTGCCTTGGGAAGTGCTCCCACCATGAAAGGCACTATACAAATGTAATTTAGCCGTTGTTGAACCAAAACATTTCCTTTTCATTTCACTTATGTGACCTCATTGGTTTGCTGACCATTGGAATTGGGATAAGAGGGATTTAGGTTTCACAATTGGTCAGTCCTTCCAACCTTTTACTCTTCTGAGTTCATTATGCTGAGGACTGCGCCAAAATAAATGATCATTCTTTGGGGAGAAGTAAACAGGATGCCTGGTGATTAATTGGCTTCAAGAACGCACATTAAAAACCGGGCAGCATTGCAATGATTCAAAACACTGTTGATGGATGACATTTGTCTGGTTCAATGGTGAAACATAGCTTCTAAATACATCCTTAATGCTGTGAATTAAAACTCAGTAAAGAGGGTGATACTAGATAAACAATATTATAAACCCCAGTTAACAAACGAACAAAATCAAACTTATGTTCTTATTTCTCTGTTGTAAACTCATCATGATCCTGAAAAGACACAATTTTGGGATGAAATCACAAATAATTTGGTCAGCTAATATTACAATTTGTCTTTTTTAAAACAACAAATATAGAATTTCTTAAGAATCTACTATACCACTTAAACAAATTTGAAAATGCATATTGAAAGACATTTCTTTGGATGAAATACAAATACAAGAACTGAAAAGGAGAAAATTCAGAGAAGTATGAATACAACAGGAGAAACAAACAACTTCAAACTGTTTAATTATGTGCTTACATGTGTTATACACTGAATAAAAGAATAAATAATTCAATAGAAATAAAGTTAACAAATGCATCTGAAGGTACAAATATTTGAAAACCATGTGTCCCAGTTGCTCTTGTCACTTAATGTACACAATAATATGGTTCTTGCCTCAATTCACTTGGATGTGATTATCGTCTGCTGGGATCAAGCCCTTACAGTAATAATCTGAAATCTTGGGCTTGCGTTAGACTGCCGAGTGCTCAGCCGAACAACAGAAAAGTGTTTCTGTGGGTTTTGTGGCACGAGTAAGCTGATTCAGAGATAAAATATGGCATGGATGTCAAATAAACAGTATGTATTCATAGATTCTAAATCCTGCCGATTACCTGACATGTATCAAACCAACATGCAGAGCTCTTCTTGAATGCACCCAGGAGATCACACCAGAGCAGATTCAGGCAAATCGGTGTGCTGCGTGTCCTGTGTCCAGTGCAGTGCATGTGGAGTCATGTAGCTCATTGGTCAGATCACATAAGTAAGAGACCTGGGTTGTATTCCAGGCAGGGCGAAACCTTAGGCAAGTTTCCTTACTCCACAAGCCTGATAATAATCCCTCAAGAGAAAAAAATGTAATTGTCATTTCAATCCATGACTGTTTGTGGGACACTGCTGTGCGCAATTGGTTGCCATGTTTCGTCCACAAATATACAGTCAATTAACTTTACAGTATGTTCTGTAAAGCACTTTGAGACATTTAGAAGACATGAAAAGCGCAATATCAAATGCAAGGATTATTATTATCATTAAACAATAGTTTAAAACAAACGTTATTATCCGCTTCTGCTGTTCACTTTTGAGGGAGAGATACTCACAGTCTGATTGAAGACATAAATGGTCAAGATGGCAGAGATTTAATCTTGTTTCACTACCATCTATCTCAAAACTGAAATTACAAAATCAAATTAAAAGTTAATAGCTCCCTCAGATCTGCAATAAAGGTTTTAATGCTTGCACTAACTAAATTGAAGGCATTTTGAATTCTAAAATGGCTGGAGTTAAAAAAACACATTCTTCTAAAGTCAGCAGGGGAAGGACAGATATTTTTAAAGACATAACATTTTCTGCCCTGGCAATTACCACTGGTGCTAATTATTAAATTGCATTTCAGATTCTTAGCTTTGAATTTTTTATTGACCAGAGATTTACAGCACAGAAGAATGCTACTCAGACCATTGGGTCATTGGCAGTTATCTGTTTTACCTATTACAGTAGTTTGTAGGCCATTTGTAGAAATCCCAGCACTTCTACTTTAAATCTGTTTGAACAATTGGAGTTTAACATGTAAGGAGATGACTTAAACACCTCATAGAGGAGAGTAAAAGCTTTTTAAAGAAAATTCAGAAGGCAATTAATGACTGGAACCGGTTGCTGGGAAGTGTAGTTAAAGCAAAAACACTGAACTAATTTAAAAAGCATCATGATGCTGGAATGAGTGAATGGTAGGGTTCGATATTCTGGAGCCATGAGACCAGATGAGTAAGTAAAACATAAATGTTGGAATAGGAAATTTCCCGGCACATGACTGCAAGGGTAATTTGTGGATTGCTGAATCACTGCACAAATTTGCTGCTCTTCAATGAGCCTAGAGGTCAACAAGGTTGTTGACTGAAGATCAAATCACTTGTTTCTGATGTGTATTCCATTAATTTAAGCAAGCTTTCTGTATTTTTTTTTCCCCTATAAAAAATATTCCTGTCACTTACTGTTAATTGCATATATTGCTGTACATGTTATTCTGCAGCTTGCTCGAAATTATCTAAAAATGATTCCAAACAGTTAAAGTAAATCCTATTTGTTGCACAAAAACAATATGTGTAATGGACCAATGGTGTGTTAAAAAGTCACATTTGTCCACTATCATAATCCAATCATGAGTCAATGTCTATAAATTAGTCTGTCAGCACCATTTTATTTTGTTTAAATAATATCAGCCCTAACATGTTTCCTTTATTTTTTACCCCTTTTTACACTTTGTATTGAGGCAATCCCCAATTGTATTTTCCAAAGTGAAGTTATTTTAATTCTATTATTTCAAACTTGTAAGTGAAGTTCTTTGTTATTTTGAACAAATTGTGTCCTCCATAAGAATATACAAACATATTGGGATCTAATTGATGTTAATTTCCTATTTGAATTTTGATTCCCGTCAACCTGCTGAATTTCGCTTTGGATGTCTGTCACATCTAAATAGAGTTCTCAGAGGTCATCCTTCCCATTACTCTCTGATTCTGCTTTATTGCTTGTTTCTTTCTCTCAGGGACCCAAATGAACTTTCAGCCAGCGTGCTCCTGGCTTTGGAAATATCTATCAAAACCTCTTCTCCTCACTTGCTGTCTCCCTGTCCACCTACCATCAAAACCATGCCAAAATACATCTTTTCAATGTTGATCAGCATCCTTAATTTTCCCATTTCACAGTTCATGCTGTCATAATTAAGTGCTTCAAAACTTTAGCACTTTGGTTTTCCACGTAAAATTCGACGTAGAATGTGTCATATACACGCAAGCACATTGTTGTTAAATCTTATCATGAAATGCCACAATTAGATCCCATTGACACTCTGATCCCACTCTCTATTTTATGGTGATTGATCACAATGGAAATCAAACCTTTTGTATATTCCTTACATGAAGAATATCTTATTTGTGAATTATTGTCTTGACTGATGATGTTCATACACAAACACGTAAGAAGGGATTGTAAATGAGCAGCCTTCATCCCACTGGTAATTTGAGGATGAGCAATTCTGATGAATGCTTAAAATGGATTGTGCTAACTACTGGCAATGGCAATGGTTTACATCAAGAACAAACAACATTATACATGTATAGCGCCTTTCACATCAGGAGTTTAAAATGCGGCATGATACAGAGACAGCTGTGAAAGCAACGTTGTATGATTTAGAATCATTGACATATTGTGCGAATTGTTGACTACATTGTTTTCTTAATAATAACAACAACAACAACAACATAATTACATTGGTATAGCATCTTTCACGTCAGGAGGACATCCCTACATTTAACACATATACCAGGGAATTGGATTAATCATAGCTTGATATTGTACGATTCCTTTATGGTTTTTGTTATTGCAGGAATGGGAGAAACCAAGCTATCACATGTTCAACCACCAGTGTTTAGCAGTCCAGCACAAGACTACCAAGAGTAAAACTGATAGCACTGACCAACAATCAAGACAATGAAATGAATGTTGTCACCAGATTGTTAAGGCATCAAACGCTCACTCAGCATTGCACTGGCAGCACATTAGCCACACAAGTAACAACAAAATAACAAAATTGCATTTATTTAGCACCTTTTACATTGGGAGGGGTGGGGAGCAAAGTGGGGGTGGGAAGATGACCAAAGGTGTGGTCAAAGAGGAAGGTCTTGAGACAGACCTTGAAAGAGTGAAGAGAATGGTGATAAGAAGGAACTCCAGATGTGGAGAGCAAAAGCCTTAAGGCCTGGCTGCTGATCACTTTTACACCCACTCCTTTGTGGCCACTGGTTATCTGGATGTTTTTAAGGAGTTCATTTAAAGTTTATTTTTCATTTTGCAGTTTGTTCATTGCATTTATTGAGTTGAGCCAATATCATTCAGCAAACATAGAGGCAAACCTTTGGCACAAGGTAAACATTGCTGGTTCACATTTCCAGAACAGATAGCAATGAAGAACGGTTTCTTTTGTTTGTACTGCTCTGTCTCTTAAATGGGCATAACATTCAATTGATCTGAATTAGATTGTATTTGTAATTTTTTTCCCTCCCTAAAACTCACCAAATGTTGATTTAAGGGAAAGATACATTTGTCAGTACAAACCAACAATCTGCAACCTGCAATGAAAGTATTTTTTTGAAAATCAAACCAGGAAATTTACAAATTCTATCAAAGTTGAAACATCAACATTTTAGCTCAGTCCTCATTCCTGATTAATGAGGAGATTCAGTCAAGAGAATGAAATGTATATACAATTAACAGAGAGAAAGAAGATCACTTTGTTGTCTTGCATCAAGTCTCAGGAGATGATTTATAAATAAATATGGTATCTGGGAATGAATTGTATATCAGACAAGCAATCAGGAACCAGCTCAACTCAGACTGAATCAGTTGATTAGTTAAAGATCTCATGGCACCACTCGAAAAGAGAAGTTTCTCCTTGTGTCCTGACCAACAATCTCTCCAACAAATTGAACATTAACTTTTCATGATTGTTTATGAAACATTATTGTGCACAATTTGGCTGCTGTGTTTGCCTACAAATATACAGTAACCCCACTTGATGTGACAGGCGCTATACCAAATTCAAGGATCATTTATTATTATACATTATTTAGACTGGAGAATACTTGAGGAAATATTGCAATGTTGGAGGTGCTGGCCTTCAGAGAAGATGTTAAACTGAATTACTGTCTGCCCATCCAGGTGGATATTATAGATCACACGGTAGCAGGAAGTAGCCAATAATCACCAGAGAAAACTGGTCATTTACTTCATGCCTGATATTTGCAAAATAATAATCCTTGCATTCGATATAGCTCTTTCCAAACCTTATAGATGTCCTCCCAACGTGAAAGGTGCTCTATAAATGTAATTTTGTTGTTTTTGTTGTCTCAAAGCACTTCACAGAGTATACTGTAAAGTGTATTGACTGTATATTTGTGGGCAGAACACGACAATCAATTGCTCACAGCAGTGGCCCACAAACAGTGACCAATTTATTTTTGTTTGTTTTTCTTGAGGGATTATAGTCAGGTGTGTGGAGTAAGGAAACTTGCTCAAGGTTGCCCTGCCAGGAATCAAACCTAGAGTATGTGAGCCCACAGGGTGTAGATAAAGAGACGCCAGGACCAGCACAAGTTCTTTCAGATTCAAAAGCTCAATCGCCTAAGAGATATCTGTAGTTTCCAAGTTAGTTTTAAATAACGCCAGTTACTAAAACCTGCAGTTTTAATGTTTCCCTGTCACTCACAGTGCACTAATGCCCAATGAAGTGCTGGAGGAGAGCCGTAGTGTTGGAGATGCCGTTCTTTGGATTAGACATTAACACAAAGATACCATTGGACCTTTAGGAAAAAGAAGGAAGTTGGGAGAAGGAAGGCCAAAGTTTTGCCCTGCTAGGAATTGAACCCAGGTTTCTTGCTTGCAAGGCGAGCGCTCTACCGCTGCACTACAGGACTTCATTTTCGGGACATTGTTGTGTACAATTAACTTCTGCTTCAACTAGCAATATATTTTGCCATAAAGTCAAGAGAAACTTACTTCCCTTTTCAAATATGCCACAGTTTCTTTAACATCCACCTGAAAAAGCAGACAGGAACTTGGTTTAATGTATAACCTGAATTACAGCAATTGCAGCAATGCAGCACACCCCACCATTGCATTAAGGTGTCAACTCTATGTGAGTTCAAAGTCCTGTCCTGGACCTAGAATCCACAACATTCTGACTCCGAGATGAGGGTACCACCCAATAAGCCACGTTGACAACTAAACCAACAAAATAGTACAGTTTTCCTCTGAAAGCAAAGATTCAGTTTCCATTTAATTTCATTACCAACAGGAACAAAATGATGTGCTTTGTTCGAAAGCATTTATACCAATGTCTTCGCTATATTAGGGTTTTGATTCTGAGCTCTGCAGTTTATAAAGCACAAGCATTCTTGGGTTACCCAAGCAACCCTGTGTCACCTTGGTTTCACAACAAAGACATCTTGAAAATAAATGAAAGACAGAGAAGCTTTTAAAGAATAATATTTAAAATACTTCCGTTGTGGTTTTCAGATGCAATTAGAGGTAAAGGTTTAGCATTGCTCATGGGAGAAAGTCGTAAGGTTCGCCTGTCATTCCTTCTGCCCACATCCACCCACACAGTCTCCAGTGAGAGGAATAGTAAGTCCTCTAATCACATCTCCATTAAGCACACAGGGAGATATCACCACCATGCTACAGTACATTAGTATTCTGCTCTGTCATTTGTCATGTAAAAAAAGGGGGTTTATTCCATTGAAAAAAACTATTCTTGTGAAGGAAACAAAGAGATTTAGCCCCCGAAAGTATCATTTAAAACACAGTGTTTTTTTTTGAACAATCCCTTTTGGATTACCTAACCTGTCCTTTTTCAATCAATCAACTTCATCTCTCTCCCCATCTTTCTCTGCGTGGCAGCAAATTAAACCCATTCAGATGGATATTTTTATGCACTGAATGTATCAGTTTGCTTTCTGATACATGCAAATTAAATCCAATCCAGAATTTTCAAAACTCATCTAAACAGACAGAAATCAATAATTTTAGGGATAACATTTTAAATGGGAATTGAAAAGTAAATCCCGATCAATCCTTTACAATTCATCAAGATAAAAAAAAATCAGATTGACTTATGAGTCAAAATTACTTGAAAACCTTTAAAGGGCTGAGCATAGATGCCAATATTTTTGTTGAATGTAGCTTTAATTCTGTTAACCATCTCCAATGCATTTCATCGATTTACAGAATTGGCACTCTTTATAGTCCAGATAGTTCAATTTCAATGCAACAAACCAGCACATTTTAAAACATCTGGAATCATATTACACTCAGCAATGAACTGTTGGTAACTGTTGGTTAAGTAGAGTTCATCTTTAAAGAAAAAAACACAAAATATAGCAGATGCTGGAAATCTGAAACAAAAACAGAAATCACTGGGAACACTCAGCGGGTCAGGCAGCATCTATGAAGACAGGAAAGTGAGGCAATATTTTGGGTCCACAACCGTTCATCAGAACTGGGGCATGTTGGAAGGGAAAGACTTTTAAGAACTAACATAGATGAGGAATGCAGGGCAAGGCAAACAAAGGAGAGAATGTGGTAGCAGATAAGAGTTGATGGGTCAAATGACTGCATGAGCATGAGCTGAAGAAGCACCAACACAGTTGTCAATGTATCTGAGGAACTGGTCAGGAAGCGGACCTGAGTATGTCCAGAACAAAGAGTGTTACAGGTGACTGTAACTCAGTTAGTAGCAATTGTCTAGTACAGTGTTTTTTTGTTCTGTAAAAGTCATTCTCGGACATCTTCCTTTCTCATAGAATTAGGAGCACTTTAGCACACAGTGTTAAGCACATTCACATGTCTAAACTGATATTTACTGTCATTTGACCATCTATTTTAAGGGTAGTCACTGTTCCACATCATCATAGGTGCATTAAGCAATAATTGCTATTTAGTTGCCATTCTGTTACCTCATGCCATTTATTTTTCCTACCTGTATTCAATGGCGCACCCTAAATGTTACAGTGCTTTCATGGATTGAGATTACGAAGTTCTATAGCATAGGCAATAATCTTTCATCAACGTGTGAACCATAACTGGAAATGTCAGTGCTAGTTCACAATGATGTCATGGTAATTACGTTCCACAGCAGGAAGACTGATGAGCGAATTGTTTATTATCTGCTCAGAATAGATGTGAAACCATTATATTTTTAGGATATTATATTTGCTTTGCAGTACAATTGTGACTCAACAGGAACATAACATATTTATTCTCCCAGAGTACTGTTTTCACATTTTCAAACCACATGTTTAACGCAATGTTATGTTTACCATAGCTAACAAGATATAATATTCTAGCATTTGATATAAAACCTTTCATGGGCCTCTCAATATGCTACAATATTTACTGTGAACTATTATGACATTATTTTGTAGGTATATGTGAAAACCAATTTGCACACAGCAATGTCCCAAAAACAGCCACAAAGTGAATGACCCATTTCACATATGGATTTGTTTCCCAGACACCAGGTGGAACATCTCTTCATGAATAGTGCCATGTGATAGTTAATGTCCACCTGAATAAGCAGATGGGACCTCGGTTTATTGGTTCATCTGTAGGAAGGCATCTCCAACAATACAGCACACCCCCAGCATGGTATTGAAATGTCAACCTAGACCCTTCTAATTCATGCACAGACAAATACAATAACTACAACAACAAAATTATATTTATAGAGCACTTTTCACATTGGGAGGACGTGACAAGGTACTTAACAGTTAGGTCGGGACCCAAGCGGGGGTGGGGGCAGAGTAGGGGAAGGAGAGTAGGAGAGGGGGGAGAGTTGGGAGGGAGCAGAAGGAAGAGTAGAAGAGGGAGGTCTTGAGACCAACCTTAAAGGAGGAAAGGGAGAAAGCGAGGCAAAGGGATTGTAGGATGGAGTTCCAGAGTATGGGGGCAGAGAGGCTGAAAGCCCGGCCACCGATGGAGAAAGGAAAAGTGAGTCAACGTTTCAGGTCCACAACCTTTCGTATCAAGGGTCCAAGAAGAAGAATTATAAGCAGAATTAAAATGCAAACTAGGTAAATAATTAACTTTTTAATGTTCAACCATAAAGAAGATATACTAGAGATTAAAAGTGATTAAAAGTAAACATTTTAAACACAAAATAAAATTGTCCAATTGATTTCAGTTAACTTCAGGTATCTATTTAAAATTTAAATAACAATAATCCTTACGATTGTTATAGCTCCATAAATCAAAAAGTGTCAGTGGTATTCATATCTGTTTAGTATTTCATCAGCATGTTTCAGTTGGTAACACGCTAGTCTGCAAGTCAAAAGATTGGGAGTTTAAGCTTCACTCGGGACTTTAAACTCACAATCTTGGCTGATAATAACAATAAGAAGAATCCTTGCACTTGATATAGCGTTTTTCTCATCTTCTGAATGTCTCAAAGCACTTCACAGAATATACTGTAAAGTGAGTTAACTGTATATTTGTGGGCGAAATGCGGCATCCAATTCCGCACAGCAGTGTCCCACAAAATTTAAATTCATTTTTTAACGATTATTATCAGGTGTATGGAGTAAGGAAACTTTCCCAAGATTTCGCCTTGTCAAGCTTCACCAATAAGCATATTGGCTTGTCAGATGCATGTACGCAGGACACAACTCCACAACCCCTTATATAACTTATATCAGTTATATAAGGGATACCCTGACTTGGCCAGGTCAGTGCAATCTGAAAGCTCCAGACAACAGGACATGGTTTCCCTGCCTTGGCTGCAGTATTTTCCCATTAATTTGGCATCATTCAGATGTCCAGAAGAGGAAATGTGGATGCAATAACAGTCACACAGTGTACATGATGCACCTCAGTCCATATGTATCTGGATGACGTACTAGAAATCCAATAATCCAATACAGTACTGATAATCCCAATACAGTGCTGGGAATGTGCTGCATTGATGGAGGTGTCATCCTTCCAATGAGAAGTTAAACAAACTGCAGTCCACTGTTCAGGTAGATATTAAGGATCCTATGACACTATTTGAAAAGTGAAGGGAATTTCTCTTGGTGCTCTGGCCAACAATCTTCTAAATAATATTGACCTTTCACTTCATGGCATTTGTGTTGCATTTCTGTGCACAAATTGGCTGTTATGATAGGATTACTACATTTTTCAGCAAGTTCTGTGAAGTGCATTGAGACGTCTCCCAATATGAAACAGTGCATATCAAATTGTGAATCATTATTTTTAAAGAAAAGTTTTTGTAAAGTGTAATGACTATAAATATAGTGACATAGGATCTTTAATATCAACCTTAACAGGCAGACAAGACTTTAGTTTAATGCCCCATCTGAAGCACCTCCACCAATGCTGCTCCAGCACAACACTGGCACGTTAGCCTTGACTATGAGTTTCATGTCAACAACAACAACTTCAATTTATATTGCGCTCTCCATGCCGGACGGCGTCTCAGAGCGCTTAATATGTGTCCCAATATGTGGTTTGAACCTACAACCATGTGGAGTCCTGCAGCTCAGTGGTTAGAGCATTTGCCTTACAAGTGTGAGCCTATGTTCGAATCCAGGCAAGTCAGGGCGAAACCTAGGGCAAGTTTCTTTCTCCACACGCCTAATAATAATCGCTTATAAAAAAAATTGGTCATTTCAATCCACAGCTGTTTGTGGGACACTGCTATGCGCAATTGGCTGCCATGTTTCATCCACAAATATACAGTCAATTCACTTTACAATGCATTCTGTGAAGTGCTTTGAGACGTCTAGAAGTCGTGAAAAGCACTATATCAAATGCAAGGATTATTATTATTAATTGTATTATTATTATCATGACTCAGAGGTAAGAGTACTGCCAATTCTGGCCCAATGACACTCCAGTAAGTGTCAGAACACAAACAGAAATAAAGAAAAACAAGAACAGCAGGATTGTAATTAACACTAATTCTACAGGGTTGTGTATTTTATCTTAGTCTATTAATCCCACATTGACATTGCTAACCTGGGAGTATAATTATATATCTATGTGTGCTGGAAATGTTTGTTTTGTGCAGCTATTTCACCGTATGGTTGGCATATGGTACTTTGGCAATATACACAACACTGATTTTCAGGACTACGGGATGTGTCACAGGTGGATTTCCTGCTAGTGTAGAATTTCTTGGGATTTTTCAATAATCAACAGGAGGCCAACATTGGTATTATTGTGGTTGCCTAGTGGAAAAAAACTAAACAGATGAAGATTAAAACAAAATATTCATGGATATAGATTTTCTAACCTGCATTTTTTTTAAAAAAAACAGGCATATGTTTGAGGTGAGCCCACTTGAGAGGAAGGGAGCAAACAGAAAACAGATAGTTGAGGGACATTTAGACAACAAGAGTTTTTCAACATCATAATAAATATAATACTTGCATTTTATACAATGTCTTTCACGTTGGGAGGACATCTTAAAGCGCTTCATGGGATTTACTTTAAAGTGTAGTAACTGTATATTGCAACCACTTTGTATACAGCAATAAACAAAAATAACAAGTGATAAACAAAGACGTTGTCGCCCGCCTATGATGGATTGTTGGCCAGGACACCAAGAGAAGCTCCTTTCTACACCAAGTGAAGCTCCCTTCTCTTTTGGAATCATGGCATGGGATCTTTAACATTCATCTGAATAGGCAGACAGGATCTCTACATCTAAACTAGTCTCTCTAACAACAACAAAATGACACTTGTATAGCGCTTTCATATCAGGAGGACATCCCAAGGTGCTGGACAGTCATTGTTTCAGACCCGAGCTGGGGACAGGGAGGATGGAGGAAAAGGTGGAGAATTTGGGGTGACAGATGGGACCATCGAAGAGGAGGGTCTTGATGCAGGACTTGAACAAGGCTTGGGAGGGATTGCAGGATGGAGTTCCGGAGATTGGGGGCAGTGGCTGAAGGGTCGCCCGCCAATGGTGGAGTGGATGAGTCGGGGACATGGAGAAGGCCAGAGCCTGTTGAGAGGAGGGGGAAGGCAGATTGGTAGGAGGTCGCAAAGATAGTGGGTGGGGGGCATGGCCATGGAGGGCTTTCTATGTGAGGACCAGGATCTTGAATTGAATCCTCTGGGTGATGGGGAGCTAATGGAGTCGGGCATGGATGGGGGACGGGGTCATGGAGTTTGGAAAGATTGGAGCATGCCAATGCCTGAAGCGTGAAGGGGTTGGCATGGGCCAATCAGGAGAGTCTTGGTCTTATTGACATTCAACTGTGGAAAGTTCATTCTCACCCAGGACTTGATGTCTGATAGGCTGTCTGTCAGGACAGACATAGAGTCTAGGATGAATGCTCCAATCATTCCAAACTCCATGATCCTGTCCCCCTGTCCTGGCAGTCTGTCAGGACAGCAGTGGTCCTGGAGTCGAGGGTAGAGGCAGAAAGATGGAGTTGGGTGTCATCCGCATACATGTGCAAGTTGACCCCATTTCTGTGGATGATGTCACCAAGGGGGAGCATGTAGATGTTAAAAAATAGGGGGCTAAGGACTGAGCCCTCTAACAATTCAGTGCATGCACAGAAGTTGAACACAAACAACAAATTGTAATCATATATCATCTTTCGCATCAGTAGGACATCCGGGGCACTGGACAATAATGAAGTTGCACCGAAGCTGAGAGTTGGATTCAGGAGAGTGAGTGGGGGTGGAGGTAGGTAAATACGAGCAAAGGAACAGTCAAAGAGGAACATCTTGATATGGAACTTGCAGGAGATGAGGGAAGCGATGAGGTGAATGGGTTCTAGGATTGAATTACAGATGGTGGAGGTAGATAACCTGAAAGGGTTAACTGCCAAAGAAAGTTCTGATTTGGGGATTGAACCCACAACTTTCTGACTCTGAGGCAAGATTGTATGAGATTAGAGAAGAGTCCAGCAAGGAATCAGAGAGCAGTAAAATATGAAAGGTTAGGAAATGCCTGCATCAATCACTAGACAAGGTAACTCCATCACAGCTTACCTATTATAAGAGAAATTATTGGTTCTATCAAAACCACATAGTTTTTAAATCTAAGAATTCACCAGAAATTCCATTCAAATTGCTTCTGGCCAAGTTTCCTTACTCCACACGCCTAACAATAATCCATCCCCCCAAAAAACACAATAATAAAATTGGTCATTTGCATCTATTACTATTTATGGGATATTGCTATGCGCAATTGGCTGCCACATTTCGCCCACAAATATACAGTCAATTCACTTTACAGTATATTCTGTGAAGCACTTTGAGATGTCGACAAGATGTCAAAAGCACTATATCAAATGCAAGGATTAATATTACTATTCTGTCTTATTAGTTTTGCCCACAAAATATACAGTCAATTCACTTTCCAGTATATTCTATGAGGCGCTTTGATATGGTAAGGCACTATAACAAACAGAAGGATTATTATTATTATATCTCTGCTAAATATGGTTTGCCCTTGAAGAGTAATATATTGTGAATATTCTTTACTTCAGTTGGAAAGCATAGAAAGTATGTGTGAGAGGGAGAGACGAGAAGAGATTTGGAGAAGCTAATGCAATGTGGTCTGATATGGATCAATTGTCATTTTCCAGTTTGGGTTATAAATCTATAAGAAGGATAAGATAGTTCAATCCTAATAAATCACCTCCTGATATCGAGCTGTCACAATTTAGATTGACTTCACAGGAATTTTAAGAAATAGATAATAATGACCAATATATGTGAAGTACTGTACTATGGGGAGCAGGTCTTAGAAAATATGAAATAGATAGTTTCATATTGCTTCTGGCAACAATATATTAGGAAGAAAAAATGAATTTTTGAAGTACAAGCTCAATACTGTACTATGTAATGTGCAGTTGAATCTCTTATTAAACATTACATTTTTCAATCCACTGGGTATGGTGTGCTACTGAAATAGTGAAGTACTGTATTATGTTCAAATTAGGTGAATAAGGACTTGGAAAGATGCTTCACTGATAAGATTCCTATACTCCTTTCCTTAACTCAAGCAAATGCAGTTCTGTTTCGGGGAGTACCTTTTGGCTTCTGAAACATTCCCTTGGAGAGACTCTGTATTATCTGGAATCCTTGATTCTTGACAACATAAGGGATTGGGATTCCCCCAGTGAATTGCTGTCATGAAGGATTTGCAGAGTGAGTTCAGTGGGTGGCTGAACCCATCAATTTTAAAGATATGACAGCATGGCACTAAAAGAAAAGTGAAGTCGACAACAGCAGGAGAGATCATCGGTGAAAGAGGTTGCTTTAAATTTTGACAATACTCAAGGTCACCAATTTTGACAACCACAGACAATCCTGAATACAGCTGGGAAAAAGAGCGAAATTATAGTTAGTGCCTGGAAGATTTCCCCTCTGTATAAAACACTATGATTGGGACCAGGGGAGAGAACCAGTCGCCAATAAAATATAATTGTTGTTAGTCTCATAATATGGGCCATTCTTAATCTAGTAGTTAAATATTATGAAGTTTGATTTCTAATCCCACTGCATATTTGACTGTGGAATTTGTAAGCGAATGGGATAGCATATTTTGTGCACAGCAATGTCCTGCAAACAATCAAGTGAATAATCAATTTTATTAAACGGATTGTTGGCCAGGACACCAGAAGAAACTTTGTTCTCTTTTCAATTACTACCATGGGATCTTTAATGTTTATCTGAACAGGCAGATGTAACCCTGGTTTAAAGTTTCATCTGAAGGACGACATCTCTGACAATATAATGCATTGGTTTGGAGTGTCAATTTGAGTCCATGTGAGTTCAAAGTCCTGGAGTAAGAGTCGAAGCCAGAAACCAACCAGTAAAGAAGCTTTGTTTCAATTGAAAGATCCCAACTCAAACAGCTCCTCACATGATAGAATGAATAGAATAGAATTCTCCTAATGTCTTAAAAAATACTAACTCCCCTTATTTTAAATGTACCCAAAACACTGGGACAATAGAGACAATGCGCCATTGTCCAACGATGTAGTTACCAACTCAGCAATGAGGCACTTTAGAGGGAGCTTTGTAATATACCTGAGGACTTGGGATTCGGGGTGGGTTTGGGACTATTAAGACAATACTACATGTCTTGGAACAAGTAGTACCCCTCCCCCACCCCCCTACTTACAATAATAAACTGTGATTTCTGAGATCAATCTGTCTCTGGTCATATCTGTCTAGATAAGATATTCTGTGGTCACACTGGCACAATAGACTCATTCATTCATTCATTCATTCATTGAAGCCCAGCTACCGATGTTCGTTCGCGAGACATGGAGTAGGCTAGGACCTACACAACAATTTGCTGTGTGAAAACATTGCTCATTGTAGAATCCCTATAGCTCAGTGGTTAGAGCACTCACCTTACAAGCGAGAGACTAGGGTTCAATTCCAGGCAGGGCGAAACCTTGGGCAAGTTTCCTTACAACAACAACTTAGATTTATACAGTGCCCTCCACGCTGGACAGTAACTCAGAGCGCATGGCAACCTGAAAATAGGAAGAGAGGAGGCGACGGACCTGATTACTCCACATGCCTTATAATAATCCCTCAAAAAAAATAATGCATTCGTAATTTCAATCCTTGAATGTTTTTGGGACACTGCTGTGTGCAATTGGCTGCCGCATTTTACCCACAAAGACATCTAGAATACCTGAAAAGCACTACATCAAATGCAAGGATTATTATTATTATTTCCTTATTGGGCATTTGTAGTGAAGATTAGCTGTTGTTTCATTGTAATTAACATTATGTGCTTCTATTTTCATTCATGGTTAAAAGCTACCCTAATTTCATGAACACCAGGGAATTTAAAAATATCTTTTGAGGTGGATGTATTTACAGATTGTATCTGCTGGCACCATCTTGTTTAAAATGAGCATTTTTAACCTAATTCATGAAAGAAAGAATTTGACTAAATATTTCACTGCTAATACTGACAAAGTAAAGAAATCTTCTGCATAATGCCTTTAGATTAACAAACTTCAACATGTGGTCCAATTAACATAGAAACAATATACATAAACTTTAAAAAGAATGATCTGTTTACTTAGTACACTGCATCCAAGTCTGAAAAAATTCCACATAGAAGTGTTGATTAAATTTTCTTTTGGTGAATAGCATTTACTTGATTATTATAAGGGACAAGAAATCTCTATCTAGTTTTTCAGAGCTGGATGTCTGAAACACGTAGAAGTCCATCACCATACTTAAGAGTATACAAACCAAACTGAAACTTTGGATAATCTTAAGCATAGTGATGGGATTCCATATTTGTCAATCACTTAGCTGAACAAAAACAGAGATTTATTTTGTTCTACCACTACAGCTATCTAACCTCTCATTACAGTGCATCGTTGCCTCAAAAATTTCATGCAGACATCCTGATTACATTTTCTTCGGCAGAAGAGCATTCATTTGCACATTATAGAAAGAAAACTCCATCTGAGATATGATATACGAATACAAAGAGGGCACATATATTATGGGAAGAACAAATGCCTAGTTTTGCATGAATTGTTAATAGGTAGATTCCAGCAAAGTGATGTGTACATCAAGACTGCACAGTAATAACAGGTTTTAACAGGTCGTGAAACAGGTACAAGGTCAAGTGAAAGTACCTTAAAACCACATTTTTTTAATGTCTCTGAGACATTAAATTGCTGAACTTGAAGGAAGTAATCGCTGTCCAAGATAAGTCTTCTTGCCAATTGAAAGGTATGATTCAGAAGCTGTTTCTGGCTGTATGCCCATTACTGGAGCAAGCTGTGAAACAGAAAAAGCTTGAATCACAAGACTAATTCATGAGAAACAAATTGTGATTTTGTGGCAGATTGTTTCGATATCTAGATGGTTATACATTTGTTTCAATGCACATGCTCATCACAAACAAATTTACAGGAGTTAATCATCAAACTTTCTTTAAATATCTGTTATCATATACTGGTTCATAAAAGGTCAAAAAGGCCCTTCCAAGCCTCTTCCCTGTAAAACATGTTACACAACAATATTTGAGAAAGCAGTGACCCACTGCCTTACTTTGGGTTTCTAAATTTCTCTTTCTCTGTTTCTCACTTTCTGTTTGCGTGCGTGCGTGCGTGCGTGCAAGTCTGTCTGGAACAAACTTTTGTTACAGAAATAAAGTTAGCCATCAATTACCTTCCAACTTTCTAGTATTTATACTATGTTTGAACTCTGATGCTTACTGCATTTCTGATTTGGTCTTGAGGGCTGTAATTGTTGATCAGCTTGATCAGTGATTTGTACCCTCAGCTCCTTTGCACAAATCACTGATCAAGCTGAGTAATTGGACTCCAGCCTCTCATTAAGCAAGTTTCAGCTTTTCGTTGATTTGAAGGTTTCCCCATGCTAAGGGTTATCATTTTCATATTGCTATTTATTCACTTGCATCAAATAATTGGGATTATTATCCATCCAGAAGTTGGCATTTCACGTTTCAGTACATTTATCAACAGTAATCGTTGGATTTGATGTAGAGTAGTGCTTTACCACATTTAAACATCTCAAAATGCTTCACAGTTTTCTGGACTTGGCAATGAATGTGACAGGTATTTTGCACCCAGCAATGTCCCACAAGCAGCCATGAAATGAAGGATCATTCTTATATTAACAAAACACAAAATACTACAGATGTTGGGAATCTGAATCAAAAACAAAGGTTGCTGGGGAAACTCAGCAAGTCAAGCAGCATCCATGGAGAAAGGAAAAAGAGTCAACGTTTTGGGTCTACAACCCTTCGTCAGACACGAAACGTTGACTCTTTTTCCTATCTCCATAGACGCTGCTTGACCTGCTGAGTTTCCCCAGCAACTTTTGTTTTTGATCATTCTTTTATTACTGGTTCAATAAGGACTGATTTATCTCAGCGTATTGAAAGGACTAAAGGGAAAAGGAGAGAATTTAGGAAAAGCCATATAAGACATTCTCATTCAATATTTCTTCATATTTCCTTAGTGATACAGAACAAATATTACCCACTATCACATATCCCTTGCTGCATGGCATTTGTGCTACAAAATAACTACTGCACTAACACCATTTAGAAATAAAAGAAATCCAGTATACATGGTGTGTAAAAGGAACAAAGGAAACATAAATCAAAAATGTTGCCTTTTCCATGTACATTGGCAAGTGTAGAAAATAGATTGTTTTCAAAGCAAATATAAATGATATACTTATGTTGAGATGGTTAAGGGAGGGTGCACAAATGAAAATAACAGGCCAGTGTTAGGCAGCCTAAAATAATTAGTTTATGGGACCAACCAGTGGATCTTATCTGCAACAACACCCTGCATTTTATATAGCACCGCTCACACAGGGTAGCATCGCAGAACAAATGTCCTTGACTGAATCTGTCTGAGCAGGAGAAATAGGAGCAGAACATATGAGCTAGCTTCACACACATGCAAATATTTATTAATCAGGTTAAGCACTAATCTAAGGCAATTTGAATTCATCTAAATTCAATCTCTTCAGCCTCAGATATTCGAGTGGCCGGGCTTTCAACCCCCTGGGCTCTTTCATGACAGGTCTCAAGAAGCTCCTTTTTGTCTGTGCCTTCAGCCGCCATCCTACCTCTCTGCCGTCCCTCACCTGAACCCTGCCTCCCCCACCCTCCCCATGCTGGGGTTCTGATCCCTGAATGTTCAGCACCTTGGCACGTCCTCCCTACGTAAAAGGCACTCTACAAAAATGTTATTTTATTGTCATTTTTTTTACCTGCACTTTTAAACACAATTCCCCCCATGCCAAGCTGTATCTGCATAGGTCTTTGAGACATCCTCCCAATATGAAAGAGGTTCAATAAATATAAATTGTTGTTGTTTTTTTGGTGATACTTCAAACAAAAAAAGCATTACTGATGTAACTTCAGATAATGGTTCCTGTACAAAATTGATAACTACTTAATAGATGAAGCATTGTACAATGGCAAGCAATCTGGTAAATGTAATATATGCACATGAGTTGAATGAAAGCCAGATCTTGAAAATGATATTGAAATCTGTTATTAAGCAAATATTTAGCTATAGTGCATCTGGATTCGTAAGACTTTTAATTGTTATATATTTCAAAGCATGATCAGTCATGTCAATAATAGTTTTACACTGAATTCAGTCCATTTCCATTAATCATCCGAAATATTTGTTTTCTTTTGTATTTCTTCTTACAATGTGTGTAATCTTATATTTCATTGCATTAAAATACCTCTTTCTTCCCTTTGCTAATTTGAGGGCATTTGACACTTGGGTTTGAAATATATTATTTAAAAGTGAAAATCACAAAGGTGAAAATCAGGACTTCTGACAATAAGCAGATTTATGTTGGACCAACTGGAAAAAGCTTCGACATAGTTGAGTTAAATAGAGATTATATCGATAAATTCACAACAAATTAAATTTGGCTCCAATCCTAAAGGAAAACAACCTGCATTAATAGAATGTAGTTCACCCAGATAGCATCTCAGAGCACTGCACATTACTGGGGTAATGAAAAAGACCCAGGGAAAAGAAAGAAGGGATAACTCCAAGGTTGAAGAGGTAACAAGGATATATAGATCTTCAGATACAAATCTTCATTCATGAAACTGATGAAATATCTAACTAAAACTTTCCTAATTACCTCTGCCAATGGCTGAAGGTATGTCCAGGCATCCTGGAAAACAATTAATTTTACAGATGCCTCAAGTCAGAGTGTTATAACAGCAGTTTCTTCCTGCTCTCCTTGGTATCTGATTTTGGCTCCCTGTCCACCTGCATCTCAACAGCTGTTCCAACAAAATATCTTCTTAATATTCATGGAAAATATTTCAGCATAATTGAAAATCTTTCAGGCAGTCTTTAGAATATTTAAACATCAGCCTGTTTCAGATGGTAGCACCCTTGCCTCTGAGTTGGAAGATTGTGATTTCAAGTCCATTGACAATACTTTGAGTTTATAATCTGGGCTGACAGTTCAGTGCAGTGCTGGGATAGTGCCACATTGTCAGAGATTTCATTCGTCAGGTGAGACATTAAACCAAAGTCTCAGCTGCCTTTTCAGGTGGATGTCAAAGAACTCATGGGAGTATTCAACAAGGGAATTTCTCCCAGTGTTACGACAAACAATCCACTGGATAAAATTGGTAAACATGTTTGTTTGGGTGATGTTGCTGGGTGCAAATTGGCTGCAGTATTTCCCCACAAAATGCACAGTCACTACGCCTTAAAGTAATTCCTATGAAGTGATTTCCTGCCAATATGATAGGTGGTATATAAAAAGTAATGATTATTCTTGTGGTTTTATTGCTAAACATGTATTATAAAGGAAAAACATAATCCTTGCATTTGGTCAAGCACCTAAACATGTCGTTGAGATGTCTCAAAGGAATTAAAATCTTATGATAGTGCATTCTGTATGCAAATGTGGCAGTCACTTTGTGCACAGCAATGTCTCACAAACAGCCACAAACTGAATGATTAATTTTATTTGGGGCATTGTTGGTCAACATCAATAGTCAAAATCAATGCTATTGAGAAACTTGCTTTTTTCTTAAGAAAAGTGCCACATGATGCTTAACATAAACAGGCAGACAGTAGTTTGATTTCATATTTAATCTAAAGATGCCACTTCCAACACCACATTTAAGTATCTGAGTGCCCAATCACTCCTATAAACTTAGAACTCAAAATTAGACCTAAGGAACTTTAGCCACAACCATCTTACTCTATGTCAGAGTCCTGCCAATTTAGCCAGGCTAACAGATGCTGATGGAACTACTGTGGATTTCAAGTATTTTCAGTTTTTGTTTTATGTGAAACGGAAACAAGTTTTAGCTGGCTCAGTTAGCCTTTTAAAGTAATTACCTCCACAATTAGCCATTGTTTTATCTGGAGATTTTTCCTCTGCTAAACATCCACATTATATAAAACAACGACAAGTCATTTTCTTCGGCAGAACAGTCATTTTGAATTACTGTCCAATGCAAGCTGTTTCTTTCATGAATTCACATAACCAAGTACACAATTTGTAGGCAACTTTCATTTCATACAGATTTGAGGAACCGTAGCTATATTTCGCTGAATTCCTTTCAAAGGAAGCCCAATGATTTGAGTGTTTCACAGAGTCATAAACTCAATACAAAATTACATCTGTATAGCTCGTTTCACATTGGGAGGACATCCCAAGGTACTGGTCAGTCAGGGATTTGAACCTAAATTGAGTAGGGATATAAAGGGGTGGAGGGCAAGAGGGTTTTCCTATGGGCCTAAGGATCGGTCGAAGGGGAGGGTTTTGAGAACCACCTTGAAGGAGGCTAGGGAGTGGCAAAGAAAATATGGAATAGAGTTCCTTTGATTAGGAACAAAAAGGCTAAAGCCCTTGGAGGGCACTGAAGGTGAGGGATTAGGATTTTGAACTCTATCCTCTGGGGGATGGCTAGGGTGGAAGTGATGAGGTTATAGAGCCTGGTGCAGGAAAAGAAACAAGTTGCTGAATTCTGTATGATCTGCAGATTTTTGAGGGAAGAGTTGGGAAGGCCAACAAGCAGGGAGGTCTGGGTATTTTGAATATGTCATGACATGGAAGTGGGGTAGAAAGGACAGTTGAGATCAAACAAGATGGCAAGGTTCAAGAATGGCTTGATCAGGTGCAGTACGCATCCTTGGATGGTGAAGCTGTCAGTGCCTGAGATGTGTCCCCAACCAATTGCTGATCACCCAGCTCCCCCTCCTCTGCTCAATGCTGACAGATACCATTAATCAGTGCCTCTTCTCAGCATCAGTCCCACCCTCCCTCCAAACCGCCATCATCACACCTTCACCTTAAAAAACCTATCATCGATCATTCCAACCTTGGCCACCACTGTCCTATATCAAACCTTGGACCATACCTTTGTCACCTCTCGGCTGGATAACTCCCTGTTCACTGGTCTCACCCCCCATCCCTCCCCCGGCCCCCTCTCCCCCGCCACCATCCACAAAAGTCAGCTCAAACAAAACTTTGCCGCCAGAATTCTCACCCACACCACACTTCGTAACACGATTACCCCAGTCCTTGCCAACCTGCACTGGCTCCATGTCACAGAGTGGATCAACTTCAAGATCCTCATTCTTGTGTTTAAATCCCTCCACTCCTCGACAACCCTCTACCTCTCTAACCTCCTCTTCCCTCACAGCAGTATCCGCTGCCTCCACGCTACTGGATCCAGCTTCTTCCTTGTTGCCTGAATCCTCTGCTCTACAATCGATACAAGACCCATTCCATTACACCTGGACACTCTTGCCTCCATCACCTCCCGAACCGCCTCCTACTCTTGAACCTCACCCTGGTTCACCAGCCACCTCCACTCGCTCAAGGGCTAGGTGCAGGCTGTTGAATGAACCTGGCTCAAATCCAGCATATCTGCCTGGACCACATCAAAACTTACTGCTCTTCACAGGCCTCCACCAAATTGTACTTCTACTGCAGAATAATCCGGGAGGCAAAGGACAACCCCAAGCTCCCATTCTCCATAACAAACTGCCTCCTCCAGCCTCCACACCATGCCTTGCAGATCCTCCCCTCCAATTACCACTGCAAGGAGATGCTGGATTTCCTTGAGTCCAAAACTGAGGGAATCTGCTTGGCTATCACTGCCTTTCCAACTTCCACCCCCTCCCCACCTTCCTCCCACAAATCATATCCTGACCAATTGTGACCAGGGCTCCCTCTGCCTCCTCGTCCACCTCACCACCATCAACAACGTAGACCACTCAATCCTCTTCCACCACCTCTCCTCCAACCTCAACCTTCAAGGTTCTATCCTTGACTGGTTTTGGTCCTATCTTTCACACTACCACTTTGTGTCCGCCAACAGCTTTTCTTCCAGCCTCCTGTCTCGTGTGGCGTTCCTCAGGGCTCTGTCCCTTGTCCCCTCCTCTTCACCCTCTAGATACTCCCCCTCAGTGACATCATCTGCAGACATAGGGTAAATTTCCACATGCATGCGAATGACACCCAACTGTACCTTTCCGTTTCCACCCTCAACTCCAGGACTACTGGCGTCCTGACTGCCTGCCTGTCTGACATTGAGTCCAAGATGAGAGACAACTTTCTCCAGTTGAATGTCCTAATATTCTAGCTGAAAATCGATATTACAGATGAAAAATCTAGAAAACCCTGTACATAATTAGCAGATTAATAAAACTGCAATTATAAAATATCAGGTATACTTGGGTTTATAGGAATGATCAGGATGTGAGGTTTATGGGAAATGATAAATGGCACGTGGTTCACATGGGCCAGATATCCTAATTTAGTTTCAGTACATTAAAGAACCCCAATATGCACCTGAGTGTTTATGGCAGAATGAAGCATAGTAGATACAAAATAAATTACAGTAAATCCTCACTTAGCAACTGGGTTGTGTTCTTGAAGAGTGTGACTTTAAGCGAAACAACGTTACGCGAACCTATTTTTCCCATAAGAATTAATGTATGATCTGGAGTTATGTTCTTTTGGATATTTTTTGTCAACATTTTCTAAAAGAAAACATTATAAGTTGAAATACATGTACATTCATAAATGTAAAATATAAAAATATATAAATTTAAATAACACAACACTCACCTGAGTTGGTTGTGGAGCTTGCTTATTGAGGTGGGTTGGTGTGGAGGAGTGAGTGGTGGAGTTATTGGGATGAAGGGGCAGGATCAGGTTGGATGCTGTGGAAGAATACTGGATGTTCAGCTGAACATCCAGTATTGGGTAGCCTACGCTACCCAAAGTAGTTTGTTTCCACCTGCTGGCAAATGATGTAACAGTGAATGTTGCGACGTTAAATGGATATATGTTGCCCTATGTATCAGTAACGTAATAACGAAACAACGTTGACCAAATCAATGTTAAGCGAGGTTTACCTGTATATATTTCTGACACAATTGGAAACCGACCATCTTGTTTAGAAGTACCCAAACCAGACAGAGATCCATATATATCTGCCATCCACACAGGGAAATTTTCCTGCATCTGGAAAGCCATTATCTCCCTGGAAGAATTTTGTCAAGTATTAGACACAAGTTGGCAAGAGTAAAAGGCTCAGCGACCCCAGAGCAGGTATTGGGAATACTCCCAGAGTTTAACCAGCTAAAAAAATAGATAGCTTGCCACTGTGAGCACTGTGGCCTCTCACCACAACTGCATAAGAAGCCAAAGAAAAGGGTTGTCACACTTGATGCCAGTAGTTAGCAAATTGAAAGCAGTGAGGAACGTAGAGGTTAAGTAAACTAAATGGTTTGCAATTATTTTGATATCCAGATGCATATCTCTTTCTGGCAGGTAATGAAAAAAGAGTAGCAAAGAAAAGCCTCCCATTTCCCCATAATAAAATGGTTGATAAAGTTCCATCAAAATCTATTCATTAGTTCTCAGAGATTAATATAAACCAGAATACTACGGAGAGAAAACAGATTGATCAGCAGGAAGGAGTAAGCCTTGACTCTATGTAGGTGAAAGTCACTGGAGAAATTATTGAGTAGATTTTACTTTAAAAAAATTAACTCAAGGATGCTCTCTTCCTACGGTATAAATCTGCAGCATTTTGCTGTGGATTCAGATTGTACTTTCTTTGCAGGGATTCCTGCTTACCTCCAGTGACCTGACAGTTATCTGAAAAATCAACGGAGATACTCTTAAACAGCTGGACACTAATTGAAAAGCAGTGCTTTTCAAATCCATTGCAAGGCAATGCGAGTCAGACACATTTGGGAGAACAGATTTTGCTGCACAGAATTTTTTAAGCTTTGTCAGAGCTAAAAGTTAAGAGTTACCTTGCAAAGATGCTTGTATGGTGTTACTCAACTGAAGATGAATACTACACATCATGTAAATTGAATGAAAAAAGAGATTTTGAATCTTGCTATTGCACAATATAATTGTGATCTTTATTTGCCATCAAGAAAGATCTATTACATATCAGTGAGATTTTTCCAATATATAATGAGGGTAAAAGTAATATATGATTATCTAAAATGGCTATAATATAAAATGATTACAAACAATGTATACATTTTACAGTCCACTTGGCGTATGACACATGCTGAAATCCCTTGGCAAGCTTAAAACTATCCCAATCAATATCCAATAAAAATGATAGATGAGCAGAGTTTGGGTGATCATCTGCTTTTCAGTGATTTTAGCATTCTTTGCAGATTTTGCCACTGTAAATTCATTAGATTTATCAAAAAATCAGAAAATCGTCAGCTCATGAAAAAATAAAATATAAATAAGTTAAAAGTTTCAAAATATCAAAATGAAACTGCTTTCCCTATGACTGGAATTACAATATCACTCTCTGTGATCTGGAAAATGACTTTATGTTGTAGATAATGTCCCAGACTCAGCCACTGAGCAGCATGTCGGTGTTTGGTCCACCAGCAAACTGGGTGATGTTGGGATCTGTTAATATTATATGGTCATTAAATTGACCTTCAGTAGGTGTCACCCTGGCTCACTTGTAGCACTTTTTATTCCAACATTCCTATTTGGTAGTTGGAACAATCTATGTCTATTTGATGGCCTCATACCTATTCCACGTCTAGCCTAACCTTACTCAAATGGTGATACAAATTGATCATGGTGTCCAGGCCAGCTTGCTATTTCATTTGCAATGTAACTCATTCAGAACCACACTCATCTTTATATCTTACAATTTTTTCATGCTTATTGCCAATGTTTGAATGGAGGGACTAGTTGTATTCTCTAGATTATGGTAGCATTTGTGTCTGTCTCCATTGCCTTCAGTGTACGAATTCTACACAGGTTTGTAAAATAATCTCAGATTAATGTGACAGAATATTAATTTTAACAAAAATTCTGTTTAAATGAAAAGAGAGATAGCAGTTTTACATCTAGTGTTCTTGGATTGTAATATTTTGAGTACAGTAAAAGCCTGTTTATCCAGCACCTGATCAACCTTAACTACCGTATAACCGGCATCGCAAAGAAATCCGCATTCGATTAACCAGAATTTATCCAGAAAATGCATTCATTATTTTTTAATTGAAATTTTAATTAAAATTGTCATCTGATTTATTAATTACACATTGTGATGAATATGCTTAACAAGGCCTGTTGGTAACTCAAAACAGTTAACTGACGTATCCAACTCCATCACAAGGGTTGAGCCTGAACCCAGGTAGTTCTATATTGGCTAACAGATTTGTGGGATACCAGCATAATTCAACAAAAACAACAGGATTATTCTGATATCCTGTTATTTAAGATAATATCAATAAGTAGCCCAGAGGATAACGTGATCCAAATCCAACATGTGCACTTAAATTATGTAATTAACCAATGCAAACAATTGTACAATCACTTGTGCAACTATTATTAATAATAATCTTTGCATTCGATATGTTGTTGAGACATCTGAAAATGCTTCACAGCACAGTAAAGTGTAGTGACAGTGTATTAGTAGGTGAATGTGGCAGCTCTGTGTGCACAACATTTTCTCGTAAACAACAACAACAAATTGCATTTCTCTACACTCTTCACACGGGGTATCATCTTACAGTGCATAACAATGGTGGAGCCAAAACAGCCATGAAGTGAATGACCTTTGTTTTTATTTGAGGGGATTGTTGACCAGGACACCAGATGAAATTCCCTTCTCTTTTTTATTGGTTTAACCTTCATTTTGTACTCTTTTTTGTTATTTTTACTCTCAATTGATTACAATACTTAACCGTAACATATGAACAACTTTTGTTTTTGACTTCTTACAGTCCAGTCATTGAATCACACCCTATAAGGATAGGCCTTACCTTTACACTTCAAATCTTTAATGCATTAGATTCAGCTTTAGTTTTCTTTTCCTCTCTTCACACACACTGCTAGGTATTATTCTCTTTATCATGAAACTAAGTACCATATCTCCTACACACCATTTTGTCCATTATGTCTATGTCATTCTAGCTCCTCACTACAGCTTTGTACTTTAATCTCTTTTCCTGATTATTCTCCTTACCCTGTCATATCATTATTCTTCAAGTTTTTATCTAATTCCCTTGATGTGATTGACTCAATTTCAATTCTCACTAGAGGCAATATGTAGGCTTCCATTGCAGGCCCTAGGTTTCCTTATAGTCTTGTGTCTCCACTTGACATTGAAAAGCATTTTGTTTTCAATTCTCTTCCTTCACTAATGAAATGCTCCATGCTCAATGAGATGCTCCCTCAAGGACTGTGCAAGTTCAATGGGCTTTAAAGAGCAATTGAAGTGCAAGAAGATGTTTCTTGCAAAGAATCTAACGTTGGAGATTGATTTGTGTTTGTCAAGGGAGTAATATATAAGCAGACTGAAGGAAAATGTAAGGTGACAAGTATAGTTAGCGTTCTCATCCTGCACTATCCTCATATACTCATTTGTGTTTTCAACAAACGACAACATTACAGTTGTATAGTACCTTTAACGTCAGGAGGATGTCCCAAGGAGCTGTTTTCCTGAGGCGTCCCAAGGCACTGCTGCAGTTGTTTTGGGGAAAATTAATCCCTTTGTAAGGGTCATTGATTGGATTGACCATATTACGTTCAGTACCTTTGGGTATTAAATGTCTTCAAACTGACAGTGTAACGATGTGCTGTAAACACACTGGATTCTTACCTGATGTGTGGCACTATGTTCTGACATTTTCTATATCAGATGTCTCTCTATCAGATGTCAAGGCAAAATATTTTTTTCTTATCATAGTTTCACTGGGGCAGTTAAGAGCTGTCTCAGGTCAAATACAAATGTATTTTTAGTTCTTGTTTCCTCTTCACCAATTTTCTCTGATTCCCTCCTCCTCTTCTGAGGATCCAACTTCATTGAATTTCCTAAATTCCTGATCTTGGGCCATCATCAGGGAAGGAGCAAGCGGGGTGGGGGTGATGAGGGTGGTGAGGGTGGGGGAGTAGCTATGACACAATAGCATAGCTTGCTATTGATATTAGTATATGGCAAGCTTTCTGTTACTTATCCAGGACTACACTACTGGTTAGGGCTTTGGCTTTCAGAGGAGCTGAGTGAGAAGAATCCCTACCTCCAGTAACTCGTCTGCGCTTCCAGGTCCTGAGCCAGCCTGGCTATGCTTTCATCAGCAATAGCAACAAACACATAATTACAATTGTAGAGCACCTTTCACGTCAGGAGGATGTCCCAATGCGTGAACAGTCAATGCCCTGGAATACTGCAGACCCACCTGGCTCAGGAACTGGACTTCCAAGTCTGGCACAGAGGGTGGATCAATGCTGATATTCAATTGCAAACATGTCACCTTGGAGCCAGTTCAGTTCTATGGAGACCTCACTTTCTTCTCCCTCACTGAAAACTGCTCCTTAATCAGAGAGAAAAATAGTACATTTCTATAAAATTGCATAAATATTTTAAAATAATGAACGTAAACAAATGCTGCATTTGGAACAATTGTACGCTTAATTGTTTTATCTTTTGATATTTGCAATGTTTTTGTGGAAAGATGACAGAATGTTTTTAAATGTTGAATGGAAATAAAATGACCTAAATGATGATTAGGTATTTTGCAATGCTAGTACACAATGTGCTTTGGCTTTTGAGTAATCTGCATTGGATGGCTGCCATGGTTGTTGTAGTTCCCTGTTAATGAATTATAGCATTACACAAGCATGCAGCTGTATGCCAGCTACAGCTGCAGCTGCATACCTCTCTGTTTTCCACGAAAAGCATGATCCAGTGTGAGACAATTACAAACTAAACCATTCTCCATGCAAAAGGACTGTTGCTCATTTACAAAACAAAATTGAACCCAATTTCATCCAGTGCTATGGAAACATGCAGTATTTGCCATCTGGTGCTGAGACTTTTTGGGCCAACAAAAAGGTCAGCAAGCAAAAGGTCAAAAGGCAGCTGTTGCCAGCTATTCAGATCACAATTTGTTTTAACCAAATTTCATAGCAAATCACCCAATTGCATTCGCAGAACAGAAATCATATCAATCAACCAAAAATCAACCTTGTTGAACTCTGCAGTACGCTGAAAATGATGGATGTTTAGGCATTTCATTTGATATGCTCTATCACTTCATCAAGACAGAATACATTTTGTGCTGTGAACTGGTGTAGGATTCTTGAATTATTTTCTTTCTTCCTGTGATATTCATGACATTTAACTTTACCCAGAAACATACACAATTGCACAATTGAAAGTAACCATTAAGGTCCACGTGGACACATACAAAGTTTGAATGCCATTTGTCTATATTTTGCTTCAAAGCTGCTTCCAATTTTAAAATCATATATTGAAGTGTTCTTCTGCGTTGTATTTCAATTTAATATTTATTTATTTCCTCATAAGAAAATCTGTTCCCTAGTAAAGCTGCAATTCAAATCATCACACAGGAACAATTGAGTACATTTGTAAAATGATTAAGGCAGCTTTGATCTTGTTTTCAAATCATTCCACTGCCTCATACCAACTGTCTGTCCTCTGTTGTTCAGTCCTATATCATAGCCTGCACCAATTCTGGTTTGCTATTTCTGACTCAGTCCTTGTACTCCACCATCAGAGGTCAGGCCACCAGCCATCACGGCCTCACCAAGCTCATAGATTGTTGCTAACGCGGTCCCTTTAATAAATATCGTTAAAAGCCTTCTCAGTGAAGTATGCCTTCAATCAAGTCTAAATCTCCACACTTCTTTCATCCCTTTCAAAAAAATTTTTTACATAGAATTACATAGAATATGCAGAACAGAAACAGGCAGTTTGTAATTGTCTCATATTGGATCATGCTTTTAGTGGAAAACAAAGAGGTATGCAGCTGTAGTTGTAGCTGGTATACAGTCCAAATGATCTAAGCCATGTGTTTATGCTCCACATGAGCCTCCTCTTGCCCTTCCTCAACTAAGTTCAACAACATAAAAATTCTATTCCTTACAATGTATCTGTGCTATTCACCTCAATTAATTCTTGTGGTAGCAACTTCCAAATTCCTACCATTCTCTAGGTAAAGAAGTTTCATCTGACATCCCAATTTGATTTATTGGTGACTATTTTATATTCATGGCCCCTGGTTTTAGTCTCCCCCACAAGCGGAAACATCGCTTGTGTTTCTATATGTCTATCCTATCAAAACCTTTCATAATTTTACAGATCTTTATTAGGTCACCACTCACCCTTCTCTTAGAAAATAGTCTAAGTCTGTCCAGCCTTCCCTGATAAGTATAACCTTTCAGTTCCGGTATCATCCGTGTAAATCTCCTTTATGCATTCTCCAGTATCTCTATATCCTTTATATAATATGGGGACCAGAACTAAGCACAGTATTCCAACAATAGTCCAAACATGGTCAATATAAGTTTAGCATAACTTCCCTGCTTTTCATTTCTATCCCTCTAGAAATAAACCACAACCCTTGGTTTCTTTTTTATTCAAAATTAACCTGCATCACTACTTTTAGCGATTTGTGTATCTGTACCCCTGGAACCATTTGCTCCTCTACTTATTTTCTAGGCAGAAACGGAACCCCTTATTCTTCCTACGAAAATGTACCATCTCACACTTGTCTATATTGAAATTTATTTGCCAACTAAAAGCCCGTTCAGTTTATTAATGTCTTGTTACAGACCTCCTCAATAACTAAACCTCCCAACTTGGTGCCGTCCGCAAATTTTTAAATTGTACTTTCAATCTCTGAGTCCAAATCGTTGATGTAAATTGCGAACAATAGTGATCGCAATACCGATTCTTGTGGAATATCACTTACCACGCTCTGCCAGTTTGGATAGCTACCTTTCACTGAAACTCTCTGTTTCCTCTCTTGAAGCTAGCATACTGTACATTTTGCTACTTTTCCCCTGACTCAACATGCTCTGACCTTACTCATTAGTCTGCTATGCAGTACCTTATCAAATGCTTTTTTGGAAATCCACATACAGTATACTACATCGAAAATAGTTAGATTTCTGCCATTTTTGTTAACATTTTTATCTCCATTTTTTGATTCCTGCTCCATGCTAAATGTCACTGTAAACTAAGCGCCTTTCTCTTAACCCTGAAATATCCCCCATTTCCCCTGTCCATCTGACTATAAAGATTTTTCCGAACTGCTCCCACAGCCAGCAGCGAGGATATCATAGGAACTATCCTTACACCAAAGTGGTGATTTTATTCATTGTGTGTCTGGTAAGTTCAGTGGCAGTTGTTCATGGCTGATGCCCAATCAGTCACTGTGTGTTGCTCTGTCTGTCTAGGAAGCCACAAACTCCCCAAGTGTTCCCCAGGCTCTGTGGCTCGTTGCACTCTTTGGATCAGCTGATGCTGACTCCCACATCACTTCCCCACCCCCCCACAACTTGTGGTGTAGTGAGGAGTGAGCAGAGCAAACATAATAATAATAATAAACCTTGCATTTGATATAACGCTTTTCACATCTTCTAGACATCTCAAAGCGCTTCACAGAATATACTGTAAAGTGAATTGACTGTATATCAGTCGCCTGGACTTCTCAAGCACTTTAAGATATCAATAAGATGTGAAACGCGCTATATCAAATGCAAGGATTATTATTAGTATTATATTTGTGGGTGAAACACGGCAGCCAATTGCACACAGCAAATGCAAGGAGTATTATTATTTTAGTTAACCAGTCTCTCATATGTCAAAACCATGTGAACCAGCAATAAACACGGCAAACAGGATGCTAGGAGATATTGCTCAATCAGTTGAGTTGAGATCCTCAGACATCATTCTCAGAATACACTGAGGTCTGATCAATCTGCATTTGAATACTGCACTCAGTTCTGATCATTATCATAAAGGGAGAGTGTCTGGATCCTAATTGTGGTGCGGGGAAGAGCTACAAGGATGATACCCAGTGTTAGAGGAACGACTAGACAAACTGGGGCTCTTCAGTCGTGAGAGAAGATAACGCAGAGGGTATCTCATAGAAATGTATAACATTTTAATTAGCATTGAAAAAGTAAACCCATTAAAAGTACATAATTGTGGGTGTCTAATCACAGTAAAATAATAACAACAAATTACATTTATATAATGTGAAAAGGACGTCCGAAGGCATGGAATCAAATGGATATAGGTTTAAATTTATAATAAATTAAAGGGCAATTTCTTCAGGACAGAGACCAGGAGGTTTTGATGCAGTGATGAGAGTACAATAGGATGGATATTCTGGAAGCATGAGATAGAGGGGTGCACACTCATACACACACAACACACAGACCTCTGAATTGATAGAATCTAAATATATACAATTGCATAAACATATGCACACTCAGTCATTGTGTTTACTGTATGACTTTGGGACTGGCACTGCGGATGTACTAACGAGATGCAATCAGTATGAAATAATAAATCCACTGTCACTATACATACCTGAGAGGGGAAGAAGCATTTGTAGGGCCAAGGTAACAAAGGAAGCCTGAGGTTTTGCTGATAGAGCCTTGGAGACTGGACAAGTGAGTCATGAGTATGTTAATAGTATACGTCCCTTGAGTGAGAGCTTAGCATAGGGATGCAGTTCACACCTGGTATAGATGATTGAATCCCAAACCTAGATGCTGCACATCACTGGGCTTGGAAATGCTGTTTGATCCAGATAGAGATTTTGGAGAGACGCTGAGGTTTTCACTATTAATAAACCAGGTTCATGAACAAATATGTCAGAATTTGTCTGGGTTCTAATTGCCTGATACAGTGACAATTCAGACACCAGTGCTTTGCCACACCCCCTTGAATTTATAAACTCTGAGGGCATGATTAGTACAGTTCTGCTATTGCCATCACAAGTAATGTTAAAGTATGCATTTATTTACCCTTCAAAGAATCTACCCCTCACTCAAACTAAACTGAAAATAACAAGAGAAAATGTTAAATGCAATGGTTTTACTTTGTTACCTTCGATAAGCAGATTAATTTTGCAGCAATAGACCATGACACTTTTTTAAGCTTATCTTTAACCTGTAGCTTCTAAATATATATTGTTAAAATGAAGCCATTTGATGAACTTCAAGGATTTTTTTCTTTATCTATATTCATGAGCTGGATCAAAAATAGTAATCTTAATGCTGAGTTTTACATCAGCGTCACAAATATATAAATATCAAGAACAACAGAATATTGTCAAATGAAAATAAGATTAGCCTCAGTGGAGATTTTCAAACAGGTCACATTCAGCTGGAAAAGCACACTTTATTTTATTTATTTTTAAATGAAAACACATAACATAGGTTATCATTTCAGGTGCAGTTTCTTATTTGTATTAATTTCTGTGAAATTAATTCCTGTTAATAAGCAGCATTAGAATTACCCGGAGGAAGAAGCAGAATTCCCGAACTAGTGGATTAGATTTGTATGAACACATTTTGCATGTTAGCTCATTCCGATCTGATGTGTGAATTACACATTCTAAGATGGTACAGTTGGAACATTCATCCTATACGTTGATTACCACATAATAATAATAATAATCCTTGCATTTGATATAGCGCTTTTCATGTCTTCTTATCGACGTCTAAAAGCGCTTCACAGAATATAATAAGTGAATTCACTGTATATTTGTGGGCAAAACACAGCAGCCAACTGTGTACAGCAGTGTCCCACAAACAGTCGTGGATTGAAATGACCAATTTTTATTATCATGTTTATTTTTTGGAGGGATTATTATTAGGCATGTGGAGTAAGGAAACTTGCCCAAGGATTCACCCTGATCTGCCTGGATTCGAACACAGGTCTCACACTTGTAAGGCGAGTGCTCTAACCACTGAGCTACAGGAACTTCACATGTGCAAATCTTTGCAGAAGGAAGGTTTCACACACATATGCTAGACAATTGCTAGAATATAAAGCTTGGTGTAATGAATCCATTGAATTCTGTGGGAATTCCTTCATAGCTGTATAGAGGATGCCTGGAGCTGCCTGAAACCAAGTTGTGCAACATCTGTCTGAATTTGAAGAAATAGGAGATTCACCATCACCGCCAACAATAGCAACTTGTGTTTATATCGCGCCCTTCATGTGGAGTAGCGACTCTGAGCAGTTAACAGTGGCAGAGCTTGATGCCAAAATAGGAGGATTGTGAAGAGGGTTGTCTTCAGGTGTGAACTGAAAATGGGAAGGAATTATAAATAATAATAATCCTTGAATTTGATATAGACTGTTCACGTCTTCTAGACATTTCAAAACACTTAATTGAATATAATGTAAAGTTAATTGACTGTATATTGTGGGGAAAACATGCCAGCCATTAGCACATAGCAGTGTCCCACAGAAGGTTGTGGATTGAGTGACCAAATTATTTTTTAAAAATTATTTTGGGATTATTGTCAGGCGTGTGGAGTAAGGAAACTTTTCCAAAGTTTCACCCTGCCGGGAAGCAAACTCAGGTCTCTCGCTTGTGAGACAAGTGTTCTAACCACTGAGCTACAGTACTCCCAAAGAAGGAGTAAGAGAAAGGGATTGAGGGAAACTTTCAAAGTTTCAGGTCCTAGTGGCTGCAAGTGCGGCAGCCGATGGTAGAGCAGAGGAAACAAGGGATGAACAAGAGGCTAGAGCCAACTGGTTGAAGGCCAGGTGATAAATGGATTTGTAGACAAGTGTGAGGATGAGTGTTCTGCACATGCACAATGACCTACACACAGCCCAGTCTAAGGAGCATCTGTGTGCAAAATATCTCTCTGTTAGCAGGCATTATTTCTGCCATGCATTTTACTCCATCAAAGATAATTCCCATCTTTAAATGTTAATTTTTATTGCTATTATTAAGATTATGGGGCAGCATGGAACGCCTCTCTCTCGTCACCTGGTAATGGAATTTATACATCCAAATTGGAGAAGGGGAAGGGAGACCATTATAGTTAACAGAAGAGTATACATTGTGACATATGTGTCCTTAGTCCATGGCAGCAAGGCACGAAGGGGGAGAATGCCATTGATTTGATTTCAGGAGACTGTAAGTAGAGTAATTACAACAACTAAACAGCTTTCTCTGTTTATCAGTGACAATGCAAGTAATGTGCCTCTCAACCAAATGACTAATTTCAAAGATGATCATTTATTTCAATAGTATTTGTATAAACAATTTCATACAGTTAATAAATATTTACATATCTCACCATAGAGATAGCCATGACATATCCCGTTATCTGAAGATAGAATAAATGATTACCTTGGTTTAATCTCATGTCACAGTATTAGATTAGTAATACAGTATAACAGTCTTTTGTCCCCTCAATGTAATTGAATTTACTTTCTTGCAAAACTGTGTTATATTGTCACAACTTTTATTCAGCTCACTACTTTCCAATGTCAGGTGGTGATTTTCTTTACCATCTCAGCGTCTTGAAGACTATATGTATATATTCCATAAAGCCAGAGGCAGATTATCAGTTTCAGTCAAAGCAGACTTGCATATTTCCAACACTGCTGACTGTTTCCATCTGTCTGTGCTGTATTGAAACGAGCATGACCTCATAGATTTTAAAACTTTAAAAAGTCTCCCCTGAACTAACAATATAACTTGATCAGAAAGCACAGTTTAACTGGCACTGTTTTGTTAAGGTACTATGAGAATAATTCAATAACTCATTAGAATAGAATAGATAGAGGAGACCATGAGATATTAACAGATAAATGGACTATTTATCATAGAATACAATATAATAAATTTACATTTTTATAGCTCCTTTCACAGCGAGAGGATGTCTCAAAGTGCTTCACACAGCCAGATGAGCACCCAAGCCAAGAATCCTAGTTATGCAGAACAGAAGAAGGCAATGCAGCTCATCATGTCAGTGCCGGAGTGGGAAACGTGGGAGATGACCAAAAGTACAGTCAAAGAGAAAATACTTTAGATGTACTTTAAAAGTTGAGAAGAAGGGACTCTGGGATAAAGGTTCTGAGGGCAAAGGCAGAATTAATGAAAGTTCACCCACTGATGGTGAGAACAAAGCGGCAGGATATGGTGTGATCTAGCCAGATCTGGCAGTGAAGAGTGAGGGTGGATTTGAGTCTCGTGCTTTCAACAGCATGGACTTGGGACTTCAGTGAGTGGAGGTGGCTGTAATACCAAAGGACATACGGGGAAGGAGGCTGGATGTGATAGTGGCAGGTTTAGTGGGATGAGAAAGATAAGGTAAATGAAAAAATGAGCAGAGATGGCTTTGTCGGGCTGGAGATGAAGAGAATAGGATCAAATACAGAAATACAAGTGAGCCAGCTAGTCCCAGATTAAAAATCCTTGCAATTGATATACTTTGTAGTTCTAACAGTATGTGATCTTCAAAAATATTGATCGTATTTAAGAATTTATCAAATTCTGGGTACTCTGCTAAAAAAAAGTCAATCTAAATCCAGATGGAATTTCTGTGAAATCTCTTTGATGCAGAGAAGAAATAATTAGCTATTTTCTTCATAGGTGTTCAACCCAAGGGCCCTTATTAGAATTGTTTTAAATAGGGTGATTTAGAAAAACAGTTAGCAATGACACACACGTAATGGGTCCTTTCCGTGCAAAATTGTAACGAATTTTCTACATTCAGATATCTTCTCTTTGTAACATCCAGGATGATGTAACAACTCTAAAATGCACACACCCTTTAAAGGGATCTGATTCTCAGCACTACAGTGTGAAACAAAACCTGAACTAGAACAGTAGTGAAACCCAACTACACATTCACCTTTTCCCTATCGTACAACACAGAACACTAATACGGCTGCTGGTACATTGTGAAAGCAAGATCTTCAGCAACACAATAAAAAGACCAAAGGCAATTCTTCACAATGTCCCTTTGAACAGGAGCATTTGTTCTTTAAATGTCAACCTGCAGATAACCTGAGCCACTTCTCTCTGCATCAGGTTTAAAAAAAAGTTGTATGGAGTTAAACATTAAGTTTAATGAAAGTTCATTTTTTTGTCAAAGTAAATGAGTAAAGACTACAAATATTTAATGGATTTAAAAAAAGGTTGGTTGATAACAATCACGGTACAGTGTATTGATGTAAATTGCCGAGAGATTGCGACATTTGTTGTTCTTCCAGTTAATTTGCCTGGAAATTGCCTAACAGTTGTTCAGCAATAATCTCACACTGAGATTTGTATAACTAGATGCTCAACAACAATAAAAACAACAAATTACATTTATAAAGCACCTTTCACGTCGGGAGGACGTCCCAAGGCGTTGCACAGGAGGCGTGTGACCCGAGCTGAGAGGGGAGTGTTTGGGAAGGGGTGAAACACGAAGGGGAGGTCGAAAAGTTTGGGGTGGAACAAAAGGCACGGTCGAAGAGGAAAGTCTTCAAACCGGCCTTGAAAGAGGAAAGGGAAGACACAAGACGGAGGGATTGAGGGATGGCATTCCATAGGGTGGTAGCGGAGAAACTGAAGACCCGGCCTCCGATGGTGGGGCGGTTCGGGCGGGGGGCTTGGAGCAGGCCAAGTCCTGCTGAACGGAGGGTCCGGGTGGGCTTGCAGGGGGAAAGCAGATTGGTTAAATAGGGCGGGGCAAGGCCATGTAAGGCCTTGTACGTGAGGACGAGGATCTTGAACTCAATCCTCTGGAGAATGGGGAGCCAATGGAGACGGGCGAGGGTGGGGGTTATATGGTCGCGGAGGCGGGTGCGGGATAATACACGGGCTGCAGAGTTTTGGATGACCTGCAGCCTGTGAATGGAGGAACTGGGGAGGCCGACGAGGAGAGAGTTTCCGTAGTCCAGCCTCGAGGTGATGTACACGTGCACAAGTGTTTCGGCAGCGCGGGGGTTAAGATAGTTGCGGAGCCTGGCAATGTTGCGCAGGTGGAAATAAGCGGTGCTGGTCAAGGCGCGGATGTGGGGGAGGAAGGAGAGTTTTTGATCGAGCATGATGCCGAGGTTCCTGATTGGCTTTGTGAGGTGAAGAGTGCAGCCTTGGATGTTGAGGCTGACAGCGCCCGATGTGCGGAGGCACTGGCTTGAGCCAATCAGGAGGGCCTCGGTCTTACTCACGTTCAATTGCAAAAAGTTGTCCCTCTAACACTAATGCTCATTAGTGTTTCCTTCTTTAGATCTTATTTTCAAATAGTCCCAAGATTGTGCTAACTGAATCATCCCTTTTTTCTCCTTTTACAAGTTTATATTTCATTGTGAACAGTTAAAGCTGAATGAAATACACATTCTGTGTGTGGTTGGTTAAATGTTTCCATTAACTGCTATGATCAGAGTCAAATGATTCAGTCCCATAATGAATTATAGGTTTGGACAGTAAAAAAGAATCGACTGAACCAAAGGTACTATTAATGATCCATGCTGTTGGTTTGACCCTTTGCTTTGTCCATTAAAATATCTAATCATTTTCTTTGGGTGAGGGTTCATTAAGCCTAGTTTAATTTTCTGCTGCTAAGTCTCAGGTGCTCTTTGTACTAAAGAGATTCCTGGGTGTATAGGAGTATAGCAATGCCCTTTAATATTGGATCAGCACAGGGACAACATCCTCACTGCTAATGTAGGTCAGTCTTCTGTCAGTAGAGCAATCCAATGCCTCCTAACGTTGTGGAAGAGACATCATTCTTCGGTATAGTATGTGAGAATAATAACTATTCACAAATGGAGAACATTTCACAAGGTAAAAATGTAACATGTTTACAACTGCCCCTTTCTTTTTGTGGCTAGGCTTAGTAATTTAACAGGAAGATATTATATGTAGAGCTTTGTTAGAACACTGAATCATACATTGAGTCATACAACTGAGTTATCAGGATCAATTCAGTGATACCTTTCATATTTTTTACCTTTATTATTATCATAGATGTTCTGCAAACAGACCTTCCCTGACGCATTTCTGAATGGAAATAAGGTAGGAATTCAACCTCCGCTTGCAGATTCTAGGCATCATCCTATGATTCGTAAGTTACTAATTTTATAGAGAAACAAAGACTTAGAATGGCCATTATCTGATAGTTGAAGGCTGTGATTCACAAGCTGGAAGTACAATGCCTGTGATTGAAAGCGACTTGAGGGAAGCAGGTCTCTGGATGTTCGATGTCAAACCTAATTAATGTATTCTTAAATTGATTTCTATAAAAGCTCCAAACATTTTCTTTACTGTTTTTGTGTATTTTCAAAATAAACTAAACCCACCTTTATATCATTACAACAAATTGACATCTTATATAGTGGTTTTTGAAGGGCTTGGGATACCAACGGTGCAAATCCCACAATATTTAATGTGACAAATATCAAATGTACCACTATGTTGATCGCATTGTTAATGATTGTAGAGAATGGTATCAAATATTTAGATGATAAACCACCATGTCTCTTCCCTCTCAATTCTGATGTGAACACACAATAGATTGGGAGGGATGGAAGGGGTAATTAATCTCTCAGCCCATATTTAGAGCTGAAAGCATTCCATTCTCTAAAAATTAATTCAATACACAGTGAACTTATAGTATGGCCAGAGTTTAGGCTGAAATCCAATTAACTAAAAGAAAAGATAAATCATAGAAATATATAGCATAGAAGGAGGCCATTCGGCCCATCGTGTCTGTGCTAGCTCTTTGAAAAGAGCTGTCCAAATCAATCCCACTCCCCCGCGTTCTCCCCATTGCCCTGCAAACTTGTTCTCCACAAATGGATCTCCTTATGGTCTACTTTCCGTGTGGCTTTTGTCATGAAGCGGGTAATATTTGTGTATTGCTGCAGGTGGTTAAAGCTCAGAGTATTTTTAATTAAAAAAAATTCTGATCTGGTGTGAGTCTCATCATAACTTGTGAGGGGTGTTACATGCTGGTCTCACACCAGAGATTGAGGCCTGCATTGTGGGAAGGAGATGAATATTGGAGATGGCAAAATATTTTTTAAAACTCATAACCAATTTAACAAACAGAAGATTTACCTGGAAAATTGTTCCCCAACTCCACAAATCAGTTAATCAAACTCCCAAATCAAGCCATGATCAACACAAGGACATTACTAAATATACCCTGATAAAGTAGGTCATTCACATCAAGGCTGAGGGATATTGCAGTGTGCAAATTGGCTGGCACATTTGCCCACAAAGTACTCAGTCACTGCACTTCACAGTAAATCCAGTGAAGCACTTTAGGATATATTGACAACACCTTACAACTGTGAGACCCGTGTTTGAATCCAGGCAGGGCGAACCTTGCAAGTTTCCCTACTCCATACGCTTGATAATAATCCCTAATAAAAAAACAACTTGGTCATTTCAATCCACAACTGTTTGTGGGACACTGCTGTGTACAATTGGCTGCCGCATTTCACCCACAATATACAGTCAATTTACTTTACAGTATTTTCTGTGAAGCGGCTTGAGACGTCTAGAAGACGTGAAAAGTGCTATATCAAATGGAAGGATTATTATTGTTATTAAGATGACATTATACCAAATGCAAGGATTAGTATACTCTGTTACACTACAGTGACCATCACATAACAGATTAAGTTTCCAGTTTGTAGCTACTGATGCCACTTCAAGAAATTAGTCCAAATTTCTCTTGAATTTACAGTATTATGTAATATAAGTAGCTGCATCCTTTTATTGGTTAACAGCTATTTCAGCATGATTTGCTGTTAATTCATTACTCTTCAGGGCAGAGCTAAATGATTAGAGTTCTCTCATCATTAATGTGCTTGCAGTATTCTGAGGGTTAATGCTGAAGGGTATGCTTTTGGCACAAAACACATCTTTTTATTGCTTTCAATGAAAGCATTCCACATCTTTCTGTGATTTAAATTATTGAAACAAGGTTCTAAGGTTCAGAAATGGTATTCTCACAACAACCTCCGCAATGTGAATATGCTGACCAGAGATTCCAGGCGTTTGAGACATTAACTGAGACATAAACAAGCCATTTCTTCTGCTAAATGAAAACAGATGCCCTTTATCACATACAGCTTAGCTGCAGATCCTGTGCTGGCTTTGTAAAGACAATCATTACTAGCAGTTCTCCAAACCGCACTGAATTTGCTCATTCATCAGTTTGCTTCCCTCCTCAATTTCTTACAAGCATGAGAGTGAAGAAAAAAAACTAAATTTCATAGCAAATTCAATGACCAAAAGTAGCATTGAATCTGTTGTGAAGTGTTGCATTTTTAACCATTTCATCTATTACAAATAGGGTGTAACTTTTCCCATCCATCTCAAATGTGGCACAATGATCCAGGATCCTAAGTGGATTCTTATTTGGCAATCTTATTGTTGTTTCTAACCCTAGAGTCAGCTTTCGCTGTCACTTCAATCTTCCACTAATTAAGTAAAACAGTTCAATCCATGAACTGTATTGATCAAAAACAGTCTGGCTGAATGTCGAGGTGGACATTAACAATCCCATGACACTATTCAAAAAGTGAAGGGAGCTCTTCACATTATCCCGATCGACAGTCCCGCAAATTAAAATTGGTCATTCACTTTAGGACAGTTTCTTTGTGTAAATTAGTTAACATCTTTGGCTATAAAATACACAATCACTACAATTTACAGTAAAGTCTTGTGCAGAACTTTGAGACATCTTGATAATGTGACAAGGCACTTTATCAAACTTAAAGGGTATTATCTTTTGAGAAACTTTAGTAAAGGGTTATGTGACAAGCAGTCTGCACACTGTGCTCCAGGCAATTCTTTATTCCACCTGGGCTGTATTGCAAAGTGGATGTGGGCTCTGGCTAACTCCTAACTCCCATGTGACTTGCCAGTGCATAGGCCAAACTCACAATGTAAGTTTAGGCTTTTCAAGCAGCATTTCACGTGTATCCCTGATGAGTCAGCATTTGAAACAAAACACTGTAGACAAAACTAGTTTGAAGATAACATTGCCATAAATATTTTGAACAGATGTCTGCACATTCATTGTTTCTTTATACACATTGCATTCTGCTATTTTATTTATGGTGAAAGTAATCCCTGCAACGTAACATTGCCAAATTCTCTTTTGCACTACTTTTACTTGCATTTTCAGCTTTTTGTTTTGTCAAAAAGCCAAGATTCGAGAGCCATAGTGCAATATATCACTGAAGCAGAAAGAATGAGCAAAATAAGAAGTGACTGGATGGGTTTTAAAAGCTTGAAAATTTCATGGAATTCGAACAAACAAATTGCCTGATTCAGGGAGGTCAGACAGCCAGATCAACAATATGAAATCCATTAATTTAAAGAAAGAACGATAGGTGTGAAGACAGGAAGTAAATAGATTGGTCTACCCTATACTAATTCCCCATTATGAAAGTCTTAGGATGGGAGGATATAATAATGCTTTTACACTGTACATTTGTAAAGCACACAATTTCGACAATAATTCTGCTTGAAGGAGGTGTTTGCAAAAACAGCATCATGGGCACTTTTTCAATATTAGCAAAAAGTTTAAAATCACTGTGGCTCATTCCTCTACAGACCATTGAAAACTCTTGTGAAATCCAATATATGGCTGAAATCTTTCAAAAGAATTACATGTTTAATGTTATTAAAGTGCAGGTCACACAACTGGCTTTTGGATCAAATTAATAAATACCAAAAGGTCTTCATCTGAATGATTGTCTGACCTTGTAACCTTCTGAATATTCTTCAGTATTATTCACTTTGACTGATGAGCTTAATGATGGTTGATGGCTTAGTTTGTGAAACAGATAAAGATTGTGGCAGTTGATACACTAGCTTTGATAGAAATTCAGACTAAATTTCTATCGTATTCGGATTCCTAAACATAGCAAACTTTGATGATGTTTTTCCCTATTATAAAGACATAGTTCATCTGATTGGATTACTATGGAAGCAACAATAGCTAGGCCCATTGACTTTCATTACACAAACCACAGAAATTGACCTTAAATGGACAATCACTAAAAAAAAATTAAACTACAAATATTCAGCTGTGCAGCTTTGAGTAGTCTATGCTGTAAATAGCCTGCTCTTGAACATAAGAACATAAGAAATAGGAGCAGGAGTAGGCCATTCAGCCCATCGAGCCTGCCCCGACATTCGATCACAACTGATATTCTACTTTAACTCCAGCTACCTGCCTTATCCCCATACTCCTTAATCCCTTTATAAATGAGAAATCTATCTAACTCAGTCTTGAATATGTTCAAGGACTGAGCATCAACAGCTCTTTGGGGTAAAGAATTCCATACATTCACCACCCTCTAAGTGAAGAAGTTTTTTCTCAACTCAGTGTGAAAGGGCTGACTCCTAACTTTAAGACTGTGACCCCTGGTTTTAGATTCTCCAACCAGGGGAAACCAATCCCCCACTATCTATTTTGTTGTGCCCCTTATTAATCTTATAGGTTTCTATAAGATCCCCTCTAATTCTTCTATATTCCAGAGAATATAGGCCCAAATTAATCAACCTGTTATAATTCATCCCCCTCATTCCAGGTACTAACCTAGTAAACCTACACTGCACTCCCTCCAAGGCAAGTACATCCTTTCTTAAATAAGGAGACCAAAACTACACAAAGTATTTCAGGTGGGGTCTCACCAGAGCTCTATACAGCTGCAGCAAGACTTCCCTACTCTTATACTCTAACCCTTTCATAATGAAAGCTAACATACCATTAACCTTCTAATTGCCTGCTGCACCTGCATACTAATTTTCTGTGTTTGGTGTACAAGGACACCCAAGTCCCGCTGCACGTTAACACTTTCCAATCTCTCCCCCTCTAAAAAATAACCTGCTTTGATGTTTTTGTGACCTAGGTGAATGACTTTGCACTTCCCTACATTATACTTTATCTGCCACCTACCTGCCCACTCACCTAACCTATCTATATTGCGCTGAATTTTTTAAATGTCATCCTTGGTATTAACGCTTCCTTCTAGTTTTGTATCATAAGAAAATTTAGTTATAGTAAGCTTGATGTCCTTATCTAGATCGTTGATGTAGATGGTAAATAGCTGAGGCCCAAGGACTGATCCTTGTGACATTCCACTAGTCACATCCCACCAATCTGAAAAAGACCCGTTTATCCCTACCCTTTGTATCCTACCTGTTAACCATTCCCTAATCCACGTTAATATGTTCCCCCCAATTCCATAGTCCCCTATCTTTTAGATCAACTTTTTATGTGGCACCTTATCGAATGCCTTCTGGAAGTCCAAATAGACTACATCCACTGATTCACCCCTATCTAGTTTACTCGAAATATCCTGAAAAAATTCTATGAGATTTGTCAAACATGATTTCCCTTTTGTAAAGCCACGTTGACTTGGCCTAATTATATCGTGCTCCCCTAAATACCGCACTAAAACATCCTTAATCAAAGATTCTAAAATTTTTACTATCACCGATGTCAGAATAACTGGCCTGTAGTTCCCCATCTTTTCCTTTCCACCCTTTTTAAATAGTGTTGTGACATTTGCCATCTTCCAATCCATGGGGACTATTCCAGAATCTAAGGAATTTTGGAAGATCAGACACAAGGCCCCCAGTATCTCATAAGCAACCTCTTTTAAGACCCTGGGATGCAAGTCATCCGGACCAGGGTATTTATCAATTTTTAGTGCTAACATTTTCCCTAGCACCAATTCTCTGCTAATGAAGACTTCCCTAAGTTGCTCCCTGTCATTTACTCCTTGGTGTATCCCTATTGTTGGCAGACTTGTTGTGTCTTCTAGGGTGAAAACAGATGCAAAGTATTCATTTAGGGACTCCGCCATATCACTATCCCCCATTACAACTTCTCCCGTCTTTGCCTGAAGTGGACCTACATTTACTCTCACTAGCTTATTCCCCTTAATATATTAATAAAAACTTTTGCAATCTGACTCAATGTTCCTAGTTAACTTGCCCTCATAATCCATTTTTTCACTCTTAATTAACTTTTTAGTTATTTTTTGTTGTTTCTTAAAACTCTCCCAATCCTCAGATCAGCTGCTTTTCCCGGCAATTTTATAGGCTTTTTATTTTTATTTTAAACTTTCCCTAAATGCTCTAGTTAGCCATGGATGAATTGCTTTCCCTTCGATACTCTTATTCCGCAGGGGAATATGCAACCTCTGTACTACATCCTTAAATATTTGCCATTGTTGGTCTACCGTTCTACCTCCTAATTTGATTCTCCAGTCTATTTTATCCAGATCTTTCCTCATATCTACAAAATTAGCCTTATTTAAATTCAAAATACTTGCCTCAGATTTAACTCTAACTTAATACAAAATTCAATCATGTTGTGATCACTCTGCCCTAGAAGGGCTTTATTATCTACATTGCCGACTAGTCCTGTTTCATTACACAAAACAATGTCCAGGATGGCCTGTCCCCTAGTTGGTTCTTTAGCGTGCTGCTCTAGAAAGCTGTCTCTCACTCACTCATTGAACTCTTCCTCTAACCTACTTTTGCCAATTTGGTTTTCCCAATCTATGTGAAGATTGAAATCACACACTATTATTGCTTTACCTTTCCTACATGCTCCTCTGATTTCTTGATTAATATCTTGTGCTATATTGTCATCACTATTTGGAGGTCTAAACCACTCCCATTAATATTTTCTGCCCTTTATTGTTTCTTATTTCCACCCATGTTGACTATACCTCCTGGTTATCGGATTTCAGATCCTTCCTCTCTACTGCTTTTATTTCGTCCCTGATTAATAGGGCTACCCCCCCACCTCGTTTTCCACATTGCCTATTCATCCTATAAACTGAAAACCCTGGGATATTTAAGTCCCACCCTAGATCTCCTTGTAGCCATGTTTCAGTGATGGCTATTAAATCCTACCTATATGTGTCTAATTGTGCTTTTAATTCATCCGTTTCATTTCGAATGCTTCGCGCATTCAGATATAATGTTTTTAATTTCCTGCCATTTCCCCAACTCTCTTGATTCCCTATCTGCTTTGCCAAGCTTTTTACCCCTAGTTAACATATTCTTAATATTCATATTCACCAGTACCCTATCACTGGGCTTCTTTTCCCCGCTTGACACAGTCTGCTCATCTCCCTCGTTAATCAGCTCTCCCACTTTCATCAATCCTAATTTTAATTGTGACAGAATACATTTGACTATGATTTTATCCACCCCCCTTAGTAGTTTAAAGCCCTGTCTACCTCCCTATTTATTCGCGTCGCCAAGAAATTTGTCCCAGCCCTGTTTAGGTGGAATCCATTCCTTTGGAATAGCTCCTTTTTCCCCCAATACTGGTGCCAGTGGTCCATAAAATGAAATCCCTGCCCTCCGCACCACTCTTTTAGCCCGGCATTCAGATCCTTAATTTTCTTTTGTCTGTACCAATTAGCCCCTGGCTCAGGTAAGAATCCCAATATTAATACATTCAAAGTTCTATTTTTTAGAATAACTCCCAATTCCTGGAACTTGCTCCTTAACTCGTCCCTATCGGTCCTACCTATATCATTGGTCCATGAACTCTTCTATGTTAAAGCTGAAAGGCATAATTTCTGTAAAAGAAATCAACATGATTTTCTTCTTTAAAGCCTCTCTTTTGTTGGATCTGTCATCATGACCTGGGGTTTATTTATTGTACTGTAATATTTATACAGCATTACAGAGGCACTGAAAAGCTATCGTATGATATTGCCTGGGATATACCTGCTGGTTATTTTCCCCTGCAAACACACATAAAGGCTGGGCTGCAAACCAATGGTTAACCAGTGTTTTGCTGATATGATAGGCTTTTAGCTACCATCTGTCTATCTTGGATTCTCACGTAAAGTTTTATGTTGTTTATTTAATTGACGTGAATGAAATTTTGCATGCATAATTAAAAGTAGACTTTTTACATGCTTATACTGATTGTTGACAGTTTAAATCTGCAACTCCCATCAAAATATAATTATGTGGAGACTTACCACATCAAACAGCTCAAAGCACCTTCACACAAGTAATGAAATGAGTTACTTTGATGTGCATTAAACTGTTAAACCAGCAAATGTGTGACGGGTAATCAGTGTCAGCTACATCTCGCAAACAGCAGATCAATGAAGAACTTTTCATACTGAGTTTTGAAAAGGGAGAAATATCAGACAGAAATTGACTAAGCTCACTCTGCAAACAAAATAAGTTCATTTGCAAGACTTCCATTAATTGATAATATGTCCCTTGGCCACAATCTGAATCTTGGCATTTTCTTGCTTTGCATAAAATTACTTCAGGAAAACTGTTGCTTTGGTTTGGTTTGCAAAAATCAACGATAAAGGTACAGTCTTACATAATATTATTTAAGGGAAGTCATTATTCTGTAAATCAGCATTGATTTAAGCAAGCTCCAATCTAGATGAAGGTTTCCATGAATAAGGCGCTATATCAAATGCATGGATTATAATCTTTACTTCCCTCATATGTTGATCATTTGTTGAAATATAATTCTGTCCAATTTTAATTTAATGGATTTATACCTTAAATTAGGTAATATTTATTATATGTGTATGAAGTTAAGCAACACATTTTTTTTCAATGAGTTTATTCATCTGTTTTGTATTTCGGTTTGGCAATAATATATAGTACTGTATTAGTGAGGAAATTGCCTCTACATAATGATTTGTTTTTTGGAAATAACAAACCATACGTCCAGCCAGCATGTGATATATAAAATGATAGATGTGCCGAACAAAAGCTCTTTTCATTTTGTAATAATGTTTATGTCACTAGGAGCCCAACAGCAGTTTACCTCCTTAACAAAATGGAAATATTAGGCATGATCATGTTTATTTAACTGCTCAAAGTAAATCTGATTACATCAACATCACAGTAAAATAGTAATCCTTATATCAGTTACAGCACCTTGCATATCAGGAGGGTCTCTCAAAGAACCACACAGGATAGATTATAAAGTGTACTAATTGTGTATTTTGTAGGTGAACGAGCTAGACAATTTGCACACAGCAAAGTCCCACAAACAGCCTTGAAGTGAAATGACCACTTTTATATGGAGGATTGTTAATCAGTACACTGAGATAAATTCCTTCCTATTTTGAATCCCATTGAGTACCATTCTTCTCATTAACATTTCCCCAAAATGCAGATGGCAACTTTGCTTAATATTTAATTTGAAGGATGGCACCTCCAACACTGCAGTGCAACACTACACTAAAATAGCAGCCAAGTCTATTTGAAGTCCTGACATGGGTCATGAATCCACAACCCTAACTCGCAGGCGAGAGTAAATCTCTGCGCCTTGCCCCCACTCTCCCATTTTTCAAATCCCACCTGAAAACCTTCCTTTTCAAACTTGCTTATGGTCATCTGCCTGCCCCTACCACCTTGCTGCTCACCAGACCCATCCATCCCCCCAACTTGGAGATAGACCCCATCACTGTTAAGCGCTGCAAAATGCCACCCTGTGTGGAGAGTGGTATACAACTGCAAGTTATGACATTCTGTAGGGTGAAAAATACAGTTTCAAAAGAATTCAGTGTCATTTCTGCATTAAAGGGAGATGACCCTGATGCATATCTGGACCATATATGCAGCCCATCGCCTTGGCAACACCACTGCATTGTAGATCACTTAAAAGGATGTCATAAATGTTCTAAATTTTTGAAATGGCATTTAAATATAATTTAGCTAAAAGGAATAATTATTTTAATTCCTTGTACTTACAGGTTTCTACTGAAATTTCAATAATGCTTATCGGAAATGTAACAGTCATTTATTGTTTGCAAGGGAAAATTTTAAGTGAATATTTTATGTAGGTATAACTTTGATACGTCCACCTGAATAACTTTTTACTGCCACTTTGTAGATTAGATGAGTTCCAAGTCCCAACGTAGGGCATGAACACAAACCTGACTCAGAAGCAATAGTGCCACCAACTGAACCAAGCTGACGCACAATTACATCAATACCAGTTTTTTCCAGTGCTTTGGCAACCCCATTCTCTGAAGTCCCTTCCAGAAGCCCTTCTGTTTGTTCCCTCTTCTCTCTCATTGAAGGTTCATTTGAAGACCTAGCTCTTTGACTCAGTTTCAGTTCTCTTTTCCCTCCCACCCTCTTGGCTTCTACCGCCAGCTCAGGTGCCCATCCGGCATTGTCTATGCCCTTTGGGACATCCTGTAGCTCAGTAATTAGAGCACTCACCTCACAAATGAGAGACCTGGGTTCAATTTCCGGTAGGACAAAATGTTAGATGAGTTTCCTTACACTTTCACTTCTGTTTACCTAGCAGTAAGTTAGAACCTAGTTGTGAGATGATTGGCAGACAATTTTCCGGGGGTAATAATTCCATCAAACAAAATAATAAATTGTTCACTTCAATCCAAGATTATTTATGGGACACTTACGCTTAATTGTCTGCCACATTTCACCCACAAAATATATCCATCTCAATTCACATTACAGTATATTCTGTGAAGCACTTTGAGATGTCTTGAAGCACTTTACAATATATTCACTATCCAGTATAAGCCACTATATCAAATGCAAGGATTATTATTAGTGCAGGTAAACCTCTATTTAGGATAGGGTTGCGTTCCTGAAAAATTGTATATATATCGAAACGCCCTAAATTGCAACACAATTTCCCATGTGGTCCCATTATATAACCAGAGATGCGTTCTTTCACAAAATGTTTGGACATTAAACCCACTAAATAACACACAAAACCACACAACATATCACACAAAACACACAAATTAACACACATAGGCAAGAAGGGGTATTTGGGGGTAACTGTACAGTATTGTATTTTAATACTGGCAAACTTTAATACTGGCAGTGTGACAGTGACATTGGCACTTGCAGCTTCCCCACTCATCTTGATGTTGTGGAGCCCATAGCGTCTTTTAAACCTTTGAAACCACCCTCTGCTAGCACTGAAAGATGGTGCCTTTGAGCCTTCTCCTTCCTGATCATTTAACTCCCGAATCAATAATTTTGCCTTCTCTTGGATAACCAGAGTGTTGAGTGGTATATTACGTTGGTTCTGATCCTCAATCCAGACACTCAGCATTCTTTCCATGTTTTCCACCACATCACTCCTATGTTTTGCTAACCTGCTTGCACCTGTAGCTGTAACACACCTTGAACCTGTCAGTATATTGTCCTTATTCTGCTTTATAGTAGCCACTATCGATCTAGTTAGCCCTAAAACCCTCCTGACATCCATATCCTTTTTGCCAGTCCTGATGCGCTTATCACCTCTAATTTGGTATTTAAAGTGATGACTTTACAGGGTTTCTGGCCACTAACGGTACTACCGCTGCTTATTTCACTCACACTACTGTTCTCTTCCTGACATGGTATAAACGGTAGAGGCTGTAAATTGCTCAAAGTTGCTTGGGAATGTTTGTAAATTACTGTAATACTGACGTGGCATGGTGTCGCATCCAAATCAGCTGGCTTTTAAACAATGACGTGGCGACATGCTATTGGCCAGTTCAAACGCTTGGATATCAGGTGCGAACGTGATTTACCCGTGAATACATTATGGACAAAAAGGACACGCAAAATGCGACCCCGATATTTAAAATATGTACTGTGCATGCGCAAAAAAATATTTGAGTCCTTAAAACGAATCCAAGTGTCTTATATCAATCAAAAGGTATTAAAAAATTATGGTCCTTCAATCGAAACATCCTAAATAGAAGCATGCTAAATAGCACTGTCAAACCAGAAAGCTATGGATTTAAGATCCTAGTTGATTCCTTTCCATTTTCTGAACGATTTTCAACAGTCAAGATCCTCATATGCAAACACACAAGGATATTCAGAATAGCAAAGTGCTCTATCTGATTTACATTTAGGTGATAAGAAAGCATGGAATAAGAAAAGGTCATGTCCACTCCTTTCCTCAGCAAAAACAAAATTGTTTTTGGTTAGCAGGGTGGCCAACACATGCAGAAAACAATCACAATGCTTACATGCCTACTCTAGTATCCTTTTTTGCCTAATGTAAATATGTACTGTATTCCTTAATATTTCTTCATTCTACAATTTCTGGGCCTTTATAGCCCAAACCTGGCATGAATTAGGATTTATCTGATCTTAGGTGATATTGTACATTGTGGAGTCCTGTAGCTCAGTGGTTGGAACATTCGCCTTGCAAGCAAGAGACTGGGTTCAATTCTAGGCAGGGTGAAACCTTGGGCAAGTTCCCTTACTTCACATGCCTGATAACAATCCCTAGAAAAATAATAAATCGGTCATTTCAATCCACAAATGTTTGTGGGATACTGCTGTGCACAATTGGCTGCCGCATTTTACCCCAAAATATACAGTCTACACACATTACAGCATATTCTATGAAGCTCTTTGCGATGTCCAGAAGACATGACAAGTGCTATATCAAATGCAAGGATTATTATTATTATTAAGACTATCCAAACCAAAACAGAAATTGCAAAATCACAGATGTCCTTTATCTCTGAAAGATTAATCAAGCAGAATGTCTAAAAAGACAGATCTCTGGCAAATGTTTTTTTTGAAAAAAAACACCACCCACATTCCCCTGAAGATAACCTCAGCATATTGGTCTGATATATATGATAGCTTGTTCAGTTGACAGCATTCCTGCCTCTGAGTCAGTAGGTTCCAGTCTTGTCAGGACCCAACCTTGTAATCTTTCTGACAATCGAACACAGTCTGTGGGAATACTGAGGTACCCAGCTTTTGATGAAATGTTAAAACACATCTTTAGTTAGAGGTTAAAGATCCAATTTAAGCAGAGAAGGGACTTTTTTTTATTGTTCTGACCAACAATTTATCACATAAATTGAATATTTATTTCAGACTTTAAGGGACCTGGCTTTTCAAAAAAAATACCTGCCATGTTTCCCTACCAATGCACAGTCACTAAAGTTGATAGTAGTTATCTCAAACAGCCATGAAGTAAGTGACCAATTTTATTGGGGGATTTTTGCCCAGAATACCAGAAAAAACTTCCTTCTCTTTTGAATGGAATTGTTGGTTGCGATCGTTAATTTACAGGCAGACAGAACCTCAGTTTAACAACTTGTTCAAAGAATGGCAGCTGTGACAATACAACTCACCCACAGCACAGTAATGGAGTCAGCTTGTGATTCCAAGTCCAGATGTAAGACTTGAAGTCACAAACCTCTGATTCAGAGATGAGTGGGCTACCAATGATCCAGTCTGACACTCAGTAATTATAATAATAATAATAATCCTTGCATTTGATATGGCACTTGTCATGCCTTCTACACATCTCAAAGTGCTTCACAGAATATACTGTAAAGTGAATTGATTGTAAACGCATCCAATGTCGCACAGCAGTGTCCCACAGACAGTCCTGAATTGAAATGACCAATTTTTTTAAAACTATTATCATTAGGCGTGTGTAGTAAGGAAACTAGCCCAAGGTTTCGTCCATGCCTGGAATTGAACCCACGTCTCTCACTTGTATGGCAAGTGCTCTAATCACTGAGCTGCATGACTCCAATTATAACATAGCCCCACTGGTATTCATAAACAAGGATAGGATCCAATGAATTCTTCTACCCATCAGATCGCAATCTTTCCAGAGTATGACACTCCTACCATCTTCCCATTACAACATCAATTAGTTTCTTAAACAAATCTAGTATCCTGGTCCAAACAGGATAGGATAGCCCAGGCCAGTTGTGAACCAGTCGTCAATGTTTTCATGTTTCCCTTGTAATAAGGTCTCTCATCTTAATCCTGTGATATTTTTAAAAATCTATATTTAACGGGACAGTTGGTGCTGCTCTTTATTGCAAAAACAGTTGCTTTCAATTTTGGCTTCAGATTGAAAATCACAGCAAATGGATGTGAAATGGCTTGCAGCCTGATCTACGTTAGTCTTCCATACTTGCTGTCAAATGAAATACATAAGCACCCACAGGCAGCAATCATCATCTGTATCCCCATTTGGAGCAATGCATTTTTATTTGTGGTCAGTCATGATGGGAAGCTTTTAATATTTATTGAAGCTCAATGTTGCTTATTGCTTTAAGGACATAAGAGGCTATTGAATATGAAGGATGCAAGTATAAAATAATTCTGGGAAGAGTGACTTGGAGGTTTTGAAAGAGGTTGATTTGTATAGTTCGAATAAAGGAATGGTGAATTTACTTTTCTGTGCAGGATTATAGTTAGAGAAAAAGAGGCTAGCACCGAAAGACCGGGCAAAAGCCTGGGTTTTTCCCTAGTTAGGGAAAAACGAGTCTAAATTGGTATAGCCTAACAATGGTGAAAAGGAATAGGAGTGGGAAGGAGAGCAGGGAGAATATGGGTATTAATAGTCTGGAAGAAGGAGAAATAGAGGAAAGGATAAATGGAACCCACAGGTGAAATAGAGTTAGAAGTAGGAGTGAGAACAGCAGGGAAGCCGAAAGGAGAAAGAGAAGCAAGTAAAGGTAGCAGTGGGAGGAGAAATGGTGGGGGAGAAAAAAATGAAAGAAGTGGGAGGCAAGAGAAGAGGAAGGTAGGGGGGAAAAATAGCAGAAAAGGAGAGAGTGGGAAGTGAGAGTAAGATGGCATGTGCAGAGGTGGAAATAAAAGTGGAACCCAGAACAGATGGTGGTGAAGATGTGAGGACCTGAAGTTAAGGCCCAAACCAATGGTGGAAAGCTGTGCGAAAGAGTCTAAGGCCACAATGGGAAACTGTGAGACCGTGGCGAGAAGCTGTGAAGAGAGGAATGCAGGGCATAAAGCAATGGTGGGAAGCTGTGGGGCAGAGAGAGGAAAGAAGCCTAAGAAGGGAGTTGGTGAGACCATAGAGGTAAGCCGCGAAGCCATGGTGGGAAATAATGAAGTAGAGCAGGCAGCACCGAAAGGAGCGGTGAAAGAAAAGAAAAACATGAAGGAGAACAGGGAATGTGAAGCTAGGATGGCAGAGAGGAGGTGAGTGCCAGAGATGGGAAGATCATCGAAAAGGGAAGGGGGAGAAACCCCAGCACCGAGCCCAGTGGAGGGGAGAGAACCCCCAGCACTAAGCCCAGCAGAGGGGAGAGAATCCCGACCTGAGAGGAGCCATTGTCTGCAACTGGACAGGGGGCAGAGAGGAAAAAAGAATGAAAAAGAGGACGGTGGGACAAGCCTAACACCCCGGAAATGACGGATGATGGACATGAGGAGGGGGAGAGGGAGCTCCGGAAGCTGCAGCTCCCTTGAGGGCTGAGGAGGCGACCACCAGCCAGGGAAGCCTGAGAACAAACCCCCTCACCACCCACCCCACCGTTATATCATATGTGTGTGCAATCTTTCCAAGAGAGGCAGAAACGGAGAGGAAAGCCCTCGTTAGGAATGAAAAATGCAGAGTGGGGAGATGCGGTCTGTTGGGACATTACATGGCAGCTCGCACATAAATTGTGTGCCGGAACTGCAAAAGTTTCGGCCACCTGGTGAAGGACTGTACGATGAGCAAAAGATGTGACCTGTGGTGGGGAGGGGGAATCGGGGCACCTTTTGTCCAAGGAAGTATGGGCAGAAATTAGCCCAGACCCATCACCCCAGACCAGTTGGGGCAATAGGTGGGAGAAAGAAGACAGGATGCAGCACCAAAAGGAATGCTACAGAAACAAGGGAAATCGAAGCAACAGAAGGTAAAGGGAAAAGAAACAACAACTTCAATTTATATAGCGCCCTCCACGCCAGACAGCGTCTCAGAGTGCTTAAACATCTAGGCAGACGAACGTGCAATCGGGTCTTGATGATTCCCATTCCAAAGAAGAAGTAAACAAAGACCAGAAGAAAACCAGTGAGGAAGAAGAGATGGGAAAGAGGGACAGTGGCCTATGAAAGGACACAAAACAAAGATGGAGAAGAGGAAACAGAGGGCTCAAATTCAACCAAAGAAGGTGATGTTGAAGAGCACAGATTAAGACAGTGAAGAAGAGAGGGTTAGGAAAAAAGGAAGTGGTAAGGCGGGAAACCCCCAAAAGCAGAGACTGTTGGGTGATGTTTCTGCCAGTTCCTCCCAACACTGGGACCAAGGGAACACAGAGGGCTGGGGTTATTCAAAGTATGAAGACACTGGATTTTGTGGAACATGATGGAATGGCGATCGAGAGTCCAGTCAGTGGGCCCAAAGGTGTTGGGAACAGACAGAAAGAACCAACAGAAAGAAAGGGAAAAAAGTATATAAAGTAAGATATCACTAAAGATAGATACTCTGAACGTGCACAGAGTATGTAAAAAAAAATGCACTGTGTTGCGACACTTCAGTACATGTCCGGGATAAAGGCCGGTGTGCTGTTCCTGCAGGAGTCCTGGATTCCGCATTCCAACAGCTACAGAACCTGGTCCAAGTGGTGGGATTCCTACGGACCCTCTGTGTGGTCTTGGGGTAATAACAACCGCTGCTCTGGTGTAGTAATGCTACTGTGGGGAAAGAACCACACTATCGCTGGCCATAAGGAGGTGGTGCAGAGGAAACTCCTCGTGATGGACACTGATCAGGTTAATTAATGTGAAGAATGAACACGTGACCTTCTTCCAGTTACTGTGTGTATATTGTTGGCCACATCTAGACCAGTCACTTTACGAGGAGATTTTAATTGTACATTGGAGAGAAATGGGAGATCTAACAGGTACAGAGATGCATCGTCCAGGCTTTTCCAAAGAGTGGTGATGGATGTTCAGATGTGTAACATTTTCAAGGCTCCAGTGGATAGGACACCCAAACGATTTACCTTTTCCAAGCCAGATAATTCGGATTTTTCACAAATAAGTTTCTTATTTGGTTTGAGAGATCTAGAGGTTAAGAGTACTGATGTTTTTCACTGACCATCTTCTCCTGCTGACTAACCTGCAACTAGGAGGGGTCGGGGAATGTGGAAGCTGAACGGGATGACCCAGAAAAATGTTGAGCAGTTATGGAAGGAGGATCGAGGGTGGAATTCCTTGAAGAATTTCTGCGACTCCTCAACTGAATAGTGAGAAATGGTAAAGGTAAGAATTAGGGAATTATTTGTCCGAAAAGGGGTAAGATTGGCGAAGGTCAGGAATAGGGTAATCACTAGGCTGCAGAAGAAGTTACAAAACTCTTAAAGCAGCAGTTAGAAGGCGCAGCAGTTAGGGAGGAAATTGAAGAGATGAGAGGCCAGCAAACTGCATTCCACGCATCTGAAGCCTCCAAGGTGATTTTCCGTTTCAGCGAACACACAATAGAGCAGGATGAGAAATGTTCAAGTTTCTTCTTCCAGAAAACTCTATGATTTCTGCTTTGAAGGACCAGAATGGCTCAGTGTGCATGGAACAGGAAGGGATGCGAAGGACTGCAAGATCTTTTTATGCCAACATGTATTGTGAGCAAGCCATAGAGAACACAGCAACCTGGTACTCCCTGCTAACCTCACTGAAGTGTTGGATGAGGGGAGTCGAGAACATCTAGATTAAGGAGAGGCACCAGAGTGGTTAAATCCATACTGGGATTACAGAGTGAATATATCAGAAAAAAGGAATAATAAATAAAGGACATAGGACAATAATTCCAAGATAGTTAAGAAATTTCTTTTTGAGAAACTTGCATGAAGGACATTGGGGAATAGAAAGAGTGAAGAGAAGAGCAAGAGAAATAGTATTTTGGCTGGGCATAAGCAAACAAATTGAGGACTACCTAGGAAAGTGTGAGACATGTGCATGAACCTTTAATGGAGCATCAGAGACAACACGTGGATGGAAAAAATAGGAACAGATTGGTTCTGTTATAATGGGAAAGATTATTTATTAATAGTATACAGGTACCCCGCCCCAACAGCGGTCTCATCAACCGCGAAACTCACCCATCCATGGTTTGCTATATGCAACAACCCTTGCCAACCACAGCTTATAACCCTTGCTTATCCATGGGTTTTAACACTAACACTGGCGTTTAGTGCTAGGACCCAGTTACATCAACCAGCCTCAATGTCGCTTCACGCTAGCGTATGACCCAGTTGCGATGTTGCAATCAACCAGTGACAACGCTTCTCTCTTAGGATTAAGGTAAATACAGTAACATGAATTTATTGTCACTTCTCTGCATCCTCTCTCTGTGTATGTGTATTATATAGAGATCTGTCTCTCTGACTCACTTTCTTTCTATTTCACCTTGTCTTCCCCCACTCCCCCCCACCCCACTTTTCTCTCTCACCTGCTTTCTATTTTACCTCCACTTCCCCCCAACCCCCACTCCCCCTCTCTCTGTGCGTAGATTAGTCAATCAGTCAGACAGCACTCCCAGCCCTCCATGTCACCCCCCCCCCCCCCACCCCCCCCCACCCCTACCTTCCATGTCTCTCTCTCTCTCTCTCTCTCCCTCTGTATGCAGATCAGTCAGACAAACAGCCTCGCGGATTGCTGCAGATCCTGGCAGCCAATACACCCAAACTTACTCCCCCTATCCCCAAGTGTATGTGTATTTTTGTGTTTAGTTCTACGAATGCAAACTTACTTCCCCCATCCCCATGTTTCCCATAGGGCCCTGCATTTTCCAACTACAAATTTACCAACCGTGGAGGTTTAGAGGAACATATCCCCCGCGGTTGGGGAGGGATCCTGTACTATACCTCAAGCTACAGTGAATATGCGGAGTTAAATGATACAATTGCAGAAATTGTGATAGAGAAAACTAAATGAATATTTGCCAGACATGGAATACCTAACGAAATAATAAGCGACAATGGGCCACAATTTGCGAGTGCTAAATATAATTTAAAAAATCACAAAACAGTGGGACATAGATCACAAAGCAATGAGATGATTGAAAGAATGATACAAACACAAAAGAAAATGCAGAAGAAAGCTGAAGAATCAAAGGAAGATAAACATTTGGCATTACTAGCCTACAGAAATACACCAATAGATGACCAAGGACAGGCACCGGCACAGATGTTGATGTCCAGAAGATTAAGAGATGGGTTAATATGGGAGGAAACAAAATTGAGACTGCAGGTAGAGACAAATAAATTGGAAGAAACAAGGGCAAATATCAATGGAAATATTTTTGGGAAAGATAAGAACCTCACATCCTATTGAGTAAAAGATGATAAAGGAAAGACATATAGACGAACATCATGGTAGATCAAACAAAGAACAGTAAACTAAATACAGGAGGAAAAGCAGAAGCAAGAGCAATGAGTGGCAGAAACTGTGAGAACAACCAGATGCGGAAGAGAAATAAAAAGACCACAAAGAATCATAGAACAAGATTGAAAAAAAGAAAGGGTAAACTAAATGAAGGAAGATGTTGCATATTGCTTTAAGGACACCAGTAGCAATTGAATATGGAGGATGCAAGTATAAAAGGATTCTGGGAAGAGTGACTTGCAGATTTTGAAAGAGTTTGATTTCTATAGTTCCAATAAAAGTTGAATCTAGATTGTGTTTTGGATTAAATAATATTACACAGAAACATTGAAAACAGATGGGTTTATTTTATTACTAACTCAGTTATTTTCTGTATTCTCTCATTCTTTCATTCTCAATTCTGTCAACCCCCACGCCCCACTCTCTTCCTCCCTTTACACAGAAATAAAACTACTAGACAAGGGCCCTGTCAATAGAATAATGAAAGCAGACTGTTTGTGATAGATAAATTCAGGCCTGTCACACATCCCTTGTGAAACAATGAATAATGTTTATTTAACTTAAGGATATTCAGGTGTACTATAATTCGAAGGACATTGTTTGTGCACGCAAGCTTCATTAAAATTCAGTCTAACACGCCAGCTAACCATTGTGATCTTAGAGAAAACTACATTTAGAATGGAATATTTGAAAAGCTTTGCAGTTTTCAATTTTAATTTCCAGCTCCATTCTGTTCACTTTAAAGCTACTAGCGTACTGGATTGGCTAGTACACTGTCTGCTCCAGAAATTAACAGGAGCTTTTCATTAAAAGATGAAAATCTAAAGAGGAAGTTTATAATGGGGTTCTGGGTATAGCTGTGAAATAAAACAACAGTAACTAGCTTAATATCCATGGCTCCTTTACTGTGATATCTTTCACAGTAAACATTCACAATCCTGTATCATTTCCCTTCTTAATAAGCTTGCATCCAGTGGTTTAACTGTGAGCTCAGGAGCAACAAGGCTGCGAACTCCCAACTACAAAGCAATGAAACTATTGGAACCAGCCAAATATTTCAAATTGTGTGCCAAGAAAGGATGACACCATTGCAGTACTGGGCCATGAAACATTAAGCTGAGGACCTGTCTGACTGTTCAAGTGAATGTTAAAGATCCCTTGATATTATATGAAAAAAGAAGGGAGTTTCAGCCAATGTACTGTTCAGCAATCTTCTAGACAGTAATACTGTAGGTAAGGATATTGGGAGAAACTCCCTTCTCTTTTCAAATACAATACTAACCATGTCATGACTATAATTTCACTGCCATGTTTGACCTATAAATAAAAAATCATTACACTTGACAGAAAATGTTTTGAAGGGCTTTCAGATATTTTGATGTGATGATGTATCAAATTATTATAATTATTATCATTTTCCTTGTTACTTTATTATACATTTCTATCAGTCAGATTTAAATCCCCAAGCCTGCTGTCAGGTTGACAAAATTGACAAAAATAAGAAAAATTCCCTATACACTTAAAAATAAACTGATCATAAATTAGCAAAAATGCACAATCCAAAATGATCATTTGCTGCAAAGGCCTTCCGAACGCGAGTGCTATGTACAAATTCGGGCAGATTGGGGCGGATGTCACAGCAGCATGTTTCAGCTGATCCAAAAACAACAAGTTGAGTTCAGCTGACTGCCAATAGAGGCAATAAATAATTTATCTGTGCCCAAGAGCTTTCAATCTACCAGTGAATATTGCTCATTGAATGAATTAGAAAAGGTGGGCCTCCATGTAACTGGGGAATCTTTTCTGGCAGAAATAAATACAGCTATTTGTTTAACTTGATTAATTTAAGCATTATTCACTATCCCTTGTGTCTTAATCATATACTGTTTTGAATCAGGGTAAGTTAATAAAATATATATATTTAATAACAGATGTAACATGGGAGAAAGGGGAATTACCAAATTCCTAAACTCACTCTGATCCTTAATTATCAAAATTCCTTATGCGGCATTTATTCCAGGCCATAGAAGTAAGAAATTTACGCTGCTTTGCAAGATAAGATTAAAAATTAGAATGAATTTAAAATGCCTCTCCAGCACTCAGGAATCAAACCCATGGGAAAACTTGCTAACTGCTTGCTCAGTTGCTGGCAGCATGTTATCATTCAACATGAAAATCCGGTTTAACTGAGCTGGAAAGATTGTCCCGAGAAAGAGGAAAATAACACACCCTTTACAGTGTAACAATACACTAAGTATAAAGCAGAACAAAAGTACATAGGTTTAAAGTTGCAGACCATTTCAAGACATTCCCATACACCAGGAAATGTCTTTCCCAAGAGGGGGTAATTAATGACTGGAGTAAGTTAGCAAGAAGAATGTTTTGAGGTCAGACACTGAACTCATTTAATAAATAGCATGATGTATTGTGCATAGAAGTGGGGGGTAGGGGGAATTGATCAATTCCAAACCTGCCATTAAAGGGAGGTTTATAAGTATTCCCCTCTGGAAAGTTCTATGGAGGAGTAAGTTAGAGGCTGAATGTCAGGATCCATTTCTAGTTCAGCATCTGTGTGTATTGGTCCATTTAAAACAAATGAGTTTAAACAAGTGACCAAGCAAAAGTCAAGTCATCAATGCTAACAAATTTGTTTGGACAAACTTGACATTCATTCTTTTTCACTCCGGAGTTACAGAAATTTCCCAAATTCAAACTGGCAACTCACAGCATAAGTCATAGCTACGGCTCTTTGAACAGGGTTGAGAAGCATTGAGGTGAAATTTATGACACTTAACACTTGTCATAATAAACCTTGCATTTGGTACATTTTCATAAATTTCACGACAAAGTTTGACACACTGAAAGATGATATACAACAACATTACATTGATTCAGTGCCTTTCACATTGGGAAGATGTTCCAAGGAGCTGGATGGACAGAATTCCGGTCACCAAGCTGGGGGTAGGGGTTGGGGAGGTTGGAGGGCAGAGGGTTGATTGAAAGCTCGGTCAAAGAGCTGGGTCTTGAAGGGGGATGCGGCAGGGCAGGAGGATTGCAGGATGGAATTCTAGAGAGTGGGGGCAGAATGGCTGAAGACCCGCATGCCAATTGTGGGACGAGCGTGACGGGGGACGTGAAGCAGGCCAGAGCCGCAGAAGTCAAGCCATCAAGTGAGTAGGCAGGATGGTAGCAGATCGCAGAGGTAGGGGGAACAATGCCAAGGAAGGCTTTGAAGGTGAGGACCAGGATCGTGAACTGTATCCTCTGTGTGGGAGAGGATTTGTGCTGCAGTATTCTGGATGATCTGCAACCTGTGTAGGGAGGAATTGGGGAGGCCGCCAAACAAGGAATTAGCATATTAAGCCTGGATGTTATGAATGCACTTTTGAGAGTTTTGGCGGTTAGTGGTGTGAGACAGTGGCAGAGCCGGGCAATGTTGCAGAGGTCGGGGAAGGCAGAGCAGAGATGTGGGGTATAAAGGATAGTTGAGGGTCAAACAAGACGCCAAGGTTCCAAACTCGCTCAGTGAAATGGAGTGCACATTCATGGCTGGTGATGCTGTCAGCACTTGAGGTGGGAATGCACTGACAGAAGCCAATCAGGAGGGCTTGTTGACGTTCAACTGAAGAAAGTTAGCTTTCGTCCAGGACTTAATGTCTGACAGACATTCTGTCAAGACAGCAGAGGTCCTGGATTCGATGATGGAGGCAGATATACAGTTGGGTGTCATCCACGTACATGTGGAAATTGACACCATTCTGTGGATGATGTCACTAAAAGGGAGCATATAGATGTTGTGGAGGAGAGGACCAACAACAACATTACATTTATATAGCGCCTTTCACATTGGGAGGACTTTCCAAGGCCCTGGACAGACATTGCTTCAGACCCGAGCTGGGGTCGGGATTGGGGAGGGTGGAGGTAAAGGAGGGGATTTGGCGTGACCAATGAGACCTTCAAAGAGGAGGGTCTTGAGGCGGAACCTGAACAACAACAACAATTTACATTTATATAGCGCCTTTCACGTCGGGAGGATGTCCCAAGGCGCAACAGGGAGGGACTGCCAGATGGAATTCCAGAGGTATGGGGCAGATGAGCTGAAGGGTTGTGTACAGATGGTGGGGCAGATGAGTCCAGGGACATGGAGCTGGCTGGAGCCCACTGAGCGGAGGGAGAGGGAGGGTTGGTATGGGGATAGGAGGTTGCAGAGGTAGGATGGGGCAAGGCTATGGAGGACTTTAAAGGTAAAGACTAGGATCTTGAGTTGAATCCTCTGGGTGATGGGGAGCCAATGGAATCAAGCGAGGATGGGGGAGATTGGGTCACGGAGCTTGGAGTGGTAGAGGACATGGGCCGCAGGATGATCTGCAGCCTATGGAGGGAGGAGTTGGGAAGGCCAATAAACAGGGTGTTGGCGTATTCAAGCCTGTATGCACCAAGAACAGAAACAAGAAAGTTGAGGTGAGAGGCAAAGCGGTGGATGAGGCTGGAGTCATCGACGGTGTCAAAGGCAGCAGAGTGGTCAAAGTGAACAAGGAGGCAGAGGGAGCCCTGATCGCAGGTGGATAGAATATCATTTGTCACTTTGACCAGAGCTGTTTCTGTGCTGTTCAATTTGGCTGCTGCATTTCCCTACAAATAAAGTTATTTCCATTTACAGCAATTACCTCGCCCACATTTTCCCAAAAGCACACCTCCAATGATGTAGCATATCCCAGCACTCCATTGGAGTGTCAATAAGAACAGTAACAACAACATCTTGGATTTATATAACGCCCTCCATGACAGACAGCATCTCAGATTGCTTCACAATAGCAGAACCTGAGGCTTAGCCAGGTGGAAGGGGAAGGTGACCGTAGGCACGATCAAACAGAATGGTCTTCAGGCACGACCTGGAAATGGAAAAGGAGTGCATGTGGTGGAGGGAGTGAGGGGGGGAATTCCAGAGTTTCAGTGTGAGTGTCATCATAGATTATTCAATTTCAAAGTCCCGATGTGGGACAGAGAAGACACAACTTTCTTTCTCAGAGGAAAGCTACCAACTGAGACAGGCTGAGAAGACATATGAAGCAATCATGTGTTTTTTGAACCATACATTGTCCCAATTCCAAAAATTCCTCCACTATCATATCAAATGAATGAATAATAATTAAGCCCAAATAGTTGTAGGAATCATGCCAGACTCATATTATGAAGACAAAATACTAAACAAGTTACATTTTTATTTGCCATCACTGCTTAGGAAGTTGAAGTATCTCAAATTACTTCAGAAATAGACACGTTGACTATTGCACAAACAAATTTGGCAGCTATTCTGCACCAGCAATGACTCACAAACTGCAATAAGGTGAATGACCGGTTAAGCTATTTTTTGGTTGTTATATATGTTTTACTAATACAACTAACAAACTATTGGTGTAACACAGAAGCATAAAAGTATGCTTCACATGTATGGCTGAAAGACGAGGTTTACCATGTAGTTGAAATTTGACATTCTTTCAACACATCAATGACTAGCTTTCTGGTTTAATGGTGGTTTAGTCCAATAATAAATATCCACTTTGTAAACTTGTGGGAATTACTATCGCAGCACAAATTTCCAACAAAAGGTACACTCAGTGGTAAATGGGGAAGTAGTAATATTAATTTGCACAGGATGATTGTTATCATGATTTACCGTCACTTCTGAGACACATTCCTGTAGCTAAATATTGGAGAGGCAGTAATTCTGTGTTTAATGAAGCAAAACATCATAAAAGCTGAGTGAAAATTGCAATATTTCTTAAGAGATTCGGTGCATTGTGAAATCTGTCAAGAATTAGTAAAGTGCCACTGAACACATTACCTGGCAAACTGAAACAAAAACAGAAATCGCTGGGAACACTCAGCAGGTCAGGCAGCATCTATGGAGAAAGGAAAAGTGAGTCAGCATTTTGGTTCCACGACCCTTCGCAGGTGGCAAACTTCCTGCTGCTTGTCCAACCAGGACGGCTGTACGCTTCAGGACATTGGTTTGCAGGAGCCAAATGGAAAAATATCTTCCCTCTGGGATGGTACCAGCTTCCCCTCCAAGTTGCAGATTGAAACCATAATGGAGGATAGAGAATTCCATTGGCAAGTAAATCATCTTCCATCCAATTCACCTCTAGGGAAACCCTGCTTCTCTCCCACAAACCTCAAGGAGGTTTGTTTTATTTTATTTTTAAAACCTGTGATTGTAGCTATTTGGGCTGACTTCTTTAATGCGAGTTAAAACCCTGATGCATCTACAATTTTCCTAATTCAATCTGAACCATTTATGCCCATCCAGGAGACTGGATAGTTTAGAGCTTTCTCATGTTTTCACTGAAGAAGGGGAGGAAGGAGCGGAATTTGCAGGATGCTTCAGAAGTTGGGAGTGGGGCAGTTCTGGGACCCATCCTTAGTTTTCAACTGATGACGAGTTCCAATGGTTTACCAGTAATTAACCAGAGTCATTTGCATTGGAGGGAGGGGTCAAGTTGTGGGCATTTATCTGCTTCTTTTCATGTTAGAGTATTATTGTTATTAATATTAATCAATTCTTTGGCTTGCCAAGGAAAAATCCCACAATGAAAAAGTCCAAGAGTTGAAAAATCATAAATTTGAAGTAGAAAGCTGGAGGCTGGGTGTACTTCAGACCAAATTCAAAATTGCATTCAACAGCAAATTTATAATTGTTATTTATCATGGTTTGAAGCCTGAGCACGCATAGACCAGATGCAGCCAATTAAATACAGATGGACACTGCAGCGTAGATAGCAACCTATAAATTAAAATAACTTGGAGGTTGTGTGTGCTGGATCATAAAATTACAATTACAACTATTTTTGTAAAATTACCAACCCAAACAGGTCATTCAATCCAACTGGTCTGTGCTTGTGTTTATACTTTACATGAGCCACTCCTTATCCCAATCCCACAACCCTCACTTGCTTCATCTCATTATCCTAGTTTCCCTTCTCACTTATGTATGTATTGAGTTTCCTCTTAAATACACTTTTGTTCTTCCCTTCAACCATGGTTCTGGCAGTGAGTTCCACATACTCCACAAGAAGTGTGTGATGTATTTGTTTGTGGGACACTGCTGTGTGCAATTTGGCTGCCGTGTTTCGCCCACAAATATACAGTCAATTTTCTTACTCTTCTTCATTCTGCCCCGACCCCTCCCCCCTGCTTTTGTCCCTACCTAACTGTACAGCGCCTTGGGATGTCCTCTCGACACTATATAAATGTAAGTTTTGATTTTGATTGATTGATTGAAGTTCCTATAGAAAGTAGGTGATTTTGACTGGTTCGAGAGTTCAGAACCAGGAGACACAATTATAAGACAGCAACTAAGGGATCAAAACTGGAATTTAGTAGTAACTACTGCAGAGAGTAGTGGAACTCACTGCTTGAAGCAATGGTTGCTTATTTAACAGAAAGCTAGACCTTCACGTGACGGAGAGGAATAGAAGGATATGGGCAGGATTAAGAATTAAATGGAGACTGATGTGAAGTATAAACAGTGGCACACACTGGTTGGATCAAGTGACCTGTTTCAATGCCATACATTTAATAATAATAATAATTCTTGCATTTGATATAATGCTTTTCACGTCTTCTAGACATCTCAAAGCGCTTCACAGAATATACTATAACGTGAATTGACTGTATATTTGTGGCAACCAATTGTGCACAGCAGTATCCCACAAATATTGGTGGATATAAATGACTAATTTTTTTTGAGGGATTATTATTAAGCATGTGGAGTAAGGAATCTTGCCCAATGTTGGGATTTCTGATTCAAAATAATGACCCAACAATCCTTAATAACGGTATAGTGATTTATTGATTGCAAGCAATTTTAGAATGATAGAATAAAAGAATCATACTACCAGTTCTATGTAGAATACAATGCTGGATTCAGGCTGTTACACCATAAGTCAGGTTCAGGGTTCTCACAACACTCACTCCTTCTAACTTTCCTTCTCTAACTGACCCTTCTCTGCCTGTAAAACAGAACAACTGGAACCATGACCCGTTCCAGTAGTTCTGGACAACAGTGGCAGGCTGGAGATCTCGGTTTACCCTGAGACACTCAACTGTTGTAATAAGCCACTCTTTCTCTCCTATCTTTATACTTCTCCACCATTCCCCATCTACCCAGGCCTGTTTTGTCTGCCTCCTTTGTTTTCCCAGACCTTGAAAGAGGAATGTGTAGACAAGTTTTTGTGTAGACAAGTTGTTTGTCTCCCTTTTGCTCAAGGTTGCTGACCAAGCCTGTGTTGTGGATAGATTGTTTTAAATGGTGCCTGATTGGAACTAACTATAATTAATTTTTAATACTTCCAAATCCCAACACCAAGATTTCACCCTGACCTGCTTGGATTCGAACACAGGTCTCATGCTTGTAAGGCAAGTGCTCTAACCACTGAGCTACAGGTCTCCACAATTTTGTTGTAAATTGCTGTAAAATACTGCGTGCGTGAAGGGTAATTTTGCAGGCAGTTACACAATGATTACATAATTGGAACACTTTTTAGATGTCAAAACCGCTTGATGTTCCTTCAATCAACTCTCCCAAATCTTCACCTTATCCCTTTGATCAGTATAAAAAATTACGATTGGACAAGCTGTACTCCAGATTGTACTAGGTTATATTTTTGCTGCCAATACTATCTTTGGTCTTCAGGTGAAACAACCACAGGTCATCACTAACAGCAATTTAAACACATGTGAGCCAGATGAAAATGGATAGGTATTTTACAAAGCACAGAATAACGCAACATTCAGCAATAACTTCAATAACCATTGAGTTCTTTAGTGTTACCAATGATCACTCAAATATATCAGCTCCAGCCACAGCACACTGACTAATGTTTGAACATTATTCAACAGATCGTCACATTAGAGCATGATCAAATTTAATTATCAAATTAAAAAATGTGGTGAGTGCTCTTCCATATTTAATGTAGTAAAATATTAAGGGTATTATCAGACCCAGTTAAGGAGACAGTGCAGATGGACAGGAGATTCCAGTAATGAGTTCCCTAAGGTCTCATTAATAAAATATACAAAATGTTCTCCTCATTATTTATTATGACATTTACTTTTATTAAATTCATTAACTTTCATTGCCTTAATAGATTGATGACACAGCCCCAAATATATATTTTGTATTAATGGACAGCAGTGTCAATAATGCTTTATAAAAAATACTTTGCATCAACATATATTTATTTTGCAGATGTCTGCACTTTGTGTCCAATACAGTTTTAAAACATTTGAAGTTTTCTGACACAAGTTAGGTCTTTGTTTTCAAATACAACATTACAATTCATTTACTGCGGATGTGGCAAAATGGGCGACTGGGAAGCTAAAGTGCTCTGTGCCTGCGTGAAGGGCTCTATATAAATACACGTTGTTGTTAACTGAAGCTAAAAGTGCACTCACATCTAATTGAGGACCTATACAATCCAGCATAGAAGTTCTCTTCTTAACCCTTAGGAGGTGCATGTAATGTTGCAGCATGTAAACATCCTCCATGCTCTATTGTGTATTCTTTTTAAAGTTTTCAAATTTCACGACTTGCATTTTTGTAAAGTTTTGTTTCCATTTGTAGTGGTTGTTCACATGTCTAGAGGGGGCAATAATTCCTGAGAGGAATGTTCAAGAACTTAAATTTGGAAATTACCCAAAGCTTGCCACCAAGATCTTCAAACTGAAATATCAAATAAGCTCTGCCCAAAGGTCCAAGGATATCAATATATTGCATATGCGCTGGTGTGCATATGATGCACTAGATACACGTGATATGCTGGTTAGTTGATATCATGTATTGGAATTTTACCTCAACAATAAGTTACTCACATTCACATAACAGTATTGGAAGATTAGTCACCAGATAGTTTAGTCCATTTGATCTGATCCTTACAAAATACCCATTCTATCTTCTTCCATGATTTTGTTTTTAAATGAGTCCAACGTCCTGGGGTCAACCAGCCTTCCTGGGAATCTGTTCCAATAGTTAATTAATAAAGAAATACTCCCTGAGTATTTGTCTGGCCTGAAATTGCCCTTTGGAACTCCAAACCTATGTCCCCTTAATGTGTCTGAAAGTATTGTTCTGAAATGAAGGCGCTGCACTGTCCACTGTTCGGTTCATTGTGTCTGTGCTTATTGTTGAAAGTTATGGAGTCCTGTAGCTCAGTGGTTAGAGCACTTGCCTTACAAGCTTGAGACCTGTGTTTGATTCCAGGCAGGTCAGGGCGAAACCTTGGACAGGTTTCCTCACGCCTAATAATAATCCCTAAAAATAAATAATAATAAAAAAAATTGGTCATCTCAATCCACGACTATTTGTGGGACACTGCTGTGCCGAATTGGCTGTCGTGTTTGTCCCACAAATATACAGTCAATTCACTTTACAGTATATTCTGTGAAGTGCTTTGAGACGTCGATAAGCTGTGAAAAGCGCTATATCAAATGCAAGGATTATTATTATTAAACCTTGTTCTCAAACCCACACCTGAAACAAAGAGCTAATATTCAGGACATTACTGAACGGCTGCCTACATATTTTTCAAGAACACAATTAGGAAGCTAGCAGGTGGTACCCCATTGTTGCACTCATGGATTGAATACCACCATTTTGTTTTCATAAATTTAGAGGCAACGTCATTACTTTGTCATTCTTAGGCTCTTCATTTGGTCATATCTTTTTCTGCTTTGCCTTAATTTCCCAAGATTTATTTCCCTAGGAGGGCTGTTTATGTACTATATATATATTTTAAAAAAGCCTATTTTTGCCAATAAGCAAACAAAAAGCAAAAACATGATGCAAGTCAAAGCTTACATCACATGGGCTTTTTTTTAATCTACATCATGCTCTATGCTTTTTAATTGCTTAATATCAATTTTTTGGGGTTCATTTGCCACAGAAGAGTGTTCACCTATGTGAACATAATACATTTTGCTGATCAGTTGGACAAGTTATGTCTTTATGCTGGAGATTAGAGATTTAGACCATCTACTGAAATAAACCTTCGAAAACTAGTACAGTATTAAGCAAAAATAAAAACAGGGGTTTACAACCTACAATATAGGATTGCTGGCCTCAGGATAAACACTGTGGACTCGATTCTGAATGAAACAAACTATCTGTCTACAGAGGAGTAACTGTTGGTGTCCCTCAATGTGTTCCTGAAATAATCTGCTCTTTGTAAGTGCAATTGTTTGGTGACGTTCACCAACAAATCACTTTGTGGCTAAACATTGCTTTGCCCCCTCTTTGCACATCCTCAGATCACAACTGAAAACATTCCTCTTTGACCATGCCAAAGGCACCTCCATACCTCTCCTACCTGCTAACACTCTACTCCTTTACCCACCCACTTTGCTCAGCCGGCTCTGGCCTCTGCGTGTCCCTTGTCCTCTCAGCTCTACCATCATCTACGTTGATCGCACATTGGGAGGACGTCCCAACGCATCTTGCAAATGAGAGACCTGGGTTAGATTCCAGGCAGGGTGAAACCTTAGGCAAGTTTCCTTACTCCACACACCTAATAATAATCCCTAAAAAGAAAAACAATAATTTGGGCATTTCAATCCATGACAGTTTGTGCGCAATTAGTAGCTGTGGTTCTCCCACATATATACAGTCAATTCACTTTACAGTATATTCTGTGAAGTGCTTTGAGACATCTAGAAGACGTGAAAAGTGCTATATCAAATGCAAGAATTATTATTATAGCGCCTGGGTGATAAAGACAGATCCAATCAATGATCAGTAAAGCTGTTGTAAAAGCGGTTGCAGTATATCAAAAGACTTTTAAAGGTTGCTGTTCTGTTTAACCAGTTTATGGATGTTGAAAAAGTCTTTAAACTCTAAGAACCAGAAAGTTATCACAGAAAAAAAAATCCACTATCTCATTTTTTGGTGAGCCAAGTATCTGTCACCCAAACATAAAAAACATGCACAACAAATAGCTTTGAATTCCACATAAGCATGAACATTTCCATCTGTTTGGAATGGAGTGTGTATTCTCCCCCTGAAGGGTCATATCCTTGTTCATCTAATCTTGGAAAATATTAAGCACAAATTGGCAAGAACTATGGGTTGGGGACTCCAGAGTTTGCATTAGCTATTGTTGGAATTTAACCAGCTAAACCCACACAGCGTTCCATCGCAAACACTGAATGGCACAATTCCCACCGCTTTTCCATTACCTGCATATTTGATCCATTCACAACACAGCCCAGACATTCAGTTCTTCTGATTTATTTGTTATACTGAGATCTTACCAATGATTTACCACTGAATGCAATATAATCTGGGATTTAGCAGTGTGATCCTAGATTATGGTGGGAGCCCCATGTCCCAACAAAAATGCTTTCAGGATGAGACTTGACAGCACTTTGATTTGTCCGGTAGTGTAAATCTGATGGGTGCAAATTGATCTCTGCTACACTTCCAAATGGTCCTTAACATTTCACCACCCATCTCCATTAAACTACCAACTCAGTTCCTCACAGCTCTGCTAACCCTTGACATTGCCTGTTTCTCCCTATCCTCAGGAATCATTTCCTACCTTCAAAGCCATTATGGCTTCCTTCCTCATCTTTAAAGATATGAATTCTATAAATGTCCTTTAAATGAAAAGCAATTTCCCTGGGTTAAAACTCCTAACATATTTACAACCACACACCCAGCCAAAAAGTTGACTGTATAATATCAGCTTCTTGTTTTTTATACACATTGACAGCTACAGGGAAAAGCCAGGCACCGGTAATCAGTGTTAAAGAACTAGGAAGACATATTTGGTGGTTTCTTAAGGTGTATCTCTTTAATACAATTAATACAAGGAGTGGTTAAGCAATCCCGCAAATTTTAAAGCAATAATCCTTGTTTTGGTATGGCACCTTTCAGATTGAGAGTACATCTCTAAGCTCTCCACAGGATTTTACTGTGAAGTGGAATATATGTGTGGGTAAAAATAGCAACCCATTTGCACACCATAATTTACCACAAACAGCTATGAAAAACAACTTACATTTACCCAGAGCCCTTCACGGGGGGTAGCATCCCAGAGCACTTATAAAGTGAATGATCAATTTTATTTGACACATTATTAGGCAGAAAACCTTGAGAAACTCCGTTCACTATATTGAGCAGTGCTTTGGGATCTTCAACATCCTTCTGAACAGGTAGACGGGACCTTGGTTCAACATCTGATCAGTTAACAGCTTCTCTAACAATGCAGCATTCTCCCAGCCCCATATTGGAGGTTCAGCCTAGACCCCACAAGTTCAAGTCCCAATGTGGGGCTTGAACCCATGATCTTCTGACTCAGAGGTCAAAGTGCTACCAAATCAGCCAGGATGACATCTAAACTTTACTACCTATATTTCAGTTCCTCAGAGCTTCAGCACTTAATTTTATTGTTTGTTTCCACCAGAATTTATTGAAACACAGCTTAGAATAATTTGTTCATATTGGAAGTGTGCCACGGCATATATTTGTCATGCCTTCTTCTCAATCTGGCATGCCTTTTGTCTGTACACAAGGGAATGGAATTTAGTATTAGATGTGCAAGCCAGTGGGTTCCCAAATTGGTTGTAATCTTCTTTGTGCCAGATGTTCCATCTGTTTTAACAGCTTTACTTTAATATCATAAGTGAGGTAATAATTGGCTTACCAAGGTAGAATTACTAGTTCAGAATTGCTTTTCAAAAAGTTACTTTGTGTGTGATCTATCAAAATCCACAGCTTGTGTACTGCACAGCATATAGATAGTGCCTAAGGCATTTCTCTTTGCCGATCTACCCAGCTCCACCAAGCACAGGATCCAGCTGATCCCAAAACCCACCACCTGCATAGTCACCCGCAGGAATCTCCATACCCCCATCACTCCAGTTCTAGCCAGATTCCACTGCCTTTCTATCGCTGAACATGTTGATTTCAAGAACCTCGCACTCGTTTTCAAATCCCTTCATTCCCAGGCACCTCCCTACCGCTCTGACCAGCTGACCTCCCAATTCACAGCCTCTGCTCAACTGGCTCTGGCCTTCTGCAAGTGCCTTGTGCTGGAAAGGAACACTCTTTCGCTAGCCCTCCACCTTGCCCCTTCCTTCCCATCTTCAGGTCGTGCTTGAAGACCAGCCATTTCATCCATGTTTACGGTCACTTCCCCCCTTCCCCCAGCTCTGTGTTGTGCTCCACTACTGTCATGTGCTCTGGGATGCTACCCTCTGTGAGGGCCATAAATGGCAACTTACATAAATGCAAGTTGTTCTTGTACAAACAAATCACTTTTAAAAGGAGTAAAAGTTAAATGTTCAGCACTGCTGACTGCTGCTTCAGTGTGTTTTATTATTGATCACATTTGTTTAAAAACTACTATTTAATCTCAGGAAATGTGTATTAATTTCAAATAAGAGTTGGCTGCGTTATGTGAAAAATCCCTTGCTAATTAACTGTCATAAGTACATCTGGTCTAGACAGTATTTGATCGTAGCTTCAGTGCAGTAGAAACTTATCCAAAAAAGTAAGCTCTGAAATTCTTTTTTGAAGATCTTAACTTTATCTTCAATCTACAGTGAATAATTACAATGAATCCAATGTCCTTTTACTTTATATAAATTCATATCCTGTTGCAGTTATATCCTGTGACTGAAACAAGCTATGAATTTATATAAAATATAATAAAGTATTTTTGTGTGACCTCAGTATTTTATGTACAATAATTTGCAACATTTGTTTCTTCAATTCCTTTATCAAGAGTGTCCCCCACCTCCCACCCAGGGCCCAACTACAGCCTTTGTATTCTTCCCATTAGAAATCCTGGACAACTGTTGACAGGCAGATTTCTAGCTTTCATTCTCTGCATAAGTTTCAGAAATAGGAAAGATTTGGAAAAAGAATCTTCATCATAGTTGCAAAAACACTATCAAAACATCAATCAATTGAAACATAAGCACTCAAACTCCGAGTGCTACTGGAGGCCAATGGAAGTATATACCTGTACTTTGTTGAGCTCCAAATGTTGCTAAATACTGTATAATCCCCAATAGTACAATACCTGGTTCCTAAATGTTACCGTAGCCTCAGGTTTGAAGTATACATTTTCTGGTATTCAGGCCTCAATTTTGAAAGTAATTGCTTCATTCAATGCATTCTTTTTAAGTTCAGTAAATCTTCCCAATATTTAATTTCTTGAGCTGAAGCCTATTGGATTCAGTGAAGTCAATTAAATTCTCAAAAAGCCACATTCCTTCTTATTTCAGACAGCACCATTAGCTGAGTCACGTTCAGTTCAGTCTTTGGAACGGACACTTTTGTCTCAAGCAAACAATCTTTTAGCTCCATTCGGCTCTGGGCAGAAGGAGGAATAGGATTCAAAGATCTGTCGCTATGGAGAGCAGGCCCAGTGGGATGAATAACCTCCTGTTCTTATTGCCTCCTGTTCTTATCACCTCCTGCTCCTATAGCATACTGAACAGCTACTGATCCAATAGCATCTCATTGATAGAATAGGCTACAGACTAGACATAGAATGAACAAAGTCTTTCTTAGACGGATACCCCACTATCATACTGCCAGAAACCTCCAGGGATAGCTAGCACACATTTCACTGTTGTTTAGCTCAGGCGGGTATCTGACATATTTAGAAACTCATCACTATGGTTAAGAGTATGCAAGCCAGACTGAGAGTTCAGAGTATACCACCTACACAAGGAAATTATGTTAGTTGGGATGGAACGTATACACTCTCTCCGGAGAGGCAATTCCTGTTTACCTAATCCAGGAAGGTATTCAGTGTAGGTTAGCAAGACCCAAGACTTGATGATGGCAGAGTGTGAGTTGAGCTAATTTGTTAATTCAGCTAAACCCATATAGCATGCCATTGAAAGCACGAGCAAGCTACCTGCTTGCTGTTGCTTGTCCAGCTAGGCTCATTGGGACTTTGGCTTGAATGGCTAACAGGAGTTGAGTAGGATAATTCCCTACCCCCAGTAATAGGTCTGCCCTTTCAATTCCTCCCAATGCAGAAGGGTGAGCCAGGCTGCCAACTTGCAGCTTCCTGGATCCACTGGCTCAGGAACTGGAGGGGAAGACAGAAGGTTGACTGAATTCCGACATTCCATTGGCAAGAACACTTCGGAGCCAATGCATCCCCAAGGAGATTACCTCCCCTCTTAAGGAGGATAATCACCAGTTGGTCGAGAGACTTCCCTGTTGGAGTTTGCCACCTCTCATGGTTATACATTTTTATAGTTAGATATTCAAAGTCCTCCACGGCCTTTCATACACTACATCTGTGACCTCCTAACCCCCTACCAACCTGCTCGCCCCCTCTGCTCAGCAGGCTCCGGCCTGCTCCATGTGCCCCACCTGCCACACCATTGGTAAGTGAACCTTTAGCCACTCTGCCCCCAACCTCTAGAACTCCATCCCGCAGGTCCTCCACCTCGCCCCCTCCCTGGCCTCCCTCAAGTCCCATCTCAAGACTCTCCTCTTCAACGGTCCCACCGATCACTCCAAATCCCTTCCTTTCCCTCCACCCTTCCTGTCCCCAGCTCGTATCTGAAACAAAGACTGTCTAGCACTTTGGGACGTCCTACTGAGGTGAAAGGCGATATACAAGTGTAATTTGGTTGTTGTTATGTTTGAATTGATTGATTATAGTGAGACACTGGGTCATCTAGGCTCTGTCATTGCAGCAAACTTTCTCTCTTTGCAGCAACTGGTGTGAAAGAAAGCACTTGAATTTTTAATGGCACCTTTCGTCATTTAAAAATATTTAAAAGTATTTCACAAGTAATTCTCATCAAGTCTGGTGGCTGTTCTTCTGTAGGCAAGGATAGCAGCCATTTCCACACAGGCCCTAATTTGAATGCTTGCAGGTTGATCTCCTACTGTTCTGTCCTTGAATAAATTCTTCACCATTTTTTGCTCATTCCTTTAATTTCCTGTATGATTTATCATTTCCTTTTACATTAAAATTGGAATTGTAACTACCATGTTTGCCACATAAAAACATGGATAATAATAGCACTATTAATAATAATAATAATCCATGCAGTGATGTATCCCCTTATCATGTCATGGAAATGTCTCAAAGCGCTTCACAGGGTATGCTGTAGAGTGTGGTGATTGTGTATATTTTGTGTGTGAACATTTACTGCATTTTAAAGAAACTAGTTTTGTTAAGTGCTTTTAGACTGCTTTGATATGCAAGAACTGTATACTCAATTATGAATTATTTATATTCAAAGGAGACAGTTACATTAAAAGCACTCGGCCAAAGAACAACAACACTGGAAGAGAAAATACAAACATCATGTCAATCTGTGGGAATTCAGTTCTGATGGTACTCCAATTACAGCTAAGTTCCTGCTCAACCTTCAAGGCACAGTCCGTGACTGGTTCCATTCCTACCTGACCCACCATTTACACTTTGTTTCTTCCAACGGTTTTTCCTCAAACCCCCGCACAGTTTCTCACGGCGTCCCTCAGGGCTCTGTCCTCGGCCCCCTCCTTTTCAACCTTTACACGCTCCCTCTGGGCGATGTCATCCGCAAACATTGGGTAAATTTCCACATGTATGCGGACGACACACAGCTGTACCTTTCTGCCTCATCCCTCAACCCCCAGACCATCGATGTTCTGACAGCATGTCTGTCCGACATTGAGTCCTGGACGAGGGACAACTTCCTGCAATTGAACGTGAGTAAGACCGAGGCCCTCCTGATCGGCTCAAGCCAGCGCCTTCGCACATCGGGCGCTGCCAGCCTCAACATCCAAGGCTGCACTCTCCACCTCACAAAGCCAATCAGAAACCTCGGCATCATGTTCGATCAAAAACTCTCTTTCCTCCCCCACATCCGTGCCTTGACCGGAACCACTTATTTCCACCTGCGCAACATTGCCAGGCTCCGCAACTACCTTAACCCCCGCGCTGCCGAAACACTCGTGCATGCGTACATCACCTCGAGGCTGGACTATGGAAACTCTCTCCTCGTCGGCCTCCCCAGTTCCTCCATTCACAGGCTGCAGGTCATCCAAAACTCTGCAGCCCATGTATTATCCCGCACCCGCCTCCGCGACCATATAACTCCCACCTTCGCCCGTCCCCACTGGTTCCCCATTCTCCAGAGGATCGAGTTCAAGATCCTCATCCTCACCTTCAAGGCCTTATATGGCCTTGCCCCGCCCTATTTAACCAATCTACTTTCCCCCTATAAGCCCACCCGGACCCTCCGTTCAACAGGACTTGGCCTGCTCCAAGCCCCCCGCCCGAACCGCCCCACCATCGGAGGCCGGGCCTTCAGTTTCTCCGCTCCCACCCTATGGAATACCATCCCCCAATCCCTCCGTCTCGTTTCTTCCCTTTCCTCTTTCAAGGCCGGTTTGAAAACTTTCCTCTTCGACCGTGCCTTTTGTTCCACCCCAAATTTTTCGACCTCCCCTTCGTGTCTCACCCCTTCCCAAACACTCCCCTCCCAGCTCGGGTCACACGCCTCCTGTGCAATGCCTTGGGACGTCCTCCCGACGTGAAAGGCGCTCTATAAATGTAATTTGTTGTTGTTGTTGTTGTTGTCGGCTTGACAATCACGACATTGCCCCAATAATTGTATGTTACATGACGGTGCTATTTTTGGTGTTCAGGTATCACTCCCACTTTTTCTGATGGGCTTTCCCCACACCCCAATTGATTTGAGAGTAAAACAACTTCACAAGTTTACAAATTTGAAACTTCTGTTGAGATTAAGAAGATACTTCAGCCCATTTGATTTGAACCTTCCATTGTACCCATCACAACCTTCCAGAATACCCAATGTTGCAAGAATGGGAAGGTTCACTCTCAATTGAGTGTGTGTTTTTTCCAAACCGTGAGTAAAAAAAACGGTTTTGGGCAAGTGCCTAATGTAAAGAAATGTAATTTAAATGCGAAAAATGTTTTTCTTCCTTTCTTACAGTTTCAAAAGCACTAACCTAAATTGGCTACTCTACTACGTACAAAGACAATGTTTAATATTGGGCTACTTGTGGGCAGTACCCCTGTTGACTTTGGACCATCATTCTTTTTAATTTCTGCTGTTTTTCATTTCTGTTGTCTTCCCTTCACAGCATCAATGGTTTTCTTAAACAAGCCCATTGTGCTGGCCTCAATAACCCTTCCTAGGAATCTGTACCAGTAATCAATTACCAACTAAAGAAATATTTCTTAGTTTCAGTCCTGAAACTCTACCCTATTTTTCTATTACCTTGACATTTCTAAAGTAATTTTTATTTGGCTTACTTTCTCAATTCTATTTAAAATCCAAAATATACCTCTCATGGTCAGGAGCAAATCCCAAATGTTAATCTAACCCTTCTCTCATTGAAGACAGTTTACCAAATAATTTTATGCCATGAATGACCCTGTGATTGTGATATTTACTCAATTTCTTTAACCTACCATGCGTCCCATACATATTATATCTCCTCCATATTTCCTATCCCTCCTATTTTTTTCTGAATAAGCTGCACTCTTGTAACTCTTGGTCTCCTGCTCTGTTCCAGTGACCCACAGCGAAAGCTTGAGGAACAGCAATTTATCTATTTGCTGGGGACCCTACAGCCCTCTAGCCTCAACATTGATTTCACTCACTTCAAACCATAGAGGCTCCCCCTCCCCCATTAAAATACTCACTCCAGGCACCCCTTGTCTCTCTGGTGTTTTGTCTGTTCTTCAACATTAACATCTCTTCTCCCCAGTTTTGTTTAAACCCACCCGCATTTGCTTCACACCAATATCACCTATTTAACCCATCAATTAACACATTTTTCCTTTGTCTTCCTTGTCCTGCCTCCCCCTCTCTAACTTGTACTTAAAAACCTCTCCCTCCCAACATGCCCCAGTTTTGACGAAGGGTTGTGGACCCGAAACGTTGACTCATTTTCCTTTCTCCATGGATGCTGCCTGACCAGCTGAGTTTCCCCAGCAACTTCTGTTTTTGTTTCAGATTTCCAGCATCTGTAATATTTTGTGTTTTGCCCTTGTAACTCTTGTTATATAATAATAATAATCCTTGCATTTGATATAGGGCTTTTCACATCTTATCGACGTCCCAAAGCGCTTCACAGAATATACTGTAAACTGAATTGACTGTATATATTTGTGGGCAAATTTCATTTCACCATCCTGGTTTAACTGTATCTGTGATTCTTGCCACTGTGTAATAACCATTTCCCACCAGTATCTCTAATTCCATCACTATATTTAAATGCTTCTAACATTTACATATAGGCATTTAATTTATTTTTTGCCTCCTTTCACCTTCCTATCTGCATGTCTAGCCTAGCTAATTAAAGCTTTCTTTGATCTCGCTGCTCTTGATTTAGAAATTTCCCCTCTTTTGCATTGTTTCCATTTTATTCTTAAAATTCAGCCTTTCCCTTCTCGATAATCCAAAAGCACTTCCACAACATTCCCTCAACAAATCTAGTTTAATGATAAACTATTGTTTGTGCCATCGGTTTGGCTCCCCATTTAGGTAGATGTAAATCATGCTTCCTATGAACATATTGTTTACTTGAAAAAGTTCCTTAGTTATCTACAAACTCAATTCCCTTCTGCCCACACAATTTTCCAAACAAATCATGGTAGCTAGTTATCTTGCTCATTCAATCCAGATTCTCAGATCATACAGGGAGCAACACAAATACCACCATAGCATTCTCTTTAAAAATGTTCACCAACCACATAGTCTTTGTAATAATGCAGCTTATATGGATAAGAAAAAAGCCATACTCCTTGGCTCCCATCAATGTCTTCACTCCTGCGGATCCAAACTGCTTAAACGCCCTAGACTCTCCATCAGACTCACCGAAGCAGTGCACAATCTAGGCGTTCAATTCAATCCCCCAGCTGTCCTTCCTCTCCTACATCCGGTCCCTCACCAGGACCACCAACCTCTACCATTGCCTGCCTCCAACCGTACCTTACCCCAAATGCAGCCGATACCTTTGTGCATGTGTTTGTTACCTCCTGCTTGGATTATTCAAAGACACTTCTCCCCCGCTCCACCATTCAAAAGATTCAGCTCATTCAAAACTCTGCTGACCACATACTGAACCAGATTAAATTCTGTACCCACATCCCATCAGTTCTGGGTCAGGCTCCACTGACTCCCTATCACCAAACGGAATGATTTCAAGATCCTTGCACTTGTGCTCAAATCCAGTCACTTCCTGCAATGTTCCTACCTCTTCAACCTTCTCACTCCCCTGTCCACCAAGAATGCCTCTGCTTGACTGGCACTAGCTTCCTTCTCATCTCTCATACCATCCGCCTCATAATTGGAGGTTGCACTTTCATCCACTAAACTGCAAAACTCTGGAGTGCTTTCTGCCCTCCGAATCCCCCCACCTTGCCCCCTCCTCTCGTCCTTTTTTCAAGTTCCACCTGAAAATCTTCCTCTACAACCATGCTTACGATCACATCTTCTCCCCCACCCCTGGCACAGAGTTAGGCTCTGCCACTGTTAAGCGCTCTGAGGTGATACCCTGCGTAGAGGGTGCTATATGAGTGTAAGTTATTGTTGTATAATACTCCTTGCATTTGAAATAGTGCTTGATCATGTATTTGAAACCACTCAAAGCACTTCATTGTATATACTGGAACGTGAATTGACAGTATATTTTGTGAGTGAAATATTCTGGCAGCGGTGTCCCACAAACAGCCGTGGATTAAGAGACACAATTTTTAAAATATATAAATGGATTACCCCCAGAAAGTTGTGCGCCAATCAACAAGGAACTGGGTTTCTACCTACTCCTAGGTAAACAGAATAAGGCATGAGGCATGCGGAGTAAGGAAACTTGGCTTTGCTCTGCCTGGAAATATAATCCGCATTCTCTCACTTGCAAGGTGACTACTGTAACCAATAAACTTCCCTTAACTCCTCAACCTTCAATGAATGTCACATGTCACCACTACTTGACGTACTCCCTTTCTCCGTTATATTCATTCATCTTTACTTTTATATCTCTCACCTTTGCACTGCACAGAGGGCCTTCATGTCTCAGTGGAGTGGCAAACTGAAGCATCATTTTAAAAGACACACACTCACCCAAAGCTGAGGGATGTTAAAAAGTGCACTAATAAAAAGTGCAGTAAAAGATCATTGAGCAAGAGGATAAAATATTAATATAAACATTTAGCGAAAGACGAAGATAGCAATATGTGGATAACAGCAATTCCAGGGAATTGAAAATGTTCTGGCCTCATTTTGTTTCTCCTGCATTTTGACCTTTTTTTTACTGTTACAGAATGAAGAATTTTAGGATGAGAAAACGCCCTTAAAAATATCACAGATGTCAACACTTAATTTCAGCTTTGTCATTATACTGCATAATTAATCATTCCTATTGTAAATAGAGGCTATTTGTTTTCCAAACATGTATTAACTTTCAGGCTAAATATGTTTCTCTATCTGTTGCTAACAACAATGAAGAAATATATTGAGTTTAAGCAACAAGTCTGCCTCTTTGTTTATGAAACAATCATATTTCATTATGATTAATCTGCAAGGCTTACAAAGGATAAAATGTAACTGTTTATGTTTTGTTGGCAAATCTGTACCTTTTTCATTCAAATGCTGCCTGGCGACACTTAGTACTGTAGTTTTCAGACAGCAATAGACATTTCACCAGCTTCCTGACTACAGAGGAATAATGCTCCAGAAAATCAGTCAAACACTGTAGGCAGGTTGTGTTTCCAAAGGAACAACAGCAAAGTTACATTTATAGACCGCCTTTCATTTCGGGAGGATGTTCCAAGGCACTGAACAGTCAGGGGTTGGGACCCTAGCAACGGGGAGGGGAAGGTTGTGGGGGAGCCCTTGTGAAAAAGTACCATGGCTACAGTGGTACTACCATGGTACTACCACTATTACCATGGTACTTTTTTTACAAGGGAGGGGAGGGAGGGAGTTGGGAGGGCGGCAGAAGGCACGATTGAAGGTGGCAAGGGAGGAAGCGAAGTGAAGGGACTGGATGGTGTTCCTTCTCTACCCACCCCCAGCAGTGTCCCACAAACAGTCGTGGATTGAAGTGACCAATTTATTATTTTTCTTTTTCTTGAGGGAGTAAGGAAGCGTCCAAGATTTTGCCCTGCCGGGAATCAAACCCAGGTCCCTCACTTGCGAGCCGAGTGCTCTAACCACTGAACTATAGGATTCCACACGGCACTATTTAAAAAGTGGATCTAAAAGAGCATTTGGGAGGCACTTATTCAGGGTGAGATTGTGGAATTCACAGCCTACTATCTCAAATAGTATGGATATTTTCAAGATGGATGCTAGATCATCACATAAGGTAGAGGAGAATAAAAGGATATCGGAGTAAGGAATGGGTGAAGACTCATGTAAATATAAACACAAGCCCACACCAGTTGTGCTAAGTGGCTTGTTTCTCTGCTGTACATTCTTTTAATATTGTCATCCAATGCCCTAGTCAACAATCCACCATCAAGATAAAAAAATGTTGGTCATTAAGTTAGCCAGTATTAGTGGGACATTGCTGCGCATCAATTAGCTGATGTATTCATCCACAAATACTACATTCTACAGAAAACACTGAAACATTAATAGGCACTACTATGTATCAAATGTAGGTGTTATTTGAACTGTTATTACGACCTCAGCTTCCAATTTCCTCATTTTCTGCAAAACATAGCAAATGCACCATAAAACTTACAGTAACTACCTTTACGAATTGAGTTATATTTTATACTCAACATGTGGCTCCCATTTTATCTCTGCTTTCTGTTAAAGGCTCAATTCCTAAACATTTATTCCTACTTGTCTGCTTTTCCATTTGCCCAAGCATGGCCGCAAGCATTTTTATTTCTCCTCTGGATGATCTCATCAAAGAACCAAACCCAGATTCAAATAAAGGGACTGTTTTTTAGCTCATGTAACCTTGGCTGTATGTTTCAGGAAACCATCAATTGTGAGGCTTCAGGATTTCAATGCTTACTGGCCACTGGCATCAGGAAAGCACAGGCAAACACCCAAAATTGTGTTGAATAAACTTTGCTGGCCAGGTAAAAAATGTATAAATGCACATAATAGAAACTTACATTTACACATTGGCTTTCATATCAGGAGGATGTCCCAAGGCATTGGACAATGCAAGGTTTGCACCCTAGCTGGTGGGCCGAGGAGAAGCACATAATTTTTTCACTGGATTGGAATTATTTAGCAACCCTCCCTTCGTGGCTCCTTCCCCTTGTTCAAGCCACATCTCAAAAAAACATATCTGCTTTTGGTTTATTTCCCCTCTTCCAGGCCTATTGGCTCCCACCCTCAGTTTGGGTGCCCATTGTCAAGAGCTTTGAGTCATCATCCCAACATGAGTCCTATACAAGTGTAAACATTACTGTATTGTAAACAAACACATCTGTCATTGCTTCTGTGGACATGCCTCTTTTGCCCCATCGTACTTCTGAGACCTTCTAACCAACCTGCCCCCTCTCTCCGTTCAGTGGACTCCGGCCTGCTCCATGTCCCCTGACCATCGGTGGTCGAGCCGTCTGGCACTCTGCCCCCAACTTCTGGAATTCCATCGCATAGTCCCTCCGCCTCCCCTGCCCCCCACTCCCAGCCTCCTTCAAGTGCCGGCACAAGACCCTCCTATTCAATGGTCCAATCAGTCACTAATCCTCCACCATCCCCTTCTTTCCCTCTACCCTCCCCGATCCCAGCTCAGGTCTGAAACACTGACTGTCCAGCGCCTTGGAACATCCTCAGAATGTGAAAGGCACTATACAAATGTAATCTTGTTGTTGTTTTAGATAGTTACACAACTCGCACATTTGACTGAATCTGCAATAGCAGATACAAAACAGAATATATGTTAATTGCTGAACTTTAATCAACTATTTGCACAATAGCTTTTCATTCTGTTGCTTTATTTTAAACATCTGAAATGGCACTAAATTATCAGGAAATCCAATACCTGTATTAAGTTTCCTTTTGTGCACAATTAGACTGCTGCATTTGCCTACAAATACAACTTTAGCAGGCTCCTGAATAAATTTGCTTTTAATTGCACAGGGGTGAAAAACACACCACTTCACAATAAAAAGCTTGTGATACTCTTTGGGATGTCCTCCTGACATGAAATGTCCTATACGAAATACAAGGATTATCATCATTACTATAATGTGTTTTTATCAGTTTCTATATGGAAATGTTATCAAATGAAGCATTTTCTACAATAGTGCTTTTCACTCCCATGCAATTAAAAACAAGTTTATTCAGGAGCTTGCCATAGTTATATTGCCATAACAATTATCATTCAATTTCAATCTTCCCTCATTCCAACAATCCCTATAACCTCACAGAGAAGCACTTAAGTTAAAGATTTTTTTTTGTCTTATGCCAAAACACATTCAAACACTAGAGTAATTACCAACATGTTTCGTGGCAAACTACTTATGTAAGTGAATACAACATCCATTTTGAATATAGTGAAGTGCCACAAAGAGTCATAAGATGAATGATTCATTTATCTGGAGGATTGTTGGTCAGTATAGCAATACTTCCATCTTTTTTAATAATGTCATGAGATATTTCAGAACAGGTTGACAGGAATTCAGGTTAACAACTCATCCAAAATACAACATCTGACAATGCCGCAACAACAACAAAATTACATTTGTATAGCACCTTTCACATCAGGAGGATACTTCCCAAGTACTGCAATGGAGGTTCAGCCTAGGTCAAAGTGGGGCAATTTGGCCTGTTACAGCCTTAACTCTCAATATATATGTTACTCCCAGAATTGCAAGAAAATTTGTGTTTTGACTGAAATGTACTTCAAAAGCCTCCAAAAATACTTATTTAAAAACTAGCTCTGCAGTTGACTTCAAAGTTCACTTTGTGGGTTCTCTTGAAGTCAATGCCAACATTTATAGCTTTTCCATGTTCTAAATGGAGACCCCATAAATACTAATTTATTATTAACATTAAAATTTATAACCATGGTATTTCTCTCAAATAAAAGGAAGTTAATTTTTAACCTTGTGTATATTTAAAGACATTTCTAGACATAAGCATGAATGTTTTGCATTGCAGTGTGACAAGAGGAAAACACAAATGGTTCAAATTCAATCCTAGCTTCAGTTTCATTCATTTTTAGAATTAGTTGACAGGTGTCATGCATGATACTGCGGGAATTATGAAGCATGTTTTAATTTAAAAGTACTGATGTGTTCTTTTCATTTTTAATTGCACTAAAAATGGAAATACTCATAATAATAAATAATCTTTAAACTTAATGCAATACCTTATATCTTCTAGATGTGTCAAAGTGCTTCACAGAATATACTGTAAAGTGAATTGACTATATATGTGTAGGTGTAACATGGCAGCCAATTGCGCAAAGCAGTGTCCTACAAACAGTCATGGATTGAAGTGACAAATTTATTCTTGTGTTTTCTTGAGGGATTATTATCAGGCATGTGGAGTAAGGAAACTTGCCCAAGCTTTCGCCCTGCCGGTAATCAAACCCAGATCTGCACAAATTGATAATTGCATTAAATAATCTTTCCATTTGATAAGTGGAGAGGACACAGGACATATCAAAGTGCTTCACATGATTTACTGTAACATGAGTTTATAGATAAACATGGCAACCAATTTGTGCACAGAAATCTCCTGCAAAGAGTCATGAAATTGTTAACCTGAGTTGGTAGCACTCTCATCTCAGTAGGTCACATCAACTACAATACAGATAGGCCTCTATTTAGGACGCTTCTATTTAGGACATTTCAATTGAAGGACTATGATTTTCAACCCCTTTTGATCGATATAGGACACTTGGATTAGTTTTAAGGACCAAAATGTTTTGGGGCACATGCGCAGTACATATTTTAAGTATCGTGCTCACATTTTGAGCATCCTTTTTGTCCATCCGCACAGTCCATAGTGTATTCACAGGTAAATTGCGCTCGCACCTGACATCCAAGTATTTGAACTGGCCAATAGCATGTCGCCATGTCATTGTTTAAAAGCCAGTTGATTTTGAATCAACACCATGCCACGTCAGTATTACAGTAATTTCCAAACATTCCCGAGCAACTTCCAGCAATTTACAGCCTCAACCGTTTATACCATGTCGGGAAGAGAACAGTACTGTGAGTGAAATAAGCAGCGGTAATACCGCTAGTGGCCAGAAACCCCGCAAAGTCATCACTTTAAATATTAAATTAGAGGTGATAAAGAGCATCGAGTCTGGCAAAAAAGTTACGGATGTCAGGAGGACTTTAGGGCTAGCTAGATTGACGGTGGCTACTATAAAACAGAATAAGGACAATATACTGACAAGTTCAAGGTGTGTTACAGCTACAGGTGCAAGCAGGTTAGCAAAACATAGGAGTGATGTGGTGGAAAACATGGAAAGAATGCTGAATGTCTGGATTGAGGATCAGAACCAGCGTAATACACCACTCAACACCCTGGTTATCCAAGAGAAGGCAAAATCATTGATTAGGGAGTTAAATGATCAGGGAGGAGAAGGCTCATAGGCACCATCTTTCAGTGCTAGCAGAGGGTGGTTTCAAAGGTTTAAAAGATGCTATGGGCTCCACAACATCAAGAGGAGTGGGGAAGCTGCAAGTGCCACTGCCACTGTCACACTGCCGGTATTAAAGTTTGCCAGTATTAAAGTACAATACTGTACAGTTACCCACAAGTACCCCTTCTTGCCAAGGGGTTTGGTGTGTTATGTTGTGTGGTTTTGTGTGTTATTTAGTGGGTTTAAGGTTTGAAAATTTTGTGAAAAGAACGCATCTTTGGTTATATAATGGGACCACATGGGAAATTGCGTTTCGATTTAGGACGTTTCGATCTAGATACAGTTTTTCAGGAACGCAACCCCATCCTAAATAAAGGTTTACTTGTATAATGTAATCTCAAAGCACTTCACAACATTTTAGTGTAAAATGCAAAGTAGTCAGACATGGTATACACTTCATGGTTGTGGGTGGGACATTTGGTAGATTGACTGAAAAAACAGTCACTAAACTCTACAGCAGATCCTCGGAGCTCTTTGAGATGTTTTAATGATAGGAAAAGCAGCGATATTAAGGTTTTTGTTTTCTCACCCCACTCCATGAAACTCCATTCCAGAGACCCTCTGGCATGCCCACTCCCTGCCCACTTTTAAAGCCCACCTTAAGGTTTTGACCATGGTTTCAGGAATATGATGCGACAGGATCTTCCACAATGTAGCTGACCCCAGCCAAAAAAATTTAAATGTCAGCCTACACAGTGAGCTCAAAGTCCTAACATGACCTTATAATTTTGTGACTCAGAAATATGAGTGTCTAGCAGCTTAGCATTTCCATCCAGAACCATTTCTGCAAAACATCGAAGGAGTTTTGCATTTTCTCCCATTCAGAAATTGAAATAATATTTCAGGATTACTGCTAAACATCTTTAATTTGAACAGGCCTAGAAATTCAAAAACATTTCAATTGTCAGTAAAGCAGACAAGCCGAAGATAGATGAGTAAAAACATATTCAAGAACATCCCTTTGCATGCACCTGACTATCCAATTGATAAACACATTGAAAATAAAAATGTCTTAACAATTCATTTCGGGTGCTCGGGCCTTGAAAACATTTATTTTAAAGGTAATATTACTAAAGGGAAACAACATTACAGTTCAAGAATTAAAAGCCAATGTTAAGTATAAAATCCTCCAAGATATCTTGCTGTCATCAACTTCCAAATACTGCACAAGCAGTACCTCTTTAAAAGAAAGGGAGGCATTTATTTATTTGCACGGTTATGGGAAGAGAGCTGGGGAATGGGATTGAATTGCTCTTTTCAAAGAGCCGGCACAGACTTGATGGGCCGGATGGCATCCTTTTGTGCCGGAATATTCTATTATTCAACGATTCTAAGCCAACAGACACCATAACTGCTCCAGTAGTTGAAAAAAGCCTGACTGAATTACTCATTCATCCAAGAAACATTGTAAATGAAATAATTCTTCCAAAGAAGGTACTATGCTTTAACCAGCTACTTGTATAATCAGACAAGTTCTCCATGACAACTACCTTGCTCTTTCCCCATAACCATATACGTTTTGAGCTTGAAGTATTTTACAAAGTCACTTTCAGAGCTGTGAAATTACAAATCAAACCCAAACATCAGACTTTAAAAACTGCAAAGTAAACCCAACAGGCAGAGTGCAATTGACACCGTTAACTAAGTGGTACCTTCATAGAGTACTTTCTCTCTATTTTGAGGTCACTATGTTACCTTTGGAGGTCAGTGAATACCTCTCAGCCAGTAAGATTCATACCTCATGAGCTTTCATCTCATATGACACTTTCTCAGACTTCAATCAATTCAGCATTTATTCATGGTTATCATCAGAAAATAGTCAAGTTAGGAAGGTTCAATATTGCAACATATTGCATTTCAGGTTTAAGTGTGTCATATCAATAAGCAAACCGTACAGTATAATCTTATTATACTCATACCTTTCTGCACGCATCCCTTGCTGAGCATAGGCTCAGGCAACCTCTTTCATTCAAGCAGTCTTTAGATAGCAGAGGTTCTACAGGATTTGTAGCTAGGATTTGTTGAAGCTTGATTTCTTTAGGCATGTAGTTTAAATGGCATGCCAAATCGCTGATTGGCTTAATTCACTTGAGCAGTATTTCCCATGGGATAATGAATAGTACTAATCACTCCAGTTGCACTAGTTGCATTATCAAGTATTTTAGATTTCTCTGCATGGGGCAGCCGCAGCACATCTGGAAACCCCTAACATTTTATTCTGCTCGGGTTCAGACCCTGACAGAGTCACACCCTACACAATTTCTAATCAACTCCTCTCTCTCTCTTCCACCCTACCTCAGCCATGCATTCAAGAGTGAACCATAAACATTTATGTAACAGAGAAGACCATTCAGCCCATTATATCTGCTGATGCTTTTAAAACCAAACCCAATTTAATCCCATTCACATGCACTTTCATCAGACCCTTAAACCATAAGATTTTTTTCCCAGTAATTTGTTTTACAATAATAATATTAATCCTTACATTTGATGTAGCGCTTTCCGTGTCTTCTAGACATCTTAAAGTGCTCCGCAGAATATACGGTAAAGTGAATTGACTATATTTGTGGGCGAAACATGGCAGCCAATTGTGCACAGCGCTGTCCCTCAAACAGTCATTGATTGAGTGACTAATTTTTTTTGGGAGGGATTATTATCAGGCGTGTGGTGTAAGGAAACTTGGCCCAAGGTTTCACCCTCCCTGGAATTGAACCCAGGTTTCTCACTTGTAAGGTGAGTGCTTTAATCACTGAGCTCCACATAATTATATTCCTCTTTCATCCAAATTAATGCAAATATTCAACTTAATTGGCTTCACACATTGTTGTTTTCTGTAGGACATTGCAGTTGCAAATTAATTGTGTTGTGTGATTAGAACAGCTGATTACCTTCAGAATAATTTTCACCATTCACTTAATTTCTAATTAGTCTTCTTCTGTAAAGCTCTTTGAGACGTTTCTCTTACATGAAGGTCACTCATTAAATGTAGAATGCTGTCGTCCAGTTTCCCTGAGCTGACTTACCTTTGTTCCTCTATCATGTTGATGGTTCCCTAAACTAAGGCTCATTATATTTAATTTCTGAGCAATGAAAATGCCTTGGGAAATCGTGAAGTCTTTTAACTAAGGCAAGTAACAAAAGGTAGGACATTATTCAGTCTACATAACCATCAGAGATTGTTGATGAATCAAAACTTGCTAACAAGGATGACAGTTGATCTCAGATAAAAACTGGGTGACATCATCCGCAGACATGGGGTACATTTCCATATGTATGCAGTTGACACCCAACTCTACCTATCCGCTTCCATCCTCGACTCCAGGACTACTGGCATTCTGACTGCGTATCTGTCCGACATTGAGTCCTGGACAAGGGCCAATTTCCTCCAAATTAATGTCAATAAGACATCAACTTGGCCCTCCTGATCGACTTGTATCTGCGCCTCCACACCTCAGGTGCTGACAACATAAGCATTCAAGGCTGCTCTCTCCACTTCTTGAAGCCAGTCAGGAATCTAGGCGTCTTGTTTGACCCCGAACTGTCCTTCCTCCCTCATATCGGCACCATGACCAGTGTACAGCTTTCCACCACCTCCGTAACATTGCCAGACTCTGCCACTACCTCATCCCCCATGCTGCCGAAACACTCATACATGCCTTCATTACATCTAGGCTGGATTACGGGAACTCCCTCCTCGTCGGCCTTCCCAGCTCCTCCCTTCATAAACTGCAGATTATTCAGAACCCAGCAGCTCGTGTACTTTCCCGTACTAGGCTCCGTGACTACATCACTCCCACCCTCGCCCATCCCCCAGAGAATCAAATTTAAGATCCTTGTCCTCATCTTCAAGGCCATTCACGGCCTTGCCCCCGCTTATCTCTCTGACCTGCTGTCTCCCTATCAGCCTGCCCATCCCCTCCACCCAGCAGGCTCTGGCCTGCTCCACATCCACCGCCCTAACCGTCCCACCATCGGTGGCCGGGATTTCTGCCTTTCTGCTCCCACACTGTGGAACTCCATCCCGCAATCCCTTCGCCACACTTCCTCTCTTTCCTCCTTCAAGGCAGGTCTCAAGACCTTCCTCCTCAACCGTGCCTTCTGCTCTCCTCCTAACTCTTCCCCCTCTCCTACTCTCATTCCCCTTCCCCCTACACTGATCCTTCCCCCCTGCTTGGGTCCCGACCTGATTGTTCAGTGACTTGGGACATCCTCCTGACGAGAAAGGCGTTCTATAAATGTAATTTTGTTGTTGTCATTGTTGTTTTCCAATTTACATATTTCAATCAATTGTACAGTATTACTATTTTGTACAGAGCATGAGCCAGACCCAACCTGGAGTACTGCATTCAGTTTTGGGCACCACACCTCAGGAAAGATATACAGTATTGGCCCTGGAGAGAGTGCAGCTCAGGTTCACCATAATGTTACTGGACCTAAAAGGGTTAAAGTATGAGGAAAGGCTGTGTAAACTTGGATTGTATTCCCTTGAGTTTAAAAGTTTGAGGGGTGATTTGATAAAGGTATTTAGGATGGCGTCCTATAGCTCAGTGGTTAGAGCACTCACCATACAAGCAAGAGACCTTGATTCAATTCCAGGCAGGGTGAAACCTTCGGCAAGTTTCCTTACTCCACAGGACTGATAATAGTCCCTAAAAAAAAAAAAAAAATTGTAATTTCAGTCCACAACTGTTTGTGGGACACTGCTGTGTGCAATTGACTGCTGCGTTTCGCCCACAAATATACAGTCACACTGCAATATATTCTGAGAAGCGCTTTGAGACGTCTAGAAGATGTGAAAAGTGCTATATCAAATGCACGGATCATTATTATTCGCTCTGAGACGCCATCCAGCGTGGAGGGCGCTATATAAATTGAAGTTGTTGTTGTATTATATAGTATTATTAAGATGATAATAGGATTTGATAGGGTAGATTTAGTAAGCGCTCTGAGATGCCGTCCGGCATGGACATATAAATCCAAGCTGTTATTGTTGTTGTTGTAGATAGAGAGAAGCTATTTCCTCAGTTCTGACAAAGGGTCATCTCCATAGATGCTCCCTGACCTGCTGAGTGTTCCCAGTGGTTTCTGTTTGTTTCCAGATTTCCAGTATCTGCAGTATTTTGCTATTTTGTCTGGCTATACAAATTCTGGTCCCTCTTCTTTTTCTAGTAGCGTATAAGCAACAATACCTATACAACTGACAGACAAGATAGTGTTACAATATAAACCAACCCTCTCAACAGTGGAATCTCACAAAACTATGGCATAATAGCCAATGAAGTATTGCATGTAGCTAGCTATCACTAGCGCCTGTTGTCAGGACCATCGAACAGTCACTCAGCAAAGTTCACTCCCCACTGCAGCATCTGATGCAGTACCTAGACTATATCATACACTATGAGAACTGTGAGAACATGTCAACCTTCAAAATGTTGGATTAAAGAACAATTGCCAACAAAGCAGATACAACTTCTGTCTATTTAAAAAGTATTAGTTCCCAATCAGTTTTTAAAGAAATGTAATGCACTGAATATGTATTAAGACTGAATGGACCAATTCCTCGCACCGCTGCCCTCTCCTTGCTATTTTAACCCAATGTACTCTGTAATGTTAAAGAGTGAATTGGTAAATATTAGGTTTTGTGTAGGGGCTATCAACATGGATATTTTAAAAAGTTTTAATTAAACCCTTTAGGGTTTTGGTTAAGTAAGTAGTTACTGCACATTACCTTTACTTTGAACCAAAATTCAGCAGCAGTTCCCACAGTTGGCAGCATGCCACAGGACTCCACTTTGGGTGTTTAGGTACTATAGGTGTAACAGCAATAACTTCAGCGCGAGTGTTGGACTGGTATTAGATACTAAATGATTGCACATTTTTCATTGCTGTATAATAATGATCTACTAAATTGTGTGTCTGTCAGGTTCATGAGATTTCAGCTACATTTTGTGATTCTAGGACAGATGGCTTCATGGTGAAGTTAATTCAACGTAAGATTCAGAAGTGCTGCAATCCGCCTGTAGTATTCTGGTTCCAGGTTTGAGGAAATAAAAACACCCCGAATTAAACATCACATGTTTCTGTTCATTTTCAATGGGGCGAGAAGCAGTTATTGTGATGCAAAAAAACATGCAAACTATCATAGTGTGGTATTAGGTACAAGTAGCTTAGTTATCAAACCAGTTTTATCACTCACAAACACTATAATAATAATAATCCTTGCATTTGATATAGCGCTTTTCACGTCTTCTAGACATCTCAAAGCTCTTCACAAAATATACTGTAAAGTGATTTGACTGTATATATGTGGGCGAAGCATGACAGCCAATTGCACACAGTAGTGTCCCACAAACAGTCGTGGATTGAAATGCCCCAATTTTTTTATGAAGGATTATTATTAGTGGACGTGTGGATTTAGGAAATTTGCGGACGAGCCTTCAGTCATTCTGCCCCAACCTCTGGAACTCCATCCCACAATCTCTCCACCTCGCCCCCTCCCCCTGGCCTCCTTCAAGTCCCAGCTCAAGACCCTCTTGTTCTACGGTTCCATCAGTCACCCCAAATCCCCCCCTCCCAGTCCCTGAGCCCAGCTCAGGTCTGAAACAATGACTGTCCAGCACCTTGGACATGAAAGGCGCTATACAAGTGTAATGTTGTTGTAAAAGATTTATTAAACATGATTTTCTTTTTAAGTCAATTTGAATGAGTAGAAACCAGCACATCCTTGATAGCCACTATGACAACTTACATACCAGCCATGCCAGGGCCATGAAAAAAGTTATCTAACTTTTAATTTGTTGAATGATCCATGGATCCAGAGGGATCTAAAAGAGGAGTCAAATGGATGTGTAAAAAATACCTTGCTTACTTTTCCACATGACTTTCCAATACCAACATGGCAATATTTAAATTTGTTTCTTTTTTTATGTGCAACGTATGCTTTAAATGGCAGCTGAAAATATCAGGCATGGACCATTACGTAGTCTGCTTCATGAAGAAAAGCAAGGGGATATGTTTTTCTCAGTGAGGTAACTGCTTAGCTTGCCAAACCCATTTTCAGAGACATGCAAAGAAAAAGCCCAGACTATGTTCCAGTGATTTCCTCAAAACATCACCCCCAAAATTCTAATCAGTTTACAATATGTCATTAAAATACCAGTAAAACGGATGGAGAAGCTGATTTCCCCTGCCTTCATCAAATAACGTATCAGCAATAAATGACAAAATCATTTTCAAGTGTTTTATAAGAACATTATGATGGCTGTTTTGAATGTTATTTCCTGCTATCAGTGTCTCAGGAGCTTTTCTCAAGTATGTACCGAAGAACAAATATCCAAGAGAACCTTGTTGCTTCCAAGTTTCACTCAAGTTAAGGAATGTGAGACTGGCGAGGATTGATACATAACGTGAGGAAATTATATTGTGAAACTTTCTTTTAAAATGTTAAGTATTCTGCAGGAATTATATTCATAATTGTTTAAAAAATCTACATATTATTAAAATTATCTTGAACATTTGAAACATGTTTCATATAGAAATCAATGACCCCTTATCAACCTGTCCACTCCCTCTGCTCGGCAGGTCTGCATCATGTACCTCACCTGGCCCCTCCCACTATCGGCGATTAGGCTTTCAGTCTCTCTGCCCTCAAACTTTGGAACTCTATCCCACAGTCCCTTCACTTCGCTTCCTCCCTTGCCTCCTTCAAGTCAGATCTGAAGCCCCTCCTTTTCGATCGTGCCTTCCGCCACCCTCCCACCTCTATCCCTCCCTTCCCTCCTACCCTACTCCTCTCCCATGCTTGGGTCCCAACCCCTGACCGTTCAGCACCTTGGGAAGTCCTTCCGACGTGAATGGTGCTCTGGAAATGTAATTTTATTGTTGTCGTTCCTCTTTGACTATGCGTTTGGCCACCTTCCTATCCTCCCTGACCCACAGTAAGTGTAATTTTATTGTTGTTTACAAGAAAGGGATAAGAACTGAGTTTCATTGACTAGAGAGCATTTGTCTACAAAATATGCAGCTTTCAGATATCCTCCTTACAAGACATGCACTATATCAAATGCAAGTTTTTTTTATTACTCTATAAGTAGTTCAAACTGCTATTATAAATGTGCAGATTTATCATTTCGCAATTCAAAATTTCAGCTGCAGTTCTTTTTATAGTTCAGTGAAACCCGCACATAAATGCTAATCACCATTGAACCTAGTAACTATTTCAGCTTCTTGCAAGCTAAAATAATTTAGTCAGTCTGGCTGAGAGGCGCCTTTCCTGGTGTAAATTCTGATCAGACGATTTCTCGAAATGATGTTCAGAGTTTTCTGACAGTTATTTTATTTGGATAGAGTTTAGAGTGTGACCTATTACTTGATCAAGAAACTGAATTGCACAGGAAAGACATCATGTCTTAATACTCTGTCCAGTTGTCTGTTTTCAAAACTGTGATTAACTATTCCCTAGATGGTGCTCTGAGCATATCAAACAACAATAACTACAACAAAATTACATTTGTATAGTGCCTTTCATGTCGGCAGGATATCCCGAGCCGCTGATCAGTCAGTGTTTCGGATCCGAGCTGAGGTCGGGATCAGTGGGGTAGAGCAAAGGGAGGGTAGGGGGGACTGACCGATGGCACATTTGAAGAGGAGGGTCTTGAGGCGGGTCTTGAAGAAGGCTAGGGAGGGGTTGAGGCAGAGGGATTGCAGGATAGAATTCCAAAGGTTGGAGGCAGAGTGGGTGAAGGCTCGGCCGTCAATGGGGGGTGAGTGGGTCGTGTGACATGGAGCAAGCTGGATACAGAATTACTCCTCCAGAATTACTGAAGACTCCTTTTATAGACAAGTACCCTGATCTTAGCTGGCTGATATGATTTCTGTGCAGAGCTGTTTCAATTAGAACTGCAAATAATACCATTAAACCACACTTCTCAGTCTTTAGATCCGAATGTTTGTATTGTGCATTGTATTTCCATGGAGTACAGAAAACCCCTGGTTTACCAGATTCCAAGAATCTGAAATTGTACCTATCCAGGCCAGGCCATAACCTAAACCTTAAAAAAAAAAATCCATGGGCCCACACACATGTAGACACCCCCTGGCTTACTGTCGTAGCCTGTGTCCCCTCACCATTGTTTCTGGTCTTCAGTGACCAGGAATATTGACTTTGACTCAGTTTGAATCCTGTAAGCAGAAGATATCTTATTCGTTATCCTCTGGTTGTGGGATTGAAACAATTACAATGGTGGTAAAGGCATCTACCGGCATTTTTCTGTGCTGAGGAAAGACCGCTATAATAATAATAATACCTCCCTGTATTTGATAAAGCAACAACAACTTACATGTGTATAGTGCCTTTCTTATCAGGAGGACTTCCCAAGGCACTGGATAGTTAGTGATTTGGACCAGAGCAGTTTGGACTGAGATACCACAACCATCTGTATTTTAAGTTATCACAGTTCCTTTAAACAAATTTCTGCTAGTCATGTGTAATATTGAGCTGCCTCATACATTTGATGCTTGATCAGTGTATGGTCAATCATTGCAACACTTTTTAGAAACAGTTTCAGTTTCTGAATCAAACAGAAACTCCCATTAGGTGAAGAGAGGAGTGCTGAATAGATGAATGATGAATCTCTGTATCTTTCAGATTGGGAAGAATCTCAAAACACGTCACAAGATTTACCTTAAATAGCAATGACTATGAATGACCAGTTTTATCATTGCTCCATGATACTGTATGGAATTCAATCTTCTTGTTGCTTTGAGTTGTCACATTATACACAATTGGTGAATCTTTTTTGAAATACAAGTATATATCAGAAGGCAATTACAGCTACAGATTTACTGAAGGTTTTATATAAATCCACTCTGTGTGGACAAGCATTTTGGTTTGGCAACTTAGTGAACAGAATTCTCTCGTTGTTTAGCTATAAAAGATCAATTTCTATTACTCTGCTGAACATCAAGGAATCGGTTGAGATTCTCCGCTGCGTTTCCCATTTATAATGGTGTATTGATAAAAAAATATCATGGTGAAAAGATTGTTTGCCCTCCACCATTTTCTTCCATCAGTGATCATTCTGTGAATCCCACATGTCTTGTACTTCACAAGATTATCAGAAATATCACACAACCATTACCCTCAAAACTTCCCTAGAGAATGATAAGTTCATGTTTCATCTGCTCAGCAGTTTCCAGCAGCATCCAATGCAAAACAGTGAGAGAAACAGTCTTTGACAAAGCAGAAAATTGTGATGCTACAAGTTTTCCCATTTACAAATAACTGCAAATGCAGTCTCAAGATAATGAACCAAAAGAAATGGCACATCAACAAAAGAGAGGTAAATACAGTGGTTGAATCACCATATGTGTAAAATAACAGCTTAGTGTAATGCACTTCCGTTACCTGATTGAGTTACTGTTTGTGATTCCAGTTACAAAAATCACTCTTTAGACTCCCAGTATGTCAAACTCCCTTCATTGAAAAATAACTGTTCATGGGAACAGAATGGCACATCAAGGGACACTCAGTAAGTGATAAGATGAGTTGCCTGAGATTTCACATTCACCAATTTGTAGATTTTATCTGGATTATATGAGGTAGTTCTTCAAAGAGAGGAAAGGAAAGCAGAAGGAAAAATAATGATTGGGTGAACATAGTAGTGAATACATAATATTTATTTACCTAGATGGTAATTAATGAGTGGAGCAGGTTACGAAAAAGGGAGTTGAGGCTGGAAAGGTGGATTCATTTATAAAGCAGTTTGATGGGAGGATGGTAGACTAGCTGTTCTAGAAGAATGAGATCAAATGGGCTGAAGGGCTTTCATCCTCCAAACCTCTCTTGTGATCTTATGATTAATAAAACCCCTTTCCCATCTGAGGTTTCCTCTGAAGTTTATACAGTAAAGTATTCAGCCCTAAAAAGTATAAATAGCATTCACATACGGATGTTATAAACAGCACAAATCTGTGAGAAACATATGTAGCACATGTGTGATGCTATAAACAGCACATATTGTTAATATTTATTTTCTATTGCAAGCATTAGTTCTACTAGCCAGTTAACAAGGCAACCGAACGTTTATATAAATTGTGAAAATGTGTGTAATTAACAATAAGTTATTTATAAATTTGATTTACCTGTACTACTTAATGAAAAATATGGTGAATTGTTTCTCCTCCTTGTATTATTTATGCGATGGATATTTATTTTCTATTGCACAAATGTGCATTCTGAAAATCTGACCCATTTAGTGACTGTAAATGATGTAAATAAACAACAACAGCAACACAATTACACTTCCATAGCACCTTTCTCGTCAAGAGGCCAATCCAAGGCAGTGGACAGTCATTGTTTCAACAACAACAACAACAACAACATTACACTTGTTTAGCACCTTTTATGTCACAAGGCACTGGACAATCATTGCTTCAGACCTGAGCTGGGGACAGGGAGGGTGAAGGGAAAGGGAGAGATTTGGAGTGGCCAATGGGGCGGTCGAAGAGGAGGGTCTTGAAGCAGGACTTGAAGGAGGCCAGGGAGGGGGCGAGGCAGAGCGACTGCAGGATGGAGTTCCAGAGGTTGGGAGCAGAGTGGCTGAAGGATCACCCGCCAATGATGGGGCGGGTGGGTTGGGGGACGTGAAGCAGGCCGAAGTCTGCTGAGCGGAGGGGGCAGGCAGGTTGGTAGTGGGTTAGAAGGTCACAGAGGTAGGGTGGAGTGAAGCCATGGAGGGCTTTGAATGTGAGGACCAGGAACTTGAATTGGATCCCCTGGATGATGGGGAGCCAATGTAGTCAGGCGAGGATGGGGGAGATGGGGTCACAAAGCTTGGAGCAATAGAGGATACGGGCCTCAAAGTTTTGGATTATCTTCAGCCTATGGAGGGAGAAATTGGGAAGGATGACAAGCAGGGTTTTGGCGTAGTCGAGCTGGGATGTGATGAAGGCATGAATGAGGATTTCAGCGGCCTGAGGGGTGAGGTAGTGGCAGAGTTGGATAATATTGTGGAGGTGAGGGAAGGCGGAGTGAGTCATGGTTTGGATGTGAGAGAGGGAAGACAGTTGAGGATTGAACATAATGTAGGGAGAAAATATCAGAAAATGTTTTTTGTGCATATGGAACATTTTTAAGTGCCTGAGCTAAATCTACTCCAGCCTGATTCTAGAACCAATATCCAGTGTGAGGTGATCATAGTCAGAATGGTTCTATAGTTGGCTTCAGAGTCACTGGGCTAAGTGACAGATAATTTCACAAGAGGAGAGGAAATTGTTTAGAGAAAAAACAATAAACTACCATATTATTTTGGATGAGTATATTTTAAATATTTTCCCACATCAGAATATAGTTATCTTATTCTCATGACTTTTCGCCTATTTGAAATGGAAATGTCTGACTTTAATGGTTTAGTAATTCCAGCTGAATGAAATTCCAACAACATGCGTTTATATAGCTCTCCTCCTGCAGCGCAGCGGCCCAGAGTGCTTTGAATATCAGCTTCGGGAAAATAGAACATTTTGGAATTCGACAAATCCTGGAGAACCATAATTTTATCCTTTTGGGCTTAAAAAGCATTGGATATTTGGCAGATCTCTAGCTGTTGAATATTACATTCAATTATGTTCTGTTTACACAGCTTCGATCTTCTAAGTGACATTTGCCAGTGGTAGGCTTGAGCAAAAGCAGCAGTCCGAGAGGACACCCCATTCCCAATGCTCAGAATTATTTATGACCATAACATTTTGATAAAAGAGAATGAAAAAGTGAAACACCTTTCTTAACCCTTTTCATATCAACAGGGAGGAAGCTTTAATTGGATGAAGCTTGCATGACAGTGCAATGCCTGTGGTGAGGTGGGCAGGAGGCAGCAGCTGGAAACCTTGTGACACATTAATGCAGGATGGAGAACACATGGAGTTCGGGAAACAAAGAGACCTAGGGGATGTTGGCAAATTTTGTCTGGCTCACACTACACCTAAAGACAATAATAATAATCCTTGCATTTGATATTGTGCTTTTCACATCTTATCGACATCTCACAGAAAAGCAGCAACAACCTCAAGCTTTAAAGTTGTTTTTAATATTTACAGTAAGTGTTTCATTCACTATCACCTCTTCATTTACTGTATTTGAAATGCTAAAATACACTCAGAATTTAGGATAAGTGGTATTCCAGATATCCTTAACTAATAAATTGATGAAGCCTAATGAATTGCATTCTAGTAGGATTCATGCTAACACCATTTCTCAAGAATATTTTTAAACATCTAATCTTGCTACTTTCATTTCTTTTTCTGAATAAAGTGTATCAGATTTCCTCAATTTAAAGGTTTTGCAACAAGTAAGTAGATTATTCTGAATTCAGTAAGACCACACCCTGTCACCTTGTTGCCTCTACCAAACAAAAATGATGAACATGACTTATACAGCAAAATACTGTATATGCAGATATACGGATACACAGCAAGTTGGGGCAATCTGCCATTATTTTTCTCATAGTAATGATCGATTCATCCCCAATCCATATTTTAACATCACTTCTGGAGACTGCCAAGGACATCATGTATTCCACAAAATGCAGCAGAATTTGGTACTGCCATGTAAAGAGTTTCTCAAACAAATAACAAGGGAGTGGTATTTATTTTTATCTGTAATATCTGCTTCTTTCAAGACATCAAATAATATGCTGGCTTCAAGGGACAGAGGATAGTTAATATTAATTATCCTATCTAATACCGCCTTTGACACCATGGACAACAAAATCCTCCTCCCATGCCTCTCCTCTCACCTCAACCTTCAAGGTTCTGTCCTTGACTGGTTCGGGTACTATCTCCCACATCGTTTCCACTTTGTCTCCGCCAACGGTTGCTCTTTCAGCCAACAGTCTTGTGCATTGTTCCTCAGAGCTCTGTCCTCGGTTCATATAATAAGCAGACATGGGGTAAATTTCCACATGTACACAGATGACCTACAACTGTATCTCTCTGCCTTTGCCATCGATTCCAGGACAGCTGCTATTCTCCTGAAGCTCAGTGGTTATAGCACTTGCCTTGTAAGCGAGAGATCTGGGTTTGATTCCTGACAGGTCAGGGTGAAACCTTGGGCAAGTTTCCTTACTCCACTCACCTGATAATAATCCCTCAAAAAAAAACACAGTAATAAATTGGTAATTTCAATCCACAACAGTTTGTGGAATATTGCTGTGTGCCCACAAATATAATCACTAAACTTTACAGTATATTCTGTGAAGCACTTTGAGACATCTAGAAGATGTGTAAAGTGCTATATCAAATGCAAGGATTATTATTATTATCTATTGGGCATACTTGAGTAGTTTTCATGTACTGTATCTATAATTTTGAATAGTTGTGATACAATAAGAATAATCCTTGCGTTTGATATAGCCCCTTATCATGTCTTTGAGACGTCTCAAAGAGCTTCACAGAATATACTGTAAAGTGAGTTGACTGTATATTTTGTGGGCGAAACACGGCAGTCAATTGCTGACAGCAGTGTCCAACAAACAGTGAGTGATTATTCAATTAATGAATGACTGAGTTAATCAAATTATTATTTCGACTAACAATCTGGTTTCTACTCACTGCTAAAAATAGAGATGTGTGGTGCAAGGAAAGCTGCCCAATGTTTCGTCCTGCCGGGAATCAAACCCATGTCCTCTTGCTTGTGAGGCGAGTTCTCCAACCACTAAGCTACAGCATCTTTAGAAAATACAATGTGCAATTCTCAGCATTAGGTTTTACACATGGGCAATCGTGTATATATATAATCTACCTCTGCAACCTTAATTATGTTGTATATTATTTTCTAGAGGGGGAAGAGACTAGGTGGTGTTTCAGAGGAATTTGCCAGTAGTGTACTGTATTAAAGTTTGCCAGTATTAAAGTACAATACTGTACAGTTACCCCAAGTACCCCTTCTTGCCTATGTGTGTTATCTTGTGTGTTTTGTGTGTTATTTAGTGGGTTTAAGGTCTGAAAATTTTGTGAAAAGAAAGCATCTCGGGTTTTATAATGGGACCACATGGGAAAACGCGTTTTGATTGAGGACGTTTCGATCGGAGTTGTTTTTCAGGAACGCAACCCCATCCTAAATAGAGGTTTACCTGTATACATGGTACGTACTATAAAAAAAAATCAGCCACTCCACTTTACAGGATATCCCTGTGAAATGTTTGCAACTTCTTTTGGTTGGTGAAAAGCACTATGTAAAATGTAATTATTATTACTATTAATAATAAAGGAGGCCATAGATAATCACAATTTATTGTAGTAATCAGCTGGTGACTTAACAACCAAGGATTGTGAACTCATTGCCTTCGACTTCTAAGAGATGCCCCTGTGAGGTGGACTCCAGGAGGAGCAAAGAGGAGATTTGGTTTCAGAGTTGGCACCGCTATAAACAGAAATGGTACCAATAGAGGAGGCAGTAAAGTGGAAAGCACCAGAGTGATTGAAGCTGAAATCTAGAAAGTAAACTCGCTTATATGTATTTTTTCCCCAGAGCATCTGCACCACATGCATAAGCTAATGATACTTTCACATGTGAAGTTGCCTTCACTTTAAATTTTTAAAGTTTATTCAATCTTAAAAATGTTTACGTACTCCACTTGATTAAAATCTACCTCCAAATTAAAAGTTTGGCTACTCCTTTCATTGTGGTTTACAGGACATTATTGTGAATGGCTACCTTGACAATATAATTCACTTTTATCGCTAACCAGTTTAGATTTTATGAAATGTCTGGATGTTTATTACATGAAAGGTTTAGTGCAAATTATTTTTGATAACCTTTTGAATGGATGGCATTTGTTGGTAAGTACATCAGTGCCCCAGTCATCAACACTGATGACTCCTGTGTTGGGAGTCATCACACTGGAAACAATGCATGTTTAATAATTGAAGCAATCGGCTTCACTGATTTAGTGGTTGCAGTGGAGGTTTTACTTTTGTTGTTGTTGTTGTTCTTGTCTTAACAAATGATAGCATTAGCTAAAAATATTGTCCTGACCCTAATTTTAAGACAGGGCAGTTATTTTTTCTGTAGTGGTCCTGAGATTGACAGGGCCCTAAGAGCCAAATGAGCTTCTAATATTACGTAGCAGACAACATGCGATCTTCCAGATCCAGCAACATTTGTTTAATGTGGCAATGGCTCATCAGTCCAGTCAGGTGTTTTGCTCTTTTAGATTCATGATGCATTGTTGTGCTGCAATCCGATATTTGTAAATTGGATCTTGGTATTAACATATCAAAGTACAACATCAAATTACAATTATATGGTGTCTTTCACATTAGGATGATGCCTAAAGGCAATGAACAGTCAAGGGTTTGCACCCGAACTATGGGTTGGAATCAAGAGGGGTGGGAGGGGGTGGGGTCAAAGAGGATGGTCCATAATCCTAATTAGTGAATATCACTAGTTAATACCCCAGTACAGAGAAGTTAATACTAGTTAATACCCCAGTAGCATATAGTATGATGTAAAATATATTAATGGAAAGTCAATCTACGATGTACAGTGGTACAGTTACATGAGTATGGATTTTCAATTACTGTACTCATTTATAGGAATGTTCATTTTGTCATGTTGACAGCATCAGAATGAAAATCAAGAAGATGCAAATGTACTAATATAATTTAATGGACAATAATTTGTAGAAAAAAGTAAAAATAAACAGCATTTTCATTCCCAGTGTCCAATTCAATTTTTCTTTTTGATGTTTGTACGAGGTTTCAGCTCCTCCGTTCCATGTGCAAATGGACAGTTTTCTGTGCTTCGAGGACATCCATCGGGATGATTTGCAAAAAACCAGCAGAGACGTGTCTTACATACTTCAGGTAGAAATTTTCTTTTTGCATCAGATGCTGGTCGTCTTGTTTGCTTCTCTTTTGTCCAGTCACGAATCTGAACGTTGCTCTGGGCAACTAAATGTTGAAGAAAAATACAGAATAAGTATAAGCTTTAAGGTAGCACATTTATAGAACCTGCAGTGTATTTTATTATATGTTCATATATATTAAAAAATTAAATGTTGTAGTATTATAAGCTGATAAAATTAAATCAACATAACTATAACAACACAAAACTAATCTTAAAATCTAAGTCGGGAAACTAAATGTTTAATCTACCTAGAATAGCCTTCAGGTCAATTGAAACATTTCAAAATCTACTGACTAGGGATTGATAATGTAAATAGAACAGATAAATGTACAAAACTTTAGTAGGTTTTGTTTGGTAAATAAGAAAATTGATTATCAATAGAAAAATAAATATAGTTCATAAATATCACAGCTGAAATTCATCTTCAGATACTTTTGATATATGCATGGTCATGCAGAGAAATATATATGTGTATAAATATAAATAACCCTATAGAGACACACACAAATATATATATATATATATATAGATATATATAATATATATACACACACACAAACAAGCAGGGCTACATGTTCAGATGTTTCAAAGGAGCAAACTCTTTGCAGGAACAAATTGATGGAGAATCTAACTTGTAAGCCTTACCTTCAAATACCTGGTAATTGTTTCTCAGCAAAGTCTTCAAACCTCCACATTCCTTCTTTAGTCTCTGCAATGCATCTCTGTCCAAAAGGTCTGCCACATTCTTCAGAGGCAGACACCCTGCAGTGAAAGAGTATTGAGGACTGCCTTAAGCCAAATGACAACAATTCTAAACAGTACGTGCCCTGATCTCTCATGACCATCAGATTCCTTTCCCCAAACTGCATCATTCTACAATCTTCAGTAACTATCAGGGGACCTTTAACCATTTATAATTTGATCCACATCAACCTTTAGAATTACAGAATAAATTACTAGTAAGCAAACTGCTACATTGAAATGTACTTAGGCTAGTAGAAAGTATGTAGTTCAGTCAACCCTTGCCAGACACGACTTTCTCGAGTGCGGATTAGCCTATACGTGAAGAAATAAATGCGGCACTTTTTTGCATAACGCAAGCAAAATTTCCATATTCGTGCTGGCTGGCCCCACGCAATGCACACTTGGGAAGTCTGATGATTCCTTGGCCTCGGAGCAACCTGATGGCATTGCATAGTAAACAGAAGAGAGAGAGGGAGAGAGAGTCTCCTAACACTTCCAGGACCAAAGGTAAAATAATTTAGCCAAACTTTGGTAGTGTAAGGTGCTGTTTTATTGTCTCCATTGAGTTAGTGAGTAGCCTCAGTACTCACCTTGCGTTGGTCGGGTGTGGATGTGCCTAGAGACTTGAAGTTGGATAGCCTGTGGATGGATTCCCCTAACCCCTTTTTTCCCATTACTTATTAAGCTTACCGAACACGATTTTACTGAGTGCGTTGTTTTCCAGGAACGTAACCCCCGCGTTTGGCGAGGGCCAACTTTATATATTATCCTTGAAAATATTGATAGAAATAAATTGGAGTTGTTGAGAAAATATTACATAAAGTATTATGTGAGCATTCTGCTACAACAATGCCATCTAAAGATTTGCCACTGTGTGAAGTTATGAAGTCAAAGATATGGACACCAGAGATTTGACTGGCTTTGATTTCTTTCAGATATTATACACTTGTAGGAACACTCAAGAAACCACTGCTTCAGAAATATTCAGGCGCAAGATTCTGAATTGCAAAGGTTATAAGTCAAGCACATTCAGTTCAGAAAATGAGTGAATGTATTGTAATTGAATTGTACAGTGCAATAGAGAACTCTGGTATAAATTCAAAGCTTCACAGACTCCTTGTTCCTATTAAATTCACAGTTGCACAAACCGGTACTTAGGCATTTGATTTCAACAATAAAATGTGAATCAAAAGTAAAACATATTTCATGGTAGAAATGTATAAAGCAGATAAAATGAGAAACATTAAACTGAAACAAAAACACTCAACAGGTCAGGCAGCATCTATGGAGAAAAGAAAGTGAGTTCAAGTTTTGGGTCCGCGACCCTTCATAAACTGATGTCCATCGCAGACCAATGAGCTAAAATACTTTGAATGCCTCAGTTCAGAGTCTTTTAAAAATAGTGTGTCTTCACAGGCCAATAAGACCTCGGTTTAACATCTCATCCGAAAATGTTTACTATATGGGTATCAGAATATATGGAGAAAGAGCAGGCATGTTATCAAATTACAGATCCAGCTATGATCTGAGTTGCTGGTGATGGTTTTATCTGATGACTGTTGGTTCAGCAAGTATGCATCATGCTGCCCGATTCACAGCAGTGCAGTTGAGAATCAGCAGAGGATGATGCTTCAACTATGGCAAACTATGCAAATAAAATTTGATGCATTTCTTTAGGACTGGCTAAAAAAATGTTCGAACATGATTGACAGTTTGTACCTCAATAATTGAAAATAGGAACATAATTTTGTGTTAGGAATATAAGGTTAGGGGTAGGCCATTCAGACCATCGAGCTTGCTCAACCATTCTCTTAGATCATGGCTGATCTGTAGTTTTATAACATATGCCTGCCTTTTCCCTATATTTTCTGATACCCTTACTTGTAATAAATATGAGACGAGATATAAATTTTCAGTTGAGATGTTAAACCGAGGTCTCATCGACCTGTCTAGGTGGACTTTAAAGATCCCATGGCACTACTGAAAAAGTGAATAGAGTATCTTCTGGTGTTCTGGCCAACAATTCTCCAGATAAAACTGATCACCCACTCCGTAACTATTTGTAGGACATTGCATAGTGAATGAAAAACATTGCTGTGCACATATCAGCCGCTATGTTCACCCACATTTTAGAGTATCTAGAAGCATTTTGAAATATCTCGATATAAGGCATTGTATCAAATGCAAGGATTATTAGTATTTATATATCAACCCTTAAACTTTCCTTTTTCTACATTGACAATCTTTGAGGAAGTAAATTACACAATCTCAAAACTCTGCAAATAAATACCTTCTAATATAATTTCAAACAAGTCCAGATCTAAATTTCTTATTACATCATCTTGTTCTGGACTCTGAAACCATAGAAAAGAGTCTTTCTTTCTTAATTAATTAAGTAAATTCTCTTTACCATCTTAAACAAGTTGATCAGATCCCACCCCTCCTCCAGCTCCTCTAATCAGGGGGGCACAGTCCCTCTTTGCCTATTCTGCGCTAATAATTAAGGTTTTTCAATCACCATATGCAGAGCTGCCAACCTTTTTGGTTAACAAAAAAAAGTACTCCTGAAAGCTAAAAACAGTATTTTGCAGTAAAAAAAAGTATTTCCCCCAGAACCTACCGGTACTTAACGAAAAAATTACAGCGAGAAAAGACGCCAAGTAAAATGCCAACTTACAAACAAGTACATGAACAAATGACAATAATCATGACTTATTTCCAACAAAATGTATCTATGTTTTATAAACATGACACTAGGAAACAAAATTATTTTCCAGAACGTAATTTATTATATGAGTCACCACATGTAGCTCTATTAAAGGGTTTCATATTTCAGCTATACTCTTATCAAAATTTCTAATGTAAGCACTCACCCTGTTAAATATTCTTCATATAAAATTCTTATGACGTCAAAAGTAGGGATACCTGTGACTTCTACTACCCCAACTTTTGACTTAATTCAGAGATTTCTCTTACACCTTGCATAACGGTAAGAACAGATAGAAAACCATTGCTTCTAGAGCATTTATTCCCTGCTGTCTACCAATACCACACCAAAGATTCTAAAATTTCTCATATTTATCTTATAGCCTTAACTAACACAATGTTCTAAAAATTTAAGACTGTGCAAGATTTTAGAAAATTGTGAAATTCAGTTTCAATTTAGGAGCTGGGTCCTACAGTTACTTTCGAACTGTTAGAAATTCTAAATTAGGACTGAACATGAGAATTTTCTAAAATTCTGCACAATCAGGCATTAAGATTGTGGCAAAGACTAGATAAAATTGAGAGCCTCTGATTTGCAAAGATTATATATCAAGTAGAAACAGTGTTTTTTTTAATTAAACTTCTGATGCGATCGGAGGAAAGCACAATGTTCTACGAAAGGTCTCGAAAAATCAAGAGCTTTGAAGATTTAAACATTTCCATGACTACCAAGCTCAGCAATTCAGTGACAGCTACTGATATAAAGAAATCAACTTGTAATCTTGTAACTAATTCATACTGCATTTCTTAAGTACTGTACAGTAAAAGCCAGTTTATCCGGCATCCTTGGGATCTGGCCAATGCCGGTTAAAGCGCAGGCCGGATATTGGGCTGAAAACCCAACACAATTTAAAAAAATTTAAAATAAAACATTTAATTTTTTTTAAAAAAATCATACCATATTAATAATAGACTAAATAATAACAGCATATTGTATGGATACTTAACCAATAAAGCAATAAATATAGATTACAGTCTATAAACACAGCACACAATCAAAGGGGTACTCTCCTTTTATCTTTTTCTCTTTCACACACTCATACAGACAGTCTATCTCAATGGCTCCAAACCCCCTCCACTCCTCTCAATTTCCATCAAAATTAATCAACTCACCCTCTCTCCCTCCTTCCCTCGCTCGCTTTCACACACACACACACACACACACACACACACACACAGTCAGTCTGGCATCTCAGTGGGTCCAAACCCAACCCCCCTTCACTCCTCTCATTTTCCATCTAAATTAATTAACTCACCCCCTCTCTCTCCCTCCTTCCTTCTCCTTCACACACATCCATCGTGCTGGATAAGATCCGGTTAATTGAAGGGGGACCTTTTTTTTTGAGGTGCCGGTTATACGGAAGTCATGGATAAACAGGCTTTTACTGTAGTATCACAGAAAAGTGTCCTTCTTATATCTTTATTGGTAGTACAGTACTACACTTAGGTGTCTGAGCCAGAACATGAATAAACTGGCTTTTTAAAGTCACTTCTGTCAGAATAGCCCCAACAAAGCTAACCAATAATACTTAAAGGCAAGCCAACAAGGAATCAACATTGTCAAGTTCCCAACAGACAAAGCAGCTACCATGATAGCTAATAATTAGTTAATAAAGAATGGACAAATCCAATTACATCTCAACACTAACAACAAATTACATGTATAAAGCACTTTTCGCATTGAGAGGTGTTGGATAACAAAATATAACAAAATTACATTTGCATAGCACCTTTTTGTTTTGTTGTTGTTCACATTGGGAGGACAAAGCTGAGTGCAATTAAAACAATAAACATTGCATTTGATATAGCCCGTTATCATGTTGTCGAGACATCTCAAAGCGCTTCACACAATATATTGTAAAGTGGAGTGAATATATATACATATTTACAATATATTGTAAAGTGGAGTGTAAAGTGTCCGTATTTTGTGTGTGAAGATGACTTTGGATGACTTCAACGACTCATCTTGGTATAAAAATTCACATTTCTGTTATCTTACCCATTGCTCAGGGGATTCATTTCAAGATCCTGGTCCTCACTTTTAAAGCACTCCATGGCCTTGCCCCACCCTACCTCTGTGACCTCCTAACCTCTACCTACCTGTCTGCTCCCTCAGGTCTGCAGGCTCCAGCCTGCTCCATATCCCCCGACTGAACTGCACCACCACCAGCAGGTGAGCTGTCAGCCACTCTACCCCAACCTGTGCAATTCCATCCTGCCTTGGCCCTTCCCTAGCCTTCAAGACCCTCCTCTTCAACCTTGCCATCGATCAGCCCCCCTTCCCCTCCACTCTCCGCGACTGCAGCTCGTTTTCGAACACTGACTGTCCAGCTCCTTGGGACGTCCTTTGGACATGAAAGGCGTGATACAAATGCAATTTTGTTGTTCTATCTTGGTAGATGAAAGTGTTGTCTTTTGCAACCTAAGAAAGATTACATTTGTGGGTGGTGAAAGGTCAAGATAACCCGCTGCAGAAAACAGAAATCTCACCTCCCTTATTCCAACAACCCTTGTCTTCATTGCTGCTCATTTCCTGGTGGTCCTGATTAGCATTCAACAATGCATTTGCCACATGAAGAACCACAGCATCAATAAAGTCGCGGGGTAATGTAGCACAGTTCTTAACCTTCTCTATCTTCTCTCGAGGTTGGAAGTCACCCACCCAATTGCTGGACGTAGAAATACCGAGTGGAAGAGATGCCTCTTCCATCATATCACCAATGTCACTGGTAAAATGCTTCATGTCATGAGAATGTAGTGGTGTAGGAGCTGTCATCTCATGATTTGCTGCAGTTTGCACACCAGTGAGTCTTCCTTTGATGTACTGGGTTCGTTTTTCATCCAATCTTCCTTCACTCGAGGGGGAATATATCCTCTGCTTTCCAAGCAGGCATACCTGTGTGTGAAGTACAAAGTTGGAAAGTAAGGAAAAGAGAGAAGACCTGCCAAGTCACATTTCTCAATTTTAATAATACTTTATGACAAAAGGCACGCAGCTCCCATGAACATTGTGTAGATTGTGGACCTCCTGTAGCTCAGTGTAGCACTCACTTACAAGCGTGAGACCTGTATTTGAATCCAAGCAGGTTTCCTTACGTCACACACCCAATGATAATCCCTCAAAAAAAAGGTCATTTCAATCAACGATTGTTTGTAGGACACTGCTGCACAAGTGGCTGCCGTGTTTCACCGATAAATATACAATCAAATTCACTTTACAGTATATTCTGTGAAGCACTTTGAGACGCCTATATGTGAAAAGCGCTATATCAAATGCAAGGATTATTATTATTTATTTTTATTATAAAATAAATGTAAACATCGAAACACCACTTGAGGTTTATTTTGTATATATTTATTTCGTGTAAACAATGATTTCAAGATAATGTGCAGTCATAACCCTCAGCTGTTTACATATATAATAATCCTTGTATTTGCATTTAATTGTTTATTCAGCTATTTACACGCGACACTTTCATGTGAATATCTTGACGCCTTTCCCAAAAGCAATAAAAAGAAGAGCCCTGTAGCTCAGTGGTTAGAGCACTTGCCTTGCGAGCAAGAGGAACTGCGTTCGATCTCCAGATGGGGTGAAACCTTAGGCAAGTTTCCTTACTCCACACACCTCTGTTTACCTAGCAATAAGTAGGAACCCAGTTGTTAAGACGATTGGTGGCTCACTTTTCTGGGGGGTAATAATCCTTAAAAATATATATATTTGTCACTCAATCCACGACTGTTTGTGGGACACTGCTGTGTGCAATTGACTGCCGCTATTCGCCCACAAAATATAGAATCAATTCACTTCATAGTAGGGTCCGTCGATATGGAAATTTTCCGATTTAGATATATCGATGGGCTCATATCGAGTTATACCGAAATATCGATATTTTCAGGTTTTTCGTACTGCGCATTCGTGCATTCGGGGTGCGCGCGCATTCGGGGCCTATCTCCTCAGGAGGTAAACATCTTTCTCTCTCTGTGTCTCTCACACTCACTCTCTCCATCTCTGTGTTTTTCTGTCTGTGTCTCTGTAATCTCTCACATTCCCCCCCATCTCTATCTATCTGTATATTATCACATCCACCCCATCTCTCCCGCCCCCCCACTGCCGTCCCTCTCTCCTCCCCACCCCCGCCATCTCTCTCCCCCCTACCCCCCCCAACCGTCTCTCTCCCCCCCCCACCCCCCCCAGCTGTCTCTCTCCCCCTCCACCCCCCCAGCCGTCTCTCTCCCCCTCCCCCCCCCAGCCGTCTCTCTCCCACTCCACCCCCCCAGCCGTCTCTCTCCCCTCATCCCTTGCATACCTGTATATTGTATTCTAGGACTATGAATACAATATGGCGGCTTTGCACCTCGGCACAGACCACCCCCGGTCTGTGCATTGTGTATAGAGATGAGCATTCTGGGTCTTGTAGTTCAGTGTGCGCGCATTCTGATTTTTTCCCCTCGATATATCGACTTTTTTGATATATCGAAATTTTGAAATGCCTATATCGGCGTATCGATATGAAAATTGTATTGGATTTTAGCGATATATCGATATATCGCCGGACCCTACTTCACAGTATATTCTATGAAGCACTTTGAGACGTCTCAAAGACATGACAATGTGCTATATCAAATGGAAGGCTTATTATTGTTATTATATTAATGAGCAGGGAAGAAAGGACTGAAATTCTAGAGTACTGATCAAAGGTATGATTAATATACAGGTCCACCTCATCCATCATAGAATACATAACAATAACTTGCATTAATACAGCGCCCTTGACACCGGATGGCATTTCAGAGTGCTTAAACAACAACAGCTTACATTTGTTAAACTATTCTTTAGATTATTACTTTAACCGTTTTTTAGTTTGAGCGCTTACACTATTTCTCAAATAAAATCATACCCCATTCCAAAGTATTTTTCATTTTATGAGAGATGATTTTCCTAAATACAGTATATTTTTCGATTCAAATCATCACTTCTGAGTGATACCCAACACAATCAATCCTCTGTGATCCAAAAAACAAGGATCCTGCTCCTGATCTCTCTTCAGCACCCTCTACTGGTTGTACACGTGTATAGCAGCCACGTGGACACAGATCAGGCCCAGCTGTGACCCAAATCACTGTCAAGGTACCCGTGAACAATGACACTTGGGCAGGGCAGCAGGAGAGCAATCAGTCCCTTGAACCACACCCCAGCAAGAAGATGCCAGAACAGGAGCAGAAAGACATTATCACAGCGGAGAAAAAATGAGACAAACTAAAAAAACAAAAACAAACTTAAGAGAATTGTGTGTCTGAGTGACAGGAATATCTCTCCAGTCTAAAAGTCAAGTTTTGAACACAAAAGGTAGCAGAAGTTAGCCTAGAAAATCAAACCTACTGATAAAACAATGACAAGTGCATCCCTTTTTCTTTAAAACTGTATCCCGAGACATCAACAAATCTGTGTGACCAGCGAGGAAGAACAGAAACGAATCACCTTTTCACATTTGTAACAGGCATCGAGAATGTACAACTCCATCACAATCATAACTGGAGTAGTTATGCAGAATGGCTAAAAAAAGTAATTGTTTTTTAAGAATAATTAATATATTTTGAATGTTTTAAGTCTTATTTAATTAAGGGTTATTCCCCCTCGAATCATAAAATAGTCCAACTCTCAGGTCAGAGGCAGATAAATTGGGCAGCAAATCACTTCAGCGAGCCTTCAGTTTAATTTTAGTTATCTATTTCAGGACATTTTATTTTTAAAGAATGTGATGAAGAAGTCTTCAATCATATTGTCAAATTCATATATATACTAAGGACAGAGATACTTGATTTACACCCACATATTACTTATTTAACAAATACACAAGTAGTTATTGAATTCTCTCCACTCACCCGTTTAGTAGAAGGGATTCGAAGGCAGTCTTCTTCTACTTCAAAGCCACAAACAGAGCCTACTTCAGTAATGAAATCAAGGTACTCTCTGTACTGCGTCTTTTTGGTTTGCCTACGGCAGTACTTTCCATAGAAATCAAAGAAGCAGCAAGGCAGGACAAAATAGCGGCACCCATAGGATGATCTGTAGCATAGACATCAAGCAATTTTCTTTTCAACATTTACCATTGTATTCAAATAACGCTGGGGTTTCAAGTTCTATTTCACAACCTGAACTCAAAGTCCAACTCGGGACACACAGAACCTGTGTTATCAGAAGTAAAGCCTTTGGATAAGATATTAAAAATCAAGCTCCTCTTCTGTTCTTCAAAAGGACACTATATGGAGTCCTGTAGCTTAATGGTTAGAGCACTCGCCTTACAAGCGTGAAAACTGTGATCGAATCCAGGCAGGTCAGGGTGAAACCTGGGGCAAGTTTCCTTACTCCACATGCCTAAAAATAATCTCTCCAAAAAAGCCACAATAATAAACTGTTCATTTCAATCCACAACTGTTTGTGGGACACTGCTGTGTGCAATTGGCTGCCACATTTCACACACAAATATATAGTCAATTCACTTTACAGTATATTCTGTGAAGCGCTTTGAGACGTCTAGAAGAGGTGCAAATTTCAAATCGTTAGGTTGGCACTTTTTGAACATTGCACACATGCCTGCTATGTACATGAAATAATGCTGCCTTCACTTGCGCCTTTTCATGACTTTGAGACATCACAAAGCACCTCACAGGATTCACAGGTAGTGAGTTCACTGCATATTTTGTGGGTGAAACGTGACAGCCAATTGCGAATAGCAGTGTCCCACCAACATTTGTCGATTGAGTGAATGAATGACTATTATTTTTTATGAAGAATTATTACCCCACTGGAAAAGCAATCTGCCAATTGACTAACAAATGGTGTTTTAACATGTATTCATTAATTTGGGGGATTGTGGAAGTTCCTTTTTGTACATAGTAGGAAAACGGCAAGAGGGTATATAATACACTATAATACACTACAATATAACATATAATACACTAATGGTCAACTACATTAACAATTTTGTATTTAGATAGTGCCTTTCATGTCAATAGGATGTTTCAAAGAACTTCACACAAGTGAATGGAAGCCTGAGATACGAGCTGTGGAGGGTGGGAAGAAAAAGTGATCAAACATACGGTCGAAAAAAGGTTTTAAATTTGGGTCTTAAAGACTTTAAAGAATGGGAATGGAATTAGTAAAATGCTTTGGATTAATGAAGCTAAATCTGTGGGTTAGCACTAGTCAACTTCATTGTACTCGGATCAATGAGTCATTCAGAATAATGCATCACTACATCTTATTGCAGTTTCAAGAATTTCCATCAATTTAAATGGCTAGTCTTATTTGAATATGAATTCTTTAGAGGCAAAAGTACTGCTGTAGTGTACTCAAAATTCCAACCAAATGGTGATATTGAATTTAATCAACAAATGAGCCTACAATTATGCCAAAAGCTACCTGTAATCATTAGAATCTTTGTATTTGGCATAGCACTTTAACAACAGGTGAACAGTTTACAATTATACACTGCTCTTCACATGGGGAGAGGGAAGAAGATCACCATCGACATGATCACAAAGGATGGTTTTTAGATGGGAAATGAAGGTGGGTTAGGTCAAGCAAGGCAGAGATTGAGGGAGAGTTTGAGGGAGAGTATGAGCATCCTCATACACGTGGAATATAACAATATGTCGGCAGACGACATCGAGGAGAGGGGGCAATGCAGATAAGGAAAAAATGAGAGCTAATGATGGAGCCTTGGGGTACATCCTCAGGTGGGCGTGGGAGGGAAAAACAATGGCTGCGATGTACTGTTGGGAGGTTTAAGTAGGACTCGGACCATGTGAGTGCAGTCGCGCTAAGGTTGATAAGGAAGGAGAGGCAGTGGAAGAGGATGGTGTTATTGACTATATCGAATGCGGCGGAGAGGTCCAAGACAACAAGGAGGCAGAGAGATCCATGGTCACAAAGAGAGTGGACGTCATTTGATACTTTGACGACAACAACAAATTACATTTACATTTATAGAGCGCCTTTCACGTCGGGAGGACGTCCCAAGGCGCTGCACAGGAGGTGTGTGACCCGAGCTGGGAGGGGAATGTTTGGGAAGGGGTGAAACATGAAGGGGAGGTAAAAGAGTTTGGGGTGGAACAGAAGGCACGATCAAAGAGGAAAGTCTTCAAACCGGCCTTGAAAGAGGAAAGGGAAGAGACGAAACGGAGGGATTGAGGGATTGCATTCCAAAGGGTGGGAGCGGAGAAACTGAAAGCCCGGCCTCCGATGGTGGGGCGGTTCGGGCGGGGGGCTTGGAGCAGGCCAAGTCCTGATGAACGGAGGGTCCGGGTGGGCGTGTAGGGGGAGAGTAGATCGGTTAAGTAGGGTGGGGCAAGGCCTTGTAGGTGAGGACGAGGATCTTGAACTCGATCCTCTGGAGGATGGGGAGCCAGTGGAGACGGGCGAGGGTGGAGGTTATGTGGTCGCGGAGGCGGGTGCGGGATAGTACACGGGCTGCAGAGTTTTGGATGGCCTGCAGCCTGTGAATGGAGGAACTGGGGAGGCCGACGAGGAGAGAATTTCCGTAGTCCAGCCGTGAGGTGATGTATGCGTGCACGAGTGTTTCGGCAGCGTGCGGGGTAAGATAGTTGCGGAGCCTGGCAATGTTGCGCAGGTGGAAATACGCGGTGCCGGTCATGGCGCAGATGTGGGGGAGGAAGGAAAGTTTTTGATCGAACATGATGCCGAGGTTCCTGATTGGCTTTGTGAGGTGGAGAGTGCAGCCTTGGATGTTGAGGCTGGCAGCGCCCGATGTGCGGAGGCGCTGGCTTGAGCCAATCAGGAGGGCCTCGGTCTTACTCACGTTCAATTGCAAAAAGTTGTCCCTCGTCCACGACTCGATGTCGGACAGACATGCTGTCAGAACATCGATCGTCTGGCGGTTGAGGGATGAGGCAGAAAGGTACAACTGGGTGTCGTCCGCATACATGTGGAAATTTACCCCATGTTTGCGGATAACGTCGCCCAGAGGGAGCGTGTAAAGGGTGAAAAGGAGGGGACCGAGGACAGAGCCCTGAGGGACGCCGTGAGAAACTGTGCGGAGGTTTGAAGAAAAACCATTGGAGGAAACAAAGTGTAAACGGTGGGTCAAATAAGAGTGGAACCAGTCAAGGACTGTGCCTTGAAGGTTGAGGTGGGAGGAAAGACGTTGAAGGAGGATGGTATGATCGACTGTGTCGAACGCAGCAGACAGGTCAAGGAGGACGAGGAGGCAGAGGGAGCCTTGGTCACAGGCAGTTAGGATGTCATTTGTGACCTTGACCAGGGCAGTTTCTGTGCTGTGGATAGGGCGGAAACCTGATTGGAGGGGTTCAAGAAGTGAGTGACTTGAAAGGAAAGAGCGGAGCTGGGAGGCAACCACTCTTTCAAGGACCTTGGATAGAAACGGGAGGTTGGAGATGGGTCGATAACTTGATGGTTGCGACGCATCAAGGGAGGGTTTCTTCAGGATAGGGGTGATGGTGGCTGTTTTAAGGGAGGTGGGGACGGTACCTGAGGAGAGGGAAAGGTTAATGGTGTCAGAAATGAGCGGGGCTAACAAATGGAGCTGGGTGCGGAGGAGGGGGGTGGGGATGAGGTCCAATGAGCATGTGGTGGGTTTCATGGAGGTGATTGTTTTTGTGACTGAAAGCGGGGTGGTGGGGTTGAAAGTGTGAAATGGGGGGTGAGTAGGGGTTGAGGTAACTGATGAGGGCGCGGAGGTGGAGGAGTGGTGGGGGGAGGAAACCGCAGAGCGGATTTTCTCGATTTTAGACTCGAGGAAGTCCAGCATCTCCTCACAACAAACGTTTGAGGAGAGGATCTGCGAGGTGAGGCGGGGTGGGGGGGCGGAGGAGCTGGTTGGTGGTGGCGAAGAGGAGGCGGTGGTTGTCCTTCGCTTCCAGGATTATCCTGGAGTAGAAGGCTGATTTGGCGGTGGCTAGGGCGGAGCGGTAAAATTTGATGCGGTCCAGCCAGATTTGCCGGTGGACCGTGAGGCCAGATTTGAGCCAGGTGCGTTCAACTGCTCTCACTTGGCTTTTGAGGGAACGGAGGTGAGTTGTGTACCACGGTGATGATCGGGAATGGGAGACAGTTTTGGAGGTGAGAGGGGCCAGGGTGTCGAGGGTAGTGGAGAGGATGTTGTGGAGGGCGGTGGAGGCGGAGGATGGGTCGGTACAAAAAGAATGCCATTGTGGGAAGAGGTCGGAGGTTTCTAGGGCAGAGGTGAAAGTTTGAGGGGGAATCTTCTTCCAGGGCCGGTAGAAGATGGTGGTGGGTTTGGAAGTGGAGGAGGGGGGGATAGAGGTGTTGCAGGAAATGAAAAAATGGTCGGAAATGGCCTTGTCTGTGATGGTGACGCCAGAGACGTTGAGGCCTCGGGTGATCACCAGATCGAGAGGATGGCCGTGGGTGTGTGTGGCAGTGTTAATGTGAAGGGAGAAGTTGAAAGACGAAAGTAAAGAGGAAAATTCAGAGGAAATGGGGCAGGAGGGGGTGAAATGGAGGTTGAAATCGCCAAGAATAATAAGGCGATCAGAGGAGGCGCAAAGGGACGACCACTGTCTCTGTGCTTTGGACAAGGCGGGATGTACTGCAAGGACTAATGACTGGATTTTGGGGATGAATGCAACAGCCAATTTTCACCCAGAAATATCCCACAAAAAACCATGAAGTGAATTAAAAATTTAATTTGGACAATTGTTGGTCAGGTATCGGCAGAAAATCTTTTTTCTTTTCAAATAATCCCTTTTTTTAAAAAAACATTTCAGCTGAAGGTCAGCACTTCCACTTCAGTAAAGCTAAACAAGCTAAACATAGCAAAGGTTTCATCTAGTTAAATTAAAATGATGAAAATAAGCACATACCTTGCTGCAATAAGAGGTATCCATGGTGTCAACTCGTCTGAATGGTTACCAATTATCCAGTCAACATCCGGAAATAGGTAGCTGTCACTTGGGGTAATTGCATGTTCCTAGCAAAACAACAGCACGTTATTTAATTACAGGTAGACCCCACTTAACGAAGCGGCTAGGGGCTTCAAAACTCCTCATAAAGTGAGAATTTCGGTAAACGGGTGGGAGGTCCCTAATGTATTTCCATATGTGAAAAAAATCTGTTTTGTTCCCAGCGGTGCCTAGCGCTAACATTTGCTGTGTAACAGCGAAGGCATAAGGTAGGTAGAACTGCTATTGAAGACTGGATACTGTAATTACAAGATGAAAAGATGAAAGAATACAAGATGAAAATGTTTGTTTTGTTTACTTGAACAGTATTTGATTTTGTAAATTTTTAACAATACAGTAATGAAAGGAAAGTTCCCGTACTTCCCGTAATAAGATGCAGTGAGGAATAGGGAGGAGGTCTTCGTTTTAATTGTTGCTGGAGGGGGAGGAGGAGGAGGCTGGAGAATTGGGAGAATCTGGTGAGAAAGTAATAGGTTCTGTATAGTCAGCAGATGTACTTGGCACAGTTCTTTGGACAATGTCGGCTTAAAGAAACTGTCGATAGAAGACTGTCGACAGTTTTTCTTCTTTTCTTCATACAATTCTTGGTAGCAACGAATAGTTTGCTCAATGCCACGAGCAACCTTAATGCTACGATCCATTTCAGAATCCATTTCAGGATCGTTGTCCTTGCAAATATTAGTTGCTTCGTCTATTTTCGAAAGAAAAGCTTTCAAAACGTTCAAACTAAGAATGTTAGGCTTCTCACACAAATCATCAGCCTCAGCTGTCTGTTTCTTCGTTAAATCCTGAATTTCTTCAGTTGTAAGCTTTCCAGGGGCCAATTTCTCATTGAAGGAGTTGTAGGTCTTCTCAGGTAACTTATTATCGAAGTTGAAAATTTGTTGCGGTGTATAACCTCCCTCCTTAATCATTTTTCTAAGTTCATCTGGATAATGCTTGGCAGCAACAACATCTGCACTAGCAGCTTCCCTGCACAGCTTGATAGAATGTAGCTTGTATCGCTTTCGAAAACGATCAAGCCGCCCGTTGCTAGCAGCAAATCTCCGCTGGCTTTTTCCGAGTAGCGACATGTGGTTGCCTCGCATTCTGCCGTTTAAGCTCCTTCCATACTATACGGGCCTTCTCTTGGATTATACTAGCGGAGAGGGGGCAATGGCGTTCGTTCTGGTCTTCGGTCCATCTTCATTTCCAACGTGATGGACTTCCTTTTCTTCAATGAGGTTGGCGATGTTGCTAATGGGCGTTTAAGGTGGCATACTGAAGTAAGTGTATGTAGCTTCGTCGACTGAGACTGAACATGTGTTGCGGGGGCGGCCGGGAGACGAGAAGAAGTGCGCGAGATTTAAACTTTCACTATAGCAAACGCAGCCTTCGCTAAGCGCACAGAAGGTACAAATACAAACTCTCGTTATCGTGAAGTTTCGATAACTGGGCATTCGGTAAGCAGGGTCTACCTGTTATTATGTATTCATTCACTTGCTCACAAAGATGGTTTGAAGCAAATCTCATAATCAAGATTTCTAACTCCACATTTGTTTCAAATTGGGTATTATCATATGTGTATTGTTAGCCATATTAAAGCTTTAGGTGCTTTTTTTTTATAAGGCAAGCTGTGTCCATCAAAAATGCAACAATTAGCATATAAAAACGCAAGTGTTCTTAACCATTAGACCAAATTTTCCCTCACAGAGAAGATGTCCTGCTAGAATGAAACCCAAGTGACATGCCTCAGATACACTTGGTTTACATCATGCTACCGAGGTGCAGAGAAGCTTTATGTATCTATGACCAGTTGACAGAAAAATTAAACTACTGAAATAAAAAGTACAAAATAATGAAGTAAAACTTTGAATCTAGTGTACAATTGGATCAAATATTAGCATGATATAAAATAGTTGAGTATTGCATCACATTTCCATTACTTACCTCTAAATATGTCTGTGGACCATACATATCCCAGATTTTGCGCTTCCTCACATCTATACCTCTACCAGGGTGCTGGAAGGTAGAAAAAGCAGCTCACTGATAACACGAATATAAAATCAAGTAAAATATTTTAAAAGCAGTAACTTTTCAAAGCAAACCGCAACTTTTTTTTCGCAAGAACTGGGAAACTAACATTCTTCTGTTAGTTTTGCCAACAAAACATAGTCAATTCCTTTGACAGTATATTCGGTGAAGTGCTTTGAGATGTCTAGAAGATGTGAATTAAAGAAATGCACAGTATAAAGTGTTAGCCTGACGCAGTTGGCAACCCCCTTGCCCGATTGTGGGCTAAGCCTGGGCTAACGCTCCAATGCCGTGCTGGGGAAGCAATACATTGTCAGATGCGCTGTGCTTAGAATATGTTAAACAATAAAATTACATTTATAGACTGCCTTTCACGTTGGGAAGGTGTCTCGAGGTGCTGAACAGTCAGGTCAGGACCTGAGCAGGGGGGGAAGGGTCAGGGGAAGGAAACAGGAGAGGGGGAAGAGTTAGGAGGGGAGCAGAAGGCAATGTTACGGAGGTGGCAGAAGGCTGTACAGGTGATGGTGCGGATATGAGGAAGGACAATTCGGGGTCAAACAAGACGCCCAGATTCCTGACTGGCTTTGAGAGGTGTAGAGAGCAGCCGTGAATGCTGATGCTGTCAGCGCCTTAGGTGCGGAGGTGCTGACGCAAGCTGATCAGGAGGGCCTCCGTCTTGTTGACGTCAAGTTGGAGGAAATTGGCCCTCGTCCAGGACTCAATGTCGGACAGACAGGCAGTCAGAACGCCAGTTGATCTTATGGAGATTCTATATTCGCAGTCAGAACGCCAATAGTCCTGGAGACGAGGGTGGAACTGACCTCAGGGAGATTTTGTTTTTCCTGTGTCAACAACCCCCCATGTAAAATTTGTCATTCATTTCATGGCTGTTTTAGGGGCACTGTTGTGTGCAAACTGGCTCTGTATTCAGGGTCAAATGCACAATCTCTATGGGAAACTATGAGTTGCTTTTAGATGTTTCAACTGGATAAGCTGCAAAATATTGAAAATGTTATTCCTCACTATTATGCTTCTGTCCTCTGCCACTTTACAACCTATTAACACAATCAACCTGTCCCTTTCATCCGGCATCGTTCCCACCCACTTCAAAACAGCCACCATTACCACCATCCTTAAGAAACCTTCTCTTGATGCGTCGCAGCTTTCATGTTACCGGCCGATCTCAATCTCTCTTTCCCGTCAAAGGTCGTTGAAAGAGTTGTTGTCTCCCAGCTTCGCTTCTTTCTCTCATCCCACTCCCGCCATGAGCCCTTCGAATCGGGCTTTCGTGCTGTCCATAGCACAGAAAGTGCTCTGGTCAAGGTCACAAATGATATCCTGACCAGTTCTGACCAGGGCTCCCTTTGCCTCCTCGACCTATCGGCCTTCGATACTGTGAACCACTCAATCCTCCTCCACTGCCTCTTCCTACATCGACCTTCAAGGTTCTGTCCTTGACTTGCACACTGCCTCCACTTTGTGTCCGCCAATGGCTGTTCCTCCAGCCCCTGCTCTGACTCGTGCAGCGTTCCACAGGGCTCTTGTCTTGGACCCCTCCTCTTCACCCTCTACATGCTCTCACTTGGAGACATCATCCGCAGACATAGGGTAAATTTCCACATATATGCGGATGACATCCAACTTTACCTTTCTGCTTCCACCCTTAACTCCAGGACTACTGGTGTCCTGACTGCCTGCCATTGAGTCGTGGACGAGAGACAACTTTCTCCAGTTGAATGTCCACAAGACTGAGGACCTCCTGATTGGCTCGTGTCAGCGTCTCCACACCTCAGGCGCTGGCAGCATCAGCATCCAAGGCTGTACTCTCCACCTCTCAAAGCCAGTCAGGAAACTGGGTGTCTTGTTCGACCCTGAACTGTCCTTCCTCCCCCACATCTGCGTCATGACCAGTACTACCATCCACCACCTTCGCAACATCGCCAGATTCAGCTACTGCCTCATCCCTCAGGCTGCCGAAACCCTTGTCCACGCATTTGTCACATCAAGGCTCGACTATGGAAACTCCCTCGTCATCGGCCTTCCCGTCTCTTCCCTTCACAAACTGCAGATCATCCAGAACTCTGCAGTTTGTGTCCTCTCCCACACCAAGCTCTGCAACCACGATTCCCTCAGTCTTGTGGACATTCAACTGGAGAAAGTTGTCTCTCATCCACGATTCCCACCCTCACCCGGCTCCAATGGCTCCCCATCCCCGAGGATCAAATTCAAGATCGCCACCCTCACATTCAAGGCCATTCACAGACTTGCCCCCTCGTATCTCTCTGACCTGCTGTCCCCTATGAACCTGCCCGCTCTCTCCTTTCAGCAGATTCCGGTCTGCTCCATAGGATCATCTCCAATTGTTCTGTATTCCAGAGAATACAGGCCTAGTTTACTCAACCTCTCCTCATAGGTCAACCCCCTCATCCAAGGAACCAACCTAGTGAATCTACACTGCACCCTCTCTAAAATGAGCATGTCCTTTCTTAAATAAGGAGACTAAAACTGCACACAATATTCTAGGTACGGTTTCACCAAGGCCCTATACAGTTGCAGCAAGAGTTGGCCCTCTTGTATTGTAATCCTTTTGCAATGAACGCCAATGTGCCATTAGCCTTCCTAGTTGCTTGCTGTACCTGCATACCAACTTTTTGCAACTGGTGTACAAAGACACCCAAATCCCTCTGAATACTAACACTCTCTAATTTTTCCCCTTCTACGAAATAAACTGTTTTTACCAACTGGGTGAATAACTTCACACTTCCCTACATTATATTCCATCTGCCACCTTCTTGCCCACTCACCTAGCCTATCTATATCCTGTTGCATTCTTTTTGTGTCATCCTCAGAGCTTAGTCTCCCACCTAGCTTTGTATCATCCACAGATTTAATCGTCTACATCATTGAAATAGATTGTAAATAGTTGAGGCCCAAGTACTGATCCTTGTGGCACTCCACTAGTCACATCTTGCCAATCTGAAAAGGATCCCTACTCTCTGTGCGGCAGCCAATTGCACACAGCTGTGTCCCACAAACAGTCGTGGACTGAAATGACCAATTTTTTATTATTTGTTGAGGGATTATTATTAAGCATGTGGAGTAAGGAAACTTGCCCAAGGTTCTCTGCTAGGAATTTAACCCAGGTCTCTCACTTGTAAGGTGAATCCTCTAACCACTGAGCTGCAGGACTCCACATACTCCAGTATGTGGATCTAGGTATGCAAATGAACCATGTAAAATATAGTAAGGGGTAGTTTAGAAAAATAAATCACGGTTCATGTGTTACATTTATCAAATTTAGCTCAATTAAAACGAACACAATCTGATGCTAAAGTATCACATATTTCTGAAATGATATGTAATCAATGCTTTCTGCTTAGAAATCCTGCAGTGAATCTTATCATAATAATTTCATCACATCTGATATCGGTTATGCTGCTGTACTATAGTATTTCAGCAATATCTACGTTTATGTCTGCTTACCCCTTCATTGCTCAGGATGTGAACAAGCAGTCCATTTCCACATCCCAAATCTATAAAGGACTGTTTAACAGCCAAGTTGTTCTCTGCACGTTCATCTTCCCAGAGAACCTGCAAGATATTTAGAGAAAATGTAGATAAGGCTTCAAGTGTCATGGCAAAACATTTTTTTTTCACTTTTATAAGTTAAAAAGAATACTGAAAAAACATGAAAACCTCCTAATGCTGCTTTATACACGTCACACAATGCATGAAATGTGCCATGATTATTTGGCCAATTCCGTTGCTGTCTTCAGTAGACTACACACAATGCTCTATCATCAAATCTAATCTTCCGATAAACATTGTATAAACATTTCTTCCCCCCCAACAAAACACAAGTACAATTTTGAAATAACTAGATAATAAATATTATTTCAGCTTCATTTATACCTGTGTGTATATTATATATAGCATATTAATGTTAGCATCTACTGTGCATCTATTAGTGTCCATTTTCATAATCAACAAAATCATGATTCACAAAACACAAAAGTTAAAGTATATGTGTGAAAATTAGTCACAAACTGCAAATGAAACCAAAACTGCAATACTACTTTTGTTTGCTGATTCAGGATAGAGGGTATTTTGAATTCCTTGTGGATTTCCAATTATGATGGGGCCAAAAACACAGTGAGAAAGTTTTGAACCACCATCTTACTTTCCTACCCAGTGAGGCTGCTCCTTCAGAAATGAAGAGCCTTTCCCAAGAGCTTTATTATCCTGGTGGTTTAACCTGTGGTTATCAACATCCCTTGGTGCTTAACTGTGCATGAAATCTGCAGTAAGAAAATATTAAATAATTTGTTATATTCTTTAAAAATATATACAATTTTCCTTCAGAGAGATTGTATCATGAATACTAAACATTATGATTGACTATTAACATGAAGTCTACCAAAAAGTTGAAAATGCCAGATGAGCTCTCTTGCATAGAATACTCTACGTAGATTATGGTTTAGTTTGTTTGATCAGGGAACGTTCACAGCGTTTCTTTTTCTTCATATAGTACCATCATCAATAATCAATAGATTGCAAAAAAATAACTGTACCAATAAGTATGTTGCAATGGCGACATCCTCATAAACAAACTTTTCAGGATCCGTAACTTCTGGCCAAACCTGTTGAAAGTGAAATGGCAGTAACAGATACAGTATTCAACTAATCTAAAGTGAAAACAGACACATAAGTGAGAGAAGGGAACACATGGATATGGGAAAAGGGTTTAAATGGGGGAGACTGATGTGGAGTAAAAACACACATGGATTTGTTGGGCAGAATGGCTTGTTTCCTTGGTAAAAAATTCAGAGTAAAAATGAGAATAGAAGGTGGGCTTGCACCATATCCACACCCATGTCTTGGGACATTTTCAAAATATTTTTGTATTTGATACACTTATATTCAAGTTCTTTATTCAAAATTTACTGTATATTCATTTTCTAAAACCAAAAAAGGCAAGTAAACTCCATCAATTAATAGAGGAGGAATTAGAATTTCTGCACATCATGACAATATCTTTTTCCTAAAGTACTGACACATGAATGTGCATTTGGCTTTAAAAAACACAATGTTCAATTATTTAACTTTCATGAATTTAATGCATACACACTATTGAATGAAAAGGAGAAACCTTGGCTTTGGATATTAATGAATAAACAAGTTCCTAACACTACATTTAAAAAAAAACATGGACACATTACAACAGTGGGAATGAATGCAAAATAATTTACCGTATTTTTTTTGCAAAAAGCATAAGTCTATATTATTTTCATATGCAACTAAAACATTTTTTTTCAATCTCTGCATTTCCAATCAGTTACATTTATATGGAACATTTCACATGGAAAGGATGCATGAAAGCTTTTCAACAACGACAAAATGACATGTGTATAGTGCCTTTCACGGCAGGAGGAAGTCCAAAGGCACTGACATAATTGACTGAGAGCCTGAGCTGGGTTTGGGGGTGCAGCTGACAAGAGGAAGGGAAAAGGTACCCCAAAATACAATTGAAGCATTGGGTTTGAAGGTACAGGTAGAAAGCAGAGGTGCAAGATGCAAAGTATAAGGCAACCAGCATGGAGTTCCACAGACTAAGATGGAGGCTGAAGGCAAGAAATTCTTTGTAATGCTGATGTTATTCTGAGCCAATGGAATAACAATGTTAGGAGATTCTACAGTCTATGTAATCTGCAGGTTTCTCAGAATGGGAAAACCTTCATTTTTTTCATTAAAAAAATCCACAGGTGTTTGTGGGACATTGTTGTGCTTAACTGGCTGCCATGTTTTGCCTACAAAACATATAGTCAATACACTTTACAGTATATTCTGTGAAGCGCTTTGAGACATCTCAACGACATGTCAAGGAACTATATCAAATGCAAGGATTATTATTATAAGACTCATCCATCAATGCTGGGTGGGGACATGAAGTAGAGTGGTGTTTGCTGAATGGTAGGAACAGCTGTAGCAGAAAGATAGGACAGTAGGAGGCAGGTGGAACACTGTAGAAACATTTAGATGCTAATGACAGAAAGTTCAGTAAGAATAAAACTGATTATTATTCTCAGAATTGTACCTTGACCAGTTCTTTGTATTTCTCTTTCAGTTGATGATAACGTTCACTATATTTTTCCAGAGAAATTAGAGAGAGTGTGCTCTTATAAATGCTCTTTTTGTTCTCCGTGGACCATTTCACAATTTTGGAAAGTAATACATCTGTGAGCCATGCTGTTTTGGGGTACAACATCCCATCTGATTCCCATTGTTCAGGGCACAATATAGAAATTGAAACAGACCTTTAAGACATGGTTTTGAAGAAAAATTAAATCTCAGAAAAATCAATCTCCAGATTAATGGGGATCAATCATACTATAAAATACATGGTTCTGAATATGAAATGATCACATCATCTTCAATGATACATAGAATCATTAGAATTTCAGATTACAGACAAAATTACAAATCACTATAAGATCTACTGACAAGTTTATTCTTTTAGTTTGTTTGAAAACCTATTTTCTCACTTTGCAAATCTTACATCAATCACAGACATGCTTTTTCAGAGGCTCTTTGCTAATGGCATTTTACAACTGCTTGTTAATAGGCTTCAATGCTAACACTAATTTTAATTTCCGGCCAAGCTACATTTTTTTTAATGCTTCTTCATACGTAGGGCTGGTAAAAATCAATTATTCTTCTATTCTGGCAGATAATAGACCGTGAGAAAGAACTCAGTTTTCATGCACTTTGTAAAAGCAGTTTTTTTTATTGCAAAAAAAATCAATGTTTACTAATGTTTTATCAAATCCAGGCACAGTATTCATACAACATACTTAGTACTACCTGGCTGATGACTCACCATAATGCTGCATCCTCTTCAACATGGCAAAGTTTAATTCTGTAAATGTTGCTTTTCTTGAATGCACAACTTTCTTCATCATGCTCATCTAATGGTATAAACGTAGCAGTGCTGTTTGTAAAATCTGCAAAGGACATAGGAGCAGTATTATTATTCCAAAGTTATTTAAGATTTAAATCAGGAGCAGCAATCATAATTTAAGAATTCCCTAATCTACATAAATTTAAATGGATTGACTGAGTGGCACACTACCTAAAAACATCCTATTCATCATTGTGATTTAATGCTAAATACTAGTACGAGTTGCGTGTGCGTGTGGAATGTGTTTGGGTAATCTTAGCATGGTTTGCAATTGACATAGAGGCACAAGGCAAATTGTTTTTGCAACAACCTGCGTCAACCAACTAAACTCAAAATGGTGGCTTTTTTCCTGCTCTGTTTCTACCTGGGGGGATCAGAACAGACCAACTGTGCAGTAACTGAAAATCAACTGAAAAGTTTAATTCCCCACAACTGTCCATTGTTTGACATTTTCTGCAGGGTCACTTCAATTTTATAAGATATATATTAAAAAAATTCAAATATATAATACTGTACTTACATTTGATATAACCCTTTATCACATCATTGAGACGCCCCAAAGCGCTTCACAAAATATACTGTAAAATAGATCGACTGTGTAATTTGTGGGCGAAACTCAGTGATCAATTGCACACAGCAGTGTCCCACAAACAGTCATGGTTTGAGTGACCAATTTTCTTTTTGAAGGGTTTATTATCTCCAGAAAGTGATCCCCAATCAACTAACAACCAGGTTCCTACTTACTGCTAGGGAAATGGAGAAGCAGGGTAGTAAGGAAACTTGCCTAACGTTTCGCCCTAACAGGGAATCAAACCCAGGTCCTCTCTCTTGCCACTGAGCTGCAGGACTCACAAACTGGGAGATTTAGAGGACACAAGTTTTTTTTCACTAAGAAAAATATTCAATTGTTAGAATCTAGCTTTTTTTAAAAAAAGTATTATACATACTGTATCATAAATATGATCAAATATCAAACTGTGTTTCTTTATTGATTAGTGTTGTTAGGTGCACTACTCAATTTATGGTTCATCTCTAAAATCTCTACTTCACTCCCTCCCTTCCCACCTTCAAAAAACACATTCTGATCATGATCACCTTGAAAACTTTCTTTTGAATTGATATCAATCAAATTGCATTTGATGTAAAGCTTCAATTCAGGAGGATGTCTCAAAAATGCCTCGTAGGATTTACTGTAAGTGTTTTGACTGGTAAACACAGCATCCAATTTGCACATGACAATGCCCCACGTACAGCCAACAAGTGATTGACCAAATTTATACCAGAACAGCGGGAGAAAATCCTTTCTTTTTCAAGTAGGGCCATGGTGTCATTAATATCCATCTGAATAGGTAAATGGTACTTTGGTTTAACATCTGACTCGAAGGGCAGCATCCAAACAATGCAGTATGATTACAGCACTAGTGTCATCTTAAGACTATGAACTCAATCTTCCGATTCAGAGGTGGGAGTGATAGCGACTTAACCAGACTGACACTCCCCTGATCTGCAAAAAGCAGTCAGGTGAAGTGATTTGAGAGGTATATAGTGCACTTCACACAAGGTAGTGTTGCTAAGCATTTAACAGCATTGTGGAGTCCTGTAGCTCAGTGGGTAGAGCACTTGCCTTACGAACGCGATACCTGTGTTCAAATCCAGCCAGGGTGAAACTTTAGGCAAGCTTCCTTACTCCACACGCCTAATAATAATCCCTCAAAAAAAAGATCATAAAATGGTTGTTTCAATCCACGACTGTTTGTGGGCCACTGCTGTGTGTCACCCGCAAATATACAGTCAATTCACTTTGCGGTATATTTTGTGAAGCGTTTTGAGGCATCTGCTGCCCTGACACTAGAGCTAATGCAAAGATCATTATTATTATTCACCCTAAGATGGAAAATTGATTGTGTGTGTGTGTGTGTGGAGGTGGGGGATGGTTGTTGACCTAAGACGTGGTAATAATAATAATAATCCTTGCATTTGATATAGTGCCTCATCACGTCTTTGAGACGTCTCCTGTCAAAGCGCTCGACACAATGTACAGTAAAGCGCCAGTGGAGCCAGGCGGGGAGCGGGGTGAGGAGCTCTGAATGACTGAGATCAATCAGTGTCGGCTGTCTGCTCTCTCTCACAACCCACCTCTGAGCACGATCTCTCGGGCTGCCCCGCTCGGCCCGGCTCCTCGCCCTTTCGCCATCACCGTCCTGAGGATGGCGCTGACCCGCTGACTCCCCTCCACAGTCACCGCCTCCGCCTCCGGGCGTCGGAAGCCGCTCAGCACCGTCTCCAGCTCCAGCTCGGGGACAGCCCCCCGGCAGCTCAGAGCCGGCAGCAAGTCCAGGAGGAGCCGCCCGACACCCGGCCTCTCCCCGGAGCCCAGGCCCCGGCCTCCCGCTCTCTCCCCGTCCACACGGCAGCCCCACAGCCGGCGGTTGACCACCTGCGGCTTCAGTGTCCACACGTCGATCGCCGACCAGAAAGCGGCGGCCACGGCGGCTCCCGAGCCTGGGCCCGACCCCGGCCTGAACCGCTGCTCCACCGCCAGCCCATCGCTCTCCCCCGCCACCGCCAGTCTGTCCCTCTCCCTCTCCCCCGCCACCGCCGGTCTGTCCCTCTCCCTCTCCCCCGCCACCGCCGGTCTGTCCCTCTCCCTCTCCCCCGCCACCGCCGGTCTGTCCCTCTCCCTCTCCCCCGCCAGTCTGTCCCCCTCCCTCTCCCCCGCTACCGCCGGTCTGTCCCCCTCCCTCTCCCCGCCGGTCTGTCCCCCTCCCTCTCCCCGCCGGTCTGTCCCCCTCCCTCTCCCCGCCGGTCTGTCCCTCCACAGTCAAGCGTTTGCCAGAAAGTTTGATTTGAAGCCGAATATCAAGCGTCGCCTCCCAACGGTTGGCGGCAGAGCTACTCGGTCGATCTCGTGTCAATGCAAAGGAGAGGTGCGGGCGGGAACTATAAACTAACAAATTGAAATATTTGGCAGCTTTTTTTAAAATTATGCACCCGCCCGAGGCCGTTTTGCTTTCAACCGAAATCCCGCCCACATTCTGGGTGCAGAGGTCGGCGCGCACTGATCGCGTCATATCTTCCCTGGCAACCAGCGGTCAGCGCAGACGGGAAGAGCAGCGGCGTTCACACGGTAACAGTTTGCTCTAGTTAATGTGTCGCTCACTCAGTTAACGGGTTGGGACGTCCCCCCGACGTGAAAGACGCTGTGCTAATGTAATGTTGTGGTGCACACTGACAGTTAATCTGCGACAGACTGTTACACAAAGTCACCTGTTCCTGGTCTTTCCCTCCAATGAACAACATCCAAAAATCCCACAGCCTTTTACTGTCCTAATAACCCTTGCATTTGATATCGAGCTGTTCACATCCTCTGGGCGTCTCAAAGCGCTTCATAGAATGTACTGTGAAGTGAATTGACGGAATATTTTGTGGGTGAAATATGGTAGTCACTTGCACCCAGCAGTGTCCCACAAACAACAACAACAGCAAAATTACACTTGTATACAGTTGTGGATTGAGTAACTTTATTTTTTTTTCTTGGTTGATTATTAACAAACGTGTAGACTAAGGGAACTTGCGCAAGGTTTCTCCTTGCCTGGAATCAAACCCAGGTCTCTTACTTGAGCGACACAAATCCTAAAACAAGACTCCTATAGAACGAGAGATGTCTATTCACAGGTTATTCCGCACACCAAAAAACAAACCCCAAATCCTGTTCTCCATGCCCCCCCTCAAGCATCCTCGATCCTCACTTCAGATGCCAAGTGCAAAGAGATCCTCAACTTCTTTATCTCTAAGATAGATAACATCTGCATGGTTGATGCCTCCTCCTCCTGCTCCTCTCCCATATCAAATGCCCCCCCACCCCCCCCCCCCCTCACACACTCTATACTGCCTTCACTACCCTTTCCTACCATGTGTCCCACACTCCTTTGCCCCCATTATCTCCCTCCTCCTTTTCCCACTCCATCACAACTATTTAGATTTTTATAGCGCCCTCGTCTTAGAGTGCTTCACAACAATGGATCCCGGGACCGAGCCAGGGGCAGGGGTAGAAAGGTGACCAAAGGCCTTTGACCAAAGAGAAAGGTCTTTTACATGGGACTTGAAACTGGGAAGAGAGGGGGCGAGGCGAAGGGAGTGAGGAATGGAGTTCCAGAGCCTCAGGGCATAGTGACTGAAAGCACGGCCGCCGAGGGTGGAGTGGAGGATTCAGGGGACGTGGAGGAGGCCAGACATAGGTGGAGCGAAGGCAACGGGTGCTGATTTGAGGAGAGAGGAGGTCAGAGAGGTAAGGGTGCAGAGGAGTGGAGGGATTTGAAGACAAGTGTGAGGATCTTGAAATCGATCCTCTCTGGGATAGGGAGCCAGTGTGCTTCGTCACCTAGATGAAACACACCACTTGCTGCTTTGTCAACGTCTTCTGTCCTGCTGGTCTGAGCTCCTCAACCTCCCCAGGGTTTCTCGCATATTCTCTGAACCCGGGTGCAAACTTTTCATTTCACTTTTAAAGTTAGATTTGTTTTTAATATCAGACTGGGGTAAGGGGAGGTGCTGAGTGTGTTTCTGATATACACCGCAGCTTCCCGACTTTAAAGGTATTTGTAAAATAAACCAGACTTGAGATGTGTTACAAACTTCACATTGCTGAGGATAAAGACGAATTTGGACAGCAGCTCCTGCCTTCAGCAAAGAAAGCCTCGACTCACTCTGGCTCCTGTGTGAGAAGGGAATCCTGTCTGCAGTTCATTAATAAAGAGGAGAAATTTGATCTTTAATATTTTCAGGAGCCTGGACATTACACAGCCTTGCAATGCCTGTGTGTGTGTGTGTGCACTGAGTTGAAACACTACACTCTGTAAAAACTCTGCCTTCTACCACCTCCAATGGATCGCCCGTCTTCGGCAATACCTCACCTTAAAAGCCGCCGAAACCTTGGTCCACGCCTTTGCCACCTCTCGGCTGGACTATTGCAATGCCCTCCTCGCCGGTCTCCCCTCCACCACAAGCCACAAAATCTAGCTTATCCAAAACTCTGCCGCCCGCATACTCACCCGCTCTTAGCTTCGCTCCCCCATTACCCCAGTCCTTGTCAGACTTCACTGGCTCCCTATCCCAGAGAGGATCGACTTCAAGATCCTCACCCTTGTTTTCAAATCCCTCCACTCCTCTGCACCCCCCCTATCTCTCTGATCTCCTCCCCCCCCAACCCAGCACCCGCTGCGTTCGCTCCTCTGGGTTTGGCCTCCTCCATGACCCCGAGTCCTCCGCTCCACCCTCGGCGGCCATGCCTTTAGCCACTACGCCCCGAGGCTTTGGAACTCCCTTCCTCACTCGCTTCACCTCGCCCCCTCTCTTCCCAGTTTCAGTTCACAGTTGAAGACCTTTCTCTTTGACTGAGCTTTTGGTCATCTTCCTGCCCCTGCCCCTGCCCCTGGCTCGGTCCCGGGATCCGCTACTGTGAAGCGCTCTGAGACGCCGTCTGGCGTGGAGGGCGCTATATAAATCGAAGTTGTTGTAGTTGTAAAAAAAACATATCAGGCATTGCAGGAGTGTGTTTTTTTTATTAAAATAAAAGCCAAGGCTGTGATTTTTCCTGGTTTCGATATACATTGATTGATCTGCAAGCTTTGCTCAGTGTGTGTGTGTGTGTGTGTGTGTGTGTGTGTTTTGCTGCTTTGTGGCTGCTCTCATTTTCCATCTAAATTAATGAACTCACCCTCTCTCTCCCTGCCTCTCTCAAACGCCAGTGTACTACCAGCAGTATTCAGAGCTATGTGAGGGGGAAAAAATGGCAGCGCCTCCTTCAGGCACTAGTAGCAGCATTCCAAAATATTGACGCGAAGGGATATTTGGCGGAAAACACACAAAAAATGCATTTTCCTGGATAAATTCCAGTTATTCGAATGGGGACCTTTTTTTTGCGGTGCCAGTTATACGGAAATTACGGTTGATCGGGTCACGGATAAACAGGCTTTTACTGTAATTTTATTACAAAAAAACTAAATTTATTGAATAAAGTTGATTTTACCTCTGGGAATATTTAATTGTGGGTATAGCAGCAACTCTATTTAAAAATCCTTTGGTGGACTGAAATTGGAACCTGCATTCTGTACAGCTGCATCATATGTTAATTTGGGCTGTAAACTGTTCACATTAACTGCAGTGATATGTCTTGTAATGCAGCACAAAGCTGTTACCCAAAAACCATAGATCTGCTCAAGTCTATCGTGAGATACATCCCAATGAGATTATCCCACTCAATCTTATTTTCTGCTAAAATTGTATAAATGTAATAATATTCTTTGGGGGGGATTAAACAAACATTTACTTTACAGAGCCTCTTGTGTTAGGGAGTAACTTTACTGCTGTATATCTGCAATACTACTTTTACACTAATTTTATTGTACAGTAAAAGCCGCTTTATCCGGCACCCTCGGAACCTGGCCAATGCCGGTTAAAGAGCATGCCGGATATTCAGCCGAAAAATGCAATTTTTTAAAAAAAATATTTTTCCAGATAAATTCTGGTTAATCGAATGCGGACTTTTTTGATATGCCGGTTATAAGGAAGTTACGGTTGTTTGAGTCACGGATAAACGGGCTTTTACTGTAAAACATTGGAATCAGAACTTTATGGCTGTCTTTATCCCTGTTTGGTCCATGATGTCAGTGCTGATGCATTGAAAGAGCAATCCATTCAATCGCGTTTACCTGTCTATTCCACATAGCCTGCAATTTTTTTTTAGATATCTATAAAAACTGATATGGATCCTACGTTGACCCCCACACCCAGCATGGCATTCCATATCCTATTAACTCTTATGTAAATCATTTTTCTGTATAAAACTTTTGCTTCACGGCTAAACAAGCAAATTCTCTGAGATGCTACCCTTGTGAATATATACAAACATACAAAAATACAAAATTACATTTGTGAAGTGTCTTTCACGTCTGGGGGATTGGTATTCCTTTGCTGTTGTTCTACCTGTGTTCCAAGGATGGTACAGTTAGACAAATTTTTACCTCTTGATTGAATGGGATATATCCTTCAACACACAACCAAATTAAACAAACATAATGTGTAAGTTTGGTTTGCTAATGGCACAACTTGGAAAAGAAGTATGCACTGTACTGTATTGTACTTTCTTTTTCAGATTCTGCATTATTGTTTGCATCCTCTATTTTTGCAACACAGTTTTGCCTTACATGTTTTCTAAACATTATTTACAAATCTTAACGTATTACTACAGATTGAGGTGTTTCAGTCGCAGAAATGAGTACAATCCATTCTGAGGAAAATACATTGGATTCTTTGCTGCCCGATTTTCCCAGTGGTCCATTGGATTTGTATCGGAAGAAAGCTTCCTTTAATTGGAAGGAACTCGCTCTTTTTTGGGATGGGAAGGAGGTTATAAGCATCAAGGTAAGATGGTCCCAATGAAAATGCTGAGCAGACCAGCTTGTATGTCTTTTAAACTTTATTTGCAATAGTTTGAAAAATATCAGCTGTTTATATTATAATTTCAGCCTGTAATGATTGAAAATATCTTTCTGTCTCATTGGTCATTTTCAATCATTTTAATACTCTTATGCAGTGTCACATACATGTATTCAATACAAACCCACAGAACTTCTGAAACTCAATAGATTTAAAAAAAAATCACAATCTAGTTCAGGAGCTCACTTGTCCCAGATTATTAAAATTTTATTTATAGTGCAGATTAATCATGGAGGTTATAGACTAGAATTGTATAATTACAGTTTAGGAGGAGGAGATGTGGCCATCAAATCTAGGATGGTGATAATTCATTCATTGGAGCAAACTATGTGACCCAATTTCCTGCTCTTTCCCAAAATTCCACCTAGTTTTAGTTTTGAGGCTAAGATCAAAATCATACATAATTTTGGAAAATGGCCTTGAAGGTGAGGACGAGGATCTTGAATTTAAGATAGACATAGAAAGAGAGAGGGAGAGATAGAGAGGGAGAGAGAGAAAAAAAAAAGGGAGTGAGAGGAAAAACATGCCCCTTTAAGAAGAAAAACCGCAAATGCACTACCGGCAGCATTCAGAACTGATCGTACTGTACTCTAGTGCAACAATCGACTCATTATATGCGCCACAGCGATTGTGCCGGATAAAATCCGGTCCTTTTTTATGAGGTGCCGGTTTTTCGGAAGTTACGGTTGATCGGGTCACGGATAAATGGGCTTTACTATAATCAAGATCTTAAGGTGGGTAAGGCATTACAGGTGTTCTTGTTCTTTAATCAATAATTATTGACTTTTATTCTATCAACAGAAACATGTATTTAATACCATGGAGAATGATCCAGTCTTTGCTCGCCATCCTGGTGAAGACTTAACTTTGGAAAAACAACGGGAGCTGACTTTCCTCCGCTGTAGACGGCTGTTTGAATATGACATCTTAACATTGGAAGAAGCTCTGCAGTACCCTCTAAAGGCTATAGCAATAAGTGACTGTTTCGGCATGTATGATTGGTCTCTATCTACTAAGTACTTCCTTAATAGACAGGTAAGTGCCTCAAACAAACACATCTGTTGGTCACTCAACTTGTGCAACAGCTGAACATTTAATATGAAAATTATTTTGTTTGTCAGACCCACAGTTTTCCGAATGAATGATTCAAAGTGTTTTGTTTGCCAACATTTGCCTAATACTTTCTGGATTTAAGTAAACACAAAAATACAGTCTATTCTGTGAATTGCTTTGAGACATCGCAACGATTAAGCCCCATGAGGGAGAGGATCCATTTCATTCCTTACACAGGGAAATTCCCATGTGTAGGTAGAAACGAATGTGGAACACTCAGTCTGGTTCGGATGCTGTTAATCATGGTTATGAGTTTCCGCTTGTTTCACATGCCTGAAGTACCAAAATAAAACTTACTACGTTTATTTCTATTTCAGATGTTTGGCGGAACTGTTATCATTTCTGGATCTAGTCGGCATCTGGACTATGTAGAGAAAATAAACAACATGGAGGTATATTCATCACATTTGTACTCCTGCTGTTGGGTGTGCCATAGTTCTAAATGGACAATTCTAATTGGGAAGGAATTGAGAAATATATTGCTATTGTGCTAAAATTGTAGTTGTTTCTACAAAGCTTCTAGTAGATTAAATGGATATTTTGCTTTCTTCACTGCTCTGACCCAGATGTTGCTGTTCCTTAATTCTGCCACAGAAAAATCCTATTGTGAGCTTTACATTGTTAATAATATGCATATTTTACACATACATATATGTTTACTATACGTAAGCTGCAGTTTTCCATAGTTCTTGAATAGAACCACCTCTCAAACTAAGGCTGAATTTCCATCATTCTGCATATTCTTCAATGTTAAACTGAAATAGTTTTACCATTTTACCTACAATGGATTTTCAAGCCTTGGAAGCTGGGTCTCATTTTCTAAAGTCAATTGTCTGCAGCAGTTCACAACAGCTGTAGGAGTCATGCAACTAAGTGATATGGGCGTGTAGTTTAGAGGTTAGAGGACGAGAGAACATGGGTTTGGTTCCTGGGCATGAACAAATGCAAGGATTATAATTATTATTTTAATTCAAACCCCAAAAAATGAAGAGGCATTTAGACTGGTGTAAAATATTTATAACATGGATGATGCACGTTTGATGTTTTCTTACTGATTGTTAAAACATTTTTTGTTTAGATCTTTGGATGTTTTGCTCTGACTGAATTAAGCCATGGCAGCAATGCTAGGGCTATGAGAACAACAGCAAAATATGATTCCAAAACTCAGGTTTGTACACCCTCTTCATAGTGACCTTGGAGAGTATTGTTTGCATCTGATAGGTAGCCATTTAAGTGTTATTCCTTTCTGGTTAGTAACAGATATTTGGAGATTTATTTTTAAAGTACAGTATTCAGTGGACCCCGTGATGACATTTGAACATACTATTTGAAGAAAGATACAATGGATCTATAAAATCCCAACCAGTGCTAAAAACAACATGATCAGCGCTTCCATTCATTACATATGTCCAGGGAAAAATAAATTGGCAACTAGTGCTGGGGAAGCCAAAATGACCAATGTCCTGGTGCAGGGTTCCTGCCTTGTCACTTTCTCCGTTTGCTTATAGGTTACTTATAGGTTAAGGTGTAGTCAATACATCTTCGAAGAGTATGTTTCGCCTACAAAATATATAGACAATTCACAATACAGTATGTGTAGTGAAGTACATATTCTGTGAAGTGTTTTCAGATGTCTCAAAAGACATGATAAGGTGCTGTATGGATTGCAACGATTCACAATTGTTAACCACCCAGCGTGGAGGATGCTATATAAAGGGAAGTTATTATTACAGGTTGTTTAGGAAATAAAGGAGGAATATGAGGTATGGAGGCGCTTCCAAATGTGGGAGGTTAAGGCAGTTCGTCAGGCATTGCAGGATTAATTATGGCATGAAATTCTCTGGTTAGTTGTATTGAATGATGAAATGACAAGATTACCCTTCAAGATTTGCTGCAGACTGCTAGACAAAAGTAGGAAGAACGGCTTTTCACTTTTGGCATTATCAGGAGTGGATGTGAGAAAGTGACAGTAGGACTGATGGCCCTGGTGGATTTCAATCTGCCCAACATGCACTGAGAATGTCCAAATGGGAAGGCCTCTAAGGTTTTAAATGTAATCTATGACGGTTTCCTGACATGTCGGGGAGCCCACAAGGAGACATTTCACATCTTGATTTAATTTTGATCACCCAGACACTATTCAATGAATGGAAGTGCTGGTTCCACTGGGTGACAGTGACCTGGAGTCATCTGAACGCCTCCCACTCTGGCCTATCTACCACACTGACTTATCCTCTTCGCTCACTCTCCTCCCTAATACCCTCTCCACTACCCTCAAAGCCCTCTGTCTCTGCTTCCAACCTCGATTCCAGGACCACTGCTGTCCTGACCTCAAGTCCTGGATGGGAGCTATCCTTCTACAGTTGAATGTCTACAAGACCAAGGCCCTCCTGATTGCTTCTGCATCTCAGGCACTGGCAGCACCAACCTCCATGGTTGCACACTCCACTTTACCAGGCCAGTCAGGAACCTATGTGTCTTGTTCGATCTTCAACTGTCTTTTCTCCCTCACATCCATGCCATGATCCACTCTGCCTTCCCTCACCTCCGCAACATTGCTCGTCTCCGCCACAACCTAACACCTCAGGCCACTGAAACTCTCATTCATGCTTTTATCACATCAAGGCTCGACTATGCTGACGCTCTACTTGTCAGCCTCCCCAACTCCTCCCTCCATAGGCTGCAGATCATCCAGAACTCTGCAGCCCATGTCCTCTCCCGCACCAGGCTCAGATGACCCTATCATCCGCATTCTCACCCGACTCCACTGGCTTCCCATCACCCAAAGGATACAATTCAAGATCCCGAACCTCACCATTAAAGCCCTCCAAGGCCGTGCTCCATCCTACCTCTGCAACCTTTTAACCCCCTACCAACCTGTCCATCCCTCTGCTCTACGAGCTCCGGCCTGCTGCAAATCCCCCACCCCACCATCGGAGGTGAGCCTTCAGCCACTCCCTGTCAATCAGCACTCCTTGTCAATCCCTCCGGCTCTCCCCCTTCCCAGCCTCTTTCAGGTCCTGCCGCAAGACCCTCTTCCGCGACGGTGCCATCCCTTCACTCCACTCTCCCTGATCCCGACCCTTGCTCAGATACAAAACACTGACTGTCCAGTGCCTTGGGACGTCCTCCCAAGGTGAAAGGCGCTATACAATTATAATCTTGTTGTATTTTGCTTTTTAAATTGTCAAGAAATCAGTCATTCAAATGTCAAGCAGCGTCTGATGTAAAGTCATACACATTAAATCACATTTTCATTGCACTAATCATTTGTTATATGGTTTAATGCTGTATGTGGTACATTTAGCTTTGGTCTGAAATTTACGAAGGATTTAGCAACAATTAAGGGCATAAGGAGAAGTTTTTTCTTGCACTTATTGGTTTTGGATGCACCACAAGATGGCATTGGAGAGAGAATATTCCATCAATCTTAATACAGTATTGAACTGTGGATTGCTGCTTTATTTTCTCTGATGATTTGAATTAGATTTTATACGAAGAATTTTTAAAAATCTGTGCAAGCATTCATCCATATACTGAATTTGCACAATTTGCTCAATAACTACATGAAGGTGGATTAAATAAAGCTCAGAACCGCTATAAAGGATTTATAGGTCTCCATGTTCACTGTAACTTGTGGTTGTCCATATGTGGTTGTGAATGGAAATATGGAATTAAAATTAACTATCTTTCTAGCTTTGTTTTTACCATATATTTATAATCAACAATATTATTGACCCTCATCTTTTTCAGTAATGCAAACTGAGTAACCTCTATTCAGATATAAAATTTAGGATAGTGCCATGCAATTTGCCTCAAATTAAAGTTGACTTTACCAAGGACTGACTAAGGACTAGCTATACTTTTTCTTAACCAAAACTATTTATAGGAGAGATTCTAAATCTTCTAAGTTTTCCTGTTTAAGTGGTTTGCTGATCTTTGTCAATAATTCTATACATTGGATTCTGTTTGTAAATCACTGTGACCAATTACATGCATTGTTGAGCATTGCATAATTTTGTACAGTTTTATGGAATACATTAACTAGCTTTGCAACGTGTTCATATTTATAAACCAGTGCATACAACAGCAACGGTGATCATCACTTAACTATTGGATTCATTTTCTGCTTGAATAGGAATTTATCATCAATTCTCCTGACTTTGAAGCAGCCAAGTTTTGGGTTGGAAATCTTGGGAAAACTGCCACACATGCTGTAGTATTTGCACAACTTTATACACCTAGTGGAGAATGTCATGGACTCCATTCTTTTATTGTTCAGGTAAGGTTTGCCACTTGCCTTGAAGCATTCAACAACAACTACTTGCATTTCTATAGTGCCCTTCACATGGGGTAGCATTTCAGATAGCGTCGTGCATTCAATGTAGTGATTACTTTTATATGGCACATATTAATATAATTTATCAGTACTATATACCACAAATGTACTTACGCATAAAATGTTTTAAATATAAGTAGGTGATAACCATCAAATTGAATCTGTAATGAGAATTCACGGCTATTCTTAAAGGGATTGGCCATAGAACTGAACCCCTAGAATAGAAATATTCTGATCCCAATTTGAAAAAAAATAACAGGGACCTAGGAAATTGAGAGCCCAATTAAGTTTGGTTTAAAATCTTGGAGGCAGCATTTGAGAGTTGCTTCACAACTTATTTTGGTTGGTATCCTATTTCTAGCACTCAAACACAATGTTTGAGGGGCAAAGGAACAGAAAAATGCATAGTGCAACTATTAAGCAGAGGCCAAGAGGAGGACTGAGTTCAGGATAATGTATGTGCTCCAGAGAGAATAGGATAAATGCAATATGCTTGGAGAAGAGGGGATGGTGGTGTTCCTTGGTCAATCTTGGAATAGCTGGAAATAAGCATAATTTCATAATATTACATTTCATTATATGTTTGACTACCACATTAAATATGTTATGATAAATTGCAAGTCACCCCATAATACTGAAGTGCCAAACCATTTATCACTCATACTTGTTATAGGGATTATAGAGTTGAACCTTAGTGTAGCAAAGTACACTGAACCTCTCATTAACAGGTCTTCAGGTATCTGGAATTCAGACATAGACAAACCCGTTCTAGAATTTTTCTTTTCAATTTCCCTCCAGCCCAACTCTTCTAGTGTGCACCAACTGCCAGCAGCCCCTAGTTTTGTTGAGGGCATCAACACAGCCGCAGCACCACAGTATTAAGTACAGAACTACATAATACTGTACTTTGTTTTTTGTCTATTTTATTTGTTTAAGTAAGTCCTGTGAACTGTGGACTTATTTCTTTAAATAATAAATGGAGTTTTGTAGCTCAGTGGTACTTTCGACCATGCTTACTGTTAAGCACTTTGAAACGCAGACCATGCATGGATGGCGCTCTATAAGTGCAAGTTGTTGTTGTAACACAAAAAAAATGGAAAATATATGATTTTAGGTCCGCGATCCCAAAACTCTACTCCCAATGCCAGGTGTAATGGTTGGAGATATGGGGAAGAAACTGGGACAGAATGGTCTGGACAATGGGTAGGAAAGACTTTAATACTGTACAGTTAAACCTTGCTGAACGCAACTTTCTCGAGTACGGATTCGCCTATACACGAAGAAATAAATGTGGCACTTTATTGCATATATGCGAGTAAAATTTGTGTATACACGCTGGCGGGCCTGGCGCGCATGTGCATTTGGGAGCAGGCTGGCAGCTCCCGACTAAGTACGATGATTCCTAGGCTTGCTGGCCCCGCGGGCATGTGCATTTGGGAGGACGCCGGCCCAGCGTGCAATGCACTTTTGGGAGGACGCCGCCAGGTGAGGCACTTCCAGGACCAAAGGTAAAATAATTTAGCCAAGCTGTGTAAGGTGCTGTTTTATTGTCTCCAGTGGGTCAGTGAGAGCGGGGAGAGTGATGAGCAGGGAGAGCAGGCCAGCGGTTTTAGCCTGCCTCAGTATGTACCTTGCGTTGGTTGGGTGTGGATGACCCTGGAGGCTGGAGGTTGGGTAGCCTGTGGATGGATTCCCCATACCCCCTTTTTCCCATTATTTATTAAGCTTACCGAACGTGATTTTACCAAGTGCGCTGTTTTCCAGGAAAGTAAACCCCGTGTTCAACGAGAGCCAACTGTACTTAATTTTCTAATGTTTATTACTCTCTTTTCAAAATCTATTCCACTTTGTCGTTGCAATCTAAAAATCAGTTTTCTTTAAAACAGAATGTTTATTTTTAAATGTTTGAATAGCCAGGTCAACCTTTATGTTGGTTTATAGAAGATTGTCAAATATTTGCAGCAAGTAAATGTCTTTCCAAAAAAATATTTATCCAGGTAATCATTGCTTTGGTTGTTATGTACTTTCATGGCTTGTTGAAGTTCAAATGCCTTTCAGTACATTTTTGGAGCCAGGAAAGAGACCTTAAATTGATCAGTGCTAGCTGGGTTTGAAGAGCCAAAGCCAAAGAGAACCAATTAATTGTTGGTTGGTTGACCCAACTGATTGGCTCCCTATCACACAGGATTCAATTCAAGATCCTGGTCCTCACCTTCAAAGCCCTCCATGGTCTCACCCCACCCTATCTCTGTGACCTCCTAACCTCCTAGCCAACTGCCTGCCCCCTTCGCTCAGCAAGCTTTAGCCTGCTCCATGTCCCCCTACCTACCCGCCCCACCATCGGTGGACGAGCCTTCAGCCTCTCTGCCAAAAACCTCTGGAATTTCATCTTGCAATCCCTCTACCTCGCCCCCCTCCCTAGCCTGCTTCAAGTCCCGCCTCAAGACCTTCCTCTTCGACAGTCCCTTTGGTCACCCCAAGTCTCCTCCTCTCACTCCACCCACCCCGATCCTGACCCCAGCTCGGATTTGAAACGTTGACTGTCTAGCGCCTAGGGACGTCCTCCCGACGTGAAAGGCGCTATACATATGTAATTTTCTTCTTATTCTTCTGCAGTGTAATCTATTTACTACATCTGTCCCTCAGTTTCCATCTTGTCCATGTTTGAAGAAATATAAGTTCACCCAGGATTTGGTGTCTGAAAAGCAGGGGGCGGTCAAAACAGCAGTAACCTAGAATCATAGGTGGAAGTAGAGAGGTAGATTTGGGTATCATTCATAGCAGAAGACATGGATGATACTGTAATGTCTTTCTTCAAGCTCAACTGCTCTCAAGACCTTCAAAATTTACACAGGAACACATGAAGCATCAGAATACAGCTCAATTTTGGTGGTTGTTTTTAAATTAGTATTTTCTTGAAGATATTGTGCAATGTGCTTTTTTGAATGGCACAGGTAGGTCTAAATTTAAGATTTTGCATTTGGGTTTCGCCACCAGGTGGCAACATATTACCTTAAGTACCGGTATTTGAAATACTTTAGTATTATTTTATTTGTTTACATTTCAAATCTATTTTTTAAAAAAGAAATCCCAAATTCTTTGCTGAAAATATGTTTATACTGCAAACTGCTTCATCTGTCAGCAAACGTAAATGCCTTTACCATTCCTGCCTTCAACCCACAGTTGCCGCTAACAGTTTTTTAATTTTTAAAAAATTGTGGTAACACGGTTACATATACTAGGGTCTGTCGATATGGAAATTTTCCGATTTAGATATATCGATGGGCTCATATCGAGATACACCGAAATATCGATATTTTGGTTTTTTCTGTACTGCGCATGCGCGCGCGCATACCGAGTGCACGTGCATTCGGAGTGGGTGCGCGCGCATTCGGGGTGCGAGTGCATTCGGGGCCTATCTCCTCAGGAGGTAAATATCTTTCTCTCTCTGTGTCTCTCACTCTCTCCATCTCTGTGTTTTTCTGACTGTGTCTCTGTGTCTCTCACATCCCCCCCATCTCTATCTATCTGTATATTATCACATCCACCCGTCTCTCCCCACCCGCCATCTCTCCCTCCCCCCCAGCCGTCTCTCTCCCCCCCACACTCCCCCCAGCCATCTCTCTCCCCCCACCACACCCCCCCCAGCGTCTCTCTCCCCCTCCCACCCCACAGCCGTCTCTCTCCCCCTCATCCCCCCCACAACTGTCTCTCCCCCCCCCCCCAACCCCCTAGCCGTCTCTCTCCCCCTCCCCATCCCCCCCCAGCTGTCTCTCTCCCCCTCCACCCCCAGCCGTCACTCTCCCCCTCCCCCCCCCAGCCGTCTCTCTCCCACGCCCCCCCCATCCGTCTCTCTCCCCCTCACCCCCCCCAGCCATCTCTCTATCTCTCTCCCACTCACCCCCCACCCCAGCCGTCTCTCTCCCCCTCACCCCCCCCCAGCCGTCTCTCCCCCCCAACTCCCAGCCGTCTCTCTCCCCCACCAGCTGTCTCTCTCCCCCTCCCCCCAGCCGTCTCTTTCCCCCCCCCCCCCCCCCAGCCATCTCTCTCCCCCTCACCCCCCCCAGCTGTCTCTCTGCCCCCCACTCCCCCCAGCCGTCTCTCACCCCCTCACCCCCCCCCCAGCCGTCTCTCTCCCCCTCCCCAGCCGTCTCTCTCCCCCCCAACCCCTTGCATACCTGTACATTGTATTCGAGGACTTTGAATACAATATGGCGGTTTTGCACCTCGGTCTGTGCATTGTGTATAGAGGTGAGCATTCTGGGTCTTGTAGTTCAGTGTGCGGCATTCCGATGTTTTACCTCGATATATAATTTTTCCGATATATCGATATTTAAAAAATACCTATATCGGCGTATCGATATGAAAATTATATCGGGTTTTAGCGATATATTGATATATCGCCGGACCCTAACATATACTGATGCATACTTTTAGCAATGTGATATGGTGGACATTCAAAGATCGAGGATCTTCTATTAACCAACATGTGTACAACATCACAATGTCAACTGTGGCCATTTTGACTTTTAATGGAAATTTGTTTTTACAGAACGTGTTCTGGATTTATATGGATGACCATTATAACTTTATCAAAGCAATTTCAAAATTGATTAAATATATAATGCAATTATAGATATATGCAGTGCATCTATTACATTATATTGGAATATAATGTCCTCCATGACCTCTCTGCTGTCTTTGACACTGTCGACCACTCCATCCTCATACACCGCCTCACCTCCCTGCTCAATCTTTACGGACCTGCCCCCACCTGGTTCGTCTCTTACCTTTCTCACCACCAATGGGTTCTCTTCTAGCCCCTGCACTGTCACCTTTGGCATCCCCCAGGGCTCTGTGCTTGGCCCCCTACTTTTCAGTACCTACATACTCCCCCTTGGCGACATCATCCACAGACATGGGGTCAACTTCCATATGTATGCAGATGAGACCCAATTCTATCTTTCTGCCTCTACCCTCGACTCCAGGACCACTGCTGTCAGACATCAAGTCCTGGATGAGAGCTAACTTTCTACAGTTGAATGTCATCAAGACCGAGGCTCTCCTGATTGGCTCGCGCCTTCGCACATCAGGCATTGGCAGCATCAACCTCCATGGTTGCACACTCAATCTCACCAAGCCAGTCAGAAACCTAGGTGTCTTGTTTGATCCTCAACTGTCTTTCCTCCCCCACATCGAAGCCGTGACCCGCTCTGCCTTCCTTCATGTCCTCAGTATTGCCCGACTCCGCCACGAGCTCATCCCTCAGGCCACTGAAACCTTCATTCATGCCTTCATCACATGCAGTCAATGCCCTGCTTGACGGCATTCCCAATTCTTCCCGCTATAGGCTGCAGATAATCTAGAACTCTCCAGCCCGTGTCCTCTACCGCTTCAAGCTCCCAAGCTCCTTTCCCCCATTCTCGCACAACTCAATTGGCTCCCCATCAACCAGCGGATTCAATTCAAAATCCTGGGCCTCGCATTCAAAGCCCTCCATGGCCTTGCCCCACCCTACATCTGTGACCTCCTAACACCCAATAAGCTGCCCGCTCCTTCCGTTCAGCAGGCTCTGGCCTGCTCCATGTTCCCCACCCCACCATTGGCGAGCAAACCTTCAGCCACTCTGCCCCATACCTCTGGAATTCCATCCCAGAGACCCTCCGCTTCGCTCCCTCCCAGCTTCCTTCAGGTCCTACCTCAAGACCTTCCTCTCCAACGGTCCTATCGGTCACCCCAAATCCCCCCCTGTCTCTTCACCCTCCCGTCCCCGACCCCAGCTTGGGTCTGAAACATTGACTGTCCAGTGCCTTTGGACTTCCTGATGTGAAAGGTGCTATACAAGTGTAAGTTTGTTGATCTATACACTTTCAATAGGTTACATATAGCTATCTTAAACACTGGTAAATGTATGGATTTAGCTAGTAACAATAATGAGTCTCAGCATGCATTAAGCAGGGAATTTGAGGATTGACTGACTAATTAAAGGAAATGTCAAGTTTGAATGTCAAGTCCTATCCTAATTTCTTACTTCAGGAAACCAGCATGCAATTCTTCATTACTTTTGCTGACTACACAATCAATTGTACTGATTTTTCTTCTGGCTAGAAAGGAATCAGTGCGAGGCTGCCTCGAGCACTATGTAGCAAATGTTTGCAATAATTCAGAATGTGGGCATCTGTATCTGTCTCAGGAATCTGTGTTGCAATTGAATGAGAGCAAATCAGCTTTTACCCATATTTTCCTTGTTTCTCACTTATTACAGAAAGTGGTGAATAGCCCTTCAAAGTAGAGTAAAAGCCTGTTTATCCGGCACCCAAGGGACCTGGTTAGTGCCGGTTAAACCGTGTGCCGGATATTCGGGCGCTAGCTGCCGAAAACCCAACACAAAAAAAATTAACTTTTTTAAACACACCATATGAATAATAGACTAAATAATAACAGAATATTGTATGGATACTTACCAATAAAGCAATAAATATTGATTACAGTCTATAAACACAGCACACAATCACAAAGCAAACTTCTACAATGGCGGACGGATGAGTTATTTTCTTCTTAAAGGGGCACTCAGTTTTTCCTCTTTTTTATTGCTATCTTTCTCTCCCTCCTTCCCTCTCTCTCTTTCACACATACACTCACATCCCATCGATATTGGAAAATTTCGATATCGACAGACCCTAGTGGGCTCATATCGATATATACCGATATATCGATATTTCTGGGTCTTTTATGCTGCGCATGCGCGCGCATTTGAAGGTGCGCACACATTCCGGTGTGCGCGCGCATTCGGATGTTCGCGTACATTCGGATGTGCGCGCGCATTCCGTGCTCTAAGCCCAGGAGGTTTGCAATGCCAGTGACAAGGTAAGTTGGAAAAGTTCGCATTATACCGATAATACTGATATATCGCCGGAAACGATATACCAATTTTTTTTAATACCAAATTTTTCGATATATCATTATATTTTAAATTCCGATATTGGCATATTGATATGAAAAACTATATCGTTATCACCGATATATCGATATATCGCTGGACACTACTACACAGGCAATACGTAGTATCCATCAAAGAGGGAAAGAAAGAAAGCAGAAGAGATAGAAAGAGAGAGGGAGAGATAGAGAGGAAGGAAAGATAGGGAGAGAGAGAAAGAAAAAGAGGGAGAGAAAACGGAGAGGGAGAGGAAAAACAGTGCCCCTTTAAGAAGAAAAACCAGAAGTGACACTACCGGTAGCATTCAGAATTAATCGTACTGTACTCTAGTGTAACAATCGATTCGTTAAATTCGCCACCACGATTGTGCCGGATAAGTTCTGGTTAATCGAATGTGGACCTTTTTTTGAGGTGCCGGTTATATGGAAGTTCCAGTTGATCGGGTCACAGATAAACGGGCTTTTACTGTACAAATTAAATATTGTAACTAATATTCTCAACCAATCCACCTATTCATCAGAAATTAAAACACAATTCTGGTGTTTTTTCTAAACCACCATAATATTTTTATTGTTTTCCACAGCAACAGTCTTAGTGTTTGCAAGATATTATTACTCCTGACAAAAATGTCTTTCACAACCTAATTCCTCTCGTTTGTCAGTATATCAATCACAATGTGTTCCTAAGTCTCGTTAAAGTCATTATACAAATGTAATTTTGTTGTTGTTGTGCTAAATGGTTATTAGGTTGACATATAAGATTTTCATGCAGGGCATAGAATTTACAGTTGTGCAACTGTAGTTTCCTTTGCTCCACTGAGTATTGTTTTTTAAATAACAAAAAACTCAAGTAAAGTTTTTGACTAGCATGAACCAAATGTCTGGCCCAGTTTCATGTCAGCATTGAGACTGTGTTGGGAGAATGAGGAAGAATCCTTGCTACATAACACAAAATTGAAATCACTTGTTAAACCCCCTATATCATGAATAGGAGGATACAAAGAGCAATAATGGTTACTATCCACACCAACAGCTGCAGCTGACACAGAATATGAGCAAACATATAGAAATTCCACATTTTATTCCAACGTATCACATTAGCAATCATAATTCATTCCAGGAAATAATTTCAGGCTGCAATTTAATACTACATTGGGATCCAGGGGATAGCTATACCCCACTTGTTTTGTAGTTATAGCAACATTTGAATTCGCTTCAGTTTTCGGGTGTACCTTGTGTCTTTTTTTAAATTGCTTTGACTTAAACATTATAGGCTGCAGATAATCCAGAACTCTGTGGCCTGTGTTCTCTAGCGTTCCAAGCTTTGTGACCTAATTTCCCTCATCCTCATCCGATTCCATTGGCTCCCCATCATCCAGAGGATCCAATTCAAGATACTGGTCCTCATATTCAAAGCCCTCCATGGCCTCGCCCAATCCTACATCTCCTAACCCCCTGCCAAACCATCCGCACCCTCCGCTCAGCAGACTCCAGCCTGCTTCAAGTCTCCCGACCCACCTGCTCCACCATTAGCAGGCGAACCTTCAACCACTCTGTCACTAACCTCTGGAATTGCATCTAGCAGTCTCTTGTCTCGCTCTCTCCCTGGCCTCCTTCCAAGTCCTGCCTCAAAACCCTCCTCTTTGGAGGGTCACTCCAAATCCCCCCTTTCCCTCCACTCTTCCTGTCCCCAGTTTGAGTCTGAAACAATGACTATCTAGTGCCTTGCGATGTCCTCTTGACGTGAAAAGCACTATATGAGTGTAATTTTGTTTTTGGATATAGCTGCAAGAAAATAATGTTACTTTGTTCCCATATCTTGACTTTTCAAACTACAGTATTGACGTTCTTCAGTAGTTTGTTAATTATACCTGCTTTTCATGATAAGTACAGTCAACTCTTGCTGAATGTGACTTTCTGCGGATTCGCCTATACGCGAAGAAATAAATGCAGCACTTTTTTTGCGTAACGCAAGTAAAATGTGTGTATATGCGCTGGCTGGCCTGGCGCGCATGCGCATTTGGGAGGACGCCGGCCCTGCGCGAAATGCACTTTTGAAAGGATGCCGCCGGCCCCGCTTAAGACGATGATTCCTTGGCCGCGGAGCAACCTGATGGCATTGCATGGTAAACAGAAGAGACAGAGAGAGGGAGAGTCTCCTAACACTTCCAGGACCAAAGGTAAAATAATTTAGCCAAGCTGTGATAGTGTAAGGTGCTGTTTTATTGTCTCCAGTGAGTCAGTGAGAGCGGGTAGAGTGACGAGCGGGGAGAGTGGGCCAGCCGGCTGTAGCCTGCCTCTGTACGTACCTTGTGTTGGTCGAGTATGGATATGCCTGGAGGCTTGAGGTTAGATACCCTGTGGATGGATTCTCCTAACCCCTTTCTTCTCATTACTTATTAAGCTTACCAAACATGATTTTACCGAGTGCGCTGTTTTCCAAGTAACCGCCGCATTCTGCGAGGGTCTGCTGTATATATCACAATTTTATGCTAAAAATAGAATTAGAATAATAATCTTCATATTTCATGAAGGATGGTATTCCACATATTCAAACCCTTAATAATCCATAAAGGGCATTCATTTTCACTCTTAGTTTTTTTTAATAACCTCGTAAAGTAGTCTAGGGGAATTATATTACATATTCTGACTGAGGAGAAATAAATACTGAGGACAGTAAATTGAGATGGTTCAAATGAGTAGAAAGCACGTACAAAATATACATTTTCAAAATTAATAAACATTAATTCAGTAGCTGTAAGATTGTATTTTACTTAAAATAAAGTACAACTTAAATGCTAAATAGCAAATAAGAATGGATTCAACATAATTAAAATTCCGAAAGTCAAGGTAGTTGGCAGAAAATGTGTGAAACATCAATGTACAAAAAAACCAAGTACGTTTGTGACCTGCTTTCCTCCTTTCTCACAGGGGAAATGACCAATTTTCCAAGCCAGCTGGAAAGTGTTTCATAACTAGCTTTTTTTCCAAACTAACGTCGAGCATTGGTAGTCTGGTTCATGTTTGCCCACTGTCTTGCTACAGTCTGGAAGAGCTGGTAGAGTTGATGTAACTAGAAAGTATTTTCAACTTCCTTTTCTTTACTTCCATGTAATATTCAGCCTTCTAACCCTTGCAATACATATTTTGTATTCTATACATATTTTGATTAGTGCAATAGAAAGAAGAAAGAATTTGCATTCTGATAGTGCTTCATACATTAAAACATGACAAATACTCATCGCCAACAAAAACAGCTTGCACTTGTGGAACACCTTGGAGTCCTGTAGTTTAGTGGTTAGAACCTGACAAACGAGAGACCTGGGTTCAATTCCAGGCAGGGCAAAACCTTGGACACGTCTCTTTACACGCCTGATAATAATCCCTACAGAGCAGACAGGTTGATAAGGGGTTAGCAAGGTAGTGTTGGCACCTAGTATGGCTGAAAAGCTCAATTCCTGTTCAGTTTCAGGCCCCCAAAACATCCTTCTGGAGTTTATTCAGGGAATACTGGCCTCAGATTCAAAAAAGGGGAGAGAAAGCTAGCATTCTCATCTTCACCTTGGATCTGGCAAGTGCCCCATCTTCATTCCCCTATATTTCCTGGCCCCAAGTCGTTTTGGGATCCCACTAGTAGTTAAGGTTTGCATAGAGAGATTTTCCATATTTTTCACACCTAGAGATTTCCATGATCAGTATGTGTAAGATTATAGAGTAGGAATATAAAGCTGTTTTCAAAAGGAATCAAGGAGTAGGGAGACCTGAGGGTTCATATAAGTAAATATTTGATGGTGGCAGGACAGGTAGATAAAGCTGTTTAGAAAGCATATGGGATACTAGGCTTTATAAATAGGGGTATAGAATACAAAAGTCAGGAAGTTATATTGAACCTTTATAAAACACTGGTTAGTGTTAGCTGGAGTACTGTATTCGGTTCTGGGCACCACATTTTAGGAAAGATGTTGAGACGTTGGAGAGGGTGCAAACGAGATTTGCCAAGATCGTACCAGGAATGAAGGACTTAAGTTATCAGAAGAGGCTAGAGAAGCTAAGATTATTCTCCTTGGAACAGAGAAGGTTAAGAGTTTGAATAGTTTATTTTCAAAATTATGAGGGGACTCGATAGGGTGAACAAGGAGAAACTATTTCCACTGGTGAGTGGGTCTGTAACCAGAGGATATCGATTTAAAATAGTTGTTAAACAAAACAGAGGCGATGTGAGGATTTTTTCATCCCGCGAGTTGTTCGGATCTGGAATGTATTGCGTGAACGTGTGGTGGAAGCCGATTTGATAACAACGTTTAAGAGAGAAGTAGATAGTAATTAGGGGAGGACAGGTTTGCAGGGCTATTGGGAGAGCATGGGGGAGTGGGGTTGAGCCAGCAATTAGAGCCAGCATAGACAGGGTGGGTGGGCCAAATGACCTCCTTCTTTGCTGTATAATTATTTGATTCTATGAACCTTTATTCTGTCTTGTTTGCTGTGTAATAGTGATTGATGTTTAACTTTTGGATTTAAATATAAGATTACTGTATCTCTGTCCCCAGTGAGGATTGAAATTGGAACAAGCTTGTTTTCTTTTCTTTTTAATAAAGCACTTGCAGTTTGGAGAAACAAGAAAATGAGACATTCTGTCTGTACATTCCTCTCTGGGGTTCCATCTAAAAATGTTATTAACGTTTTTACTGAAAATGCTGGAAATGTACAGGAAGTCAGTAAGCACTAGATGCTTTTTTTATATACCCCTGGAAACAATGTGCTATCGCTTACGGTGGTAGAGAGATTGATTAAGTAAAAATCAGGCTTCAGGCTCACCAATTGCTTTCAACTGGAGACTTGAGAGATTAGCTCAGGCAAAATTGGTCTATGAATTTATAACTCCACTAGGCGATGCCATACTCCGGTTAGTTTCTTAAACTTATTGGAGAGACAGCTGGGTCTTTAAAATCCTGTGAATTGTTTTGAGATATAATAAGTAATAATCCTTGCATTTGATGCCTTGCTTTACACGTCTTCTAGACATTTCAAAGTGCTTCACAGAATATGTTATAAAGTGAATTGACTGTATATTTTGTGGGCGAAATGAGACAGCAAATTGCACGCAGCAGTGTTCCTCAAACAGTCGTGGATAGAGTGACTATTGTTTTTTTAAAAAAAATCTAGACATTGTGAAAAAGTAATGTACCAAATGCAAGGATTATTATTTTATTTCCTGATTATTGAAAGTTTCCAGAACATAGCTTTATTGCTGCAGTTAATTACTCTACATAATCTTCACTTATACTTATTTTTTTCAGTCACCATTAAAAATGTTTTTTGCCAGAATAATAGTGACAATAAATATCCTACCTTAATGCATAATAGTTTGCTGAAAAATTATTAGTTTGAAATCTACTTTTTATTTTGGTTTAAAAGATAGTTTTAATAGATAAAAATAGATAGGTTTAAAAGATAGGTTTCGCTCACAAATATATACAGTAGACAATTCTCCAACTCTCCTACAATCTGCCCGGACCCCTCCCCCCTTGCTCTTGCCCCTACCTAACTACAGCGCCTTGGGACGTCCTCTCGACGTGAAAAGCGCTATATAAATGTAACTTTTGATTGAATGATTAATCTAAACTATGAAGTGTTTTCTCTTGGGAAATGTATGAATAGCAATATGGTAGTGTTCTGTCCGAATGACTGAGTTTGAGTTCATTTTCTGTACTCTCCAATTGGAATTCTACTTACAGCTACCTCTGTCTACTCTGCATTGTCTTAATTAATACATTATTCAGTATCTTAATGTTATGAAAAATTGGTATTGAAACTGCTCCAAATTATACCAGTGAAATAATTATCTCTTAACAATTTGCTTACGCTGTTTAACGGGCTGTTTTATATGACGTAATTGTAATGTATCCTACATTGTGTTTTAGTTCAACAGATTTGTCATGTTCCTAGTTGTGTCTCTGTTTGTAAATTTTATTGTGGTGCAATCTGTAAAATAGTTTTGTTTGTTTTTTTGAACAGATTTGTTATGTTCCATGATGTTAGAATACCTCAGGAAAACATGCTAAATAGAACTGGAGATGTCACACCTGAAGGAATCTATATATCTCCATTCAAGGTATAGCAAGAGCTTACAAGAGAAAATCCTTCAAAGATGTAAACTTGTCGTATTTCCTATATGTCATATATGTAATGGTATATTACAGAAGTATTTCAGAATTGTACATGAAATCACCTAATTTCTTTTAAGACCACAAATCAAGCTTCAGACATCTTGGATCTTTTGAAAAGCTGGATAGGTCAACTTGGTAGATAAATGATCTTTTGCTTTACTTGCAAACTCGCTTAGCATCCAAAAGAAAAACAAAGTAAATTTAAGGATTTTTTTCAGTCAGGCTTAATGCAATATTAGGTTTACTAAAATAGAACCCGCAGAAATATAACAGCAAGACTCATAGTTACAAAAATAAATAATAATCCTTGCATTTGATACAGCAGTTTGTCACATCTCCAAGAGTCTCAAAGCACTTTTAGAGAATATTCTGTTAAGTGAATTGACTGCATATTTGATGGGCGAAACATGGCAGCCAATTTCCCACAAACAGTTGTGGATTGATTTACTTTTTTTGAAGGGATTATTACCCCATAAAAGCGATCTGCCAATCGATTAGCAACCAGGTTCCTACTTACTGCTGCAAAGGCTTGTGGAGCAAGGGAACTTAAGGTTAAGGTTACGCCCTGTCTGGGATCAAACCAAGTACCTGTTGCTTGTCACGCAAGTTCCTCTAACCAATACTCTACAGGACTGCATTACTCTATAGGACTCTAAATATGATAACAACAACAAAATTACATTTGTATAGCCCCCTTCATGTCAGGAGAATGACCCGAGGTGCTGGGCAGTCAGTGTTTCGGACCTGAGTTGGGGTCGGGTTCGGGTAGGGTGGGGGGAAAGGAGAGTAAGTTGGGGTGACCGATGGCGCGATTGAAGAGGAGGGGCTTGAGGCGGGAATTGAAGGAGACGAGGGAGGGGGCGAGGCTGAGGGATTGCGAATGGAATTCCAAAAGTTGGGGGCATAGTGGCTGAAGGCTCTCTCACCGATGGTGAGGCGGGTGGATTAGGGGACATGGAGCAGGCCGGAGCCCGCTGAGCGGAGGGAGCGAACAGGTTGGTAGGAGGTTAGGAGGTTGCAGGGGTAGGGTGGGGCAAGGCTTTAAAGGTGAAGATCAGGATCTTGAATTGAATCCTCTGTATGATGGGAAGCCAATGGTGTTGGGCGAGAATGGCTGAGATGGGTCGCGGAGCTTGGTGCAGGAAGGGAGGCTGCAGAATTCTGGATGATCTTGAACAGCCTCAGTCTTTTTGACATTCTACTGTACAAAGTTAGCTCTCATCCAAAATTTGATATCTGACAGGCAGTCTGTGAGGACAGTAGTGGTCCTAGAATCGACGAGAGAGGCAGAAAGATAGAGTTGGGTGTCCTCCGCATACATATGGAAGTTGGCCCCATGTCTGTGGATTATGTCACCAAGGGGGAGCATAGATGTTGAAAAGGAGGGGATCAAGGCCAGAGCCCTGGGGATGCCACATGTGACAGTGCGAGTGCTGGAGGAAAAGCAACATGCAGTGCTCGTGGTGACAAAGTGGAGATGGTGGGAGAGGTTAGAATTGAACCAGACAAGGACAGGTCTGCCAAGAATGAGCTGAGAGTAGAGGCTGTGGAGGAGGATGCAGTGGTTGACAGCGTCGGAAGGGAGCAGAGAGGTTGAGGAGGACAAGGGGGCAGAGAGAGCCCTGATTGCAGATGTTTAAAATGTGATTAAGAGATTTTGACCAGGGCTGCCAGATTGGAAGAGTTCAAAAAGGGAATGGTGAGAAAAATAGGAGCGAAGCTGGAAAGCAATGACTCGTTCCAGGGCCTTGGAGAACAATGGGACTTTAGAGATGGTGCGGTAACTGGAGAGTGAGGATGGGTTCAGGGAACGTTTTTTTCAGGATGGGGGTGATGACAGCTGTTTTGGGTGGGGGCGGCAGGGGGGGGGAATAGTGCTACAAAGCACAGGATTTACCCAGCAAGGGCACATTGCCTTTGCAAGTCTTTTGATGGATGAGTCAAGCTGGTCAATCATCAATATTACATAGGTTGCTGTGGGGCTGCCTTCTTTTTTGCAAGTCTACTTAGAGACATTTAAAGGAATCCCTTGCATCACTCTGATTTGCCTAGAAAATACACTATACTGTACAATATATGTTGTGATATGCTTTCAGATGTCCCCCCCAACATGAAAAGAACTATATCAAATGCAAGGATTATTATTATGATTTAAATCAGACCCTGTTATGCCATGTTTGGTCTAACACAGGTTATAGCATGGTTACAACAATAACCACAAAATTACATTTGTAGAGTGCCTTTAACATTGGGTTCAATGTGAATCTGGTTTATTGGTAGAGGAATATACTGTACATCCAGTATTCAGCACACAGGGCACCATCTCTCAGTACCCCAGCAACGGCTGGAATTGCTCACAAGAACATTTGCAGGATTCCCAAATTTGTTATCAAAGACAGTTCTGAAGGCCACATTTTAACTACAGCATATTTTCTGTACTTGTGATTAAAATCACTGGAATGTTTGTCACATCACTTAACACATTATGTTCCACACTTTACATGTAGATATTTAGTTTTAGTTATATAGTTCTTAATAGTTTAAATAGTTTGGAACTTAGATGTTTGGGGAGATGTTTTATATATGCATATATAATGCATATACTGTAATTGAGCCAGATGCTTACTGAAGAAGGATGTTATAGAATTGCTTTAATCATTGAGATGCTAAATTATGAAGCATAGTGTGTATATAGTATAACTATTGTTTAGTAGACTTGAAATTATAAATTACATTCAAATCAACACATGTTCTGCCTCTTAATATATCTCGGAAAATAACAGCAGTCATTTTTTAGTTGTCATCTTATAACAACAATTTGTCACTCCCAAAGTATTCTGGGATGCTTTCCTGCATGCAGGGCGCTCTTGTTATAGCTGTGCTAATTTTCAGCTTTCCAGGTATGGGATTGTCTTATCATTGCCAGAAATGTTTTAAAAGCTGATCTGGTGAAAACACTACTGCACAAAATCTGTCATTTCCAGCTCTATAATTTAGCTGCAGTATCTGATTTGTAATTTTTAAAGGTTTCAAGTCTTAACGTTTTGTTATTGGGCTGTGTTTGCAGAGTGCAAGATTCCAACATGAATAATTTTTTCTAGCTATAGATTGATAACTCTGAATTTAGAAAGTGCGTTCACTTTATGTTTGTGCATTACTTTTTAGGATCCTAATCGGCGATTTGGTGCATCCCTTGGAGCTCTGTCTGTTGGCAGAGTGACGATCACTGGCATGGCAGTTGTCAATCTTAAGATTTGCCTTCCAATTGCTATTAGATATTCAGCTGTACGCCGTCAGTTTGGACCAACAGACAGCGAAGAAATACCAGTGCTTGAATATCAAATGCAGGTACTGAACAAGCCATGGCTGAATAATAGATAAGAACATAATACGTCGATAATCCAGCGTTCCGAAAATCGGCAACTCCCCAAAACTGCCAAGATTTCAAAATATTACACTTAAATATACTAATTATTTCCAATCAATTTATTTTTATGTAAAAACACTTATTTCTTTATATATTTATATATTTTTACACATACATCATGTTAAATAACACATGAAAACTATATTGGGTAAATAAAACAACATTGGTAAAGTTACGCAATGGTAGGTAGGTGGTTTCTAAATACAGTAAAATCTCGATAATCCGGCACATTTGGGGCCACTCACCTCCCGGATTTCGAAGTTTGCCAGTGTTTGGAACCTACCCTAGAAATGGCTGGGAAAGCCCCGCCCCATACACCACGTGAGCTGTAAACACAGCACTGAAGCGCCGGATGACAGAGCGGCCACGCCGGGAACTACAAGCAGCTGTTCCCAACTTCAGTAGATTTGCTGGACACCGGAAAAAAATTAATGCTGTTTGTGTTTTCAAATCTTGACGATTTTAGAGAGTTGCCAGCTTTCGGAATGTCGGATTATTAAAGTTTTACTGTACTGGCAAATTCCCAAATCAGGGAGGTCCAAACCGTGCCAGATTATCGACGTTCCACCTGTAAATCCTTTCTTTGCATGAAGTAGAGAAATAAACACCGATCTGCAAAAAGAAAGTACAATGCAGAATATGTTCAGGCATATTTAGCTATTAACCACAAGATCTTGCTTATTACTAACTCCACTATAGGTCAATATTTGGTTTACTTTATAAATTCAAAGATCATTTGGGGATGATCTCTGAATGTTCATTAGTGGGTTAAGGGATGAAATTGATAGAAATCTTCAAAACGATGATGGGCTTTTTATACAGTCAATCGGGTGAAATTGTTTCCACTGATCAGTGAGTCAGTGACTGGAGGGCATTAACAACAACAAAAAAAAATTATATTTCTAGAGCGCCTTTCATGTCGGGAGGAAGTTAATTGAGATGTTAAGAGAATTTCTTTTTCACACACACATCGGTTAGGAGATGGAACGCCCCGTGGTTGAGGCAGAATAATAAACAATATTAAATTGGTAATTTTAATCCTGTTTGTGGGACACTGCTGTAGGCAATTGGCTGCCATGTTTAAGTCCACAAATATAGTCAATTCACTTTACAGTATTTCTGTGAAGCGCTTTAAGACGTCTGGAAAATGTGAAAAGCGGCGTATCAAATGCAAAGATTATTATTATTATTATAAAATCCACATATTGGCTTTCAAAAGAGAACTAGATAACTACCTAAAACTAGAACTTGCAATTATATAGCGCCCTCCACGCAGGGTAACAAAAAGGAGTCAACAATGGTATGGAGAAAGGACAATGAAATAGGTCTGAAAGGATTGATCTATTTTTTAAGAAAGCCCAACAGACAAGATGGGCCAAATGACTTTCTTCTGCGCTGTAAATTTCCATGGATCTATTAATAGGTCCAGTTATGTACATTGTGACTTTGTCCTAAATTAGTGATGAAAACTATTTCGATTTAATGTTTTTTTTATTACTCCCCTGTTTATAAACTGGAACAAAATGTGATTTTATTTCAGCAATGGCGCCTTATTCCCTATTTGGCTGCCACCTACGCACTAGATTACTTTTTCAAGACACTGTTCCTCAGTTATGTTGAATTTCAAAGGGGACAAATGATGAAGGACAAGAGTGAGAGACAAGTAAGCAGTACCATACTATAAACAGAGTTTTCCAGTGGAACCTAATGGATCAACTCTACTTTCAGCAAAATGTGTCAAGACATCAGCTGCAATTATACAACTGATTCTTTTTTAGCAAAGCAATATTTTGCCTGTGAGGTACACCCACAGAGTTCCATTCATTCCATGAATGTTTACATAGAACTGGCAAGGATTCTATTTCAAGGGGAGATGAGAAAGAGGATAGGATTTGATAAATATTAGAAATTGGTACAACTTTTGTCATATTTCAGAGTTGGTCATCAGTGGTATAATATTTACAAATACCTGATGAAAATTTCCATTGTCAACTCAAAGTTGGTTAACAACCTGTTGTTGGGAGATATCTTCTCCCTTTGGTCAGATGCTTGCCCTGACAGGACTGCAATCACCTGCCTGAAACTATCAGGTGAGGGAAGCTTCTTGTCACATGCATTATCCAAGAATCTCCTGGGTAGTTCTCATGCCAGTAGACACCACTCCTCACATTGTCTCATGTTGAGGTTGCTTGAGAGAGAGGTGCTTAAGCAGAACTTAAACCTTGAACTTAAACAGAATTACATAAATCTGTTGCAAATAATAGTATTTTTCTCACAACTAGTGGTTTAAATAAAGCTTCCCAAAAATATTTTTTTCCCTTTTTTATTTTATAAATGCAGTGAATTTATTTCAAACTATAAAAAAACAAAGCTCTGGAACTTTCACGTTCTGCCCCTAGGGGTAAACCACAAACATGGCAAGGGGATGCAGTCCTGTTGAAAGATTTATATGCAGTGTTTAACTTAATATGTTGTGAAATGTCATTGTAATCCTAGATATTGAAAATACAGTATTAAAATTGAAATATTACTGTCTGCTTAAAACAAATTGTTAGAAGAACAACATTTTAAAATGTGTATAACTATTGCAGTTGACATAAAGAATGAAAGTAAAATTCAATGTGCTGGTGGTGTGCAGCTGTTTCGTAGGAATTGTACAATGTATTTATATACTTTTGTATAATTTCTTATGTAGGCAGAACTTGGTAGAGAAATACATGCTTTATCCAGTGCAAGCAAATCTCTTGTTTCATGGACTGCTCAACAAGGCATTCAAGAGTGCCGTGAAGCTTGTGGTGGTCATGGCTACCTTGCTAGTAAGTAGAAACACTTATGACAGATCCCCAACAACAACAATTTGCATTCATATTGCACCTTTCCTGTAAGAGAACGTCTCAAGAGTGCTTTATAAAATAGTGTTGGGGCCAAAAGGGGAAGCTAATCATAAGCATGAGCATAAACAAAGATTTTCAGGTGGAAACAGAGTGAGTGAGACCTAGGGGTAGAAAGAGGAAGTTCCAGAGCTTAGTTGCCTAGAATTGTGAAGGCTCAGTCTTCGATGGTGGCTCAGAGTTCTGGACTTGCAGTTGGAGGGTTTAGAGGGTGTGTTTTTTTAGGTCGGTCATGATAATGGCAGTTTTGAAGGGGAAAGGGACACAGCATGATATGTTCCAGCAGCACACAATGAGAAATTACCTTCTCTTTTGAATAATATTCGATTTCTATAATCCATCTGAACTACAGACAGGACCTCAATGTAATCTCTCACCTGAAGGAGCGCTTCCTCAGCACTGCATTGTAGTGTTAGCCTATCAACTTAAAGTTCAACATGGGGTTTGAAGAAATAAAATTCTGACTGGCAGACAAGAGTGCTACCAAATGATTTTAAAAAATCCATCAATAAATACTAATGAACTGCAATTAATAAACACAACAACAAAATTACATTTCTAGAGGGCCTTTCATGTCAGGAGGATGTCCCATTTTCACTTCAGCACAAATCTTCAATGCAGCTTCCCCCCACTCCCCAACACCCCCCAACACCCCGCCGCCCATCATTAAATAGTTACTCCTCCCTGCTTTCCCCAAAATAAACGATTAATTTTCTCTTTAGTTTGAAAATTTGTAATGAACTCAGTAAAATGTTTTCGTCATCTCTATCTGTTTTTGCAGTCTGCAAGAAATGCTAGTAACTTTTCCTTCATGCTCCATACCACTGGTATAAACCACATTTGCATCATAATAATAATCCTTGCATTTGCATCTGATATAGCATCTTATGATGTCTTCTAGACATCTCAAGGCACTTCACAGAAAATACAATAAATTAAATTGACTGTATACTTTATGGGCAAAATGAAGCAGCCTATTGTGCACAGCTGTGTTCCACAGCAGTCATGGATTGAGTTTTTTATATCAGCTGTCTTAAGGAAACGACAATTGAAATTTTTTTAAAAAGCGATTGTTAGTACAAAGAGCAAACAAATGTGCACCAGATAGGATATATCTGCCTTCTTTTTCTCACTGCATGATGTTAATTTTGCAGTGAATCGTATTGGGGACATAAGAAATGACAATGATCCAAACTGCACTTATGAAGGTGACAACAATGTCCTTCTACAACAGACTAGCAACTATCTACTCAGTTGGGTGAAAACAAAGCACCAAGGTAAGTTTCCTATTGTATTGTGTAGCATTAATTTTCGCAATAAAATGTGCCTACATTCGTTAGATCGGTCATAATGAAAAATTATTATCTTCTGTCTCATGGCACTGGTGCATGTGAGAAAGGATGAAGCATAATGAAGGGAATAATTTATGGTATCATTTATACCATAAAACTGGTCATGTTAGATTAAAATAAACATCCTTTGAAAGTTATTGAGAAGTTTTATAAGCTTATAAAAACCTGCTAGTAAACTGTATTTTATACAGCTGTTTGAAACTTGCCACAAATCTAAGCATAAATTTCTGAACAAATCTTTAATTCTGGGCATATCAGAAGGTCTACCAGTCTGGATTGACACGAGTGAGCTGCTTTGTAAGTTATTTCAGTGAATTTGAAAGGAAGTGCAAAGCATTTGTAATGCTGATGGCAGAACTTTGTGCTAAATTCATTTAACTATGTTTTGACATTCACTCCATGCTACAGTTGAAAACTGAGGCAACTAATGTATAGTTAGGGATAAATCATTGAGGTTATACTGAACTGATAGGTGGATAAGTATCAGTAGAGATGGTCAAATGTCAAACATGTGAAGGTTAGCAGGTCTAATGTCTGGAAATGTTAGTACAGTATTACAATAAACTTTGGTACATAATGTTTCCTTATTACACTTTTCAATGGTTCAGCCTCAAGTTTGAGGCTATGACCTGTAGCCTTCACTTCTCTCGCTAAAGGAATCCAGCCTGTCAGATCCCTTTATAATTTTATATACCTTGATTGGATCATCCCTCAACCTGCTGAACTCAGTTCATTGTTTTTGTTGTTGATATCTACTTTACACACATTAAAGAACAACAACTTGCATTTATATAGTGCCCTCCATGCCAGGGAGCTTCTCAGAGCGATTCAAAAGAATGATATTTTGTGCAAAATAGCAGCATTATAGATAATGGCTTTAATAAAGTGTACTGTATTTACTGTATTATGCAAAGTATGTTCTGTATGTTAAATATTGCCTTTGAAAGTCAATTATGTGGATTTTCATCTAAAAATCTTAATTTGTTTAATGTTAGACCAGATTTCAATCAAGTCTCCATTGCATTCTATTGACTTCCTGGAAGACTCCAATTCCATTCTTAATGAAAAATTCATTTCAACCACTGATGATGGCATGGACTCTTCAGGTAGGGTATCAACTCACTTTGTATTACAATCATAGTATGAAATGTTTCAAGTTTTCTTGTGTCTGCAAACAACAGCAAAATTACAATTATATAGAGCCTTTCATGTCAGGAAGACATGCCAAGGCAAGCATGATTATTTAGAATTAGATAATTATATAGAACTTAGATAATTTTGCCAAAGGCACTTCATGAGCCAATCTCACTTCTGATTCAAATTTTGCTAATTTTCTACAGTAAGTGTTCTAGCACACTGAATCATAGCACACATCTTCACCATTAATGTTGTTATATATCCGTCAACACTTAACTTTCATAGAAATCGTACAATAAACCGCAAAGTAATTGAGAGAAAGATTAACATCATGTTCTGTAAGCATGTTTCAATTATATTTACCTGTATTTGTGCACAATGATACATGTGGTAATATAACAACTGTCGGATTAGAAGGCAGTAACATAATCAGGCTAACTGCAGGAGCAATGTTTGGTTGATCAAGTTCATTCAAACTCCTACATGTATCATATCCTTAAAACATACATAGAACAATGTTTGGTTTATCAAGGTCATTGAAATCCTCTCCTCCTCCCCTGCCCCTATCTGAAGCTTCAGAAGTAGTTGCTTTGAATATAAGAGTCCTGCAGCTCAGTGGTTACGGCACTCATCTCGCAAGCAAGAAAACTGGGTTTGATTCCTGACAGGGCAAAACCTTGGGCAAGTTTCCTTACTCCACACACCTGATAATAATCCCTCAAGAAAAAAAAAAATTATTATAATATCACTGAATTCACGGCTATTTGTGTCGGACACTGCTGTGCACAATTGGCTGCCACATTTCACCCATAAATATACAGGTACAGCCAATTTACTTTACAGTATATTCTGTGAAGTGCTTTGAGATGTCTAGAAGATATGAAAAGCGCTATATCAAATGCAGTGATTATTATTTATGTACAGTAGAAGCCCATTTATCCGTGACTCGATGCACCGGCACTTTTGCATAACCGGCACGCCAAAAACAAAATCCCCATTCGATAAACTGGAACTTATCCAGAATTTATCTGGAACAATAGCAGTGGAGCATTTGTAAATGCATAAATGATAACATAATAACAGAATATTGTATTGGTACTTATTGTTAAAACTACTCTTTTGTGCTTTTTACCTTTGCTGGTAGATGCTGCGGTTTTTAGTCCAGCGTTCCTTTTTAAAGTGGAGCACGCCAAGCGGGTGAAAAAAACGGAGCGTGTATGACTTTAAAGTCACACTAGCGTCAAGCCGATAACGCTAGCCAATAACCCACATTGTTGCGCAGGTGCAGTATTTCAGTTTGCCGCTAGTAGAGTCTGGGGCTTCGGCTTGCAGCTAGTAAAGTCGCGTGATTTTAAAATCGCGCTGCCGTTTTTTTTCACCTGCTTGGCGTCCTCCAATTAAAAAAGAATCGCTGGACTGTAAACTCAATCAGTAAAGGTGAGAAGCGCAAGAGAGTAGTTTTAATAATATGTACCAATATAATATTCTGTTATTATCTGTTATTACTTAGTCTGGTGTGTATGGTGTGTATTAAAAGAATTTAAAAAAATTTGTAGTGGGTTTTCGCCCGTGGCCACCCGAATATCCGGCAGGCGCTTTAACCAGTATTGGCCAGGTCCCGAGGGTGCCGGATAAAGGAGCTTCTACTGTATAATCATAGAATCCAGATATAGAGCATGTGGTCGCAAATCTACACCACAGATAGTGACTTCCAGCCTCGATAAAATTAAGTGTTTTAGAACCACTTGTCACTGTCCTATTGATTCCTGAGATCAGGAGTATGTTGTCTAAGAAATCCTGGACACAGAACCCACCCCACCACTTCTCAATTGCACCACTTGATTGGGGACATTTCAAATGGTTTTGCTCTGTTGATGTGCAGTATACTAATACTGAAGGAAGTGTAGAAAAGGAAGTGTAAATGATTCCCTGATGTTTTGGGAATCATCTCCCAAAGCTTTTCGTCATTATTATTGTAATGAGCTGATGAATCATTTATGGTGTTGCTGCATCCTGTTTGCCAGAGGTTTAAGGCTTGTGTTCCAGACAGCTGTGGCCAGCTGATACTGGCCATGCTGTTTGTCTCTTCCCGAATGTTCAGTACCCCTCCTAAATACAGTACAATGTTTTCTTATTGCAGCACTTAAATCTTCATCAGCATTAAATAGTTGTTTATTGCCCTAAATAAATCATTGATTCCAGTGCATTTCTTGAGCACAGATCAATATAAAGAAAAGGATGAGAATTTAGGGCTAATGTTCAAAATGAAAATAGCAAATAAGGAATGTATATGCTTGCATTTCTTTTCAGAAATATGATCTGTCTGCCTGTTCCATTGGATTTGAAAAGGAAAGGGAGTTTCTCCCTGTCTCCTTGCCAACAATCTTCCAAATAAAATTGGTCACTCACTCCATGGCTGCTTGTGGGACATTGCTGTGTGCTAACTGGTGGCCACATTCACTCACAAAATACAGTTATATCAGTTTTACAGTATATCCTGTGAAGTGCTTTGTGATGTCTCAACAACGTGATAAGGTGCTATATTAAATGCAACGATTATTATTAAAGAAAAGGTGCACAAGCAGCTCTTTAATAACCTTAACCATCTAACACCCTATGTTGTGTGCACTTAGGACACTGTTTGCAAATTGCTTTGGTGTCAATGATAGAGCAGTGTTGATGGATCTAATTTTCCTACGTGTACTTAATTATTAGTGATGTTTTTGTTACTAATAGTATCTTAATTTCCAGTATTTCGTAATACAATTCCTTAATATTGAGGTTATAATAATTCCTTAATTCCTTAATAAGGAATCTCATTAGAATTCCTGTCAACTCGTAAATAACTCCTTTCCAGAAGCAGATCACTTCAGAGCAGTTTTTTCTAGGGTCATCATAACAATTTTCCAAGCATCTGAACATTATTAATATGTTTCCATCAAAGCAAGTTATGCTGCCATGTTTCATACAGAGATATTAAATTTATGTTTATGCAGAAGGAACACATATCCTAAAAGTACCTCTCCTTTCATTCCCAATATCACAAAGAGCACATAAGTGGTTAGTCAATTGCAGCTATGGTGACTTTCTAATTTGGAAACTATTGATGTTTGAAGAAAACGGAACTGGTCATAAATTCCTTCACTATTGGAAAGAAAGTTCAGTTACTTCATGTTATGGAGTTTACGGTGCCTCAAGAAGTGATGCCATAGTCTGGCTACTTAGCCAGATGTTCCAAAATAGCTTTTACTGATCTGGCCTGAAGCATGTACAATTATCATGTTTCTACCACCTTAATGGGTTTGAATAATTTACAGCTGCACAACAGAAAATACCCTCATATAGCAGTTTATATTTTGAAAATTAGGCCAATGAAAAGCAGGCCAGAAAATTACACCAAGTCTTTGATTGAAGTTTACAGGTGCAGGAAGTGGTCTCTCCAGGCTACTTCGCATTAATGTTCCAGCTAGCTCTAACTCCGATTGAGTTAGGTCTATTATCCTGCTATAGTTTTACATTTTACCCACCTTATCATTGAAATCAGGAAGTGTTAAACTCGACATCCAGTTTTTCCATTTCATCCTGTGTAGGAGCACAAAAATGAACTAATATTACAGCAGTAATCCATTAATTGTGATCACATGAACCTAATGTAAGATGCTTTAAATTACTTTCTCTTTCCCACCCCCAATCAAATTTTATTTCCACTGTTCCTGAAGGTATTAGCCCCAGTCACCCCCAACAACAACAACAAAATGACACTTGTATAGTGCCTTTCACGTCAGGAGAACATCCCAAGGCGCTGTACAGTCATTGTTTCAGACCTGAGGTGGGGAGGGAAAGTGGGGTATTTGAGATGACTGATGGGACAGTTGAAGACGAGGGTCTTGAGGCGGGACTTGAAGTAGGTCAAGGAGGGGGCAAGGCAGAGGGACTGCAGGATTGAGTTCCAGAGGTTGGAGGCGGAGTGACTGAAGGCTTGCTCTCCAATGGTGGGACGGGTGGTTCGGGGGACCCCTAGGAATTCATCCTCATGATTGTATTTAACATTGCAGTATATTCATTAAGTAACACATCAACTAATGCTGGTATCCAAGCTAAAACCAGCTTTGTTATAAGGTGGGGAATGAAACTGGGACTGTCCAAGTCTGTATCGCTTAGCATCAAATTAGACCATTTGAGTACCTACTAAGCTAACAGGGGAATTCACTGTCTATATATAGTATTATATGCACATTTTATTCACAGCAAAAAGGCATCAGTAAAATGTGTTGATTGATCATTTATGATATCAAAACCCAGATTTTAGTCGTGCAAAAAACATAGTAAGATTGTTTTGACATGTAAAATATTTCCAGAAGCCAGCAAAAGCAAATCGTACTCAGACTAAGCTACACATATAAATTTCAGTCAAACATTATTTATCGTGGAGTAGGTTTGAATCTACAGTGGTTTGTGAAATAAAATCCTTGCCTTATTTTTCAGTGGTTTGTTTAGTGGTTTTTAAACAATTCACTAATTGTTGTTTTTAAACAATTCACCAATTCAACTGTCTTAGCAGTACGCTGCAGGACGGAGGAAGATAGGAAGATAGGAATAATTTATTTTGTGGTCTGTGAAACAATCCACAGATGGTATTTTTTAAATATTATATTACTTGGATAACATCACATGTTTTTAATTTAAATTGTAAGATTAGAATATTGTTCATTACCTCTGAAACAAGGCTAATGGGGTACAAGTCTCCTTTCTCTGTCAGCTCTAAGCATTCTAAATGAAATAAGAATTGGCAGAACATTTCCAAGAGGGTGCACATCAACAGGTCAAAATTAACCGTAATTCAACTGCTATGACGTTTCACTCAGAGAGGTTGTAAGGATGTTTGCCAAAATACTTAACTGGTGCAATTCAACATTATTTATCTGAAACTGTGATTATGTGTCCCGTGGGCAAACACCGTTGCCAATTTGTACATAGCAATGTCCCACAAACAACCATGAAATTTAACTTTTATTTGGGGGATTGTTCACTGTGACACCAGAAGAAACTCCCTTGTCTGTTTGAATAGTGCCATGGGATCCTTAATGTTTACTTGAACAGACAGGCAGAAAGAACCACAGTTTAAAATTTAAAATTAACATACCGCCAGCACTGCAGCTTAGATTAGTGAGTATCAGTAGTTCTTATTCAACTTTTGAACTCTTTGGTTACTTATGCACTTCATGACTTCACTTCATAAAATACCATATAATAATAATCCCTCAAAAAAATAATAAATTGGTCATTTCAATCCACAACTGTTTGTGGGACACTGCTGTGTGCAATTGACTGCTGTGTTTCTCCCACAAAATACAGTCAATTCACTTTACAGTGTACTCTGTGAAACACTTTCAGACGTCTAGAAGACGTGAAAAGTGCTATATTAAATGCAAGGATTATTATTACTAAAGTAAAGGCTCACTAAAAGTGATCACATTTATCTGTGACCTGATCAACCGTAACTTCCGTATAGCCGACACCTCAAGAAAAAGCTGATTCGATTAACTGGATTTTATCCAGCACAATCGCTGTGGCACATTTAATGAGTCAATTGTTGTGCTAGAGTACAGTATGATTAGTTCTGAATGCTGCCAATAGTGCACTTCCGGTCTTCCTTCTTAAAGGGGCACTGATTTTTCTCTCCCTCTTCTTTTTCTCTCTTTTTCTTTCTCTCCCTCTCTTTCCTTCCTCTCTATCTCTCTCCCTCTCTTTCTATCTCTTCCCCTTTCTTTCCCTCTCTCTCTGACAGATAATACGTATGCCTGTGTAGCCTGACGGTATCGTGGGTTTATACACTGTTTTGGTGGGGATGGGAAGGGAGAAGGAGAGAGAGGTAGGGAGAGAGAGGGAAAAGGGGGGCTGGGGGGGAAGAGTGGAGGGGGGAAAGAGTGGAGGGGGGTTGGGTTTGGAGCCATTGAGAAGCCAGACTGACTGAGTGTGTGTGTGTGTGTGAGAGAGAGAGAGAGAGAGAGAGAGAGGGAAGGAGGGAGAGAAAGATAGAAAGAAAAAGAAGAGGAAAAACTGACAGTGCCACTTTAAGAAGTAAAAAAAAATCTTCCATCCACCATTGTAGAAGTTTGCTTTGTGATTATGTGCTGTGTTTATAGATTGTAGTCAGTATTTATTGCTTTATTGGTAAGTATCCATACAATATTCTGTTATTATTTAGTCTATTATTAATATGGTATGTTTAAAAAAAAGTTTTAAAAATTTGTGTTGGTTTTTCGGCAGCTGGCCGCCTGAATATCCGGCACGTGGTTTAACCGGCACTGGCCAGGTCTTGAGGCTTTTACTGTATTATGACAGTTCATGGGACACTGCTGTGCACAAATTGACATCAGTGTTTGCCCACGGGACCGGTAATCACTCCACTTTATACAATATTTCCTGTGAAGTGCTTTGGGATGCCTTTCCAAAGTACCAAATATAACTGACTCCATTGTACAATGGTTATAATTCCATTGTAGTACTGGCAGAACACTAAATCATCAGAGGTGCCATTTGGGGGTATAAACTGAGTTCTGTCTGTTTTCAGGATGATGTTACCGAATTTGAAAATGAGAACCAATTTTCTTTAGGTGTCCTGGCCTACAATTCTTCCAATAAGATTCACTCTGTTACTGTTATCGGGATCCTGACCGGTCTGCAAAATAAACAAAACACATGACCAAACTTACTGTAGAGTATTTTTGTAATGTAAAAAGCTTTATTAAAATGAATGTCGATACAAACTGTATCGATGAACCATTGGTGAATCCTAGATTTGTTTAAAAAATTTAGCTAAGTGTCAAAAACATAAGTCTTTGATCAAACTTAATCAAACTTGGGGAAGAGACAATTGCTTATTGTACTGTAATTACTGATTTACAGATCGTGACTGTTAAACATTGCAGTTTGAAAAGTGCTCTACAAATGTAATGTTGTTGTTCTTAACAATCCATCTGATATGGAAAAATGAAAGCATTGCTAGGTGACACAAGTGCTGATTGTTGCCCTCCTTTGATGCACTCTGAAGCCCCCTTGATATCACAGTGAGCACTGAGAACTCAGTGTTCATGAAACTGAATCATTTAACTTTAGCACAATGAGTCAAGAAAATCAATTTATTATTGCCTTCTAAATTCTTTCAGGGAATGAGTCAGGCTGCTTTGTTATACAGCCGCATAGATATGTGTGGCTCGATGTTTTATTGAATAGATGATTAAATACAAATGTTCAGTATTTCTTTGCTTCTAACTAAATACAATAAAACTTTTTTTGCCAGAAGCAAAGTAATGTCTCTTCAAGCGGTAAGATTTGCTTCCAGCAGCTAGGCTACAGAACAATTTGATTATAACGTGTCCAACCATAATTTGTACTGTTCTTTTTATAATAAATTACACCAAAAAGCACTGGATAAAGTGGGTATTAAATCAAATTAAACCTATTATATGTAAACATTAGGAGTTATCAAGCATAAAGAGCAACTGAGTTGAATGAGCTTGATAAATCATTGTAAAACACACCCAATTCCAGCTGTCCAAATGAGATTTAATCATATTAGCATAAAATCCTTTGTATACATTGTTTGATCCAGTTGCTTTTACAGCTGTCATACACCACTTCAAGGACTAAAATCAAAGGATGAATAAATCAGATAAAAATGAACAAAACAGCCTGACTTGGAAAATCATTTAAGAAATATGCAAATAATTATTCGCAAAGCTGTTTTATTAATACTTTTCCACAGCTGACTGATGTTTCAATTGGTACATGTATTGACCAGTACTGAGCCACATGTAAGGACTAGTAAAGTTGTGTTTATTCATAAAATAACAACCTGAATATTTTCAGCTATCACTCTTGACTCAATGGTTAATTTTTGAGTGAAGGTACCCGAGGTATTTGTGGAATGCACCCGAGTATCAGTCAAAACCTTCAGGAGTGGGACAACTTAACAAAAAAAACTCTATGAATCCCATTATTATCTGCTACTATATTTCATTTCAATATTACCCAAGAGATTCTTGGTGCTGCTTTTCCAATGTGGCTATTGAGGGACAAGACATGACATGATTGGTTTGATTTGGACGATTGGAATTTTGTCCTACTATTACTGAGCAGGATTCTTTCTTTGACCAGTCTTTGGTTTCTGCCTCCTCTCTTCTGTCTCTCTTCTTTATCCTTATCTTTCTTTCCACCCTCAATTGTTCTCTTTATGCTTCTGCCTTCTATATAGGCATAATAATAAATCCTCACACTTGAAATAGCATCTTATCAGGTCGTTGAGACATCTCAAAGTTCTTCACTACTGTAAAGCGTAGTGACTGTATATGTTGTGGGTGAAACGCGGCAGCCAATTATGCACAGTAGTGTCCCATAAAGAATCGTGGAGGAGTGACTCCATTTTTTAAAAGGGATTATCAATCCCAGAAAATCAATTTCCCAATCGACTAACAACTGGGTTCCTACTTATGGCTAGGTAGACAGATGCGTGTGGAGGAAGGAAAGTTGCTTACAGTTTTGCCCCACCAGAGAATCAAATCTGGTTCCTCTCGCTTGTGAGGCGAGTGCTCAAAACACTACTCTACAGGTTTCCTCTGATGCAACTCATTCTTTGTTTGCATTTTTTCTTATTCTTGGTGGGTGTTCGATTTTGGCTTTGGTTGGATAGATAAACCTTCTGATTTCCTCATTTGTTATGACTTCTATTAACTTTTGTTCTGTTTCCACTCTGGCACTCCTTAGGGATTTATTGTTTACAACAACAACAACTTCAATTTATATAGCGCCCTCCACGCCGGACGGCGTCTCAGAGCGCTTTATCTTCTTAATCTGAAATAAATTTATTTATTTATAGTTATACTTACTGTAACTTTTTTCTAAAACTTGAAATTTATAAATAATTAACTAAAAGCCAGGAAGCCCATCCTTCATTCTTTTTGACAGATATAACTTGGGATATATACTATGTTTACAGAACGATAAAAACATTTTGAGAACATCGAGCTTTCAAATAGGCAGGTTTTTAAAATGTGATTTCAGCAAAATAAATTGAGTGCTGTTAAAGCTGTTCTATCATACTATAATTGTTTCCATAATAATCACCGGATTTTTAAAAAATCATATTTTTTTGGAGTAGAATTATTAGTTCAGTCCTCGAAATGTTACACTGGGCAAAGAAAACTGTGTGGTAAAGGTGGAAGTTGTAATTTGTGTTAAAAGCCTTTTCAAATGTCTTGTTTCATGATCAATGTTTATGCCCAAGGCAGCAACAAATCCTGATTAATTTACAAAATTTTAGATGATCCGACTGTAAATCAGAAAGTGGGCTCCACATGCTCTTTAGCATTTGTAAATCTTCCAATGATGTGTCAGTAAGTTTCCCACTATTTCAACAGATGTTTCTCATGGACATTTTTTTCGACATCTGTTTAACAAGAATCTGTACAGCGTAATTCTCCAAGAGGCACCATTTTCATGAACTTCAGTTTTGAATCATAAACCTGAAATGTCTTGTGGGCATTGCCTTAAACCCATTTTTGAAAAAAACATACTGCAGAAATATGAACGAAATACTCTTAATTTCAGTTTTAATTTGAATGGTGGACTTCTGCATTTTTTAAAAAGACCACGAGAAATATTGGGCCTCAGCTTTGGGGAGAAAAAATATTTTAAGAAAAGAAAGTTCCAATGTAAAAGATTTAAGGAGGAAAATATGAATCTTGACTTCAACTTTGAGACAGATGCAATTTATTTTTCTCACGCTATTTCACATATGGGAAGGGGTGGGCTGGGAAAGGTTATTCAGCGAAAGATAATGCTAAACATCCATTTAGGTTTAGTTTCAGTAATCGGTCCTTTCTTGAAAGTTAACATTTACAATTTTTGTTTTTTGTATGACAATACATACTTTCATACAATTCCTTGGTGCAGTCACTAAAACATTTATCAAGTACAATTACAAAATATATATCTTCAAACAATAAATAGGCATTTTTGGGGACAATGAATGCAAAAACAAGCATGTTATAGCACCTTAATATGATGAGGCACTAAACAAATAATGGCAATCAAGCGTTGTGACCGGTTAGGAACAAACATCAGCTGTTTGCAACAACAAGGTCCCACAAATAGCCACAAAGTGAATGACCACTTAATTCAGAGGATTATTATCTGGCACTCAAAAACTCACAATTTTGCAAAGGATTTTAATTTCCACCTCAACAGACTGACAGGATTGCAGGGTAATATCTCATCCAAAAGACTATCGCTGACAAACTTGCACTCCAATGCCTCAGTGGATAATTAGATTAAATCCAGTTGTGTGTTTTCAATCCATAACCCTAAATCTGAAGATGGAGGGGAAACTTATTCTTCAAAATCAAGGTTGACAACATAATTTTTGCTCTACATGTTGCCATAATACTGTATTAGTAGCCCATCAACTTCACCATCATTAAACTCTAATTGTTTTCTTTTACTATTAATTTACAGTTTTAAAGAACAAATTACAAGTACTGTTCTAATTAGGAAATAAGTCATTGAATAGTTAATTGAATGGGGAGCTATCCCAAGGATGGCTTTTATGGCCTTTTTCAGCTCTTTCCTTTCTATGTATTCATGTGTGATCACTTTTTTGCGTAGTTTCATTAATTTTTTTTTTTATAAGGCCAATTTACTCACCGTCTTTCATGACCTTCATTGTCAGAATGGGATTCTCTAAAAAATAATTTTGGAAATTATCTACAGTCAGCATAACCCACACCGCATAGTCTCAGGATGTCTGCCTTATTTATCCAGAGATCTTGTCATCCCATCTTGTGACCTTGTTTCCCTTTCCCATGTCATCAACCCGCTGGTCTCCTCAACCAGGGAAGGTTACTTCAACACATTAGCAGCTCAAACAAACAGAGAAATGCTGTTTTCTTATTTGAATGTAACATTTATAAATTTTTAAACGTCTTTGGCAACTGCATAAGTGTGAACCATTACTTCACCTTTAGTGTATTTAGAGCCCTGTAGCTAGTAGTTAGAGCACTCGTCTTACAAGCGAGACACCTGGATTCGATTCCAGGCAGCACAAAACCTTTGGGCATGTTACCTTACTCCACACACATAATAATAATCCCTCGAAAAAAAAGCAATAAAGAAATGGTATTTCAATCCACGATTGTTTGTGGAACACTGCTGTGTGCAATTGGCTGCTGCATTTCGCCACAAATACACAGTTAATTCACTTTATACAGTAAAAGCCCGTTTATCCGTGACCCGATCAACCGTATAACTGGCACCTTAAAAAAAAATCCCCATTCGATTAACCAGATCCTATCTGGTACAATGTATCAGTAGCAGTATTTTGGAATGCTGCTACTAGTGCCTGAAGGTGTCGCTGCCGTTTTTTTCCCTCACAGATTACCTCTGAATGCTGCTTCAGGGTTTGAGAGAGAGGTAGGGAGAGACAGAGGGTGGGGGGGATGGTGGGAGAGAGGAAAAGAGTGGGGTGGGGGAGGAAAGAGAGAAGAGTGGGAGGGCGAGAGAGAGGTGGGGGAGAGGAGAGGGGGGGTGAGTTGATTAATTTAGATGGAAAATGAGGGGAGTGGAGGGGGGTTGGATTTGGAGCCATTGAGACGCCAGACAGACTGTGTGTGTGTGTGAAAGAGAGAGAGAAAGAATAAAATTAAAATAAATAAATAAAAAACCCTTTGATTGTGTGCTGTGTTTATAGACTGTAATCAATATTTATTGCTTTATTGGTAAGTATCCATACAATATTCTGTTACTATTTAGTCTATTATTGTTATGGTATGTCTAAAACATTTGAATTACTTTTTTTTAAAGAATTTCTTTTGTGTTGGGTTTTCGGCCGAATATCCGGCACACGCTTTAACCGGCATTGTCCAGGTCCTGAGGGTGCCGGATAAACGGGCTTTTACTGTAGTATGTTCTGTGAAACACTTTGAGATGTCAATGGGCCTGGTTTATAAAAGACTGTTGTTATATCCTTGTATTTCAGTTGCATTGGCTGCGTACAAATGGCTAGTGTGTTACCTGTTGAGAGAGAGCTACATGAAATTTGATCAGGAGAGGAAATCAGGAAAATCTGATTTTGAGTCCAGAAACAACAGTCAGGTAAGGGCCTGGAGGAAGATCTGCGACAGTTGTTTATTCAGCTTGTCAGTTTGGCTTAGTTTGTATCACTTTGTTGTTTGGTTCAAGTCTCAAGGTACGGTATATTGCCAGAGAACGTATGGCACTATCCAAATGTAAAGTGATTTTTCTTTTCGTGTTATGGCAACAGTCATCAAGATTAATTGGTGGTTGTTTGTGGGACTTTACTAATGTGAACGGCCTCCGTGTTTGTTAACAATACCAGTCTCTATGCAGTATTTTGTAGTATTTTGCCAATAATTACCAATAATATATATGTTTGAGATGTTTTGTGATAAGTCACAAAAGTTTGTTCTAAAACAGCTATGATGTAACTAAAATTGTCTTTCACCCATTAAATGGCTGGTGTCTGATGTGACTAAAGGACAATTCACTACTTCATATTTCTTGTTAAAATAATAAATTTCATGGTGATGAAGTAATATTGTTCATATAAACCTTGGTTGTAAGCTGAAAAAGTATGAAATTCCAACAAACAGAGGGAGGCAGATATCTGATTATCAGTTACTATAATGTATTTGTGGCTTAATTAAGGTATAATTTAAACATAACTGATAAAAATACAATAATTTAATCTTTATTTTCTTAAGAACTCCATTAAATTGGTATATTGAATGCTTCATGTTCAAAAAATATTGGCAATAAATTGACACAGAAGTGTAGCTTTATTCCAAATTTGCATATTCATTCCTAAAACCATTGAAAATTATTTAAAATTTCTTTTAAAAATAGTTTGTGTTTTAAATATTGTTTGCACAGCAAATACAACGTGGAAATTTAGTTTACATTAGTTAAAAGATGCAATATTTAAAAAATAATTGTACAGTATCTCCTTATGAGATTGAGGTTCAGGCATATTGCTTCAACAGAGTAAATAAAACCTCCTTCTGTGATTAAGGATGTATTCAAAGCCTCACACTTTGCTTCCAAATGCACATTCACTCCTCTTTGAGGTAAATCCTGTGAAGCACTTTGGGATGTCCTCCAGATGTCAAAGGCATCTAAATAGAAGTATTTACTATTATTATTAATAATCATTATAAATTAACAGTGGACTTAGGAATGCCAAGGGAATGAATTATATTTACTTATTTGAAACGCAAAGGGGTTAAATAGTAAGATACTGTAGTCCGCTGTCTCGGAAGCCTTAGCACATTGCTTCCGATCCAGTGGGTCAAAGCTTTCTGATGACTCTAGTCACTTTGAAAATAAATTGATTATATTAACAGCATCATTATATTCTGCTGTATTTCTGGTGCTCTTTTTTTCTTTCCCCAAGCACCACTATCAATTCCATTTCTTCGCCTTGTTCTAAATGGAACTCCCAGTGGTATTTTCCATTCTTGTACATTGTTTTTAACACCTTGTTAAAGATGTATACGTTGTTTAAACCTTAGATGTATTTATGCTGTTAATTATTTGCCAGACATCAGACTCTGTTTTAACTTTCCTGGTGAATATGAGACACATAGCAACATATTTTAGGGCCACATGTGGTAATACCACAGTCTGAACCACAAACTTTAGAAAGGAAATGCACGATAGGCACATTTTTTCTTGTCTGAATAGTGATATGGATTGCATTCAGATTAGTTCAAAATTGGTAAAAGATGGTTGGGTTAAAATACTAGGACCCGAGCGGGGGGGAGCGGGATGGGGGTGGGAGGGGGGGGGGGGAGAGGAGGGGAAAGAGGATGGCCTAAGGCACGGTCAAAGAGAAGGGCCTTGAGGCATGTATTGAAGGATAGAAGGGAAGTAGCAAGGAGGAGTTGTGGGATGGAGTTCCAGAGAGTGGGGGCAGAGAGACTGAAGGCCTGACCGTCGGTGGTGTGGTGCACCGGGCCAGGCGGGGAACATGGAGCAGACCCGATCTGCTGAGCGGAGGGACGTTAGTTGGTCAGAGAGATAGGAGTAGGCAAAGCCATAGAAGGCCTTAAATGTGAGGATGAGAAATTTGAACTTGATCATCTGAGGGATGGGGAGCCATTGGAGTCTGCCAAAGGGTGGGTGTGATGGGATCACATAGTCTGGTGAGGGAGAGGAGATAAGCTACAGAGTTCTGGATGATCTGCAGCTTGTGGAGGGAAAAGTTGGGAAGGCCAACAATCAATGCATAATTAATGATTGGAAAATGTCACACAGAAGTGTGTTTGAGTTCAGGACACTGGACTTGTTTAAAACTGTTTGATGTAATTGTGGGACAGTAGGATGGATGTTCTTATAGAATAAGATCAAATGAGCCTAAGGCCTACTTCATGCACCCCACCCAACAATAAATCTTGTGATGTACAACATTACAATACTTATTATTTATTGTTGAATAGTCTTAAGATGCTAGATCTAACGTTGATATCAGATCCACATTGATTGGAAACCTGTAATGAATCAAAACAATCTCTAAATCAGTATATAATTGTAAGTAAACATGTGTGAAATAGTTAATGAAAGCTTTTTTTAATGTTGTCTCTGTGTCAGCTCGCATCATTCTTGCGACACTGCTCTGGCTTCTATTCCTATTTCTACAGTGGTGTTTGCTGCTAGGCAATACAACATATGTACTTTACAAATTGCTTAAATAGAATGACATGCCAGTTCATGTCTCCGGTTAATGTTTTCTTTGTGAGATCAGAAGAAAAAGGATGAATAATGTCAGCTGTTCTGGCAGTTGACGCAGAGTAACTCAAGAACCATATAATATAACATGAAGTAACATCAATGTTTTCTTTAACAGGTTCATGCCCATGATAATCTTTGTAACACTGTGCAGTAGGGTCCGGCGATATATCGGTTATACCCGATATAATTTTCATATTGATATGCCGATATAGACATTTGAAAAATATTGATATATCAAAAAATTGATATATCAAGGGAAAAAATCGAAATGCGCGCACACTGAACTACAAGACCCAGAATGCTCATCTCTATACACAATGCACAGTCCGAGGTGCAAAGCCGCCATATTGTATTCATAGTCCTAGAATACAATATACAGGTATACAAGGGGAGAGAGACGACTGGGGGTGGGAGGAGGGAGAGAGAGACGGTGGAGGGGGGGGTAGAGAGAGAGACAGCAGGGTGGGGGGAGGGAGAAAGAGACGGCGGGGGGAGGGGGGGGGGGAGAGAAAGAGACGGCGGGGGTGTGGGGAAGAGACAGGGGTGAGAGATGGGGGGGATGTGATAATATATAGATAGATAGAGATGGGGGGGTGTAAGAGAGGAGAGAGACACAGAGACACAGACAGAAAAACACAGAGATGGAGAGAGTGAGTGTGAGAGACACAGAGAGAGAGAGATATTTACCTCCTGAGGAAATAGGCCCCGAATGCGCGTGCACCTCCGAATGCGCGCGCAACTCGCGACGCGTGCGCATGCGAAGTACAAAAAACCTGAAAATATCGATATGTCGGTATAATCTCGACATGAGTCCATCGATATATCTAAATCGGAAAATTTCCATATTGACGGACCCTACTGTGCAGAATGGGGCAGGCTATTGGTGTTGTACTGCATTACTATGTCACTGTTAATTAAAAGAATCTTACCACCAACGTTAATATTCTTTAGACTGGGTGGTTGCAAATGAAAACTACATTTAGGCCAAGGTAGCTTGCTAAATATATTATATATTCTGTACATGTATTTTCATTTCCACAAATGAATTTCCAGTCTCTATTTTGTGTAATGTTTGTTTTCTCTCTCTAGGTATATTATTGCAGATCCCTGGCAATTGCATTTTTTGAGTACAATGTATTTCAACGATTCCATGACTTTACTCATAACTGCAGCACACCAACCTCCCTGCAGCCTGTGTTAAAACAACTCAGTGCTCTGTACGGACTTTGGGCTCTTAGCAAACATACAGCTGTGCTGTACCAAGGTGAGAGAGTTTGTTTGAAAATAATCCTAATTTCCCTTTATAGCTATTCCCTACTTAAAAATAAATATCTATATGGTATGCCTTTCCCATGTATAACCAACTGAATTATATTGCAGTAAATAAACATTTTGTCTATATTAGTTAGTATTCAGCACTACAAAACGTGCAGGGTTAACAGGTCAAGATATTTAAATGTTGTGCTTTTAAAAATGCAAGATCATCTGTGACTTATAAATCACAAAGGCATTTTAATGCTTTGGAGTTACATCAGATAGATTGAGGATTGAAGATTATATCCTGCATTGAGGAAAATTTCAGAGATTGCATCATTTTCCCATCTGTTTGGGTTAAATTTGAACACAGATCCCAGAGGTAGCAAGAAATCATTCTAGCTCTTTTGCATTACACAGCCCACACAAATGTATATATTTTCATTCAACCTAAAATATTGTTTCAATGTATCAGAGCCGTTATGGTATAATGAATTAAGTCTGTAATTAAATATTGAGGTGGGTGATAATGGTGCTATATGTTTTTGAGCCCAATGTGGAGACATACGAGAAAGCGACACGCTGCAAATGTGACAATATCAAGTGGGTCACTAAACTTTAATGCCAGCTCCCAATTCTCCAACTTGGAAACTGGTGCAAAGATAAGGACCAAAAAATAAAATCAGTGTAAAATACTTATACAGTCCTGTAAATTATTCTAAAAAATACTCATTGTTCAAACTACTGGAATCACATATTTAACAGAGTATATTTCCAGCTGTTTGAATTAATTCTTTTTTTGAAGACACTTCTACTGCCTGGACTGACTGTTTCTTCCTTTTCACTTGAATGCCTGCAAGTTGAAATATGAGTTGCTATTATTGAAATGATCAATTAAATGAGAGATACCATACACTGACAGCATCACTATACAGAAATGGACACTGCACCTCACTGAACCACATCAAAACCTTGGTATTTTGTTTTGCACTCAACTTGTTGGAGATTAAATTCTCTTACTCTTTTAAAGCAGATTTGTTTATTCAGGTATACTCATTGAGCTGACACTAAAGCATATAAAACGACTACAATGCATGCAAACAGTCAACCACTCCATTACTTCTGTTCCCTTCCGATTCTTCTTTTACTTTGTTCACCCTTTTCGCCTATTCCCTCTTATCCGATTCTGCCTCGGGTCTCAATATCGCATTACGCCCTAGTCTTCACTTTTGGGTTTACCTGTCATCCACCTCTTGTGATGACGCCCAAATACACTAGGTTTCTCATAATGCAATCTCATACTACCCGGCACGCATTCTTCAGGTTAAAAGGGAATAGTCCTTTCTCTTCCTTGCTTCCTCTCAGTCGGTCTCGGGGAAAAGTAGGGGTGTTGATCTCTTTGGGGATCTGCTGTCACGTTACAGCTCTTCCATCAGTTGGTTTCCTTTCTCGAGAGCGGCTTGGCTACTGTCAGTTACAGTTTCTTCCATCATTTGTTTCTCCTTCTCGAGAGCGGCTTGGCTACTGTCAATTACAGTATCTTCCATCAGGTCCTTCTCCTCCTGCTCCTCCGTCTCTGCTCTGCTCTATTCCTTTGTCTCAACACTTTTATCCTTTCTTGGACACATGGTGTTCACGTGAACATCTCATGCCACTCTCGTGCTTATTCACATTCTCTTTTACACCCAACTCTGCCTTTCTTCGCAAACAAGCTCTTCTTATCGCAGTCTGTTCTAGCCGGTTTCTAATGGTGACCTTGACGACTCAAACTATGTGCAGCAACTTCCCTTATCTTCTACAGCAGTTATACAAAAACATCACATAGCATCATTCTAGCCCACTCTCTGTTTTTAACAGTCTATACTAATTTTAACCAGTTCTACACCAACTCCAACAAACTGACCTTTCCACCCCACCCGCTTTACCTTTCCCCTCCTACACATCGCCCAGCTCCGCCACTACCTCTCCCCTCAGGCCACCAAAACACCCATCCACGCATTTATCACGTCTATTCGAGCATTGCTGCTCGAACAGATGGCTGTTGGATAAGGATCTCCCACATCTGACAAAAATCTGACCATCCCCGAAACAAAACAAATGGTCAAGTAGTCTGTTGTTAAACATTGGTACTAGTTTAGTGGTACATGATTTTTTTAATATATTAGTTGTGTTTGAGGTGTTCCCAAGTCTAACAGTCTTGAGGCTGGGTGAACAGCACGGATTGAATTTCATCTCACAGTTTGCATTCAACTGCCAGTTAATAATAATAATTACAGTAAGAATTGCCTGCTTTCTATTACCAAACAAAAACCCCAGTGAAGCTGGAATCCTGCTAACCAACAGTTGAGTTGCTATTTTAGAAACGTTGATGCCTTGTGGGTTTTATACTATGTTTAATATCTACCCTATCCTATGAATGACAATGGCTACCAAACTGTAGATGTGCAGTCAGGGTAGGCAGTGCCTACCTTATGAAAATAAAAACTTTAAATTGTAGATGATTATTTAATGGTTTATATTTTTACAATGCACATTTTATATAATGCCAATGATTTTTAGTAGAAACTACCAAAATTATTTAATTGCGATTTGATATATCTACCTTAAAAGCAATAGAAAGGCAGTGGGACGCCATGCCTTTTTTACCCATTGAGTCGATTGTAGTTTTGATGCACATGTGCGTTCCTTTCTCAGTGTCTCAGTAACGGGTGAAATAGGCACAAGCTACCACTGCCTTTCCTCTTTCTATCCATTGCAATGAGATCTCCGCGCATGCATATTTGCAGGAAAAATGACTGGGGAAAAAGGCAGAGTCAGCTGCTGCCTTTGGGAGGCGTGGCTTTATGATGACATCATAGACCCACGCCCCCAAAAGTTTGCATGGACTAAGGGAAATGCCTACCCTATCATTTTACCCACTGCAAGTCACTGACCTCTCCCCCAACCTGAATAACCCCACAATGCAAACATTCAACCAGTTGAGCTGCAGTGTAGTTAGTTATTGAGATTTTCACAGCTATTTGACACTAATTCATACTGATTAAATAATGCAGTTTTCTTACACTAAAAGAGAATTATTTTGATATATTTAAATATAATACAAATGCTGCTAGAACAGAGAGATGTATGGATTTTAGCTTTATAAGCAAAAATGCTAATGATTGCCAGCTGACTTTTTACTTGTAGTTCAACAAATGGTTTTATAATTCACAAACAGCAACTTATGTCAATGAACTTTTTATTTACAGGGGGCTATTTCCATGGCGAACAACCTGCTAAAAATTTGCAAAATACTATTCTGAACCTCTGTGCACAGGTAACCAAACAATTTGCTTATCATTTAATAGTAAGATTATATAATCACAACTTTTATTTTATTGAATGTGATCTGGTTAAGGAGCAAAAGGAGTAGAATATCACGGTACATACATTCATCAACAAAATACATAGTCACAACATTTTACAGTATATCCTGTGAAATGCTTTGAGGCATCCTCCGGATATGAAAGGTGCTCATATTAAATATAACTATTATTAGGATTATCATTATAGACATTTCTGTAAAGCTCGTAGGGCATGAAAAGGTGTCGTGTGGATTTATGATTCTCAATTGTTCCAAAGCAGGATTTTCGTAGAAACATGGATTTCAAAATATTCCTAATTATGAATCTAAGTTAAGCTAAATATACTGTTTCAATCATAGGAGGCAATACAAATCTGTTTTAAGCCTCGCCCCCTCTCTTCCCAGTTTCAGGTCCCAGCTGAAGACTTTTTGACCGCACCTTTGGTCACCTTTCTGCCCCTGCCCCTGGCTCCGTCCCGGGATCCGCAATTGTAAAGTGCTCTGAGACGACGTCCGGCGTGGAGGGTGCTATATAAATTAAAGTTGTTGCTGTTGTTGTTGTGGATTACATCTATGGTCACCTTTCCCTCCTCTTTTTCCATTGCGCAGCACTCCAAAATGCTCTGTGTGAAAGGTGCTACATAAATTCAAATTGTATTTGAGTAAAATTCAGCAACTACTCAACAGCAAGTTATCCTAAATTACTATTGTAAATCTGTTAAAATATGAAGAAGTTCAGTATACAACTTGTTCATGTATTGTTTTTCTTTCTGACTTTAAGAGCAAAATTGTCATGTTCCTTGGCAAGAGAATTTTGCCCATTATCTTAAAATGTATGCTCACGATGAATTCTGAAAAAGAGTCTTGAATTAAGCATTAATTTAGAAAATTAAATTTCATTTCATTATTGTGGAAAGAAAATCAGCTTTCAAATTAAGATCGAATTTCAGGCGTTTCCAAACTTTTTAGATGAATAGTTTTAAGCCTAAAAGTGTGAGTTTTTTAAGACCAAGAGGAAGAGTAACTGTTGGTGTTTCCCCCACAAAATATACAATCAATTCACTTTACAGTCTATTTTGTGAATCTTGTAAAACAAGATTGTTTTACAGAAAAACAGAAATGCCTCAACGACTTGATGAGGCGCTATATCAAATGCAAAGATTATTATATTTATCAAAAACTTGTTTTCTCAAGTCAAAGTAAATCCTGATGCGTGACTAACACTGTATGTTTTGTGTTATAACAGTTGAAGGATGATTCAGTGGCTTTGGTGGATGTCATTGCTCCTCCTGACTTTATTTTGAATTCACCTATTGGAAATGCTGATGGCGAGGTACTGCAAGACTTAGTTTAATTTCTTAATTGCTCATGGTATTTGGTTCTGTGCCTTTTTAACTGTACACTTCTTCATACGTTACATTAAGGAAGAGCTCACATAAGATTTTTCTGATACAACAAGACACTTACTGGTGTGCTGATCTCTAAGGATCAGATAATTGAGGTTTTCTAGATTGTGAAGAGAATTAACAGTTAATTAACAATTTAAAATGTCAGCAAGTTAAGAGTTGAGGGAATGAAAAAATTGTGCAGGACTCCAAATACTCACTGACACTGGGTTAGGGCTCAGAGGCATCTGGAAATTTATTCCAGTAGAAAGGGGAAAAAAAGTCAAGTTTTTTTTAAATGGGTGAAAATTGGTTTGAAAAACTTAGCAGAAGGGAAGAAAGGAATATAATAAACAATTTGATGACAAGTTGCTATTATTCTCTAAGGACTATGTTACAAGTAAACAAAATGATATGTTTTAAGAATATCCTTTTTTATTGAATAATAGAATTAAACTCTAGCTGAAAAGATATATATCTATGTGTAAAGCGCATTGAGACGTCGATAAGATGTGAAAAGCGTTATATCAAATGCAAGGATTATTACATTATATACATAATGTATGATTCAGTGCATTGATTCTAAAAACAATCACCCTTATCCTAGGCATATAGATTTTAGCTTTATTTGGCTGTGAATTCTCTTTTGAGTTTCATTCTTAGGATGAGCAAAATAGATGCATTGCTTTTTCTGTCTTTGCAGATATATAAAAACCTGTGGGCAGCAGTTCTTCAGGGAAAGCAGGTACTTGAGAGACCATCATGGTGGGCAGAATTTTGTGCCAACAAACCTTCTGTCAGCAACAGGCCAATGTCAAAACTCTGATTCAGCTGCCTTCTGAAACCTGGAGTTATGGCAAATCTCTGAACCATATCATCTGTGACTTTTAGTTAATGCGCAGAATTATTCTCAAACAAATTGTTGTCCCTTTGCAAGGATTTACATTTATATTAAGATTTTATGTTCAAATAACCAATGGTTTGATTGAGATTGAATTTAAAACATGCTATTAATATCTGAAATTCACAAATCAAGACAAATCATTTATCATTTGGCTTCTGCAAATCGCATTTCTACTCCAGGATAATCTTGGAAGCGAAGGACGACTCCAAATTCTGGTTCTCCACAACAAACTGTCTCCTCCGCTCTCCCCACCACGCCTCGCAGATCCTCTCCTCCATCTCCCACTGATAGCATCAGCATCCAAGGCTGCACTCTCCACCTCTCTAAGCCAGTCAGGAACCTGGGCGACTTGTTCGACCATGAACTGTCCTTCCTCCCCCACATCCGCGCCATGACCAGTACTGCCTTCCATCATCTTCTCAACATCGCCAGACTCAACCACTGCCTCACCCCTCAGGCCTCCAAAACCCTAGTCCACGCATTCGTCCCATCAAGGCTCGACTATGGAAATTTCCTCCTTGTCAGCCTTCCTGGCTCTTCCCTTCACAAGTTACAGATCATCCAGAACTCTGCAGCTTGTGTCCTCACCCACACCAAGCTCCGCGACCACATCACTCCCACCCTTGCCCGGCTCCATTGGCTCCCCATCCCTCCGAGGATCAAATTCAAGGTTCTCGTCCTCACTTTCATGACCTACCTCTCTGACCTGCTATCCCCCTTTGAACCTGAACACCCCCTCCATTCAGCAGGCTCCGGTCTGCTTCATGTCCCCCGCCCGACCTGCCCTACCATCGGCGAATGGGCTTTCAGCTTCACTGGCCTCACACTTTGGAACTTCATCACACAGTCCCTTCGCCTCGCTCACTCCCTTTCCTCCTTCAAGGCCAGTCTCAAGACCTCCTCTTCGATCATGCCCTGCTGCCCTGTCAACTGACTCCCTCCGCTCCTAACTCTCTCCTGCTCCTTCCCACTACCCTGTCCCTCTCGCTTGCTCAGGTCCCGACCTGACTGTTTAGCACCTTGGGATGACCCCCCGATGTGAAAGACACTCTATAAATTAATTTTGTTGTTGTACATTCAAATTTATTTAGTAATAAATGCAGCTTTCTTTCTCATAACCTGGAAAACTTAAGGGACTTGTAATCAAGGTAATAGAATCTACATTATCGTTACCATTTATACGAAGCACTATTCAAATAAAGTTTTTCATTATATTTCTGTGACAATGTGACAAATAATTATAACGTGTTTTTTTAAATTATGTTAATGTGCCTGTAAAAATTTATTTGATATTTTACATGTTCGAATGTAACACTAGTCCGTCGATATGGAAATTTTCTGATATCGATATATCGGTTGGCTCATATCGATATACCGATATATCGATATCAATTTTCAATTTGAAAATGAAAAGTTAAAATAAATTTATACCGATATATCGATATCTCCGGGTTTCTTTGTACTGCGCATGCGCGCGCATTCGGGGTACAAGTGCATTCCGTTGTGCGCGGGCATTCCATGCTCTAGGCTCAGAAGGTTTGCAATGCCAGCGACCAGGTAACTTGAAAAAGTTCGCTTTATACCGATATATACCAATATATCGCTGGACACGATATACTGATATTTGCGATATATAGATTTTTTTTTAAATAGCGAATTTTTCGATATATCGATATATTTGAATTGCTAATATTGGCATATCGATATGAAAAATTATACCGATCTAACCGATATATCGCCGGAAACTATGTTTGAACTTCACTCAGTGAATTGAAGGTGAATTGAAGTAGCCTTATTCCTTGAGATGTATTGACATATCTTAAATTCCCGTATGGTATTGTTTGTCATTCACTGTTACTCGTATTCCACAGTTTGTAACTCTTAGGAAGGAATGATGTAAATTTGAAAATGAAAAGTTAAAATAAATTTACTGAAATGCTCATTTGCTCATTAATGATTGTTTGCTCCTCGTACAAAGTACTGTAATTTGATTAAAAATAAAAGTTTGAATACACAATTGTTATTTTTGCTTATAGTTTTTAGAAATGATTTGATGAGCATGATCTACATGCTCTCTCTTGGGGATGTCATCCGCAGACATAGCGCACACTTCCACATGTATGCAGAAGACAACCAACTCTATTTTTCCACTTCACTTTGTGACCCCCAGTCCCCTGATGTTCTGTCAGCCTGCCTGTCAGACATCAGGGGCTGGATGATCGCAAATTTCTTGCAGCTGAATGTTGACAAGACGGAGGCCATAATCTTTGGCTCTCGTCTACGTCTCCATTCGCATGACTCACACCTCCTCCACCTTCCTGGCCTGCCCCTAAAACTTTCCGAACCTGTGCGCAATCTAGGCATCAGGTTCGACCCCCAACTGTCCTTCCTCCCTCACATCTGGTCTCTCACCAGCTCCGCTTTCTTCCACCTCCGATGGATCGCCCATCTCCAGCAATATCTCACCACAAAAACCGCTGAAACGCTGGTCCACGCCTTTGTCACCACTTGGCTGGAGTATTCCAATGCCCTCCTCGCCGGTCTCCCCTCCTCCACAATCCATAGAGCCCAGCTGATTCAGAACTCTGCCGCCCGCGTTCTCACCCGCACCAAACTTTGCTCCCCCATTACCCCAGTCCTTGCCAGACTTCACTGGCTCCCTATCCCAGAGAGGATCGACTTCAAGATCCTTACCCTTGTCTTCAAATCCCTCCACTCTTCTGCAACCCCCTACTTCTCTGACCTCTCTCCTCAAACCAGCACCCTTTGCCTTCGCTCCACTGGGTCTGTCCTCCTCCGTCCCCCGAATCCTTTGCCCCATCCTCAGGAGCTGTGCCTTCAGCCACTATGCCCTGAGGCTCTGGAATTCCCTTCCTCACTACCTTCGCCTCGCCCCCTCTTTTCTCATCTTCAGGTCCCAGCTGAAGACCTTTCTGTTCGACCGAGTCTTTGGTCACCTTTCTACCCCTGCCCCTGGCTCGGTCCCGGGATCTGCTATTGTGAAGTGCTCTGAGATGCGATCTGGCATGAAGGGCGCTATATAAATCGAAGTTGTTGTTGTGCTGAGGCAGAAGCCATGAGAAATGTCAGGTAAATTCAGGTACTTTATAGTTCCTGAGTATGGAGTATGTAGAGCTCCTGTGGCTTAGTGGTTAGAGCACTAGTCTTGCAAGCTGGGGAGACCGAGCTGGGGAGACCTATGTTCGAATCCAGGCAGGTTAGATCGAATCCAGGCAGGTCAGGGTGAAACCTTGAGCAAGTTTCCTTACTCCACACACCTATAATCCATCCTAAAAAAAACACATTAATAAAATTCGTAATTTCAATCCACGACTGTTTGTGGGACACTGCTGTGCTCAATTGGCTGCTGCGATTTGCCCACAAATATACAGTCAATTACAGTATATTCTGTGAAGCGCTTTGGGACGTTGATAAGATGTGAAAAGCGCTATATCAAATATAAGGATTATTATGATTGGTTGTTAATTCTATAATTAATGGCAGCACTCATATAATTCTCTTTGTACACATACTCACATATGGTTAACACAACCCGCATATTACACATCTACTATCATGAAAATACAATCAAAACGGAGCCTAAGGTTTGTGGTGAAGTTCGGTACTATCATTCTCCAATATAATCTATGTCTGAATGTAGACAAACTTGTGTTTATGTCTGGTCAATGTTGGCCAGCTTGTTTACCTCTCTTATCAACAGCTTAAAAGAATGAACTAAATTCTTGTGAAGTTCAATATGTATTAATGTTTTAAACTGATTGGGTTCATGCCAGGGTGGGTTGTACTCCAGAATTCCATAGGACAGGCTAAACAATTCTTTAATTACACATAAATGATGTAACCATTTCAACAGCATTAATTGTACAGATGGCAAAGATATGGACTATTAAACATGTACACTTTGTTGGCTCACAGCGAGAAGTCTACTGAGTGAAAGGCCCTACTTTTCAGTGGCATAAAGTTTGTTGTACAGTATTTAAAACAAACCTTACTTACCCCAAATCCCCCCCCCCCCCCACTTTCTTTCCACCCTCCCCGTCCCTGACCCCAGCTCGGGTCTGAAACAATGTCTGTCCAGCGCCTTGGGACATCCTCCTGACGTGAAACCCAGTTTCAAGTGTAATTTTGTTGTTGTTGTTATTTATCATCAGATTTTCAATTTTGTGAACATGTTACTTTGGCATATTCAAAATAGATTCTACCCAATGGTGTAATGCAGCTGATCAGCACATTGTGCATCATGTTAAAGAAGTCCCCATCAAAAATCTCTGCTAGTACAAAGCAACATTATTGGTAGTTTGTGGGTATGATCTCACAGCTGGGAATTTATCAATCTCAATCATGACCAGTTACATTTTGAATACCTATCTACAACATTGAATGTTGTAAATGCTTAGTCACTGAAAGGAATACAGACCAAACAGAAAATTTCAAAAGGATAAAGTCTTTATATAAACAGGCAAAGTCCATTTTGAATCAAAATTACATACATTCTTCAGATTGTGAATGAAGAGAACTCGAGACAGTGTTGTATGAGAGTAATTGAATGTCCGAAACTATGTTTGCAAAAAAACACAAATCTGTCATGTTATCTGATTGCCGTATCATATTCTAAAACCTGTCTTACTTTTCCTAGTAGCATCTCTACAAACATGCTTTTGCGTGATTGAAAGTATTGAAAATATATCACCTGCTCAATATGAGTGGCAGTTTTTGGTGTACAAAATCAAACTTTCTTAGTTATAACATTCAAGAATTCTAATAGCACTTTTAGTACAAAAACACTATACTGTATTCAATCATAATACTGTAATTTTTTCAATCTGTTACCTGCCTGAGGAACATGATTTTAACCCTTTACAGCCTGTGTGAGTCTACTACATTAGTAGCTATTTGGTCAATATACTGTAGCATTTTGTGGTGTTGCACCGAGTTGTCAAGCTTCTCTATATTAATGTTCAAAGGTTAACTTTTTTTCTCTATAAAGGTCTAGAAACATCAATATGGAAAATTGTCCACTTTGCATTTAGTGATGTTTTGATGTACCCCAGCATCAAAGCAAAGTCATCTTCTCTATAATAAGTAACAATATTGGTCCCTGCAAATATAACTCAAGTACTGTATCTCAAACATTTGGCACAAATGTTGTAGGTTCATGACCATTGAAGGTGTGAGATAGCAAGGCACAACTCTTCATTTGTGAGTGTAACGGATTTTAAAGTGGGGTGACATATCAACCACGTCTAAGCTGGACTCAATGAGGGGTAAGAGTTATCTATAAGTGAAGACAGATTATAAGCAACGGTCTTACTTCACTGTACCATCTGTTTTGGGAACTTGATGCATCCTTCAGAGATAGCAGCCACAGCTGTTTAAGGCTGAAAAGGGTTAATTACCCTTGCTGTGTTGCAATCACATAATTCTATCAGGCTCAATGTTAAAAAGTATATCATCATTTCCCCTGCGAACTTCAAAGAGCAAAGGAGACTCATTCATCACTGCGTCCTGTAGATCATTTGTTGTCCTTAGGGGTCGTCCATTTACCCTGACAATAATGTCCCCATCTTCGATTCCGCCCCTGACAAGGTAAGGAAATGGTTAAACATTAAAGCATTACTTTAAAAATACATTGCGGTTTTTAAAAAAATTATTTCCAGACTACAAAGGGAACTATCTTTCCAGTGATAGACAATGGCACAATCACTACAAGGGCAAGGCTCCCTACATTAATATTGGAATAAACAATGAATTTAAGCTTGAAATATTCAAATATTCATCAGGTAGGCTTATTTATTGTGGTTAAGTTTTCTCAACTGAATTCAGTGGGCAAGCGAGCCACAGGAGTAGTAAATGTGTTATTGCTATACACAGTATGTGCATTTTTTTCCTAGGCTAAGATGATCTTGTATCTCATAAATGATATTGTATCCTCTGCTTTTCTCTCCACTTTGTCCCGTTCACTTCCTCACCAGCTCAAATAATCTTTTAACTTTGAAATGTCAGGTTCTGAGCTTCTTACTACAATACTTCAGTGAGTTTGTACCCATGTGCTTCAATTTTTTGTTCACCTTTTGAGGCACTCTGCGCATTTTTCAAATTCCACATCACAGTGCAGATCAAACAGCTATTCAGCTTTTTGGTACCTTGCCAACTTCCTACATGACAGCACAACAAATACTGTCGTGGAGGTCATGGACAAACTTGAGTGGAACGTCATTCTATTTATTTTTGAGATCATACAACTATCCATAGACACAGCTGATAACTTTGTGTATTTCTTTCAGTGTTTAATACCCAACATTCTGATAGCTCTTCTGCACCTAGAGCAAAGTGTTCAGACATCCAGGTGCAAGATGCCAAGATCCCACAAACTAATGTATAGAGCTTGCGTCTGTTTTTCAGGGTTTAAAATGTTCATATATGTGGGAAGCAGATGAAGCTTAATGTGGAAAAATGGGAAGTGAATCATTTTGGGAGGAAGAATAAGGAAAGGCAGTATAGGCTTGATGGTAGAATCTTAAACAGTGTGAAGGAACAGAGAGGTGTGGGAATTCATATAGGTAAATATTTGAAGGTGGCAGGACAGGTAGATAACGCTATTTAAAATACTAGGCTTTATAAATAGGGGCATAGAATACAAAAGTCAGGAAGTTATGAACCTGTATAAAACACTGGTTAGGATTCAGGTAGATTACCGTGGGCACCACACTTTAGGAAGAATGTCAAGGCATTGGAAAGAGTGCAAAGGAGATTTACCAGGATGGTGCCAGGAATGAGGGGCTTTAGTTATCTGGAAAGACTAGAGAAGCTAGGATTATTCTCCTTGGACCAGAGAAGTTAAGAGGAGACTTAATAGAAGTTTCCAATATTATGAGGGGATTCGATAGGATGAACAAGGAGAAACTATTTCCACTGGCGAGTGAGTCCGTAACCCGAGAACATCGATTTAAAAATAGTTGTTAAAAGAAGAGAGAGGTGAGGAGAAATTGTTCAATGTGGTGTGTTGTTATATTTGGGGAGGACAAATTTGTAGGGCTATGGGGAGACAGAGGGGATAAGATTGATTTGGACAGCTCTTTTCAATGAGCCAGCAGAGACACGATGGGCAAAATGGCCTCCTTCTGTGCTCTATAAATAGGTGCCTTTAAATATATAAATAAATAGCACTATATCAAATGCAAGGATTATTATTATTTTTATTATTATTACTCAGTTTTATGTTTTAAGCCTGTATCTTAAAGCCTAATGCATAGATTGCTCTAAACTGGACCAGTAGCAGGAAGCTTGCCAAACAATGCTCTCAAAAGCAAGCTACGTGAAAAATTCTGTTTGAAGCACATACAGTGTTGTCATAGTCATTATGGTTAAAGGGGAGCAAAATATCTTGGCCATTGAGTTTTGTAATAACAAAACTGAAGAGTGTCTACCTATCACTTGTCGGTTCCAGTGTTCTGGGTGGAGGTTGTTGGGAGAGTGCTTGTGATTCAGTGCTCAACTAATTTAACATACCTCTGTGCTGGAGAATCTGGAATGACTTCATGTATATAGATACCGGTGCTGATGTCAGGAAAGTCAGGGTGTCTCTGTTTTAATTCTTGCATCAGACTGAAGTAGAACATAAAGCATACACATAAGGAAAACTGAAAAAAACTAATTCACCATTTCACTGCTTGGAAGTTCAAATCAGGTCATCTAGTTTAGAAATGTTGTTTTACAAGATTTGTGTGAGATTCATAAAATTGGAAGAGTCCAAAAAAAAGACCATACTGATGGGAAACAGCAGGATAAACTGTTATATTCTCCCCTCCTCCCACCCAAAAAAGCACACAGGGCCATATCTTGCCATGGACACACACTACGTTTTATCTCATACATAAAAAACAAACAAAATAAAGATCAGAAGTATTTAGAGCAGGGTGCAAACATTAACCTGTTGGCTAAAGTTTATTTCCACCCTCAACTACACATCAGATGTGTGACATAATGCCTGGAACATGGCTCTCGAGTGAATTGCTTGGTATGGTGGCTATGCCATGTGATTTGGCTAGTGAGCACTGTATATATGGATTTATTTGTTATTCTTACAGGAGAGTAGGGTCCGTCGATATCGAAAGTTTCCGATATCGATATATCGGTTTGCCCATATCGATATACACCAATATCTCGGCATATATCGATATCGCGTTTTTTGGGGGGTCCTGCTCATGCGCGCGCATTCCGGTGTGCATGCGCATTCGGATATCGACAAGGTAAGTCGAAAAAGTCCGCATTATACTGATATATCACCGGACACTATATATCGATATTTGCGATATATCACATTTTTTAATATCTAATTTTTTCGATATATCGATATATTTCAAATTCCGATATCATCATATCGATACAAAAAATATATCGGATATAACCGATATATCGATATATCGCCAGACCCTACAGGAGAGTGTCACAGCTTCTACATTTTGATAATAAATGTTAGAGATGTACAGCCATACACATATTAGTGAGTACTTTTTTTTAAAACTTCATATATCTTAAAGGGTTGAATGCTCCTTTAAGATGGCAGACTCATAGCCCAAACAAAACACAAAATACTACAGATGCTGGGAATCTGAAACAAAAGTTGCTGGGGAAACTCAGCGGGTCAAATAGCATCCAAGGAGAAAGGAAAAAGAGTCAACGTTTCGGGTCTACTCATAGCCCACTTTAGTTTCCTGTCTTTGTTATTCAAAAAGCTTGCACCACCTGCAATCAATGTCATGTTCTAAACTTGCAATTGTCTTAACATGGAATCCTTGTGGCTTAGTGGTTAGAGCACTCGCCTCACAAGTGAGAGAATCTGGGTTTGATTCCCAGGCAGGGTAAAACGTTGGGCATGTTTCCTTACTCTATAGGCCTGTTTACTGAGCAGTAAATAGGAACCCGGTTGATTGCTTTTCTGGGAGTAATAATACCTTAAAAAAAATTATTTGGTCACGCAAACCACAACTGTTTGTGGGATACTGTTGTAAGCAATTCGCTGCCATAATTTGCCTATAAATATAGAGTCAATTAATTTTACAGTATATTCCATGAAGCACTTTGTGGCATCCTGAAGATCTGATCAAAGGCACCATATCAAATGCAAGGATTATTAATAACCTATATAGGTGGGATGCATGGAACTCTCAGTTTGGTTTGGATATTCTTAAGAATGTTGATGGTTTGCTGCGTGTGGTCAGACACTGGGCTGACAAAAAAAAGGCCAAATGTAATTCATTCAATTGGCCATTTGTAGTAATTACCTTAATCTCAACATATTGACAGTAAAAATCATCAAATAGTAGAAGCGGCACAAACTGCATGTTTAAGAAGGAAATAGGACAATGCTTAGACAACATCACATTGTAGGTTAGATAAACAGGAAACATCTGCATGTATAGTGATGCCAGCAACAGTGGCATGATAAAGTATCATCACCAATAGCCTTTGGATAAGGCCATGCTCCTCAAAGAAAGGATATTGCAGCCACACAAAAGGCTGCAAAAAAACCATCACTTAGCAGGTAGAACATGGTACCTGCTAAGTGGTGGTCTCTGAAGCAAAAAGACAAAACAATAAAGCTTATAAACTTACTCCGGAGTTATGGTCAGCATCTTCACCCCAATGTAACGCTTCCTTGTATCTTTAACTTGTAAATTCAAGAATAAAAATCATAAAAATTGCATTTGATTTAGTGTCTTTCATGTCAGGATATCTCAAAACATATCAAATGTACTATAAGTGTACTGATTTGAGTATTTTGTAGGTGAACATGGCAGCCAATTTGTGTACAGCAAAATCTCTAAGAGAAGGGCAAGAAATCTGTATGCCTACTAAAGTGGTTACTTTTGAAAGAAAATGATCTTGTTTTTTCCTCTTTGCAATAGTTTTGATTTCAGATGTGTACTTGCTCTGCTTAAGAGACTTAAATTAATAATGGTCCATATTGCTTATATAAGAATTAATTCATAACAATGGCAATATTTATGAGTTTGGCATAAATTATTAAACACACACAGCCTCACAGGCCATTTGATAAACTGACAGATTCAAAGACCTCCTTTACTACAAAGATTTTGCAATGCATTGTTAGCTCTAGCCTAAGAACAGATATGATAAAGTAAATGATAAAGTTTGCTCCAAACGGACACAATAATAATATACCAACAATCATATGCCAACAATAATATTTCAGACGATCTATCAAGAGGGGATAGGGGTGAAGAGTGATCATATCTGCAGTACATATTGATGATAATTCATGGTTTACAGATTGTGGGATAAAGAATGAGATGTTTCATAGCAGCTTCAATAGCCCTACATTAATATAATTTGTTTTGTTATGAAATGGCACATTTTTCACCATGTGTTTCAAGATACACAACTACGATATACAATTGGCTGCTGCCATTGTAGTATAAGCACTGAGAGAACTTCTAAGGTTGTCCAAAAAAGATAACAAGAACTCAATGTAGTGAACTTCACTTGTGATCTGCTAAAGGAAATAAAACTCAGGATTGCCAATGTTTTGCTCATTTGCTCATTTTAACCCTAAATTCCATCAAAGTACAGAGATATGTACTTTGTGTGGTTTTGCAAAACAACATTATTTCTACAGACATCAAACATAAGTATATTACACAGTGTTCTTTTCTGAATGCCAAGGCACATTGCTAATATTACATCCAATTTCCTCTCTAAATACAAGTTGATGCTCAAGCAATTTATTTTTAATGCCTGTGATTAAATACAGGTGGCTACCTAGTACTAACCACTGGCTGGAATTGCAGTCATTCACTTTATCTCATCTACGCTGCTATTTGTTTCTTGTTCTTACGAAGGTCAAGCTTTCGTACAAGTCCGGACATTGCAAAGAAAATGATTGTACCATGACTTCTTACCTTCGCTCTGTTTGTCATAAGAATCTCTGAGGAATTGTGTGATTCGATCTGATGGAATAGCAAAGGATATCCCTGCGGTAACTTTCAGAGTGTTTATTCCTATAACCTCCCCATCCTGTAGGATGATTCAAATCATCATAAAATACTTGGAAGTAGATGAACACTGTACATTGATTTAAACAACATAAAATACTTGAAATTAGATGAATACATTTGTTTTCACTGCATCTGTGACTCTTGAGACTTTGAAGTTAAAACATGCTTCCTCATTTTGCACCAGATACACCTCAGATTCTAGTAAGAAATGCATGCCAAGTATTCACAAGAGACTTAGGAAACAAGTTAATTATCTACAAATGCAATTGTGTATAAAGTGTGGCAATAGTTTGGGATTTAAAGAATGTAAAAGTTGTACACCACAAATGCCATAGACCTTAATAGAAGAGAATGTATTTCAGACGCCTATATTTCAATTAAAAATTTACAGATTTTATTATGTGCAAAACAAAATTAATTGACGAGAGCACTTACCAGATTCACCAAAGGACCGCCTGAGTTTCCATACTTCAGAATTGAGCAATAAACAAAACAGGAGTAAATAAAGTAAGTTTAATTAAGTTTGTGAGAGCGGAATTTTCTGCCTGTCAGTAAACTTTAGATTTAAGTTTAACCACCAACGACCACACATCCAGAGAATAATATGATCTTGAGGACAAGATTGATACACTTAGCAATAAGTAGACTTACCAACAAGTGGACAGCCACCTATTGTATTTGGTAAGTTATTAACTTAATGTACATTGTTATCTGTGACAACTCTATTAAATACAAATTTTTGTGCTGATTTTCTGTTCTATTTCTCCTCTTTTATGAACTTTTTTGAGCTCAGTTGTTTTCAGTGCTCATGAATTCATGTAACAAATTACAACAACAACTTTGATTAATACAACACTCTCCACGCCGAACGGCGTCTCGGAGCACTTACAGCGCTTAAAAGTCACTGGTGGCTAAATCTTCTAAGTTTTATTTTTATGCAAAGTTATATGAAAGCCTTTTCAAAAAAGGCCAAAATGAAAGTGTGACGCAAATATCACAGATTTGTATTGATTTATCTTCATGGTTATCTCCTCTGCTTATGACTCACTGAGTATAAACTGTGTGGGTGACGGAAACTTGCTATGTAATATTTGCTCCATAATGCATCCTGAAAACAAAAGCTTAAACGTGTGTATGCTAAAGCCTCTTATGCAATGATGGATATAATAATGTGTCACTTTTACTGTTATACTGTACTTTACAATTGTGTTCCAAAATTCAGGTTGTCACAATTCAAGATCCTGATCCTCACATATAAAGCCCTGCACAACCTCGCCCCACACTTCATCCATGACCTCCTATCTCCTTACCAACCTGTCCGCCCACTCCGCTCAGCAGGCTCTGGTCTGCTCCACATCCCCCGCCCCACCCGCCCCACCATTGGCAGGCAAGCCTTCAGCCAATCTGCCCCCAACCTCTAGAACTCCATCCCGCAGAACCTCCGCCTCGCCCCTCCTTGGCCTCCTTCAAGTCTCACCTCAAGACTCTCCTCTTCAATGGCCCATTGGCAACTGCCCATCCCTGTCCTCAGCTCAGGTCTGAAGCAGTAACTGTCCAGCGCCTTGGGACATCCTCCTGACGTGAAAGGCTCTACACAAGTGTAATTTTGTTGTTGTTGTTTTGCTTGAGGAAGTGGACGGTGATTTAGATGAACAGGTATTAAACTGGATGTCTTGAATTTCCACAATGTAAATGTGGTGCGCCCTTCTGACCACCTAGATCATATACTCTGACCTGCTGACCCCTATCAACCTGTCCGTTTCCTCCCCTCAGTAAGCTCCGGCCTGCTCCATGTCTCCTACCTGACCTGCCCTACTATCCGGGGTTTCAGCCCCATTCTTTGGAACTCTATCCCACAATCCCTTCACCATGTTCCATTTCTTGCCTCCTTGAAAACATGATTCAAGACCCTTCTTTTTGCCTGTGCCTTCAATCACCCTCCTACCCCCTCAACCCTCCCTCATTTCCAATCATGTTCCCCCATGCTCGGGTCATGATCCTTGACTGTTCAGCGCCTTGGGACATCCTCCCGACGTGAAAGGCACTTTACAAATCTAATTTTGTAGTTGTTGTAGTATAGTACTGTCTTTTTTGGCCATTGTACTAACTCTCAAAAATGGCAACTTGAAAATGTCAACAGTTTAAATTATTAATCACGGTTGAACAATGTATCTACTGTAAATTTAATTGACTATATATGTGGGCAAAACATAGCAGCCAATTGCACACACCTGTATCCCACACTGTCATGAATAGAAATGACCAATTTATTATTGTTTTTTTTGAGGGATTATTAATAGATGTGTGGAGCAAGGAAACTTGCCCAATGTTTCGCCCTATCTGGAATTGAACCCAGAGAGCATTGTATTAATCAAAGTTGTTGTTGTAATTTGTTACATGAATTGAATCTGGCTTGTAAGGCGATTGCTGTAATCACTGAGCTACAGGACTTATGTTTTGTCTTTTGGGTGCACATCTATGGGTTACGTTTGTGGTATTCCAAAATTATCACCAGTGATGGCTTTGAAACCCTGCCCTAGTACTATCGTTATCCTTAACAGTTTCTGATAATGTTAACGCCCTCTAAGACAAAACAAATTGCCTGAAATTGGAGCTGGAGAAGACACAGAGAATGCTTGCAAAAACAGAAAGTGTTTCTTCTGGCTCAGGATACATTATGATCCAGGTAGCTTGATATATTGTACTTACATTGATGATGGCATCTGTCTGAATATAGTCCATGTCTGAGTCTCTCAAGCCCAGTTCCTTCCCATCCCTCTGAGCGGAACTGACAATACCAGTAGTTACTGTATTCTGCAGAGCAAATGGACTCCCAATGGCCACTACAAATTCTCCTGATCTGAGGTCAACTGACCGCCCCAGTAACAGCACTGGAAGCTTTTTCTGCAAAGTATCATAATGGTAATAATATAAATAATAATAATGCTTGCATTTGTTGTAGAGCTTTTCGTGTCTTCTAGACGTCTCAAAGCGCTTCACAGAATATACTGTAAATTTAATATAAAGAATATACTGTATATTTGTGGGCAAAACACAGTAGCCAAGTGCACACAGCAGTGTCCCACAAATAGTCATTGATTGAAATGACTAAATATTATTGTATTTTTTTCAAGGGATTATTGTTAGGCATGTGGAAACTTGTCTAGTGTTTTGACCTGCCTGGAATTGAACCCAGGTCTCTCACTTGCAAGGCGAATGCTTTAACCACTGAGCTGCAGGACTTCACAGTAAATAATAATAATAATAATCCTTGCGTTTGATATAGCACTTTTCACATCTTATCGACGTCCCAAAGCGCTTCACAGAATATACTGTAAAGTGAATTGACTGTATATTTGTGGGCGAATTGCGGCAGCCAATTGTGCACAGCAGTGTCCCACAAACAGTCGTAGATTGAAAATGACCAATTTTATTATTTTTTGTTTTGGACGGATTATTATTAAGCGTGTGGAGTAAGGAAACTTGCCCAAGGTTTCACCCTGACCTGCCTGGATTCGAACACAGGTCTCCCCAGCTTGGTCTTCCCAGTTTGCAAGACAAGTGCTCTAACCACTAAGCCAAAGGAGCTCCACGGAGGATTCAGGGTTATCAGATGACAAGATGATATGTCAAAGGAATGTTTGGAGAAATTAGACGATTAGGCTAGATAGAGAATAGTCAACTCCTGCCTGAAATGGTCATCTGCTACTGTGGGAATCACAAAAACAGGGTTGAGACAGGTAGTGCTAATTTCAGTTTGTTGGTTAATAGTGTTAATAGAGGTCCTTACTCTACAATTGGTTGTATTATTGATCACTTAGAAGGATTGTTGCTCACACTGGGAGTTCAGGATGAGAAAAGAATATTGAATTCCCTGTCCTCCCTTCAATGAGTACTTAAAATAAAGGTTAAAAGTTGAGTAACAAAAAAAAACTTGACGAAAGTTAGAGAAGTACCCAACCCCGGTGATTAAAATGTAAGGTCACTTACTTTAGAGTGAATCTTTATTGTTGCTATGTCGGATTTCTTGTCAAGGTCTTTTATAGTTGCTTCATAGTTATCACCATTGGGCACCTGCACCTTAATCTGTTGCCGACTTGACATTAAATTGTTATTAGACATTACCACATGTGCATTGGTCACAATTAAACCACTGTCTGATATTATAAAGCCTGAACCACTGGACAGTGGGACATTACGCTGGAACAGAGGATGCCTGTGTATATAAAGAAAACAAAATAAGATTTTCAACATTCTTTAAAGTACAAATGTATGAAATATTAATATTTTATTTCAACAATATGCAGTTTATTGTAGCCCATTACATTATTTGGCAAACAGAGGAGTGGAGGGATTTGGTGAAACAATTGCAAATAGCTACTAATAATAATATCCTTGCATTTGGTATAGCACTTTTCATGTCTTCTAGACGTCTCAAAGCGCTTCACAGAATATGCTATATAGGCAATTGACTGTATATTTTGTGGGCATAACGTGGCAGCCAATTGCACGCTGCAGTGTCCCACAAGCAGTTGTGGATTGAAATTACCAATATTTTTTGGAGGGATTATTATCAGGCGTGTGATTGATAGGAATTTCACTCTAACAGGACATACTTATGGATCTAGCATAATGAATTTACCACTATAAGTCACAAGTCACTATTTCTATAGTGACATCATTCTGAATGTGCACACTTTAGACCCGATGCCAATGGTTGGTGGCATAAACAGAATATTCAAGCCAATATTTCCCACCTTAGCTCACAAGCTATGAGGCCAATTCCATTGTCACTCCCATGAGTCCAGCACAGACAGGGATTTGCTCAGATCTACACAAAACAGTTCACCGATTAAGCACATATATATGGGATTGATTACAAAGGATCCATGTAGCATCATTTAAGTGCTAAAATGAACGTTAATTAACCTCCAAGGCTGTAATTTGATACTTCATAATTCAGGACTCAAGGGATACCAGAAGCTTGCATTCGGGAAGAAAACAATTGAATGAAGATCCAAATTTGCTATAATACAAACAAGGTGGCTACACAGTGTGATGGAATACTGGTTCACATTTCCTCAGATATTGAGTTACCAGTCTCAGATGAGCCATTATGTTAGATCTTGAGCATATCCCAGGCACTTTTCAGAAGGTGAGCCACACTCTAATCATGTTGCACGTTTACTTGTAAAAAACAGAGAGCAGAGAACGACAGAGATATAATAGTAATACTCCTTGCATTTGATATAATGCCTTATCTGGTCTTCATGAGGTCTCAATATCAGGCAAAGATTGGCTGACCACCTTATTACGAAAGGATGGTACACTGACAGGAACACCATCAACTTTGATTTGAAAGGTTAAGAGAACAGTTTAAGTGTTCACTGTTTCTAAACAAAGTAACATGCTTTGTTGTAAAAGGACACTCAAGATATTTTAGACAATTGTTGCTACACTTAAACACATTTGAATTACAGGTATTCATTAAGTATATTAGACTGGCAACACATCACCAAAACAGCATTCTGAAACATTATAGGATGTGAAGGGCAGTGTGTAAATACAAGTTGTTGTTATATTGCCTTCTGCAGACTTACCTTAGGAAGCGCTCAATGTGCACAACTGCAGGAGCAATCTTCTCCACCACATCTGCTATGAAATTGAATTTGTACCTTGGACTGTTTGGATGTGATTCACCTATACTATGCAGAAGAAATATTGTACCTTAATTATAGAATGCATAAAGTTACTAAAACATAAAATCTGTTAAGCCCACAATAAACGACAAACAGTAAATTGCTTACTGAACTACTATATTCAATATGTACAATCAGTAATAATAATTATCCATGGGTATCTCAATTGGTATAACATCTTTCATGTCAGGAATATATCCCAAAGGATTTGGAATATAATGTAAACTGGAAACTGTGGGTCTTCATTCAATTGTTTTCTTCCTGAATGCAACCCTCTGGTACCCTTTAAGTTTGACATTATGCAGTACCAAATTAGAGCCTTGGGAATTAATTAAATTTAATTTCAGCACTTAAATGATGCTACATGGATGCTTTGTCAATCCCATATTTAGAAAGGCTTAATTGGTGAATTATATTGTGTAGATCTAAGCAACCTGGTAGTAAAAATAAAAGTGGCCTTAAAGCTCACCAGTTAAAGTGGCAATTATCAGCCTGTATATTTTGTTTATGCCATCAACCATTGGCATCAAGTCTGCACTGCAGTGACTGTGTCATCATATCTAGGCTCGACTATGGGAACTCTCACCCATCGGTCTTCCGAGCTCCTCCCTTCACAAGCTGCAGATTATTCAGAACTCTGGCTTGTGTACTCTCCCGCACTAGGCTCCACGAACACCGTCGGCGATCGGTCTATCAGCCCATCTGTCCCCACACTCTGGAACTCCATCCTGCAATCTCTTCGCCTCACTTCATCCCTTTCTTTCTTTAAGGCAGGTCTCAAGACCTTCCTCTTCAACCATGCCTTCTGCTCCCCTCCTAACTCTCCCCCCTCTCCTACTCTCCTTTCCCCTACCTCGACCCACTCTGCTCGGGTACCGATCTAACTGTTCAGCACCTTGGGATGTGAAAGACGCTCTATAAGTGTAATTTTGTTGTTGTGTGAGGGAAAATGCAATTGCAGCATTCAAATTTGCACACAGCAATGTCTCACACACAGCCATGAATTTAATTGAGTGAGCAATTTTATTTAGAGTTTTGTTGAACACCAAAGAGAAATTCCCTTCTCTCTTCAAAATTTGTCATGGGATCTTTAACGTCTACCGAACCAGCATAAAGCCACAGTTTAACGTCTCAGCCAAAAGAAGGCACCTTCAATTATGCAACATATTCTGAGTACTGCATTGGAATATCACTTTAGACTTATGTATGTTCTAAATCCCAATGTGGGTCTTGAACACAAAAACATTTGACTCAGAGGAGAGAGTGCCAGCAACTGAGCCACCCCGACTAATAGTCAAATATTAAACCCAAATAGTCAGAAAATGTGTTATTTTTTGGAGTAAATGGCAGAATAGAGAAATAACAAGCACAACTTGTGATTATATAGTGTCCTCCATGCCAGCCGGCACCTCAGAGCGCTTCATAGTGGAGGTGCCCGAGGTTGAGCTGGGGGAGGGGGAAGGTGACAGTAAGAGCGATTGAAGATAAAGGTCTTCAGGCGAAACCAGAAGATGGGAAAGAAGCGGGCGAGATGAAGGTTTGAGGGAGGGAGTTCCAAGTTTCAGTGAGTAGTAGCTGAAAGCACAGCCACCGATGGTGGAGCAGAGGATTTGAGGGATAAGGAGGAGGCTTGACCCAGTAGAACGGAGCCAGTGGGTACTGATGTGAAGAGAGAGGTTAGAGAGATAGGCAGGTACAGAGGAGGGATATAAGAGTGAGGATCTTGAAGCCAACCCACTCAGTGATAAGGAGCCTGTGCAGTTTGGCAAGGACTGGGCTAATCGTGGTACGAAGTTTGGTGCGTGTGAGAATGTAGACGGCAGAGTTTTGTATGAGCTGGATCTTATGGAGGGGACACTGGCGAGGAGGGCATAAGAGTCATCCAGCTGAGAGGTGACAAAGGCATGGACCAGGGTTTCGGCAGCTTTTGGTGTGAGGTATTGGTGGAGGTGGGCAATATGGCAGAGAGGGAAGAAAGCGGTGCTGGTGAGGGACTGAATGTGGGGAGGAAGGATAACTGGGGACCGTATGTGATACCTAAGTTGCACACGGGTTCGGGGAGTTTGAGGACCGGTCGGGTTAGTTGAGGAGATCGTCACCGTGGAACAGAAGATGTTGACGGGTGCCGAAGAGTATGGCTTCCGCCTTGTTGACGTTTAACTGCAGGAAATTTGCACTCATCCATCTCCTGGTGTCTGACAGATAAGCCGACAGAACATCAGGAGGTCGCCACTGGAGGTGGAAAAGTAAAGTTTGATGTCAACAACGACAACAACAACAACAACTTCAATTTATATAGCGCCCTCCACGCTGGACGGCATCTCAGAGCACTTCACAATAGCGGATCCCGGGACCAAGCTGGGGCAGGGCTAGAAAGGTGACCAAAGGCACGGTCGAAGTGAAAGGTCTTCAGCTGGGACCTGAAACTAAGAAAAGAGGGGACAAGGCGAAGGTAATGAGGAAGGGAACTCCAGAGCCTCGGGGCATAGTGGCTGAAAGCACGGACGTCGAGGGTGGAGCAGAGGATTCAAGGGACAAGGAGGAGGCCAGAACCAGTAGAGCGAAGGCAACAGGAGCTGGTTTGAGGAGAGAGGAGGTCAGAGAGATAGGGGGGTGCAGAGGAGTGGAGGGATTTGAAAACAAGGGTGAGGATCTTGAAGTCGATCCTCTCGGGGACAGGGAGCCAGTGAAGTCTGGCAAGGACGGGGGTAATGGGGGAGCGAAGTCTGGTGTGGGTGAATGTGCGGGTGGCAGAGTTTTGGATGAGTTGGATTTTATGGATTGTGGTGGAGGGGAGACCGGCGAGGAGGGCATTTGAATAGTCCAACCGTGAGATGACGAAGGCGTGGACCAGAGTTACAGTGGCTTTTGGGGTGAGGTATTGCCGGAGACTGGCGATTCGTCGGAGGTGGTAGAAGGCAGTGCTGGTGAGGGACCGGATGTGGGGGAGGAAAGACAGTTGGGGGTTGAACCTGACGCCTGGGTTGCGCACAGGTTCGGAGAGTTTCAGGGGGAGACCGGGAAGGTGGAGGAGGTGAGAGCCACGTGAATGGAGACATTGACGAGAGCCAAAGAGTATGTCATCCACTACATGTGGAAGTTAACCCCATGTCTATGGATGACATCACCGAGAGGGCACGTGTAAATATCAGCAAAGGAACATCAGAGTTCTACCTTATAAACTATTCTGGTGCATCAGCCCATAAGTTATGGTAGCAAGCTGTTATTGAAGTAATGTGAAAGCCACAGAGTCCTGTAGCTCAGTGGTCTCCCTCGCATGTGAGAGATCCGTGTTCGATTCCCGGTAGGGCGAAACCTTGGATAAGTTTCCTTGTTCCATTTACTTGATAATAATCCCTCAAGAAAAAAATTAATTGCTCATTTCAATCCGCGACTGTTTGTGGGTCACTGCTTTGTGCAATTGGCTGCCAGGTTTCGCCCACAAATAAACTCAATTCATGTTATCGTCTAGAAGACGTAAAAAGCACTATATCAAATACAACGATTATGATTATTATTTTATTATTATCTATTAATGATTCATTAATTGTTAATGAACAATTGTGCCTGTGTTTATGTGTACATCATTAACAAATGAGACATTTTAACTTTCAAAGAGTTTTAGAATGAGGAGCCAATTCCCATCAAAAGTAATTTGTGGTATGTCATAAGCAATTTAAAGATATAGGTCATAAATTATCAAATGCTTGATGGAACATGAAGTTCCATTCCTGTTAAGTTGATAGAAAAGCATGTGGAATGCGACTAGTCAAGGCTGAACATTATGGGTTATAGTATCAGAGTGGTATGCTGGAGCTACACTTGATTAGTTTTAGGGAAAGATCTTACCATTTTGTTAGGTCTATTTGTTTGTAACGTTTCCTTGTTCTGTATTGCCTAATGCTTTTTATGCAGACTTCTACTTCAGTGCCTCATAATAGGCTTCAGAGATGTGCTTGTTGGGGATAAGACGCCATCCGGCGTGGAGGGCGCTATATAAATCAAAGTTGTTGTTGTTGTAAAAGGCCACTTTGTAGAGGGATGTTTTATATCAATATTCTGCTGGTGTGAAAGCCATAAACAATAAATATTATGTCAGTGATTATGGAACAGTATGTCAGAATTTCACGTTACTTTCAACCATGTCCGTGAGGCACAGCTGTTCTGATGATTTTACAGCAGGATTTTACTAAGGCTCTGAGATTGGATCCTGGGAAAGTCAGGCCCAGACCTTTCTCGTAACAGACATTTGGAAACAGATTATAAACAGGGATGATGTCTCACTGGAAAATGTCCATAAAACTAAATGTAAATAACTCGAGCAATTGTCATGAAGCAAATGGTTCTATAATGACCTTAGAAGAACTAAATGGACAGTTAATGAATCGTATATATTTTATAGTAGGATAGTGTAAGACAACAACATACTGCAGTCAGGGTTATTAAAGATATTTTTGACATACACACACCATCAGAGGATAGATTATTGAACAGGAGGACTATTAAAGAATATAGGAAGCAAGTGGAAGGGAGGATTTAAATTAGATGCCTCATGTATAAGAAATCTGCAGCACAGATCTAATGGTTAAAGTGCCTATTTTCCACCCGGGCTTCAGGATCACTTAAACATTGTTTCTGTGCTGCTGGCTGTTTGCTTTTGTTTGTCAGCTGAGCAAACCACGAAAATAAAAGCAAATTAAAAGTTATCCCAGTGACTAAAAAAATGATATTTAAAAAATGTTCACTAAAAACACAATGATAGAGAGATAACTACAACTTACTGTAGTTCTCTACTGAAGTAGACGGGATATGCTGCATGTTCTCCTGACATGAAAGGCTCTATACAAGTATAATTTTGTGGTTGTTCTGTTTATACAGCTGGGAGTGAAGTCACTTTATTAAGAGAGCTATAGCAGTGTGAAAGAAACAAGCCTGGAATCTGCTTCACATTTTGAGCCATAGATAAATTAATACTTGATGTTCAGGGTTCAGTGAGTGTAGTTGTGTTATTGCCTCTTTAGTCAGTTGAAACTACTTGTGTTTGGGACCTCACAACTGACAAGATATCAGGCCTAGTGTTCAGTGCCTTGGTACATCCTCCTGAGGTGAAAGGCGCTATACACATGGAATTTTGTTGTTGTAGTGTGATTCAGTGCCGCCACCTTCATACTACAGTAGGGGTGAATTGCTCATATTTTCTGCAGGTTTTCCGAAGAGTTAAGCTCCAGTGGTAATGACTCTCTGCACATATTTATATTTACATATCATTGCCTTCCCAACATGAAAGGCGCTACATAAATGTAAATTTGTATTGTATTGTATGCAACATGGTTGTTGGTAAATCACTGCCAAAGTTACAGTGGTTCATCACTAAACATGCAGTAAAAACCAAGTAGAAGAAACAACGACAACAAAATTACTTTTGTAGAGTACCTTTCAGGTCGGGAGAATGTCCCAAGGTGCTGAACAATCAGGGGTCAGGACTTGAGCATTGGCTGGGGGTGCAGGGTTGGGATGAGGGAGGGCAGAGAGGTAGTACGGCAGTTGAAGGCATAGTCGAAGAGGAGGGACTTGAGATCGGTCTTGAAGGAGGCAAGGGAGGGAGAAATGCGAAGGAATTGTGGGATGGAGTTCCAAAACCTAGGGGCAGAGAGGCTGAAAGCCCGGCCAATGATGGGAGGGTCGGGCGGGAGACATGGAGCAGGCCGGAGCCTCCTGAACAGAGGGAGCGGACAGGTTGATAGGGGGTCAGCAGGTCAGAGACTTAGGAGGGGGGCAAAGCTGTGGATGGCCTTGAAAATGAGGATGAGAATCTTGAATTTGATCCGCTGAAGAATGGAGATGCAGTGGAGCCAGGCGAGGGTGGGGGTGATAGGGTTGCAAAGCCTTGTATGGGAGAGGACAGGAGCTGCAGAATTTTGGATGATCCTCTGCAGCTTGTGGAGGGATGTTGGGGAAGCCAACAAGGAGGGAGTGGCCATAGTCAAACCTTGCAGTGATAAACACATGTGTAAGGGTTTCAGTGGCCTGAGGCAGTGGTGGAGACAGGAAATGCTGCCGAGGTGGTGGAAGGCAGTGCTGGTCATGGCACGGATATGGGGGAGAAAGAACAGTTCAGGGTCACACAAATCACCCAGGTTCCTGACTGGATTGGTTAGGTAGCGTGTGCATTTGTGGATGCTGATGCTACCAATGCCTAAAGTGCGGAGGCAGTGGCATGAGCCACTCATGGGGGCTTTAGTTTTGCTGTAAAAAAAATTCTCTCATCCAGAATTTGATGTTTGACAGGACGCTAGTTGTCCTGGAATTGAGGGTAGAGGTAGAGAGATACAGCAGGGTGTCATCCACGTACACGTGGAAATTTACTCCATGTCTGCGGATGATGCCACCAAGGGAGAGCATGTGGAGGTTGAAGCGGAGGGGACCAAGGACAGAGCCCTGAGGAACTGCATGAGAAAAATGTTAGTGGAGACAGTGTGAGAGGTAGGACCTGAACCAGTCAAGGCCAGAACGTTGATGGTTGAGGTAATAGAGGCGGTGGAGGAGGATTGAGTCGTCCACGGTGTCAAACCCCCTAATTGGTGATTATGTTGATCAGTTATAAGCGGAATGCAAGGAAGCGAGCTGTAGTTATAAAACCAAAATGTCTCTGTCACTCCTACAATGACAAGCCTTACCGTCAGACCTTTCTAAAGAACCATACATTGGTCAGGCCAGGAGTCGGGGGAGTATCTGTTGCTTATTTAAGTCTCTGATACCCTTGGTACTCTATCCCCTGCTCTTGTATTCACAAAAGGCCACAATAGCCAAGCTTGTCTTGAAAATGTGCTTGCAGATCCTATAGCTCAGTGGTCAGAGCACTCACCCCGCAAGCGAGAGACCGGGGTTCGATTCTCGGCAGGGTAAAACAATGGGCAAGTATTCTTACTCCACACACCTCTGTTTACCTAGCAATAAGTAGGAACTCAGTTGTTAGTCGATTGGCAGATCGCTTTTCCATCAGTAATCATTTCTTTAAATTATTGTTTAAATGATAATTTGGTCACTTAATCCATGATTGTTTGTGGGACACTGCTGTGGCACAGTGGCTGCCATGTTTTGCCCATAAATATACAGTTAACTCACTTTACAGTGAAATGCTTTAAGGCATCTGAATGGTATATTAAGGTGCCATATTAATTGCAAGAATTATTATTATTGTAAGGGAGCCACTCACAAGTTGAAAAAATTAGTTTGAATGAAGAAGGTCCTTCACTTCATCTGATCTCATCCTTCCAGAATACTTACCTCCCATCACAGCACCAAGCTGTTTTATTTTAAATGAAAAGCTCTACTGATATGAGTGGTAGTTCTGTCAGTAATGCTCTCTAAGAATAGCAATGGACTGTGTGCTTCCCAATTCTGGATGTAAAAGGCAGAGCTGCAAAGTGGTTAACAAACAAAAAGTAATTTATATCACTGGGGAATGGGGATTATCCAGGAACAGGGATGACAGCTACTCACTGAGGGATACACAAGTAAATGAATCATGAATCAGTAAATGAAAGATCCCCTGCTTCAATTTACACCTTATTGAATTATTAAGACAAATTGCAGAAAAGAAATAATATATTGTCTTTTCATTTCATTTCATAAGCACTGTGATCAGTCTGAAAGATACACAAATTAAATGATTTCATACAAAAGCAGAAATCGCTGGGAACACTCAGCAGGTCAGGCAACATCCATGGAGAAAGGAAAAGTGAGACAACATTTTGTCCACGACCCTAAATTATTTGATGTCCTTGATGGCTTGCTGATGTTTTCGGAATAATATTGTTTTTTTATGTTTTTAAAATGACACATAATATCCTCATAAAAAAACATATCGAATGAAAAATTACAGCAGCTTTGTTGAGTAAAATTATCAGCAGCACCTGTGCTCCAGAAGCACTTTAAAGCCCTGCTGGTAACAAAGCCCAGCTCATTACTCATCACTGTATGAAAAATATTCAGTAACAAGTTACATGAGACGACAGTGGTACCGTTTAGTTTCGATCTCAATGAAGGCAAGAAGAAACTGGTCAACAATCCACAATGCAATATTAGGATATTTCTGGTTACAATTTGTGCAGTTGACATGTTGACAAAACTGACAAAAAGTCTCACCATGAAGCAGCCTTCCTTTTTTGAGGCATAAAAAAACATGTTGGATTGATCTTTCAGTTCTGGCAATAATTGTCTGGTAAAACCTATAGGCAATTTACAGACAATCACAAATTTTCTAATATGGCACTAGCTCCAAGGCCAACGAAAATGAGGTTGAAAATTGCTTTCACAAAATTTTAAAAGCTATAAAATGCAGTAGCATTGGTTTGAAATGCTATTGAAATGTACAAACATTAGTTTGAAATTAAGTAGAATTAATATTAAACAATATAGACAAAAGAAAGAATGAGGAAAAGGGAGTAGGCAATGAAGGCAATGTATATATAAGTACTGCAAATTGTTTAAGATTTCATTTCCATATTAATTGTTTGGGGGTTGGGTTTATTTTAGTTCAGTAATGTAAAGGTAAAGTAACATACTACTCCTGACTACTGAGTACAAGTTGTCCAACATCCTGATGCCTGAACTAAAAAACGTAACAGGAAGCTAGTCAGAGTCTGCCAAGAGAGTCCAAGGATCAAAGCGACACCATCACTCAATAAATTATTTTACAAGGTATTCGCAAGTAGAAAAATTTTAAAAATCACAAACATATCATTGGATCATCAATTTACACGTATAAATATAGACACTTCTCACTTTTTATGTCCCATCAGCTCACACTTATAACATTTAAAAAAATAAAGTCCTGTGGTTTGGGATTGTTTAGGGGCAGTCTATGAAACACTCCCGGACGCTGCTGTGTGTTAGGGGTGCTAGTTAAATGCCAAGTTGTTGTTGTTCAGAGAAGGGATCCCCAAAAAATGTGGTTGGCTGAGGCATGGCCAAAAGATCAGTGGGCTGGGAGCATGAGGATTACACTGTTGCCATTAACTTCACGGAAACCAGGCAAAAGGCATTGCAACCAACTTCACTCAGCTCCCAGTGCATTTAACAAAAAATAAATCGGTCATTTCAATCCACGAATGTTGGTGGGACACTGCTGTGCGCAATCGGCTGCCGCATTTCGCCCACAAAGTATACAGTCAATTCACTTTACCGTATTCACTAGGAAGTATATTCTATGAAGAGCTTTGAGACGTCTAGAAGATGTGAAAAGCGCTACGTCAAATGCAAGGGTTATTATGATTTGATTATTCGCAAATTATTAATGAATAATTAATAGCAACAAAAATAAAATGGTGCCTGTTGTTATGTGTACAAGACAGTATTTGTAAGTGAACACAGCAGCCAATATGCACAGAGAAAATGTCTCAAAGCGCTTCACAGAATATCCTGTCAAGTGAATTGCCTGTATTTTGTCCAGACTGCACAATACAATATACAATATCCAGTGTACTGTACCATGTACAATCTCCTGTACAGTACAGCAGGTGTGGGACAGGGTGAAGTGCCCGCTTACCTGTTTCACATGAACCCTTGTGGACCTGAGAGACGGATGGCATTCCCAACTGCAGGCTTCTCCTGCTGACCAGCTTGAGGTAGCACACGTTGCGGTAGGTCTGGCCATCGCTTCCGCACACCTGGGAGTTGAGTTTGCAGCGGCAGAGCCCCTGTGTCTTGGGCCGGCGCTGGCGGTGAGTGCGGATACACTCCATCCCTTCCCCGCAAGTGTCCCCGCCGGGACGCCCGCAGCTCTGCCCCTGGCCGGCGGCGCACACCAGGCAGCAGTGACAGGAGTCATGCACATAGCCGTGCGGGCAGCTCGGGCTCGGGCATCTGGAGACATCACAGCGGCCAGGGCAGCCGGACTGGTCCAGGGTCTGAGCCACCGCGCCCCGGCCCCAGCCCCAGCCGCCAGCACACAGCAGCCAACAGCAGCTCACCAGGTACACAGTCAAGCACCCCATCTCCAGCCACGCTCAGCAATGCCAGCGCACACTCTCACACACTCAGCCAAGGTCAGCAATGCCAGCGCACACTCTCACACACTCAGCCAAGGTCAGCAATGCCAGCGCACACTCTCACACACTCAGCCAAGGTCAGCAATGCCAGCACACACTCTCACACACTCACTCACTCTCACACACTCACTCACACACTCACTCACTCTCATACATTCAGCCAAGGTCAGCAATACCAGCACACACACACAAACACACACTCACTCACTCACTCTCAAACACTCACTCACACTTTAAACAGAAAGCCAGACAACGACAAATGAACCAGAATTAACCTTAAATACGTGACTTTATACATATATATATATATATATATATCTATAGCTGTAAATTCACGAATGGCTAAAAGTTCAATGGAACTGAGAAGTCTGCCAATTCTATCAATTATATTGTATTTTGTTTTTCAAACACAACCGATTGATGTATAAAGCATATCTATCTACACACACACACACAGTATAGACAAAGGAAATGTAAGAGCACTTCACCTTGTGACGAAAAAAAACTCTAAATCGTTAACATTTCCAACACGGCTTTTTTGTTAAAAAAAAGCAAAGATTTGTTCTGTTCGCCCCCAGAACAGACACAGGATTCAAGATATAGGGAAAAAGTGAAACGCTCGAGAAAAGGTTGGAGAACTAACAAAATAATAAAATGGTTCAAGTAATATAAAGGAACAGTTAAAAAGATATCTAAAGTTCAAAGCAGAGGAGAGAGGCTGTGCTGAGTGAAAATGAACTTGTCAGCCTTGCAGCTAACTGTGTAAAGCAGTCTTAATTGCTCCTCTGAGTCACCAAAGCTCTGGCCAATGTTTATGAAATTACAGAGTTTATTCAGATCCCTGCTGTCAAAGCTGACCCAACCCATACCCTCCCAGATTTTAAAAGGTTACAAATATACTTTGTATTTAACAAAAAACGATATTGAGGTGGCTTTATTTTTCTCAAACACGCCTGCCTCTAAACTGTGTGTTTTCTGAAATAAATATACACTTAAATAAGTCATTGCAATCTATGGTATTTTGCATTTGGTACAGCGCCTTTCATGTCGGGAGGAAGTCCCAAATCACTTCATCTAATAGGAGTCAACTGCTGGAATGTTTCAATTCAAGTAATGGTAACTTGTTTATGTGTGTAAGAGAGAATTTTGATATTTAAAAGTGACACAATAGGGCAAGTCTGTTTAAACACAGTTTAAGGTGCTTTATGCTTCCAATATTCCTGCAATTACACAAATAAAGGCCTTTTTCTCATAATACAGGAAAGTAAACTTCAACATTATACCCTTCAAAATGCAGATTTAGATTTGTCACCTCCCACTTGGATTACACCAACACATTCCTCCTCAGTCTCCCCAGCTCCACTAAACAAAAGATCCAGCTGATTCAGAAATCTGCCGCTCGCATACTGACACAAACCAAACTCCGTACCAGTTCTGACCAGTTCACCAGTTCTGGCCTTGCTCCCCATCACCAAACGGATTGACTTCAACACAACACAAAATACTACAGATGCTGTCCCTCAGGAGGTCAGGCAGCATTGATGGAGAAAGGAAAATAAGTCAACGTTTCAGGTCTACAAACCCTTTGTCAGAACTGGGGCTTGTTTGGAGGGAGAGATTTTTAAGGACGTGAGAGGGGGAAAGGCAGGACAAAGGAGACAAAGAAGACAAAGGAAAAAGAAAAAAAAGAGTGTGTTAACTGATGGGTTGAATATATGTTAGCGACTTCAGGGGGAGAAACAAAAGGGGATGGGTTTAAACAAAACTGGGAAGAGGTGTTTAGTGGTGACAGAACAAACAAAACACTAGAGAGGCAAGGGGTGTCTGGAGTTATGATTGTGATGGGTGGAGGGGGGGAGCAGGGGAAGCTCTTATTGCCCTGAAATGGCTGAAATCAATGTTGAGGCCAGACAGCTGTTGTATCCCCAGTAGATAGATGAGGTGCTGTTCCTCAAGCTTTCGCTGTGGGTCACTGGAACAGCGCAGGAGACCATGGATCGAAAGATCAGCCTCTGAATGTGAGCGCGAGTTGAAATGTAGAGAGACTGGAAGATTAGGGTTGACCTTCTGTACAGAGCAAGAGGCTCTGCAAATTGGTTTCCCAATCTCCCCAATATGAGACCACACCGTGAGCAGCGGATGCAGTATACTACATTGGTAGTAGTACATGTGAACCGCTGTCTCACATGGAAACTCACATGGATTGACTGTCACTTGTGTTCAAATCCACTCACTCCCTGGCACTTCCCTACCTCTCTGACCACCTCACACCTCAATCCACACCCACAGCCTCTGCTTGACTGGCCCTGGCTTCCTGCTTGTCCCTCGCTTGTCCCTTGTACCCTCCACCCTACCATCGCAGGTCAGGTTTTCAGCCACTATGCTCCCAAACTCTGGAACACTCTCCCTCAATCCCTCCACCTTGCCCCTCCCCTCTCGCTTTTCATGTCCTGCCTGAAAACCTTCCTCTTCGACTGTGCTTATGACCACGTACCTGAATCGCCATCCCGGCTCAGACTTCGCCATTCTAAAGCACTCTGAGAAGCTACCCAGCGTGGAGGTTACAATATGAGTGCAAGTTGTTGTTATATGTGGTATGCGTGGATAGAGAAAAGACTAATTTGGCGCATTGAATGTATTCAATCCGCAGATTAAGCAAGGTTGCCTAGGTTCTATGCTTAATATCTTAGACCTAGCTGGATCTATTGTATTATGGACTTAATCATTTCAATCTGCAGCCACCAAACTTGTTCCTGACCTGACAATGGTCCAGTTCTGTTTTCAAGCTTCTGATCCAAACCACTTCTCCGTTTCCTGGGAATTTGTTCTACATGTCCACCACACTGAAGAAAAATGTTTCTTGTGTATTAGAAAAATATAGCTGGGATGATGGATACACTAAAACAAAGTTAACCACAAATAAGGCAGGACCGGCTTCATATTGACTGGGAACTTTTATTTCTGACTTTTGGGCATGTCTTGTTTTTGTTTAGCTTTGATATCCTGTTTCAGTGGACCTTACATAAAACGTACATATAATCCACAATAAGAATCTCCTACCTCTTATTCACACTTTTTTTTTCCTTTTATGAGTCACCAAGCCACAAAGCTGAGTCTCAGCGCAACTTGTGTACTCTAAATCAATCGAGTGTGAATCGAATGTAAAAATAAAGATACAAACTGTATGACTATTTAATCAACTCAACTGAGTCAGATGGAGTAGTATTTAATTCATATAGAGTTTCTTTTTGATCTATGAACCTTCATCAAATCCTTCAGTTCCGAAGAAGGGCCATGGACCCAAAACTGACCCACTTTCCTTTCTCCGTAGATGCTGCCTAACCTGCTGAATGTTCCCAGTGACTTCTGTTTTTGTTCCAGATTTCCAGCATCTGCAATATTTTGCATGTTGTTCCTTTTGATCCCAATGTTTTCAGAAGGAAAACAGAAAGAGAAGGAAACTGTGTACTAGATATTAATAGATAAGTCACAAACACACCATACTATAATAATAATCCTTGCATTTGACATTGTGTCTTATTGGGTGTCAGAAGACGTTTCAAAGTGCTGCACAACAATATATGGTACTGTAATTAATGCATGAAGTAATCGTTGTGTTTTAGAAAGTAGCTTTAAACTTCAACACCCGTAGAGTCAGAGTTCCAGGCAGTGATACCATCTGGGCTAGAGTTGTGCAAGCTGATCTGGTGGATTAAAAATTGCAGTTGAGAATCTTTCATGACTCTTTGTGGACTCTCTGGATCCATGCAGATGTTGAAATTCAGCTGCAAGCAAAATTGGTTACATGTGCAAGATGCATTGGCATTCTCCACAGACATTTAAAAAAAAAACCACATGTAAATACTCAATGTTGATGATTTTGCTCAGAAGTAAAATATTTACAACATACATCATTGCAAAGATTGGATGGAAACGGAACCCATCAAGCATGAGTGGCTGACTGGGTAAATAAAAATATAATCCTACAGTATTCTGGGAGAATGAATACACACTAATATGTTGCAGGCACATATAGATACAGTATACAGTAAACTCTGGATAACTTTACCGTATTCCAACTCATTACTGTCACATATGGTCAGTATTCCCACTCCTTCTCCATATAAACTATTAATAAGAGAAGCCGCTTTACTCAACACTCCACTTAACACATAACTCAACATAGCTGTAGGAATTTTTGTAAGTATTTAAATGTAAAATTGATTAATATCTCATCCACATATGATACCAGCAGCCTCTGGACGATTGGAAAATGTTCTTTGGCCACCTACCATAAACTGTGATGGGTGTGGGCGCTCAACAGAAGTTGGGCCCACATACTTAGATACAGAGTTTGCGGTGAGTGGGTGCTGACTGAGTGAGTGATAGAGTGGCCTGAGAGGAGAAGGTGAGGACTAAAGGCTAACTCATCATAACCGATTTGTCCGTGGATCCTTTTCCCTTGGAGTGATGAATTATCCAGAGTTTATCATCCTAACCCTAAGGATGTTGCAGTTTATCAAAATATATTAAAAGTTATGCAATACAAAATTCCTAACAATATTCTCCAAAGCATCATATTTTTACCCCTATATAAAGTACATACTATTGATATACATGCACATTACTAAATGACCTTCAATAACAGTTGTGGAAAGTAGAAAATCCAGCATTAAACATTAACAACAAACAATTTTTTCCAAGTTAATGACGTGTTAAAAAAAGATTGATACTATGAAGGTGTGATCAGAATGGGCGTCATCAATATAAATTTCAATTGGCTTACAAATAAATGACTCAAACCTCAATGTGCCTTAATGAAGAATTACTTCAACTAAGCCATAAAGGACATTGCAGGTATGATGCACAACAAATTTTCTGAGATTATGTATTACTTGGTAGCATTTCAGTAATGGGTAATGTTTTGAAACCTTGCAGCAGATATTTTGGGGATACTGTAGATTGTTGAAGTTAGGTTCAACTTGTTTCAAGCTGGATATTACACCAGTGTGATTAACAACAAAACCAGCAGCTGCAGAGGGTAGACAAAAGTTACCAGAAGCTTGTCCACCCTCCTTAGTTGTTCCCTTTATAATTGTAGACATACTTGACAAGAAAGCATCAGGTTATAGACATGGAAATTTCCATTCATACATAAAGGAGGCAAAGGAAAGCAAAAATACTGTGTTTCAATTCAAACCTTTGTTTGGTCTTGATTTTGTGGCCAACACTGCTATAGATAGCTATTGGTGAACCGCACATTTTCATTACACGAGTGATAGTAGTGAATGGAGGACATTCATAGTCATCTCCAGGCCAGGATTACTTTAGTTTACTTTGGCGAATTCTTTTATATCATGTTTCCTGTGGTCATGACGTTCTTTTAAATCTCAAACAGTTTCTCATAAAAATAACATTCATTGAGATTTAAAAAGAAACATCATAAAATAGTCCACAGGAAATTAATAGCTTAAGGGGAGATTTGTTTTCAATGCTGAACATTGTTGTGCCATTATTTGTGACGTTTTGATTTGCTTGACTCATTTAATTTGTTTTATAGGTGCCCTAGATCACTTTGAGGAACTGTGGAACTCCATCCCGCAGCCCCTCTGCCTTACTTCCTCCCTTTCCTCCTTCAAGGCCGATCTCAAGACCTTTCTCTTTTACCGCGCCTTTGGCTGCCCCATTATCTCTTCTCCCTGTCCCACTCTCCTTCCCCTTCTCCCTACCCCGACCCTCCCCACACCCCTCTCCTTCCCCCCCACCCCCGCTTGGGTCCTGACCAGACTGTTCAGCGCTTTGGGACATCCTCCTGATGTGAATTGCACTGTATAAGTGCAATTTTGTTGTTGTTGTTGAGCAACACACACTATTTTTCAGCCAAGAGAGTGAGCAAGTGACCTGCTCGCAGGCTTTTTAGGCAGTTATAAAGATATGGTCAGATGTGTAACTCTGTTCCTGTGCCTGCCGTTCACTCACGATGTGCTCCACCATACCGCAAAGACAAAATAAAAAATAAGGTCGCAAGTTAGTGCTCTATTATTCTGTGGTATTGCTTGTTAAGTTATTGTGTTTAAGCTGTTAATTATCAACTGAAATAAATTCCATTGTTTCTTAACAGATTAGCAATCACAAAAACAATATTTTGTTTGCCTTAAAATACGTCTTAAGAGACTTGCCTTCAAAGAGGTGAGAGAGGGAACCTAGTGAGAGGGACTCGGGCATTCAGTTCCAGAATACGGAGGCAGAATTGTTGAAAGCTCACCAGCAGTGGAATGGTTAGTGCAGGGGACATAAACCAGACTGTGCTTCACATCACATTTTTCATCACGTTATCCCAACAGAAGGGAACTGAAGATCAGATCTGTCTTAGTGGTACACTAAGCTAGTTTTACCGCTATGGCTCCGCATTCTGAGGTGCTACTTCATGTGAAAGGCACTGTATCAATGCAGTTGTTGTTATCCTCTATAAAAGGTTTTAAACCTTTCAATAACTTTTCCCAATTCTATAGAATAGATTCTAACAACTACATATTTTGATCCAAATGCAAACACATAGTCCCGGAAATGTGTAGAGTTCGACAAGCATACATATTCTACCACATTTCCATTAATTAAATGTAATTGTTTGCTACAATTTACAGTCACTTCACTTTACAGTAAATCCAGTGAAGCGCTTTCAGACACCCTCTCATCATGAAAGGTACTATATCAAACACAACATTATTAATTATTACATCTAATTAGTTATGAAACTTTTAAAAATTATTCAATTTTATGTATAAAAGTATGGCGGAGCATATTTGGAAATGAAAACAAAACTATTTAGCCCACCCAGAATAATATTTGCTTTTAAAGTTTGAATTTAATCATAAACTCTGTGATATATGCACAAAGGAAACATTGTCATTTAACTCGGTCATGTAAATAACTAGAAAGAAGGTTTAAACCATAAAGGGAGTCAAATTTGCTTGAGTTGATATGAGCAACACTAAACCTCTGGTGTTTGAGTTGTTAATTAAATATGAACTGAAGTAAAAAGAAGAATCTCAAAACCAATTGAATCCAATTTTTGGTTTGAAACTGATAATTGGGTTTTGCATTAAATTTGGAGATACTGCACATAAACTCAGTTTGTCTTAAAATGCCACTGAGTCAAACATTCTCAACTTACTAGCAATCAATTAAGTATCACAAGGATTCAACTAAGGGAAGCGTAATTATTCATTAGTAATCAACTACTACCCTCCTGCAAAGCCAGAGCATCAATCAGTATGTGATGCAGTGCACCCAATTCCCTTCACAACTTATCCTATCAAACCGATTCAGACTGAGGGAAGAGTGTTCCAGAGTTTGCAGGCATGGTGGCTGAAAGTGTGACCTGCGATGGTGGGCAGAGGGTGTGAGGGATGAGCAGGAAAGCAAAGCTAGTCGAGGGGAGCTCCAGATAGTGGTTTGGGGAGTGAGGAGATCAGGAAGGTAGGGAGATGCCTAGGAGTGAGCAGAATTGAACATGATAAATGCAAGTTGTTGTTGTTACCTTCATAACCATGGACCAATCCTCCTCCACTGCCTCTCCTCTCACTTCAACCTTCAAGGTTCTGTCCTTCGCTGGTTCAGATCTTACCTCCGTTCCCTCAAAAGCCAAGTGAGAGCAGTTGAACGCACCTGGCTCAAATCTGGCCTCACGGTCCACCGGCAAATCTGGCTGGACCGCATCAAATTTTACCGCTCCGCCCTAGCCACCGCCAAATCAGCCTTCTACTCCAGGATAATCCTGGAAGCGAAGGACAACCACCGCCTCCTCTTCGCCACCACCAACCAGCTCCTCCGCCACCCCCGCCTCACCTCGCAGATCCTCTCCTCAAACGTTCGGTGTGAGGAGATGCTGGATTTCCTCGAGTCCAAAATTGAGAAAATCCGCTCTGCGGTTTCCTCCCCTCAACACTCCTCCACCACCGCGCCCTCATCAGCTACCTCAACCCCTACTCACCCCCCATTTCACACTTTCAATCCCACCACCCCGCTTTCAGTCACAAAAACAATCACCTCCATGAAACCCACCATGTGCTCATTGGACCCCATCCCCACCCCCCTCCTCCGCACCCAGCTCCATTTGTTAGCCCCGCTCATTTCTGACACCATTAACCTTTCCCTCTCCTCAGGAACCGTCCCTACCTCCCTTAAAACAGCCACCATCACCCCTATCCTGAAGAAACCCTCCCTTGATGCGTCGCAACCATCAAGCTATCGACCTATCTCCAACCTCCCGTTTCTATCCAAGGTCCTTGAAAGAGTGGTTGCCTCCCAGCTCCGCTCTTTCCTTTCAAATCACTCACTTCTTGAACCCCTCCAATCAGGTTTCCGCCCTGTTCACAGCACAGAAACTGCCCTGGTCAAGGTCACAAATGACATCCTAACCGCCTGTGACCAGGGCTCCCTCTGTCTCCTTGTCCTCCTTGACCTATCTGCTGCGTTCGACACAGTCAATCACACCATCCTCCTTCAACGTCTTTCCTCCCACCTCAACCTTCAAGGCACAGTCCTTGAATGGTTCCATTCTTATTTGACCCACCGTTTACATTTTGTTTCTTCCAATGGCTTTTCTTCAAACCCCCGCATAGTTTCCCACGGCGTCCCTCAGGGCTCTGTTCTCGGTCCCCTTCTTTTCACCCTTTACACGCTCCATCTGGGCGATGTCATCCGCAGACATGGGGTAAATTTCCACATGTATGCGGATGACACCCAGTTGTACCTTTCTGCCTCATCCCTCAACCCCCAGACGATCGATGTTCTGACAGCATGTCTGTCCGACATCGAATCGTGGACGAGGGACAACTTTTTGCAATTGAACGTGAATAAGACCGAGGCCCTCCTGATTGGCTCAAGCCAGCGCCTCCGCACATCGGGCGCTGCCAGCCTCAACATCCAAGGCTGTACTCTCCACCTCACAAAGCCAATCAAGAACCTCGGCATCATGTTCGATCAAAAACTTTCCTTCCTCCCCCACATCCGCGCCTTGACCGGCACCGCCTATTTCCACCTGCGCAACATTGCCAGGCTCCGCAACTATCTTACACCCGTGCTGCCAAAACACTTGTGCATGCTTACATCGCCTCATGGCTGGATTACGGAAATTCTCTCCTAGTCGGCCTCCCTAGTTCCTCCATTCATAGGCTGCAGACCATCCAAAACTCTGCAGCCCGTGTACTATCGCGCACCCACCTCCATGACCACATAACCCCCACCCTCGCCCGTCTCCACTGGCTCCCCATCCTCCAGAGGATCGAGTTTAAGATCCTCGTCCTCACCTACAAGGCCTTACACGGCCTTGCCCCATCCTACCTAACTGATCTACTCTACCCCTACACGCCCACCCGGACCCTCTGTTCAACAGGACTTGGCCTGCTCCAAGCCCCCCGCCCGAACCGCCCCACCATCGGAGGCCGGGCCTTCAGTTTCTCCGCTCCCACCTTATGGAATGCCATCCCTCAATCCCTCCGTTTCGCCTCTTCCCTTTCCTCTTTCAAGGCTGGTCTGAAGACTTTCCTCTTCGATCGTGCCTTTTGTTCCACCCCAAATTCTTTTACCTCCCCTTCGTGTTTCACCCCTTCCCAAACACTCCCCTCCCAGCTCGGGTCACACGCCTCTTGTTCAGCGCCTTGGGACGTCCTCCCGACGTGAAAGGCGCTCTATAAATGTAAATTGTTGTTGTTGTTACCTCTCACACCATCTCCACTTTGTCTCTGCCAACGGTTTTTCTTTCAGTCCCCACCCCATCTTGTGCAGTGTTGATCAGGGCTCTCTCCTCAGTCCCCTCCTCTTCAACCTGTACATGCTCTCCCTTGGTAGCATCATCCGCAGACATGGGGTAAATTTGCACAAGTACGTGGATGACACCCAACTCTACCCCTCAGCCTCCACCCTCAATTCCAGGATGACTGACATCCTAACAGACTGCTTGTCATACATCAAGTCCTGGATGAGAGACAACTTTACATTGCTGAACATCAGCAAAAACCAGGGCCCTCCTTATTGGTTCGCACCAGTGCCTCCACAGCTCAGACACTGGCAGCATCAGCATCCACGGATGCACACTCTACCTAACCAAGCCAGTCAGGAACCTTGATGATTTGTTTGAGCCTAAACTGTCCTTTCTTCCCTCATATCCATGCCATGACCAGCACCGCCTACCACCACCTCCGCAACATTGCCCGACTCTGTCACTGCATCACCCCTCAGGCCATTGAAACCCTTACACATGCGTTTGTCACCTCAAGGCTCGTATACGGCAACTCTCTCCTTGTCGGCCTCCCCAACTCTTCCTTCCACAAGTTGCAGATCATCCAAAACTGTGGCTCATGTGTCTCCCATACCAGGCTCTCACCACCCCCATCACCCCCACCCTCGCCTGACTCCACTGGCTCCCCATTCCTTAGAGGATTGAATTCAAGATCCTCGTCCTCACTTTCAAGGCCCTCCATCGCTTGCCCCCACCTATCTCTCTGACCTGCTGACCCCCTATCAACCTGTTCACTCCCTCTGTTTAGCAGGCTCCAGCTTGCTACATGTCTCCCACCCAACCCTCCCTACCATCAGTTGCTGGGATTTCAGCCTCTCTGCCCCTACACTTTGGAACTCCATCCCACAATCCGTTCGCCTTGCTTCCTCCTTTGTCTCCTTCAAGACCAGTCTGAAGACTCTCTGCTTTGACCATGCCTTCAATCGCTGTCCTAACTCTCTGCCCTCCCTCATCCTAACCCTGCCCCCCACCCACGTTCAAGTCCTGACCCCGACTGTGCCTTCAGACATCTTCCCTCTGTGAACGGCTCACTACGAATGTAATTTTGTTATTTCTGTTGTTAATTTTTGGCAAACATATAATGAATAAAGCAATGAAATGTGAAAGGCTGGATGCACTGCATATATTGACTGAATAATAAAAGTAGTGGTGCTTTAGTCACTATTGTTGACATATTGCTTGCTGCTCTGCAGGTTAAAAACTCATAGAGGCCTCTCATTATTCAAAAGAGCAATGCACCATCTAGTGGATTAAATCAAATTGCTGTAACAGGCATTATATACAGATATTTGCTCGATCACGATCGCCTTTGATGTCCCCAGTGATGTCCCTGCCATCACTCACTTGAAGTCAATTAATATTAATGATAATCCTTGCATTTGATAGAGTGCCTTACAACATCTATGAAACGTCTAAAATTGTTTATAAAACATACTGTAAAATGGATTGGCTGTATATTTTCTGGGTGAAATCCGATAGTCAATTGTGCACATCAGTGTCCCACAAACTGTCCTGGATTGTGTGACTAAATTATTTTTAAAGGAAAAGCGATCTGCCAATTGACAACCACCAAGTTCCGTCTTACTGCTGGGTAAACAGAGGTGTGTGAAGTAAGCAAACTTACCCCAGGTTCTCTCACTTGTGAGGCTAGTACTCTAACCACAAAACTGCAGGACTCCACTACATTTAACCTTAAAATAACTGACATTTAAACAACATTAGATTTAATGCCACGTTAAAAGTATTTGCCAAACCCTAGGTTGGGGGGTGGAAGACAGAGTAGGAGAGAGGGAGGGACAGTTGTCATGGGGCACCAGCAGCACTCTGTGTGGCCTTCCTCTAGTCCACTCAATAAATACCACTTTCAAGTTGTATTTGTTTGAATGGGGCATGATGTATTATTGCAATATTAATTCCCTTTTAAAAAAACACAAATTCCACTGCTCCAGAGATATTCTAGTCCCACGACGTTTGTGGAATGCTTCTGTGCGCAATTGGCCATTACTTTGTGAATCTTTTATACTCCACTTTTGAATTGCGGCCTATCATAATTGTCGCTTATCATAATTCTGGGTATTCGATCCTGTGCTAGAATTTGTTTTGTATTATAGGTCACTGTTCTGCTGTTGTATCTTTAACTTTGCATATCATGGAACCATAGAATTATACACAGAAAGAGACAATTTAATCTGTTGTGTCTGTGCTGGCTCGTTGAAAAGAGCTGTTCAAATCAATCCTATCCCCCGCTGTCTCCCCATATTCCTGTAAATCTGTCTTCCCCAAATAACTATCTACTTCTCTCTTAGAAGTCGTATCGAATTGGCTTGCAATTTCAGGCTTGCCTTTCAGACAATGCATTCCAGATCCGAACAGCTCGTTGCATGAATAAAATTCTCCTCAATCTCCCCGTAGTTTCTTTTAACAACTATTTTAAATCAGTGTCCTCGGGTTACCCACTCCTCTGTGGAAATCATTTCTCCTTGTTCACCTTATCAAATCCCCTGATAATTTAGAAAACTTCTATTAAATCTCCTCTTAACCTTCTCTGCTCCAAGGAGAATCATGCAAGCTTCTCTAGTCTCTCCTGGTAACTGAAGTCCCTCATTCCTGGTACCATCTGGTACATTTCCTCTGCACCTTCTCCATCTCTCTCTGTTCCTTCATCCCCTTTAAGTTTCTGCCATCTAGCTTACACTGCCTCTGATTCTTCCTTCCAAAATGCATCACTTAGCACTTATCCACATTAAACTTCATCTGCTATGTTTCCGCCCATTTTATCACTCTATCTATGTCCTCTTGCTGTCAGCTACTATCCTCTTCATTGTTTACTCTTTTTCCCAACTTTGTATCATCTGCAAACTAGGAAATTGTACTCCTTAATCCTAAAGCTAGGTCATTTATATAGACCAAAAATAGCAACAGTCCCAATACCGACCCCTGGGAGATACCACTGCACACTTTCTTTTTTTAAAAAAACATTCACCACCATTCTCTTGTAAAATGTTACAAGTTCGAACCTCACTCTTTTTTTCTTTCCCATGCATTATCTTGGCTAATAATGTTTATTCGCTGGGAAACAAAGGGTTAACGCGGCAAAGTTTAAAGGGCAACACCTGGTACATAATAATGATAATAATGCTTACATTTTTACATTTTATAGATGTGTCAAAGTGCTTCACAGCATATACTGTAAAGTGAATTGACTGTATATATATGGGCGAAATTCCAATTGCACACAGCAGCATCCCACAAACAGTCGTGGAATTTAAATTTTGCTTTGAAGGATCATGAGGCATGGAAACTTGCCCAAGGTTTTGCCTGGCCTGGAATCGAACCCAGATCTCTCGCTTGTAAGGAATTGTATTGAGGGCGGGGAAAGAGAGTAAGGGAGTGACGTGTTGACCTATAGGAAGTGCGGATGTCATCACTAGTTCATTTTTTAAGAAATCTGCAGTACCAATATTCTGCCACAGGATGGAAATCTTAACACTTATACAACACCATTTTTTTTTATCATGTCTGACACATGCAGAAACTCCTCTCCATGCTTAAGTGTATCCAAACAAGGTGAGATTTCCATGCATTTCACCCACACATGGAAATCTCAGAGATATATTGTTGGAATGAAATGCATGCTCACTCCGTGGAGTGATGCATCCTGCTTTCCTAATTTCGGTAAACAATAAGTGCAGGTTGGCAACAGCCAAGGCTTGGAGATACCACAGTTGCGTTGCGGTAACTGCTGGAGTCTAAGCAGCTCAAATTGTATAGCTTGCCATTGATTTTACTGTCCAGCAAGCTCTCCCGCTGCTTGTCTAGCTAGGACCACCCTACCCAGTTAGTGCTTTGGCTTGCAGGGTTAATATGAGCTGAGTGGGATAACTCCTTGCCTCAAGTGACTGGTCTGCCCTTCCAGCTACTGTTAACTGAAAAATTACAGAAGTGCTGGATTCATATGGCTGAAATTCCCCCTTTTCTCAACCCCATTCTGTCTGTTATGCTGTGGTTGTATTGGTTTTCCTGTAAAATGTATTTTAAATAAGCGGTACTTTGCGAGAAAGATAATGTGGTAGATTCTCAAATTTACTGTAATGCACATGTTAACGTAAATTTTCAGATGGTGTGAGTAATGTACTTTTAGACTTTTAGATTAGGTTCCAGCAATTTGCTTTTGGTGTAGTCTCCAATATACTGGAGTTCAATATGTATTTTCTTCAAAAAAAAGCAAATGTACATTAAATATTTTGCATGTGTTTTCATTTTTAATTTTTTAAAAAAAGTTAGACTTTTTCAATAATTTATGTTGTACTTTCCTGTGGTGTATCTTAGAAGTCACAATGTCTTCTACAGTATTCTCACTTTGTTTCACCGACAAAATACACAGTCAATGCCTGATAATAATCCTTCCAAAAAAACACAATAATAAAAATTGGTTATTTCAATCCCCGACTGTTTGTGGGACACTGCTGTGTGCAAATGGCTGCCGTATTTCACCCACAAATATACAGTCAATTCACTTTATAGTATATTCTGTGAAGTGCTTTGAGACGTCGATAAGATGTGAAAAGCGCTATATCGAACGCAAGGATTATTATTATTAGTGGAGTCCTGTAGGTTCATGGTTAGAATACTTGCTTCGTAATTGAAAGGACCTGGCTTTGATTCCAGATAGGACAAAACATTGGGCAAGTTAGCAATAAGTGATCAATTGGTGGATTGTTTTCAAATCCCTCCACTGCTCTGCATCCCTGTACCTCTCTGACCTCCTCTCTTCTCACAACAGTACCCATTGCCTTCGCTCCACCGGGTCTGACCTCCTCATTGACCCCCAAATCATCCGCTTCATCTTCAGCGGCTGTGCCTTCAGCCACTATGCCCCGAGGCTCTGCAACAACCTTCCTCACTCCTATCACCTTGCCTCCTCTCTTCCTACTTCCAGGTCTCAACTAAAGACTTTTTTTTTTTTGACCGCGCTTTCGGTCACCTTCTGCCCGCTCCCACTGGCTCTGCCCTGGGATTCGTTAGAATATTCGTTGGATATTGGGAAGCGCTCTGGGATGCCATCCAGCATGGAGGGTGCTATAACAATTGTTGTTGTTTTACCTTGTCATTCAATCCACAACTGTTGTAGGACATGGCCATACGGAATTGGCTGCCAAGTATAGCCCACAAAAATATACATTCAATTCACTTTACCGCCTATTCTGTGAAGGACTTTGAGACGCCTCAGACATGTGATAATTTTCTATATGAAGCATTATTATTTTAATTTATAGTATATCCTGTGAAGTGCTTTGAGATGTCTCATTCACATGGTAAGATGCCATATGAAATGGAAGCATTATCATCATTATTAATTGATATTACTATTCTCCCCCGCATTCCCATTGTTCTTCCCCCTCACGTTCTTTCTTCAAGCCTCTATTTATCAAGCACAGGTCAAAAGAGCAGTCAACTCTGCTAATTAGTCATCTTTTGGGAAACGAGTCAGAATAGCTGAGAGCAATACATCTGCAGAATGCAGTGAGAAATCCCACAGCTATCACTCCTATTCAAAGAACACAGCACATTATAGACAATATTTTGGAATTCTCTACTTGAAGTTGATATTGGTAAAACATTTTTTTTTGCAATTTTAGACAAGTCTTGTAAATACATTGTAGAACTATGCTGCAAAAGAAATGCAGCAATAGCACATTGGCTGAATTACTTCAACCAAGCTAGTTGTGCATAGCATGTTCTTCCTGCAAAACACAGAAGAGAGATTCCTACTTATTATCTCTGCCGTCAAACTCTGTAACGGATGCATGTATAGACATCGGTGAGAATTGATTTGACTCAGTTGTCAAGATAGCCAAGGGAAAAGAGGAAACCAATGTTGTGTCTGCCAAAATAGAGTAATCCACTTGCAAGATCTAAATTAGAGGCTGCCGTTTGTTATTTAAACACATAATTTTTCTGCATTTTATTGAACTCATGGTGATAATAAATGAGATTTTCTTTCATTCATGTTTTTCCAGCACTAAGCAAGATCAGCTCTTCTATAGACAAGTTATGAGATTCTTTTACTGTTGAGATTCTTGGGTGCTGTGACTGAAATGTAACAGCATTGTTTCAATGGGCAATTGAAGAAACAGTAGATTTCTGTCTCCTGTGCATGTGTGAAGAAATGGAGTTCAGATTTCTGCAACCCTTAATAATGGCCACCCAGTCCTACAGTAGAATGCTATCATATCTGAGATGAATCCTGGCATTTGTGAATCTGAAAGCAATTTTCTTCATCCGAAACATTCAATATTGTTTTTCTTATTTCATATTGTAAAATGATGTACTGTATTATTTTCAGGTATAAAGCCACTTACTCAGTGCTCAGATATGAACATCATCTAGAACTAGATGATGGTCTCTGAACCCAAAGGCATCTTTTGAACTCAGCTAATTCTCCTTTTGCCTGGTCCCCTTCAACCTTTATGATTGTGACGTGAATGATTCAGTTCCTACCTCTCACACCATCTCCATTTCATCTCTATAAATGGCTTCTCCTCTAGGCCCTGCATCGTCTCGTGCAGCATTCCTTAGGGCTGTGTCCTTGGTCCCCTCCTCTTTAACATCTATATGCTCCCTCTTGGTGACAATATCCGCAGACATGGGGTCAACTTCCACATGTATGTGGGTGACTCCCAATTGTATCTCTCTGCTTCCACGCTCGACTTCAGAACTATTCCTGTCCTGACAAAATGTCTGAAAGACATGAAGTCCTGGATGACAGGACTTCATGTCTTTTACAGTTGAACTTCATGTCTTCTACAGTTGAACTTCAACAAGACCAACGCTTTCCTGGTTGGCTCCAGTCAGCGCCTCCACACCCCACAAAATGACATAAACCCCATCCAAGAATGCACACTCCACCTCAATGAGCAAGTCAGGAAGCTTGGTGTCTTGTTTGGCCCTCAACTATCCTTTCTGCCCCCACATACATGCCATGACCAGCTCTGTTTTCCCCCACCTCCACAAAATCGCTCAGCTCTGCCACTGTCTCACATTGCAGACTGCCAAGACCCGCATATAACCCTTACGGATTCATAACATCCACCCTGGATTATGGAAACTACCTGCTTATCAGCCTCCCCAAATCCTCCTTCCATAAGCTGCAGATCATCTAGAACTCTGTAGCTCATGTCCTCTCCCACACCAAGCTTATTATTATTACCTGCTTCCACAGCTCTCTCTGCTTCATGTCTCCTTCCTCGCTCACCCCACGATTGGCAGATGGGCCTCCAACCACTCTGCCCAATTCTCTGGAACTCTATTCCACAGTCCCTCCACCTCATCCTCTCCCTTGCCTCTTTGAAGACCCATCTCAAGTCCCTCCTTTTCGACCGTGCCTTTGGTCACCCTCCTTTCTCCCTGCCCTCCATTCTCCCTGATCTCAACCCCCAGCTTGGATCTGAAACACTGATTGTCCTGTGTCTTGGAACATCTTCCTGAGTTGAAAGGCGCTAAACAAATATGATTTTGTTTTTGTTGTTTTGTTGCATCCCCTAATTCTATCCCATTAGTGTTGTGTGCAGATCTCAAAAATTCGCTCCCAGATTCAGGTCAAATGATATTGCAACCAAAGTATCATTAACTTTAAATATATATATTTTTTAATTTGAATTTTAACTTTTTGCTTTTGCAAAATGAAAATGTGCCCTGACTTTGTAGAATCACATTTATATTAAGCTAAAAGACATGTTGAGTTTACATAAATAAATACTTTGAACCACTGACTATGAGTTATAGGGAATAAATAATAATTATCCTTGCATTTGATATAGGGCTTTTCACATTTTATCTTATCAATGTCTCAAAGCACTTCACAGCACTGTAAATGAATTTACATTGAAATATTTATAATAATAATCCTTGCATTTTGACATAGCGCTTTTCACATCTTATCGATGTCTCAAAGCACTTCACAGAATATACTGTAAAGTGAATTTACTGTATATTTGTGAGCGAAACGCGGCAGCCAATTACGCACAGCAGTATGCCACAAACAGTCATGGATTGAAATGACCAATTTTATTATTGTGGTTTTTTTGGAAGGATTATTATTAGGCGTGTGGAGTAAGGAAACTTACCCAAGGTTTCAACCTGATCTGAAACAAAAACAGAAGTTGCTGGGGAAACTCAGCAGGTCAGGCAGCATCCATGGAGAAAGGAAAAAGATTCAACGTTTCGGATCTACAACCTTCGTTCTGACGAAGAGTTGTAGACCCGAAACGTTGAGTCTTTTTCCTTTCTCCATGGATGCTGCCTGACCTGCTGAGTTTCCCCAGCAACTTCTGTTTTTTTTTCAGATTCTCAGCATCTGTAGCATTTTGTGTTTTTTTCCAATCTGATCTGCCTGGTTTCGAACACAGGTCTCACGCTTGTAAGGCGAGTGCCCTAACCACTGAGCTACAGGAGTTCCACTTATGTGTTAATGGGGCAACATTTTTATGCAACTCTTTGTGTGAAACATAAGTACTGAAATAATTTGCAGAGTTAACATTAAACTGCTCAGTGCAGGATCAATGATGCTCCAGATAGTTCTACGATTAGCTACGGTACATGACACACTTTCATAAATATTGCAATCTGGAAAAGATCAGATACATACGCTTGCAATTGAAGAGTGGGGTTCCAGCTCACCACATTACCTTTTCTTCATGTTGTGGAATACTTGAGTACTGAAGGAATTTTAAAAAATCAAAAGGACCTGAAAAGGCTGAGGTGAAAATAATGAAATTCAGCTCTAACAGGAGGAATGAATCTTCTGAGTCTAGAATTACTCATGGTTTCCATCTCAAGCGCTCAAGAGGCAATAACCCTATGCCCGATACAAATGACACCATTGACTTCAAAGTAAGTTGTGGTTTCCTATCTTTCACGTTTGAGTTGTTTGGTTAGGTATGCTGATATATTTTTCATACCTAATTTTCTTTTGCGTTGCTTAAAAAAGTCTGTGGAAGCAAATTAATGGTGTTAATGTACCATATATCAAAGATAAGGGTCAAAGCTGCACCAATTAGCATATTGCTGAGTCAGTTCCCAATTGCTGACTTGGTTTGCAATTGCCTGCCTCGTTTTGCCCACCAAATATAGTCAATTCACTTTATATTATAGTCTGTGAAGTGCTTTGAGATGTGCCGAAGACATGAAAAAGTACTATATCAAATGGAAGGATTATTATACAATATGTATATTATTAAAGGCAAACATTCACATTTTGTGACAAATTAATGAAAAACCCATCTATCCAAAATGTTCTAAAGATTCAGGAATCAAGCTATTTTGATGCATGTATAGAAGAATGAAAGAAAAGCTCAGACACCCATGTTGACTTCCTGGAGAACCTTACAATATAAATCTCCCTATCTCTCTTGCGTGGTTCTGGGCACTCAATCCTCTCCTTGGGGAAATGCAGAAACAGAGAAAAACAAAGAAGTCTATTGCCAATTTGGGGGAATAATATGGTCACTAATTCAATGACTACTTGCTCACTCTGTGGGCAATTGGCTGCCATGTTTTGCCCTCAAATGTAGTCAATTCACTGTACAGTATATTCTGTGAAGCGCTTTGAGTCGTTTAGAAGATGTGAAAAGCACTGTATCAAATGCAAGGATTATTATTATTACACTACATCACAAGGCAGATTCAGCTCTGAATCTGTAGCTGTAGATCTGTATTCCTTCAAGAAATCTCTTTTTTTACTTGAAAGTATAATAACAATAATCATTGCATTTGATATAGCACTTTTCACACCTTCTAGATGTCTCAAAGTGCTTCACAAAATGTACTGTAAAGTGAATTGACTGTGTATTTGTGGGCGAAATAGGGTAGCCAATTGCACAGAGCAGTGTCCCACAAACAGTCATGGATTGAAATGACCAATATAATCTATTTTTTGAGGGATTATTATTGAGCATGTGGAGTAATGAAACTTGTCCAAGGGTTCACCTTGCCTGGAATTAGGTCTCTCGCTTTTAAGGTGAGTGCTCTAACCACTGAGCCACAGGACTCCACTAGTATAGGGGTATTTGCCCAAAATATACCGCGTGGAAGCCTGTTCAACACATCCATCACCATCTGGATGAAGTGCTGCCTTTTCATATCCACTCCAAAGTGTTTGTTTTCCCTCCAGTTTGTAGGGATGACCTCTCGATCTCAAACACATTGTGGTACCTGTGAAGACTTTTGTTGGTTCCAGGGAGAGAGTGCGCATTTCATTCCAATTAACATCTTGGAAATTTCCATGAATAGGTGAGATGCATGGATTTACTTTGTTTAACCTTAAGCATACTGATTGTTTTCCACATATGTTAAGATGCTTGGCTCAATTGCATGAATTTGTAAAATGTACAATTAAATTTAGTGACCAGGTTTGTGTTTTTCTCTTACATTTTAACCTGGTTTCCCTTCAAGTTTATTCCTTCCAGAGTGTTATTTTCTATTCCAATCCTGACTCAAACATATGTGCTTGTGTAAAACTTTGTGCAAAACTATCACTGCAGGTCTGCACCTTCATATTTTGTCAGACCACTTTTCACTGTTAATACAACTTGAAAGTCCACCTTGTCTTCCCCCTCATTGATAAACAGTTCCTCTGTAGGAGGTAGTATCGAATAATTCTACAGTTTCAAATATAAATATGAAGAAGTGAACTACGGCCTATAAACCATCTTTCTTTTTTTATGTGTGTGTTCTGTATGTTTCTAATGCACCTGTTCAACCATTTCATGGCATTGCCACTGGGGCTGGAGTAAACAAAAAATTGCTTACTCTTCAAGGATTATTACTCAAACCTTTGGAGGTAATGGAGATTCTGGCCTCTACATCTCTAAATGGATTTTCTGACACAGCGTGATCATGCATTTAGTTTTTATTTTCCTATTGGCTCTTGCAGTGAAAAAGCACCTGTGTGTTCATTGCAATAACATACAGTATAATTGATTACTCCTCCAAAGATCAACACACAAATTGCTTTCAGATGATCTCAGCTTTTTCCTTTCTCTAGTTGCATTAGATCTATCTATATATCTGTTGTTATTTTGGGGTCAGTCGGGTGTCTGACATTTGCAGAAACCTATCACCATGCTTAAGAGTATCCAAACCAAACTGAGAATTCCATGCATTCCACCTGCACATTAAAATTTCAGTTAGATTGTTGGAATAGACTGCACACTCTCTCCATAGAGGGAAGCATCCTGCTCACCTGAATTCAGATAGTATTAGACACAGGTAAGCAAGAACCACGGCTTGGGGACCCCTGAGTATACTTTGGGGTACAGATGACGTCTGACCAGCTAAAACAGCATAACTTGCATTGATATTGCTGCCTGACAAGCTTTCTCGCTGCTTATCCAGCTAGGGCCACCCTACCCTTTCGCGCTTTGGCTTACAGGGTTAACAAGAGCTGAGTGGGATGATTCCCTGCTCCTAGTGACTGGTGTACATATGTTGACTTATTTCACAATTTGCAGTAACTATTCAGTGTCTTCATTTATTCGACTAATGATTTATTTGCATGCTGCCATTGCGTGTCTTTGTTTATCATTTTAAATCTCTTAAATGCTTTCCTTTTCAATCTTAGACAATCAATTCAGTTGTCTGACCGTTTCCATCATATTTGATCAATATTTAATTATTGACTGATCCTTAGCACAAAAGAGTATGCAGATCAAACCATTTATTTGATTTTATTAATAATTTAATGCTAGTGTAAGGAAGGCATTTATAATAATAATAATCCTTGCATTTGATATAGCACTTTTCACATCTTCTAGATGTCTCAAAGCGCTTTACAGAATTTACCACAAATATACAGTAAAGTTAATTGCCTGTATAATTGTGGACGAAACGCGGCAGCTAATTACGCACAGCAGTGTCCCACAAACAGTCGTGGATTGAAATGACCAATTTATTCTTGTTTTTTGTCTTGAGGGATTATTATCAGACATGTGGAGTAAGGAAACGTGCCCAAGATTTCGCCCTGACCTGCCTGGATTTGAAACACGCTTGAAAGGTGAGTGCTCTAACCATTGAGCTGCAGGACTCCACAGTCTAGGGTAAGGAAGGTTTTTATTGCTAATGTAAGAATTTGTTAATAAAAAAATTCTTCTAGAAATGGTACCATATTTATATTGCATTTTGTTAAACAAGAGGATCCTTTTGAATCTAACGGAATTCAAGTTTTGATTTGAGTCACTTCTACCTTGATTTCCTTAAATGAGTCAGTGGTGACGGATAAACCTTCAGTCTCTCAACAGTGACATTTGGAGTGAGTAGGTGGTACAGTGTTAATACATCCCGTATCATCTACTTAAAACTACCAAGTTTTGCAACATTTAATTGGTATTGACATTTGATATGCCGCAGACCACAAAAAGCTAACTTTTTTTAAAAATCAACGTTGCTTTTTTAAAAAAAAGTTTCTACAGATTGATCAGTTCCAGGAAATATTGCATCAAAAACATTTAATGTTGTATGTGATTAAAAACATGAAAATATTTAGAACTTTTGACAAGTGTCTTTTCAATTACAGTAGTTTGGTATAGATTCAGAACAACAGAGTTTTAGATGTGCTGTAGTTAACAGATGTTAGTTAGTTGCATAATGTGGGAACATTTGAGTCCTGTAGCTCAGTGGTTAGAGCACTTGCCTTCCCTTCCTCACTCCTTTCGCCTCTCCCCCTCTCTTCCCAGTTTCAGGTCTCAGCTAAAGACCCTTCTGTTTCACAATAACGGGATCCGTTATTGTGAAACGCTCTGAGATGCTGTCCGGCGTGGACGGCGCTATATAAATCAACATTGTTGTTGTTGCTGTTGTTGTTGTCTGGCAAGGAGGAGGACCAGGACAAAATGTCGACTAACCCAACGGCAGAGCAAAATGATGTGCAGTTTCCTTACCCCACATGCCTTTGTTTACCAAGCAGTGAGTAGGAACCCGCTTATTAATAGATTAGCGGATCACTTTTCCGGCGGTAATAATTCTGTAAAAAAACTTGGTCACTTCAATCCACGACTATTTGTGGGACACTGCTATTTGCAATTGGCTGCCGCTTTTTACTGTACAGTATATATTCTATCAAGCGCTTTGAGACATCTCGAAGACAAGATAACAACAACACAACAAAATTACACTTGTCTAGCGCCTTTCACGTCACGAGGATGTCCCAAAGCACTGGACAGTCATTGTTTCAGACCTGAGCTGGAATCGGGGATGGGGAGGGTGGAGGGAAAGGGGGGAATTTAGGGTGACCGATGGGATCGACGAAGAGGAGGGTCTTGAGGCGGGAATTAAAGGAGGCCAGGGAGGGGGCAAGTCAGAGGTACTGTGTTTTGGATTTCCAGAGGTTGGGGGCAGAATGGCTAAGTGCTCGCCTGCCAATGTTGGGGAGGGTGGGTCAGGGGATGTGGAACAATCCGGAGATTGCTGAGCAGAGGGGGTGGGCAGGTTGGTAGGTAGTTAGGAGGTTGCAGAGGTAAGATGGGGTGAGGCCGTGGAGGGCTTTGAATGTGAGGGCCAGGATCTTGAATTGGATTCTCTGGATGATGAGGAGCCAGTGGAGTTGGGTGAGGATGGGGGAGATAGGGTCACAAAGCTTGGGGCAGTAGAGGACACAGGCCGCAGAGTTCTGGATTATCTGCAAACTGTGGAGGGAGGAGTTGGGAGGGCCAACAAGCAGTGTGTTTGCGTAGTCAAGCCAGGATGTGATGTGGAGCTCCTGTGGCTTAGTAATTAGAGCACTTGTCTTGCAAGCTGGGGAGACCAAGCTGGGGAGACCTGTGTTCGAATTCAGGCAGGTCAGGGCGAAACCTTGGGCAAGTTTCCTTACTCCACACGCCTAATAATAATCCCTCCAAAAACAAAAAACACAATAATAAAATTGGTCATTTCAATCCACGACTGTTTGTGGGACACTGCTGTGCACAATTGGCTGCCGCGATTCGCCCACAAATATACAGTCAATTCACTTTACAGTATATTCTGTGAAGCGCTTTGGGACGTTGATAAGATGTGAAAAGCGCTATATCAAATGCAAGGATTATTATTATTATTAAGGCATGAATGAGGGTTTCAGTGGCCTTGAGGCTAAGGTAATAGTGGAGTCGGGCAATATTGCGGAGGTGAAGGAAGGCAGAGTGAGTCATTCCTTGGATGTGGGGGGAGGAAAGACAGTTGAGCATCGAACAAGACATCTAGGTTCCTGACTGGCTTGGTGAGATCAAGTGTACAACCATGGAGATTGATGCTGCCAGCTGAAACATGGAGGCGCTGGTGCGAGCCAAACAGGAGGGCCTCTGTCTTGTTGACATTCAACCGTAGATAACAACAACAACTTGGATTTATATAGCCTCCTCCATGCGGGTCGGCACCTCAGAGTGCTCCCAATAACGGATCTGGGGGCCGAGCCAGTGGGAAGTGGAAAAAGGTGACTGAATGCACAGTCGAAAAGAAAGGTCTTTAGCCAAAACATGAAAGTAGGCACAACCGCCGATGGTGGAGTGGAGGATTTGTGGACAAGGAGGAAGCCAGACGCGGTAAAATTAATGGAATGGGTGCTGTTGTGAGGAGAGAGGTCAGAGAGATTTCTTGAAATCGATCCACTCCAGGACGGGGAGCCAGTGCAGTTCGGCAAGGACTGGGGTAATGGGGAAGCAGAGATATGGTGCTATAACAAATGCAAAGATTATTGTCATTGCACAGGGTTTTAACTATGAAGCCACTCATTTACAATACAGAAAATGTGGGTGATATGACTCTTAGAAACATATGGTGTATGGAAAGCCTTTTCTGTAATGTAATAAAGAGATTGTCATCTGTACATGTCATCTGTGGAGCTCCTGTGGCTCAGTGGTCAGAGCACTTGTCTTGCAAGCTGGGGAGACCAAGCTGGGGAGACCTGTGTTTCGAATCCAGGCAGGTCAGGGTGAAACCGTGGGCAACTTTCCTAACTTCACATGCCTAATAATATCCCTCAAAAAAAGCACAATAATAAAATTGGTCATTTCAATCCATGACTGTTTGTGGGACACTGCTATGCGCAATTGGCTGCTGCGATTCGCCCACAAATATATACAGACAATTCACTTTACAGTGTATTCTGTGAAGCGCTTTGGGACATCGATAAGATGCGAAAAGCACTTTAGCAAATGAAATGGTGATTATTATTCAGTGTTCTCCACGACCTGAAATTAAAAGGTGCTCCAGCTGTGTTGCTCATCAGCAGCATGACGTCAGATAACTTTGTCGCCACGTCACACGCACACACGTACGTACGCACGCAATCTCTTACCATTCACTCCCACCCTACACACACAATCCTCCCACACATACACACACACGGCACAGACTCTCACTCTCTCTCTCCATGTCTCTCATCTTCCCGGAGCACCAGCCACTCTCTTCTTACCATTCTCTGCACTGAAATAATCCTTCTGACAAATATTTTCCAAACATGTTTAGAAAAATTATAACGTGTCTGGAAATTTAAAATGTGTGGCCCTAAATTTAAACGTGTCGGACCAACACATCAAAAACGGTCGTGGAGAACACTGTTAGTATTATTATTACATGTAGCAATGGTGTATTGCGGTTGATTATCTCTGTTCTGATTATTGTGACCACGTCCTTTTATATTCTGCCTTTAAACATTTGGCAGCTCGGTAGGGAAATATTTAATTATAGTACTGTACTATGTACTATGTAAGAGATGTTTTTAAAGTATTTTTCCAGATAGATAATGCATTTGATGTAGCACATTTCACGTCTTCTAGACATCTCAAAGCACTTCACAGGATACACTGTTAAGTGAATTGACTATATATTTTGTGAGCCAAATGCGGCAGCCAATTGCGCACAGCAGTGTGCGACAAACAGTTATGGATTGAGTGACCTCAATATTATTTTTTGGGGGGTTATTAGTACCCTGAGAAAGTGATCTGCCAATCATCAACAACTGGGTTCCTATGTACTGCTATGTACTGTAAACACAGGCATGTTTATAGGTGTGTGTGTAGGTGTATAGAGTAAGGAAACTTCCTAAGGTTCTGTTCTGACCTGACTCGCTTGTGAATCAAACCCAAGTCCTTTCAACTGAGAGGAGAGTGCTCTAACATCTGCAGGATGTTAGAGTTAGAGCGATGTTAGAGTGAAATAGCGCTTTTCATGTCTTCAAGACGTCACAAAGTGCTTCACAGAATATACTGTAAAGTGAATTGATTGTATATTTTGTGGGCAAAACGTATCACCTAATCTGCTTTCAGAAATAAACTATAGTTACTCCATCCAAATAATTAGATCCAGTTTCTGGCTGAGTGATGGAACATAATGTGAAATCATTCTTCATCCAGAAGCTTTCATCTAAAGAGGCAATTTTCAACTTGGATCAAAATATTGAGAACCTCCAAAGTAAATACTGTATAGCAAACATGTTTCTTTCATGATATCCTGATGTGAATGGTGCTCTACAAATGTAATTTTATTGCTGTTTGTTATATCAGAAACCAGGTTAATTGGGGGGGGGGGGGGAATTAGGGGACGTACACTGCATTGTTACATGCTGAACATCTCCCACATAATCAAACCAAGGACAGGAGATGACAGTAACAAGCTAAGTTGTTCCTGTTTTCCTTAATGCTCCCTCCCACACTACCATCAGAAAGTTAGGAAAGTCAAAGCAGGCACCTAAACATGGAGTACCATTTACTTTGATCTTCTCACATGCAGCTTCTGTTTCCTCATCACTAGTTAGCAATAATCATTTGCACCTCCACATTTAACATGAAAACAAAATACTGCACATCTTACAGCCATTTTAGTAAAAATAATCCTTGCATTTTATATAGTGCCTTATCACATCTTCTTGACATCTCAAAGTGCTTCACTGAATATACTGTAAAGTGAATTGACTTCATATTTTATGGGTGAAACTCAGTAGCTAATTAAGCATAGCACTACGCACAAACCTTCATTGATTGAGTGACAACATTATTTATTGATTGGGAGGGATTATTAGCAGCTGAAAGTAATCCGTCAATTGACCAACAACTAGGTTCCTGCTTACTGCTAGGTAAAAGAGACATGTGGAGTAAGAACCAGCCTGAGGTGCTGCCCAGCCAGAGAACCAAACCCAGTAATCCTGTGGGAGAGGGGAGTAACCACTTGGAATTGTGTATTTTTGATCCAATTCTGCTCTGTTAGGATCATTCCTGCACCTTTACAGATTGGGTGTATTCTAGGACCCTGGGTATCCTTTCTCTTCCAGCTACTATAGATGGCAATATTGTTTTTCTCCTGAACTAGAAACTTCTTGATTCAATGCTTTTCTGATGATTTCAGAATAAGTCAAAACGTTTTCAGATTCTAGGCTGAGGGAGAGGAAGCTCCTTCAAAGTTTTCTGAAGTTTATTTTGTAGTTTTGGTTGGCACAGTTCTCAAACAGTTCTTTACCAATATGATGACCTGAGACCTGCTGTAGTTACTGCAAATTGGACCAAAATTGTTTGATGCCCACCACAGCAGCTGACTGATATATAACAACAACAAAATTACCTTTGTATATTATTGCAAGCTTGAAGTTGATTAAAGCAACCAGTTGCTTTTGCAGCATTTTTAAATGATACATACAGTCTTAACCAAATCCACTTTCCTCCATCTGTACAATGGTCACCTTCTTACCTCGCCACCAGAACAATCAAAACCTGCATCCTCGCCTTCCCTCCAAACCTGACCTTTTAATTGCCTTAGTTGTTGGACTTCCTAGCTCCCAAAATGTCACAGTGTGTATAATTTGCCATACCCATCAATCTATTGTTAGAAATAGAGTTCAGCATCCTTATCCTCGCCTTCATCGTCCTCCACTTCCTTGTCCCCTCCTACCTCTGTGGTCTGCTATCCTCATACCATCAGCTACTCCGTATTCCGCCCAGCTCCGCACGCCCCACCGTTAACGAGCAGGCCTTCAGCCTCTATGCCCCCACCCTTTGGAATTCCATCCCACATTCCCTTGACATGGCTCCCTCTCTTTCCTCCATTAAGGCGCATCTCTCTGACTGCACCTTTGGCCAAACAATAAAATTACATTTGTAGAGCGCCTTTCATGTGGGTGGACATCCCAAGGCATTGGACAGTCAGTGTTTCAGACCTGAGCTGGCTGCCCTCCTATTAATTCTGCCCTCCACTATCCCTGATCCCAACCATACCGCACTCCAATTGGGTCCAAATCCTGACTGTCCAGCACCTTGGGATATCCTCCTGACATGAAAGGTCCTATGGAAATGTAATTTTGTATTGTATTGTTCCCTTATTTCATTATTCTAATGCAAAGCAGGCTCCAATGGATACCTCTGCCCTAGATTGATAACAACAACAACATTGATTTATATAGCGCCCTCCATGCCGGATGGCGTATCAGAGCGCTTCACAATAGCAGATACTGGGACTGAGACAGGGGCAGGGGTAGAAAGGTGACCAAAGATGCGGTCAAAGAGAAAGGTCTTTAGCTGGGACCTGAAACTAAGAAAAGAGGAGCAAGGTGAAGGTAGTGAGGAAGGGAATTCCAGAGCCTCGGGGCATAGTGGCGGAAGGTAGGAAGGTACGGCCGCTGAGGGTGGAGCAGAGGATTCGGGGGACATGGTGGAGGCCAGACCCAGAGGAGCGAAGGCAATGGGAGCTGGTTTGAGGAGAGAGGAGGTCAGAGAGGTAGAGGTGTGCAGAGGAGTGGAAGGATTTGAAAACAAGGGTGAGGATCTTGAAGTTGATCCTCTTGGGGATAGGGAGCCAGTGAAGTCTGACAAGGACTGGGGTAATGGGGGAGCGAAGTTTGATTTTAAGTTTGTAAGAAAGAAATGCTGTATTCTCATTGATTTCTGAAAGACTGGCTACAAAGATTGAACACTCCTTCCCAGCATCTGCAAAAATAATAATCCTTACCTTTCATAGTGGCTTTCATACCATGTCATGAGGATGCGTCAGAAAATGTGTTCTTCATGACATGCTGCAGCCAAATAAATGTTTTTATTGTATTGCACTGACTATAGAAATGTTTCCTTTCTGAACTCTGTCCTGGGAGAATCACATTTAACAACACAATCACACCTCCAAAATTCTGCACTGGTAATTTGTTCACATGATTTTGCTACTGCCCTAGATACACAGAACATTTTGGCCCACTGTTGAGTGATAAGGCATCAGGTAGAGATCAAGAGCAATAAAGGAGGTGGATAGTGTTAACGGGTTAGAAAGGAATGGTGATAGAGGAAGAGGGTATGAGGGATGGAGTAACTGGGGAAATAAAAGGCAAAGGCATATGGGGTGGACATAGCAGGCATGTGGACTGTTCAAAGTCATCCTTTGTGAACAATAATAATATAAATCTTCTTCACTAAAATGAAAGGTTAACTAACCATGTTACTAATGCCTCTATACTGGTATTTCTAGCCAAGATGAATATACGTCATATAAGAATATAAGGTTTTAAGTGTTTTGGAGTACTGGCTGATTTGTTCCCTTGAATTCTTGACCAGATTATGAGGCAAAGAAGTTTCCTTACTCTACAGGCCTCTGTTTACCTACCATTAAGTAGGATCTCAGTAGTTAGTCGATTAGCGGATCACTTTTATTCCCTAAAAACAAACTATTTGCTTGCTCAATCCACAATTGTTCATGGGACACTGCTGTGTCCAATTAGCTACTCTGTTTCACTCACAAATATACAGTTAATTCATTTTACGATATATTCTGTGAAGTGTTTTGAGACGTCTAGAAGCACTATATCAAATGTAAGGATTGTTATTATTATTAGACTATTTTGTGGACACTTGAATCATTTGTTAACAAATAGTTTCAACTAACACACTATGTTTAAAAAACACACCATTTTATTAGTCATGTTTACAAATACAAAACAAGCCAAAAGTACAAACTGGGAGCACATTCTAACATTATGCACATATATCATTTGCTATGTACTCTACGTGATTTTACAATGTCTGTTGAAATTTCAAATTGGCTAACTGTTTTCACAGTATCGCTGCATCTGATTGCAGTACAAAACTACAAATACAGTATCATGCAACAAAAAAGAAAACATTCAATGCAAATAATCAAAATCAGAACAGTCTCTGCAAATAAGAGTGAGAGCATTTTTTTCTGTATGTCCACACAAACACTTCTGAAATTAAATTAAAGCATGCAAAATCTTTGCATATTATATATTCATGAATACAGACTGTTTCAAATGTACTGGTTCATAAACATATGTTGTAATATTACAACTTGCATCCTCTCGAGAACTGTATGAAAATGGAATACAAAATTACTAGAAGTTAAAATTGACTGTGGACAGTTGAAATTGCTGCACCACTTATTAATGGGTATACAATGATTAAAATAATGATAACAATCTATTTCTGAGGCTGTAATACAACAGTAAGATAATAGAAAGAAAAACGCAAAATACTGCATATGCTGGAAATCTGAAACAAATACAAAAATCACTGAGAACACTCAGAAGGTCAGGCAGCATCTATTGACACAGGAAAAGTGAGTAAATGTTTCAGGTCCACAACCCTTCATCAGAACCCTTCAGTTGACTCACTTTACTTTTCTCCATAGATGCTGCCTGAGCTGCTAAGTTTTTCCCAGGGAGGGATAATATCACATAGCAGGATAATAGAGTTGTGACTTCTGGTGTACAGTGGAATTCATTCTGTTCAATTTTTTTTTCATATTCCTTACATAGAGCTCTTCTCCGGAGGTACATTTTATTTTTGTTTCCTGTTGAAAAAAATAGAAAATATGTTAAATTGATTTGGTGCAATATATAACCATACAGTTATGACTGGAAACATTGATTGGAATTGCTCAAGTTTTCCTGAGCAAATTAAGTGTTATTTTGTTCCTTGGTGTAATATTACCCTTTATGAGATACTAATTCCATAAATGAGAGATTATATGATTAATCCCCTCCCTGATTTCAAAAGAGGAAGACAAAGAGACAATAGATCCTCTAACTGTTAGCAGTTCCAGATGGAGGAATGAATACACACACACTCATGCATAAAACGGTGAAGCAATCCGCCTAATAAGCATAAAAACAGTTAGGAATGTTTTGAAATTGAGATTTATACTTGGGAAGTAAGAATTAAAATTTATAGAAAAAGGAAATTCAGATTTAAACATCTGTCATAATCTGGTAAATTCTCTATGAATTCTTATGTTTCTAATGGAGCAAATATTAAATGCTTTTAGACTGTGATAAGAAGGGCAGAAGTATACAAAAGGAAATGTCAAAGGATCCATACCTTTCTGTTATGATGCTGACGACTCTCTTGACCCATGCAGTGGCTGGATTAATACAAACAACCTTCTTATTCTTGAGGGTAATTCTGTAGCAGATCACAAATAGAAACACCTCTGGTTATACTGTTAAAGATAAAACTTAAATGTCTTTGTTCCACATCTTCCACCTAATTAGACCATCACAAGACAATTTAGTAATAATATAATAATATTCATAGTATAATAATCAAATGCAATGAATATTATATAAATATGTTCATTGAAGAAAGGGTCTCTGGAAAAATTGTGTACCTAAAGAAGGCTAATTTACACTTTATTATACATCTAAAAACATATTATACAAGGAAAATGTTGACAAAGAGCATGGGCACACTAATGTTTTAGACCCAAGAATAAAGGTATAATTTAACTTTATACTGTATAGTATTGAGTTCTGGTCTCTGTGTTAAATCAATACAAAAAATCATGAACAAATAATCAAGACTGGAGAGATTGATTGTCAACCAAATTAGTATATGAGGAAACTAGAATAGTTACATTAGAGAAAATATTAAGAGAAAACCTTTTAAAGATTTTTTGATCCAAAAGGGTCTAGACAACTCCAATAATATGTTTGTATTGAATATATTTTCAAAATGGGTCACGGTTTCTTCATGAGACCCGTTGTAAACAAATACTGTTGTTTAGTTTTGATTAATTTCCAGGAGGTTGGCGAACAGTTTGCTCAGAGAGGCAGAAAGTTTTTTTTCTAAAATCCTTGTATCTGACATTGCATCTGATGGATATTGGGGAGATGTTTCAAAGCAATTTTCAGGATTTACCGCAAAGGATAGTGATTGCTTATTGTCGGCAAACACCAATTTACACACAACAATGTCCGCAAATTATTGCTGATAATTTCAAGAGGAAATTAGATATGCATTTCATGGGTTTTGTGGGGCATCAGAGATAGAGAGCAATAGTAATTTCTGAAATGAGGCTGGCCAGGTGAATCCCAATTGTCTTATTTCCAAATGCATTGCTGGAGTAGCTGCCCACAATAAACATCCCAAAGTGATCAAGTTAGCCAGCTTTACATTGTATGACATTTAAAAAAATATTTTTCCAGCGATGTGATGTTTTAAATAGTTGTGTTATTCCAACACTTTGTTATTGTAATCTTTCCTTTAATACTTACATGATTTCCACTCTTCCGCAAAAGGCTCTTTGAGGAATAATGTCAATATGTTTGTATTTTTTTGGGTTGATGAAAACAGATGTCGTTCCAGTACATTTGCATTTTGATTCAATTCCTGGTCCGAGGCTTCCTGAAAGAGATAATAATTACATAATTAGGACGACCAAAAGATTTATCTTGCCTCAAGCCACAGGATTGTGGATGGAGCTAAAGATGTTTCTGCTCATTGCTTGTTCTGCTTACAAAGGGTGGCATTTGATTGCAGCTATAATTTGATACCAACTGACTCAACTCAATCAGCATTCTGTGAAGCAGCTCTCGATCACTGGTTCCAGAGTTTAAACAGCTTCGTACTGTGCTGCAAATGTTTTACGATTGTATGAAATCTTTGAGGATGATCACCAATGCAATTGAATTAGTCACAGATCAAACAGGAAATACAGTCATTTTGCAAGCTCATCTGTTATCATTTAATGCATTTTTTTTTACTTTATTTTCTTTTTAAATCAGAAAGCTGTAAAAAAATTTAATGTAAGCTACCCATGAAATAAGTCTCATTAAGTTTGATTTACGTAACTTGATCCTTACCTTCCACTGCCACATAGGTGATAATTATTGTCAGTAGCAAAAACATCATCTGGGTCTTCATTTTGGGTTTTTCTGGACCTCTTACTAGTCTTCAGTCAGAACTGTTGAGAGTCTTCAGGATAAGTTGGTCTGGCACATTTGGATCTTGTATTTATTGGCTAGAATTGGGGAAGTCAGATGAAGGTTGTCATCAGAATTTAAATTGGAAACTATTATCAGCACATTTGAATAAAGGCGTTTGTCGGAAATAGACAGTCACTACATTTTACAGTGGAGTCCTGTAGTTCAGTGGTTAGAGCACTCGCTTTGCTCACTCAACACACCAGCAATTATTTTTCTAAAAAAATTTGGTAATTCCAATCCACGACTGTTTGTGAGCCACTGCATTGCGCAATTGGCTTCTATGTTTTGATCGTATATATACAATGAATTCACTTTCCAGTATATTCTGTGAAGTGGTTGGGGATGTCTAGAAGAGATGAAAAGCGAATATCAAAAGCAAAGATTATTATTATTATTTTTATATCATTTGAAGTGACTTGAGATGCTCTTGAAACATGAAAGAGAACAATATCAATCACAAATTTTGCCCTCAAAATATACAGTCAATTCACTTTACATTATATTCCGTGAAACACTTTGAGATGTCAAAAAGATGGGAAAAGCACTATATCAAATGCAAGGATTATTATTATTATTATTAAATTGCATTTCTATAGTGCCTTTCACATTGGGAGGACGCAATCAGCTGGACAGTCAGGGTTTTGGACCTGTGCAGCGAATTTAGATCAGGAGGGGTGGAGGGCAGACAGGGTAGACGTTGGAGGGTGGTTGATAGTGCTGTCGACGATAAGGACACTATATCAAATACAAAGTTTAGTATTTTAAATAAGAGGATAAGAAATAGGAGCAGAAATGAATAAAGTTGTTGTTGGAGTAGGTCTTTCAGCCCCTCGAGATTGCCCCGTAATTTAATAAGATTAGGATTTATTTCTAACCTAATTCCATTTACCTGCCCTATCCCCATATGTCTTAATCCCTTTATTTTAAAACAAGATTATCGATCTCAGTGTTGAATACATTCAATGACTGAGCATCCACAGCTTTCTGGGATAGAGAATTCCATAAATTCACTACTCTCTGGGTGAATAAATGTTTCCTCAACTCTGTTCGCAAAGGCTGACCCTTAATCTCGAGATTGTGACTCCTCAGCATATGTAATTTTATTGGAAATTCCCCTATTCCATGTTGTTTATGAATAGCTTGAACAGAGGGGAAGCAGAAGAGACTAATTTGAAGTTATTCATAGTTTTAACCGTATATTTACAGTGTACAACATAATTATAAACTAATGAATTCAATTTTGAAATGGGCATATTTCACATTTATATATGTTCAGAAGAAGTAAAGTTATATAGACATTTGGTTTTAGATAGCTGTTTCCATATTTAAAACCAATTGTAGGTTCTCTGATTAGACCAAATATTTTGCAATCCAGCCCAGTCTATAGGGATACAAATTTACTTTTCCAAGATATGAAATTCCATTTCAACATGTAAGATCATTTTGTGCAGAATGTGTATATATATATATATATATATATATATATATAAAAGCCTTAGGTATGTTTCCGCAATTGTAACAATGAACTTCTAAAAGGAAAACAAACATCAATACACCTTAAAAAAAACAAGAACAAAGAAAGAAAAACAACCCAGTGATTAAAGCTCACCCTTTTTATTGTAAACAATACATACATTCTTTTTAAAATGTTTTGAAATATATGAATAAACGTGTTCAAACTTGTTACGCGGGGGTATAGCTAGTTGTGAAAAATTCCTCAATTGGAAGGTACTTTCCACATGTCTTATAAAGAATCAAACACGAAATTAAGATTCAGTATTCAGTTCTTGTTTGTTGTCAGCCATTGTGCCAGCCATTTTGTGCCAGGCATTTTGCTTACAGCTAAAGCGCATACAGATGAAACTCTCTTCTCTTTGACTACTGTCGCAGGATTTTTATTGTCTCGGCAGACAGGACCAAGAGTAGCATGTTAAGTTAATTTATATGTGGAGCTTGAACCCACGATCGATTGCATAGCAAATCTCATTCTAACCATGGAGTTGAAAACGTGAACATGACCAATCTACCTTCGGAAATAAACTATAGTTAGTTCATCCAAATAATTAGATACAGCTTCTGGCTGAGTGATGGAACATAATGTGAAATCAGTCTTCATCCAGTTGTTTTCATCCAAAGAGGCAATAATTTCCAACTTGGATCAAAACATTGAGAACCTCCAAAGTAAATATAGCTAACATGTTACTTATCACGATAGCCTGATGTGAATGGTGCTCTACAAATTTACTGCTGTTTGTTATATCAGAAACCAGGTTAATTGGGGGGAATTGGGGGACGTACACTGCATTGTTACATGCTGAACATCTGCCACATAATCAAACCAAGGACAGGAGATGGCAGTAACAAGCTAAGTTGTTCCTGTTTTCCTTAATGCTCCCTTCCACACTACCATCAGAAAGTTAGGAAAGCCAAAGTGGGGATCTAAACATGGAGTGCCATTCACTTTGATCTTCACACAAGCTTCTGTTTCCTCAACACGAGTTAGCAATAATCAATTGCACCTCCACCATTTAACATGCCAACAAAATACTGCACATCATACAGCCGTTTTAGTAAAAATAATCCTTGCATTTTATATAGTGCCTTATCACATCTTCGAGACATCTCGAAGTGCTTCACAGAATATACTGTAAAGTGAATTGACTGTAATTTGTCGCAAAATATGGCAGCCAATTGCGCTCAGCAACTGTCCTATAAACAGTTGTGGATTGAGCGACAATTTTTTAAAAACATGTTTTAGTCTTGTGTCCGTGACTAAAACATACCAAAATAGTCATTTTATGTCTTATTATGATTTATCTCAAAGCAAATGAACCTACCTTCATACGATTGAACATTAAGCAGTTGTGGCATTTGCTGGTTTTAATAATTTTTATAGACTTCCAGGTTCATTCATTTTTCATAAAGGTTCTGTAAAACCATCTGTGGAGAGACTTTAACTATTATAAAGAGCATCAATTTCATTTTTGTACATCTGATACCAAGTATTGCTTTCTGATTTGAAAGGTGCTAAACACTGTAACTTGTTTCAGTATTTTTGTTAACAAATATTCCATATGGAATATGTCTTCTTGTTCCCTTCTACCTGTGCTTTTTTTTTCTTATTCTTGACTCAAAGCATCAATGATAATTTGAAAAGTTGCTTTTTTAAATTTTAATAATACATCTTGCCTGAAATTGTCCTGTAAAGTAATTTAGGGTTTTCATTCATTTACCTTAAATATATGGGTCTTGATTTTATTTAAGCTATTGGTGCTCCTGAAGAAGTTAAAATTGTCTGGATCAGATGTTAAAAATAATTCATTCAGTGATACAAATCTGGAACCCACTCCTGTTGTGCGTATCCAATTCCATCCATGGTCAGTCTTTTGCCATGGTGTTTTTGCTGAAGAGGACTATGCACAAGATACAGTTGAATAAACCATTCTTCTTCAGCAGTGAACCTCCCTACACAAATAAGATATATGTGTAATAATATTATTTTGCATTTTGAACTAGAGCTTTATTGTATCATTGAGACATCTCAAAGCGCTTCACAGAATATACTATAAAGTGAATTGACTTCATATTTTGTGGGTGATACTCAGAAGCTAATTGAGCGCACAGCAGTACGCACAAACCTTCATTGATTGAGTGACAAAATTATTTATTGATTGGGAGGGATTATTACCTGCGGAAAGTAATCCGTCAATTGACCAACAACTAGGTTCCTACTTACTGCTAGGTAAAAGCGGTATGTGGAGGAAGAACCTGCCTGAGGTGTTGCCCTGCCAGAGAACCAAACCCAGTAATCCTGTGGGAGAGGGAAGTAACCACTTGGAATTGTATATTTTTAATCCAATTCTTCTCTGTTGGGATCATTCCTGCACCTTTACAGATTGGGTGTATTCTGGGACCCTGGGTATCCTTTCTCTTCCTGCTACCATAGCTGGCAACATTTTTTTTCTCCTGAACTAGAAACTTCTTGATTCAATGCTTTTCTGATAATTTCAGTATAAGTCAAACCGTTTTCAGATTCTAGGCTGAGGGAAAGGAAGCTCCTTCAAAGTTTTCTGAAGTTTATTTTGCAGTTTTGGTTGGCACAGTTCTCAAACAGTTCTTTACCAATATGATGACCTGAGACACGCTGTAGTTACTGCAAATTGGACCAAAATTGTTTGATGCCCACCACAGCAGCTGACTGATATCAGTTATAACAACAACGAAATTACCTTTGTATATTATTGCAAGATTGAAGTTGATTAAAACAACCAGTTGCTTTTACAACATTTTTAAAATCATGCATACAGTCTTACCCGAATCTACTTTTCTCCATCTGTACAATGGTCACCTTCCTACCTCGCCACCAGAACAATCAAAATCTGCATCCTCGCGTTCCCTCCAAACTTGGCTTCTTCATTGCCTTACTTGCTGGCCTTCCTATCTCCCAAAATGTCACAGTGTGTATCCTTTCCCATACCCATAAATCTGTAGCATCCTTATCCTCGCCTTCATGGGGCTCCACTTTCTTGTCCCCTCCTACCTCTGTGGCCTGCTATCCCCATACCATCAGCTACTCCGTATTCCGCCCAGCTCCGCGCGCCCCACCGTTAACGATCAAACCTTCAGCCTCTCTGCCCCCACCCTTTGGAATTCCAACCCACATTCCCTTGACATGGCTCCCTCTCTTTCCACCATCAAAGCACATCTCTCTGATTGCACCAAGAGAGCCTTTCATGTGGGTGGACATCCCAAGGCATTGGAAAGTCAGTCTTTCAGACCTGAGCTGGCTGCCGTCCTATTAAATCTGCCCTCCACTATCCCTGATCCCAACCACACCCCACTCCAATTGGGTTCAAATCCTGACTGTCCAGCACCTTGCGACATCCTCTTGACATGAAAGGTACTGTGCAAATTAAATTTTGTATTGTATTGTTCCCGTACCTCATTATTCCCATGCATACCAGGCTCCAATGGATACCTATGCCTTGGATTGACTTTAAGTTTGTAAGAATGAAATGCTGTATTCTCATTGATTTCTGAAAGACTGGCTACAAAGATTGAACACTCCTTCCCAGCATCTGCCAAAATAATAATCCTTACCTTTCATAGTGGCTTTCATACCATATCATGTGGATGTGTAAGAAAATGTGTTCTTCATGACATGCTGCAGCCAAATATGTGTTTTTATTGTATTGCACTGACTATAGAAATGTTTCCTTTTGGCCTGAGAGAATCACATTTAAAAATACAATCACACCTCCTAAATTCTACACTGATAATTTGTTCACATCATTTTGCTACCGCCCTAGATACAAAGAACATTTTGGCACACTGTTGAGTGATAAGGCATCAGGTAGAGATCAAGAGCAATAAAGGAGGTGGATAGTGTTAACGGGTTAGAAAGGAATGGGGATAGAGGAAGAAGGTATGAGGGATGGAGAAACTGGGGAAAAAAAGGCAAAGGCATATAGGGGCTGGGCACAGTTAACGATCATGTGGACTGTTGAAAGTCATCCTTTGTGAACAATAATAATATAAATCTTATTCACTAAATGCCTCTACCTTACTGGTATTTCTAGCCAAGATGAACATAAGTCATCGCTTGTTTTTAAGTGTTTTGGAGTACTGGCTGATTCATTCACTTGAATTCCTGACCAGATTATGAGGCAAAGAAGTTTCCTTTCTCTACAGACCTCTGTTTACCTAGCATTAAGTAGGATCCCAGTAATTAGTTGATTAGCGGATCGCTTTTATTCACAAAAAAAACCCAATTGGGTTGTTCAATCCACAACTGTTCATGTTTACGTTTAAAAAAGCACCATTTTATTAGTCACGTTTACAATATAAAAGAAGCCAAGAGTACAAACTGGGAGCACATTCTAACATTATGCACATATATCATTTGCTATGTACTCTACAGGATTTTACGATTTCTATTGAACTTTCAAAATGGCATACTGTATCATTGCATCTGATTGCAGTACAAAACTACAATGACAGTATCATGCAACAAAAAAGAAAACATTCAACGTAAATAATCAAAATCAGAACAGTCTCTGCAAATAAGAGTGAGAGCATTTTTTTCTGTATGTCCACACAAACACTTCAAAAATTAAACTAATGTGTGCAAATTCTTTGCACATTCTGTATTCTGGAATACAGACTGTTTCAAATATACTGGTTCATAACATATTTTGTGATATTATAACTTGCATCCTCTCGAAAACTGTATGATAATGGAATACAAAACTACAAGAGGTTAAAATTGACGGTGTAGAGTTGAAATTGCTGCACCACTTATTAATGGGTATACAATGATTAAAATAATGATAACAATCTATTTCTGAGGCTGTAATACAACAGTAAGATAAAAGAAACAAAAACGCAAAATACTGCACATGCTGGAAATCTGAAGCAAATCCAAAAATCGCTGGGAACACTCAGAAGGTCAGGCAGCATCTATTAACAAAGAAAAAGTGAGTCAACGTTTTGGGTCCACAACCCTTCATCAGAATCCTTCAGTTGACTCACTTTGCCTTTCTCCATAGTTGCTGCCTGACCTGCTGAGTGTTTCCAGGGAAGGACAATATCACATAATAGGATAATAGAGTTGTGACTTCTGGTGTACAGTGGAATTCATTCTGTTCAAATTTTTTTCATATTCCTTACATAGAACTCTTCTCTGGAGGTACATTTTGTTTTTGTTGACTGTTAAAAAAATAGAAAATATGTTAAATTGATTTGGTGCAATATATAACAGTATACTTATGATTTGAAACATTGATTGGAATTGCTCAAATTTTCAAGTTTTCCTGAGCAAAACAAAATCATTATATAGACATGGAGGGAATTATAGGCTTGAATTAAGTGTTATTTTATTCCTTGGAGTAATTTCACGTTTTACGAGATACTTATTCCATAAATGAGAGATTATATGATTTAATCCCCTCCCTGATTTCAAAAGAGGAAGACAAAGAGACAATAGATCCTCTAACTGTTAACAGTTCCAGATGGAGGAATGAATACACACACAATCATGCTTAAAACGGTGAAGCAATCCGCCTAATAAGCATAAAAGCAGATAGGAATGTTTATAAATTGAAATTTATACAGTACTTGGGATGTAAGAATTAAAATGTATAGAAAACGGCAAGGAAATTGGAATTTAAACATCTGTCATAATCTGGTAAATTCTCTATGAATTCTTATGTTTCTAATGGAGCAAATATTAAATGCTTTTAGACTGTGATAAGAAGGGCAGAAGTATACAAAAGGAAATGTCAAAGGATCCATAACTTTCTGTTATGATGCTGACGACTCTCTTGACCCATGGAGTATCTGGATTGATACAAACAACCTTCTTATTCTTGAGGGTAATTCTGTAGCAGATCACAAATAGAAACACCTCTGGTTATACTGTTAAAGATAAAACTTAAATGTCTTTGTTCCACATCTTCCACCTAATTAGACCATCACAAGATAATTTAGTAATAATATAATAATATTCGTAACAAATAACAACAACAACAAATTACATTTATAGAGCGCCTTTCACATAGGGAGGACGTCCCAAGGCGCTGCACAGGAGGCATGTGACCTGAGCTGAGAGGGGAGTGTTTGGGAAGGGGTAAAACACGAAGGGGAGGTAGAAAAGTTCGGGGTGGAACAAAAGGCACGATCGAAGAGGAAAGTCTTCAAACCGGCCTTGAAAGAGGAAAGGGAAGAAACGAGATGGAGGGATTGAGGGATGGCATTCCATAGGGTGGGAGCGGAGAAACTGAAGGCCCGGCCTCCGATGGTGGGGCGGTTCGGGCGGGGGGCTTGGAGCAGGCCAAGTCCTGTTGAACGGAGGGTCCGGGTGGGCGTGTAGGGGGAAAGTAGATTGGTTAAATAGGGCGGGGCAAGGCCGTGTAAGGCCTTGTAGGTGAGGACGAGGATCTTGAACTCGATCCTCTGGAGGATGGGGAGCCAGTGGAGACGGGCGAGGGTGGGGGTTATGTGGTCGCGGAGGCGGGTGCGGGATAGTACACGGGCTGCAGAGTTTTGGATGACCTGCAGCCTGTGAATGGAAGAGCTGGGGAGGCCGACGAGGAGAGAGTTTCCGTAGTCCAGCCGTGAGGTGATGTACGCGTGCACGAGTGTTTTGGCAGCACTGGGGGTAAGATAATTGCGGATTATTATTATATCATAGTATAACAATCAAATGCAAGGAATATGATATAAGTATGTTCATTGAAGAAAGGGTCTCTGGAAAATTTATGTACCTAAAGAGGGCCAATTTACACTTCATTATACATCTAAAAACATATTATACAAGGAAAATGTTGACAAAGAGCATGGGCACACTAATGTTTTAGACCCAAGAATAAAGGTATAATTTAACTTTATACTGTATAGTTTTGAGTTCTGGTCTCTGTGCTAAGTAGATACAAAAAGTCATGGACAAATAATCCTGACTGGAGAGATTAATTGTCAACCTAATTAGTATATGAGGAAGCTAGAATAGTTACATTAGAGAAAATATTAAGAGAAAACCTTTTGAAGATTTTTAGATCCAAAAGGGTCTAGACAACTCCAATAATATGTTTGTATTCAAGAGATTTTTGAAATGGGTCACGGTTTCTACGTTGTTTAGTTTTAGTTTTGATTAATTTCCAGGAGGTTGGTGAACAGTTTGCTCAGAGAGGCAGAGAGTTTTTTTTTCTAAAATCCTTGTATCTGACATTGCGTCTGATGGATACTGGGGAGATGTTTCAATGCAATTTTCAGGATTTACTGCAAAGGATAGTAATTTCTTATTGTCGGCAAACATGGCTGCCAATTTACACACAACAATGTCCGCAAATTATTGCTAATAATTTCAAGAGGAAATTAGATATACATTTCATGGGGTTTGTGGGGCATCAGAGATAGAGAGCAATAGTAATTTTCTAAAATAAGGCTGGCCAGGTGAATCCCAATTGTCTTATTTCCAAATGCATTGCTGGAGTAGCTTTGAGGAATAAAGTCAATATGTTGATTTTTTGGGGGTTGATGAAAACAGATGTCGTTCCAGTACATTTGCATTTTGATTCAATTCCTTGTATTTCAGGAAGAGATAATAATTGCATAATTAGGACGACCAAAATACCTATCTTGCCCCAAGCCACAGGATTATGGTTGGAGTGAAAGATGTTTCTGCTCATTGCTTGTTCTGGCTACAAAGGTGGCATTTGATTGCAGCTATAATTTGATACCAACTGACTCAACTCAATCAGCATTCTATAATGTAACTCTCGATCACTGGTTTCAGAGTTTAAACAGCTTCGTACTGTGCTGCAAATGTTTTACGATTGTATGAAATCTTTGAGGATGATCACCAATGCAATTGAATTAATCACAAATCAAAGAGGAAGTACAATCATTTTGCAAGCTCATTTGTTATTATTTAATGCATTTTTTTTTACTTGTTTTCTTTTTAAATCAGAATGCTGTAAAAAATTTCATGAAAGCTATAACTACCCATGAAATAAGTCTCATTAAGTATAATTAATGTAACTTGATCCTTACCTTCCACTGCCACCTAGGTAATAATTATTGTCAGTAGCAAAAACATCATCAGGGTCTTCATTTGGGGGTTTTCTGGGCCTCTTACTAGTCTTCAGTCAGAACTGTTGAGAGTCTTCAGGATAAGTTGGTCTGGCACATTTGGATCTTGTATTTATTGGCTAGAATTGGATAAGTCAGATAAAGGTTGTCATCAGAATTTAAATTGGAAACTGTCATCAAAACATTTGAGTTAAGGCTTATGTCGGAAATAGACAGTCACTACAATTTACTGTGGAGTCCTGTAGCTCAGTAGTTAGAGCACTTTCTTTGCTCAGTCCACACACCATCAATAATCTTTCTAAAAAAAATTGTAATTTCAATCCAAGACTGTTTGTGAGCCACTGCATTGGCTTCTATATTTTGCCCATAAATATACAATGAATTCACTTTGCAGAATATTCTGTGATGTGGTTGGAGATGTCTAGAAGAGATGAAAAGTGCTATATCAAATGCAAAAATTATTGTTATTATTTTCAAATCATTTGAAGTGACTTGAGATGCTTTCGAAACATGAATATCAATCATAAATTACACCCACAAAGATACATTATATTTTTTACATTATATTCCGTGAAACACTTTGAGACGTCGAAAAGATGTGAAAAGCTCTATACCAAATGCAAGGATTATTATTATTATTAAATTACATTTGTATAGCGCCTTTTACATTGGGAGGAAACAATCAGCTGGACATTCAGGATTTTGGACCTGTGCAGAGAATTTGGATTAGGAAGGGTGGAGGGCAGGCAGGGTAGAAGTAGGAGGGTCGTTGATAGTGCTGTCGACAATAGGGACACTATATCAAATACAAAGATTATTATTTTACATAAGAACATAAGACATAGGAGCAGGAGTAGGCCTTTCGGCCCCTCGAGCGTGCCTCGTAATTTAATAAAATTATGGCTGATTTTCTAACCTAGTTCCATTTACCTGCCCTATCCCCATATGCCTTAATCCCTTTATTTAAAAAAAAGATTATCAATCTCAGTGTTGAATCCATTCAATGACTGAGCATCCACAGCCTTCTGCAATAGAGAATTCCATAAATTCACTACTCTCTGGATGAACAAATTTTTCCTTAACTCTGTTCGAAAAGGCTGACCCTTAATCTTGAGATTGTGACTCCTCAGCATATGTAATTGTATTGGAAATTCCCCTCTTCCATGTTGGTTATGAATAGCTTGAACAGAGGGGAAGCAGAAGAGGCTAATTTGAAGTTATTCATTGTATTAACAGCATATTTACAGTGTACAACATAATTATAAACTAATTAATTCAATTTTGAAATGGGCATATTTCACATTTATATATGTTCAGAAGAAGTAAAGTTATATAGACATTTATTTTCAGATAGCTGTTTCCATATTCAAAACCAATTATAGGTTCTCTGATTAGACCGAATATTTTGCAATCCAGCCCAGTCTATAGGGATAAAAAATTATTTTCCCAAGATATGAAATTCCATTTCCACATGTAAGATCATTTTGTCTTAAAAATTAAGATTGTTCAGAATTGTGAAAAATTCTTCAATTTATTCTTCAATTGGAAGGCACTTTCTAAATCTCTTATAAAGAATCAAACTCCAAATTATGATTCAGTATTCAGTTCTTGTTTGTTATAAGCCATTGTGCCAGGCATTTTGCTTATGGCAAAAGTCCACACAGATGAAACTCTCTTCTCTTTGACTACTGTCACAGGATTTTTATTGTCCGCTTGGCAGACAGGACCTCTCATCCAAGGGTAGCATGTTAAGTTAATTTATATGTGGAGCTTGAACCCATGACCGATTGCATAGCAAATCACATTCTAACAATGGAGTTGAAAACATTAACATGACCACAAGTGTCATGAAGGATTCTGGTCAGCAGAGCTGTGACCTTATGTTTGGATTAGTGGTGGCCAACCTGTGGAAACAGCTCAGGGAGCTATCAAGAGGCAGCCCCCACCCCCAAACAGTTGTACAAGTCTAAGTAAGTGTATTAGATTGGTAATATGTTTTCAGTTTTTTCTTGATTTAATTTTTCTTGCCATTTATTTTTGGTATAAATCAAGAAATATTCAATCCCTTAAAAATAATTTGTTGGTTGACGTAAAAGATTGGTCACCACTGGTTTAGAGTATGATCATTCCAAAAATTGCAGTACAATATGTGCTAATATTAGAGAATGAACTGACTAACCCAGAAGCAATAATAAAGAATTAGCTATGTTGACTGAATACAGCAGAATAATTGCTCTTGTGTTTACCTGCCTTTCCAACCAAGCTTTTGGTCATCTGCCGCCCCCCACCATCACTCCACCCCACCTTAGCTCAGGTGGCTAGCCTAGTTTTGTGTGAAAAACTTTGAGACAGCATCTTGATGTGAAAAGCACTATATAAATGTAAATTGCTCATGTGTTTGTCAAGTAGTTTCTCCTGATTTATGAGTTTGATGTGTAAAAGTAGGTGTATTATAAAATTGACTTTTTAAAAAAAAATTACTTAATCAGAAAGAATTAGTATAGTAAATTTCTGAGCAACCCCGTGATTTGCTGTTGAACACCCCCACATTTGCTGTATTTCAAATAACCCCCATAAATTCCCTCTGCTACAGCTGCCTTTTTAACTTCCTTTATTGATTGCACTAGAAATAAAGATGATATTTGATTGTGTATGCAGGATGATCTCGCTGCTGCAAAGCCGTTTGATTTCTGGCATGTTCAATGTCTTAAACTATTGCTTCATAAAAGCAGCTTCCAATTTGCACATAGTAGCACACTGTCCTAAAAACAGCCATGATGTGAATGACCAATTTTATCAGCAGGATTGTTGGTCAATACATTGGGAAAAACTGCTTGCCCGTTTTGAATAGTACCATAGGATCTTCAAAGTCTAATTGAACAGGCAAACGGCACCTTTGTTTAAATGACTTATCCAGTCTACAGAACATCCAAAAATGCAGCATTTCTTCAGCATTATGATCTCAAAGTTCCAAAGTGTTGCCTCACAAATGAAACAACTACCAGCTGAGGTCAACTAGCGCCTACATTATAAACATTATTGATCTGATTCACAGGAAGCTAAATAACCTCTCTAGGTCTCACTGTCTGGACTACCTGCGAGTCCTATTACCCATGGTGCGTTCATGTGTCTGAAATGTCCTCTGTTTCTGCGCTACTTTTAATAATAATAATCCTTGCAGTTGATATAGCGCTTTTCACGTCTTCTAGACGTCTCAAAGCGCTTCACAGAATATACTGTAAAGTGAATTAACTGTATATTTGTGGCAGCCAATTGCGTACATCAGTATCCCACAAACATTGGATTGGAATGACCAATTTTATTATTGTGATTTTTTTGGAGGGATTATTATTAGGCGTGTGGAGTAAGGAAACTTGCCCCAAATTTTGCCCTGACATGCCTGGATTCAAACACAGGTCTCACACTTGTAAGGCGAGTGCTCTAACCACTGAGCTATAGGACTCCACAAGCAGAGGACTCTACCTCACCTACCACCCAAAGGCCAGTACAGCCTCATTTTCAGCGAGAAAACTGTATCAGTTATTTTCAGGGTGACACTTCAACACTTATTGTAGCCAGTCTGAGGGCAGCATAGTCCATGTCTGGCTGTCATTGATAGAATTGGAGTTCTTCAGTTTGCTGATGATATTGTTCTGCTGGCAGACTCACCTGGGGACTTTTTGCACTGAATGTGCCATTTTGAAAAATGGGCACATGTCCGGTCATGGTTCTGCACATGTCTCCAGAGAAGACACTTAGGTTATTGATTGGCCGATACAAGGACATCAGTCCCAATTGTTGATGCTTATCGGTATCTCAGGTTGTGAAGAACACCAACTTTTACCTGGACACTATCTTAAAGGACCGAGTTGAGAAGGGGCAAGGGGTTCTCTGGTTGTGCTTTCATTCAAGGTCCCAATACAGGTCAAGTTAGCAGTATATAAGACCTGTGTGTAAACAGTTCTCTTTCACGATCCGATTTCCTGGGAATGCAGCAGAGAGGCTTCCTCCAACCCATTTGCAAGCTCTAGGATCAAGCAGTGAGATGGATTTGTAGCAAACACAGGAAGTGGTTACAGGGAGGTGGGGCTCCAGCCGACACTGACCTATCGCGAAGCACCCTGGAGACGAAGGAGCTTTCACAGTGGGCACATCTATTTGCCAAAGCCCTTCATTTGAGGAGCTGGATTAAGCAGCTGGTGCTGAGTAATCCCGGTATGTGGCTCTGGACTTGGACCTCGAGAACATCCAGGTAATGAGCGTACCATAAGCTATCCTGCAAATGTCCTTCCAGAACATCGAATGCAGATGGCTGTCAAATTGCTTATGAGAAAACTCTGAGGGTTGGGGCAACAGCTGCTGTTACCTGGAGCCCGAGTCCTTGACCATACGTTTGGAATCCAGCTTGATTGTATAGAGGTGTAGGCAACTGCTGCTCAAACTCCACATCTCCAACTGGTGGATCCATAGCTCAATCGGAAGGTATGTGTTTGAGTTGTAGACAGGAAGATGAGTTATTCGTAGCTACCATAGTACCCACCTCTACGTAATGAGGGCTGAAACTCACTTGATGTCAAATGACCAGTTAATGACTGTCCTCCATGGGGAAGTCTGTGGTAGTCTTGGTAGTCTGGTTGCTGAGCCAAGCAGATCTGTGGTATTCCAGGGCACTACTGATGACAGCACACTCAGCCTGGCTAATTGGCAGCATTTGGAAGTGCAGACCAGTCTCTGGAGCCAGGGGCTCCTCCCACTCAGCTCTTATGAATCCTACAAACCAAATCCCAAATGGGTTGCATGGTCGTGGCAAAACAAAGTTTCAAAAGCAGTGCTCTCAATGTAAGCTATGCGGTTTAGCACTCGACCTTGTCCTCACCCAAGGCCTTGACAGCTCCTACCTCAACATCAAGGACAAAGCCATCTCGTACCACTTTGTCACCTCCTTCTCCTCTTGCATCCCTCTCTCCTCCACCAAGCCCTCTACTGTACTCTTCTGCCCACGGAAACGTTTTGCCACTAAGATCCTCACAGAGACCCTCACATCCTCTGACCACCTACAACTCTGGCCTTCCACCCACAGTGTTTCTGAAGCAGCCATCCAGCTGCTCCATGCTCGCCTCTTCTTCACATTCATCCCCCTGAAATCCAGGTCCATCTCCAAACCTACCCGTTCCTCCCGGTACAACACTCATCTCCGCTACCCAAAAACCTAAACCCAGCTGCTTAAGCTCAGGTAGCAGAAAACTGGTCTGACGATTCACTACCAACTGTGGCTCGAGCATCTCCACAGTTACCGCCGTTCTTTGTCAAGCGTGAAAACAGTCTACTACTCAAATATCTTCCTGGAGGCTAAAAGCAACCCGAAAGTCCTTTTTCCACCACCCACCACCTCCTCCATGCACCCCCTCAGGCATCCTCAATCTTCACTTCAAATGCCAAGTGCGAAGAGGTCATGGACTTCTTCTCCTCCAAAATCCACAATATCCATCAGGCAGTCTCATCCTGCTGCCTCTCGTCACCTACCACCACCCTCATTCTATGCCCCTCACCCGCCCCGTCATCAGCTCCTACCATGACGCCCTTTCCTTCACTCCTTCTCTCCCGTCTCTCCTTCCTCCCTCTCATGCACCATCACCTCAATGAAGCCCACCACCTGCTGTCTTGACCCCCTTCCCACTAACTTACCCAGCTCCCCCTCCTATGCCCACTGCTGGCTGACATCATCAACCAGTCCCTCGCCACAGGATCAGTCCCGGCCACCCACAAAACTGCCACCATCACCCCACTCCTCAAAGAACCTTCCCTATATCCCTCAAACCCTAGCCACTACTGCCCTATTTCAAACTTGCCCTTCCTTACCAAAGCACTCGAACGCATTGTTGCCAACCAACTCTGCGCCTACCTCTCCTCCCACTCCCTTTTCAAACCTTTCCAGTCTGGTTTCTACCCTACCCACAGTTAACAGAGACTGCGCTTGCAAAAGTCACAAACTGTAACCAGGGCTCCCTCTGCCTCCTTGTCCTCCTGGACCTGTCCACTGCATTTGACACAGTCGTCCACACCATCCTCCTCCACCGCTTGTCCTCCGTCATCCACCTCAGTGGGATCGCACTTGCCCGGTTCGAGTCCTATCTCACAAACCGCCAGCAGTACATCTCAATAAACAGCTTTTCCTTCCGCTCTCACCCAGTTACCTGTGGGGTACCCCAAGGATCGATCCTTGGCCCCCTCCTCTTCCTCATCTATATGCTCCCTCTTGGGGGCATCATCCGCAGACATGGGGTACACTTCCACATGTATGCAGATGACACCCAACTCTATTTCTCCACCTCAATTTGCGACTCCCAGTCCCCTGATGTTCTGTCAGCCTGCCTGTCAGACATCACAAGCTGGATGAGCGCAAACTTCCTGCAGCTGAATGTTGACAAGACGGAAGCCATACTCTTTGGCTCTCGTCAATGTTTTCAATCGCATGGCTCTCACCTCCTCCAACTTCCTGGTCTGCCCCTTAAACTCCGTGCGCAACCTAGGCGTCAGGTTCAACCCCCCAACCATCCTTCCTCCCCCACATCCAGTCCCACACCAGCACTGCTTTTTTCCACCTCCGACGGATCGCCTGTCTCCAGCAATATCAAGCCCCAAAAGCTACTGAAACCCTGGTCCATGCCTTTGTCACTGTCACCTCTCAGCTGGACTATTCTAATGCCCTCCTCACCGGTCACCCCTCCACAACAATCCATAAAATCTAACTCATTCAAAACTCCGCATTCTCACCCATACCAAACTTTGCTCCCCCATTACCAGATTTCACTGGCTCCCTGTCCCAGAAAGGATCGATTTCAAGATCCTCACCCTTGTCTTCAAATCCCTCCACTCCTCTGCACCCCCTACCTTTCCAACCATCTCTCTCCTTAAACCAGCACCCGTTTCCTTTGCTCCACCAGGTCTGGCCTCCTCCTTGTCCCCGAATCCTCTGCTCCACTATCGGTGGCTGTGCCTTCAGCCACTACCCCCCGACGCTCTACAACTCCCTTCCTCACTCCCTTTGCCTCGCCCCCTCTCTTCCCAGTTTCAGGTCTCAGCTAAAGATGTTTCTCTTCTACCGCGCCTTCGGTCACCTTTCTACCCCTGCCCCTGGCTAGGTCCTGCGATCCATTGTTGTTAAGTGCTCTGAGATGCCATCCAGCGTGGAGGGTGCTGTTGTTGTTGTAGATTGTTGGATTCCAACAGTATCCCACCACACACACTCTGCGGTCCCCGAGCTTTGGCTCTTGTCAATCTATGCCTGATACTTTCTGGGAATTAGTTAAGAAGCATGCATCTATCCAGGGAGAGAGTACACATTCCATTCCAACAATTTATTTCTGGAATTTCATTGGAGTATCCTGTAGGTAACCAGGCGGAGGCGAGAAGCAAAACCTTTTGCAGAAATTGTAGTGCTGACAGTTTGTATGGTAGGATTCTAAAACCAAGTGAGTGCGAATCCACTGATTTGGATGATGGAGGATGTGTGGTGAAAGAGGATGGCATGATCGACTGTGTCGAATGCAGCAGAGAGGTCCAGGAGGATGAGGAGGCAGAGGGAACCCTGCTCACCGATAGAGAGGACATAGTTTGTGACTTTCACAAGTGCTGTCTCTATACTGTGGACAAGGCAGAGACTGGACTGGAGGTGTTTGAGTAAGGTGTAAAGGGAATTTCCATGTGTAGGTGTGATGCATGAAACTCGGCTCAATCAGACCCTCTTAAGCGTGCTGATGGGTTTCCTCATGTGTCAGACACTCGGTTGACTAAAACAAATTGGCATAATTACCCTAGAACTTTAGTGCCTACATGAGGCAAATTACACCGGATTCTATCACCTAAACTAAAGTATAGTATAATATGAGTACAAAGTTCATTGCATGAAAATTCCCCCAACACTTGAACTCTGCAAGATTGCACTATTTCTGAGGTACTAAAAATAGCATACCAGTTTGAATCATCTTACAAAACAGCATTAGTTTTTTTTTCTTTCTTTCCAAGTTCCATTCCCGTTAGCTGTATAATTTTAATCTTTATGTTCACCACGAGTTCCACATGTGAGAAATTGACTTCTGACTTCCAGGCAGAGGCTATTCAGCAGAAAGTTGCATTTTTCAAGGAACCATTTGCTGGTTGATATCTATTTTTCATAGGAATATAGGAACAGGATTAAGTTATTCCAACCTCTCAAGCCTATTCCACCGTTCTATTTAATAATGGCTGATCAGTACATCAACTCCATTTACACACCTTCAAAATACTGTTTTGAAGCTATGAGCTGCATGATAGCTGTTCATGATTAATTTTTCATCTGCTTCTTCCCTGTGGGAAACTAAGTCTTTGTTCAAAGCAACCCACCTCACTTTCTATCAAAGTACTGCAACCTTCAGCTAAGTGAACAAATGAATGCATGAAATAATAAAGAATTGAATAAGACGGCCAGAGATACAGAGAAAGAGCGGGAGTGAAGGTGAGGCATACAGAGATGCAGAGAGAGAGAGAGAGAGAGAGAGAGTGAGTGTGTGATGGAGGAAGAGAGAGAGAGTGAGTCCATGCTTTGAGGAAGGGCAGGTGGATCTGAAGGACCAGATTGCCATAAATACACATTTAAACCATGACACAATGTTATATCACTGGAACCTACATTATTTTGTGCCGTTGTTTGTTGGATGACAGCCCAGTAAAGATGTGAAGGGCAGGACTGTTTACAGTACTCCAGGCAGGTAGCATCTTGCTTCAATGTCTCATCTGAAAAATGTTAAATCTGACAGTGCAATGCTCCCAAAATTGTAAAATTATTTCTCCAGCAACCACCTACTCCTCTGTGCACTAACTTAAGGGCCCTCAATAACCACATTGAACACCAAGTGCGAAAAGGACATGAACAATCTTACCTCCAAAATTGACAACATCCGCCTGGTAGCCTCATCCTTCTGCCCTGTGTTGCCCACCACCACCCACATTCCCTCTCTCTCACCCACCCTGTCATCAGGTCCAACCGTAACCCGCATCCTACATTCATTTGCCCCCATCTCTCCTTCCTCATTCTCATCCACCATCAACACAATGAAATCCACCACCTGCTGCGTTGATCCCCTCCCCACCCAATTCCACCTCCGTCGCCCACTGCTGGCAGACACTATTAACTAGTCCCTCTCCTTAGGATCAGTTTCACTCCCCTTCAAAACTGCGGTCATCAACCACCTCCGTAAAAAAACTTACCCTCGACCCCTCCAACATTGACCACTACCACCCTATCTCAAACCTGCCCTTCCTTGGAATAGCTCTGGAATGCATTGTTATCAACCAAATTGGCGCACATCTCTCCCTTCACACCCTACTCAAACACTTCCAGTCCAGTCTCTGCCTTGTCCACAGTACAGAGACAGAACTTGTGAAAGTCACAAATTTTGTCCTCTCTATCTGTGACCAGGGTTCCCTCTGCCTCCTCATCCCCCTGGGCCTCTCTGCCATGTTCGACACAGTCGATCATGCCATCCTCTTTCACCGCATGTCCTCCATCATCCAAATCAGTGGATCACTTGGTTTGAGTCCTACTATACAAACTGTTAGCACTACAATTTCTGCAAAAGGTTTTGTTTCTCGCCTCCGCCTGGTTACCTACAGGATACTTCAATGATCCATCATCGGTCCCCTTCTCTTCCTTATCTATGACCTCCATCTTGGTGATGTAATCTGCAGACACAGGGTTAATTTGTACACAGATGACACCCAACTCTACTTTTCCACCTCTAGCTGTGAACCCCCCCCCCCCCCCCCCCCAGCTCCAATCTTTTCTGCCCCAAGGTTCTGACTTCCTCAACCTACCTAACCTGTCCTTAAAACTTTTTAAACCCATGCACAACATAGGTGGCAAGTTCGGTACCCAGCTATCCTTCCTCCCCCCACATCCGGTCCCTGACTAGCACTATTCTCTTCCATCTCCACCACATTGCCCGTCTCCATCAATACCTCACTCCCAAAGCTGCCAAAACCCTTGTCCATGCCTTTGTCATCCCTCTGCTGGACTTCTCTAATATCTTCCTCGCCAGACTCCCCTCCTCCAGCATTTACCATATTCAGCTCATCCAAAACTCGCTAACCACATTCTCACCCATATTGAACTTAGCACTGCTTACCTCAGTCCTTGCCAAACTTCACTGACTCCCTGTCACAGAGCAGATCAACTTCAAGATCCTCATTCTAATGCTTAAATCCTCCCATTCCTTGACAACCCCCCTATCTCTCGAACCTCACAGCAGTACCTGCTGCCTCTACTCTTACTGGGTCTAGTCTCCTCCTTGTCCCCCAAATCCTTTGCTCCTCCATCAGGTCACACCTGAAAATCTTCCTCTTTGACCGTGCCTACAGTCACCTTTTCCCTCCCCTTGGATCAGCCTTGGGCTCTATTGTTGTTGCTCCCCGGACCTGCAGTAGGTTATCAGCATAAAGCTATGAGTTCAAATTACAGAGACAACAGCGTTACCAATTGAGTCCATCTGAGACACAGAGGATCTGAAAGCATGTTTAAGAGGAACTCCATTAGGAAGCTATTAGTAAGAAATGGGAATTAGCTGCAGACATTGTAGTGACATAAAAGTATAAATATATTCAAAAGGAAATTAGAATAGAGGATCATGGGAGAAAGGATATGGTGGCATCAGGGCTTGTGTGGAGTATAAACAACAGCACTGATTAATTGGGTAAAATGGTCTGTTTCTGTGCTGTGATATTCTAAGTAATTCTATGTAGAATTGTAAATACTATTTATATCATACTAAAAGTACAACTATATCTGAGTCTCAATAATATTTTACTAATTGTTTAGGAGAATTTGTCACTGTTAGATGTTTGATTAAATTTTACAGAAAACAAATAACAAAATTTGATTCTCAATTAAATGTGAAAAGACCCAATTTCTTCTATCACATAAATTGCCCCCAGTGATATCTGTTTTTCATGCAACTTGGCAATCATTAGCACCTAGCAGTTTTCAGATAAACCCCTCCTAACACAGCTAAAGCGGTTGCTCAGATTTTGACCAAATATGAGCAATGTGTGTGTTAACTTAGCTCAGTTGGTAGCCCTCACATCTACCAACTCACATCTGACTTAGATGTACGTTCAATAATAATACTCTCATTTGATATAGTGCCTTATCACATCTTTTAGATGTCCCAAAGTGCTTCCCAGAATATACAGTACTGTAAAGTGCATTAACTACATTTTGGGGGCAAAAAGCGGCACAGCAATGTCCCACATACATTCGTAAATTAAGTGGCCTCATTTATTTTAAAGAGATTATAATCTCTGGAAAAGCAATATGTCAATTGACTAACAATCGGGATCCTAGTTACTGCTACGTAAAAAGAGGCACATGGAGAAGGAAATGTTTTGCTCTGCCCGGTATCAAACCCCAAACCTCTCGCTTGTGACTTGAGTGCTCTAACCCATATGCTACAGGACTCCATGCTCTATATTGGAACTTGAACTCAAATATTTTTTGAGTGTTGCCTTGTTTGGAAATGAATAGAAAGATTTATTATGGCAACTTTATGCTTGAAATAATTTTATCAAGAGTTTTGTTTTCAAACCGGTGGAAATAATTGCATATTGTTAGTATTATATTGTTAGCATCAACTTGGCTCAAACAGCAGCACCCTCACCTCCTAGTCAGAAGATTGTCGAACCAAGTCCCACATTGGTACAGGTATCCCTAACCGACCGCGGGGGATACATTCCTGAAAACCTCCGCGGTTAATAAAACCGCGGTTGGAAAATGTAGAGCACCTATGCGAAACATGGGGATAGGGGGGAGTAAGTTTGCTTGTCCTTGACCTAACACAAAAAAATTCATGTTATTTACCTAAATCCTAATGATGATGATGATGATGATGGGGGAGGTGGTTGTTACATGCTGTTACATGGAAGAGGGGCCCTGCGCACCCTCTTCCTCTGCCTCCTCCTCCAGATCATAAATCACCGACGAGTGAGTGAGGGGTGAATGTGGAGAAGGTGGTGTGGTGGGTGACACCAAGGCGGGTGGATGCAGAGAAGTTACATCGTGGCTGGTTGATTGCAACATCGCAACTGAGTCCTAGCGCCAAACGCTAGTGTTAGTGTTAAAACCTGTGGATATGCAAAATTCACTGCCGCAGTTGGCAAAATTTGTCACAGAGAGGCATCCATGGATACGTGAAATTCGCGGTAGAAAAAAACACGGTTGGGGCGAGGTACCTGTACTCTACTTTGAATTCACAGCCTAAGCTGACACTCCAGTGCAGCGACTGGGGTATGGTTCATTTTTTTGAATGCTCTCCTTCAAATTAAACGTTAAAAAAAAATCACGTGAAGCGCTTTGTGATCGTGCATACTCATGGTAAGGTGCTGGATCAAATGCAAGGGTTACTGTTATTATATTATTGTGCAGTATTTAAAATTTGCTGTAAAGTTTAGTGACTATGCATTTGTAGTTTAATGCAGCAGCCAATTCACCCATAACAATGTCACATGAACTGCCATGAAGTGAATGGTTTATTCTGAAGGATTGGTCACGAGGACACCAGGAGAATATTGCTTGTCTTTTTCAATAGCACCATGGGTTTTGTAATGTCCACCTGGCAAAGACAACATTTATTGTCTCCCAATAATGGAACTCTCCTCAGCACTGCATTGGAGTGTTCCCTCAACTATGAGGTCAGGGTTCCTCTTGAAGTCGTAATAAAAGTATCAGAAAGACGTTAAAGATATTCGGATAATGCCATTGCTCTGCAGCATTGATAACCATGCTGCTCTGATATTTGTGCTGGCTAAAAACAGGATGTTATGAAAGTTTACATAACTTGAAGATCGATATTTATTCCATCTCTTCAAAAATGCATCTAACCTGACTATCCTGTAACCTTAATTGAGATGTAATCTTTAATTAATTGCTGTCTTGCAAAACTAGAATTTGACGGTTGACTCCTCTATTGTATTTGGGACCTGGCATTTTAAGGCCTCTTTCGCCCACAGACTGAAACTGACTTCCTTATCTGATGATAAGAACTTTCTGAAACAGACAAAGCAGTGAGCTCTGACATGGTTTGAAAAACGAATACAAGATAATGTGATGTGCTAAAGTAGGTTCATTTATGAATTATGATCTTATATAATTACAGATTAACACCTCTGACCGTGCTTTACCCCAAATGCAGCTAAACCCTTTTGCATGTATTTGGTACCTCCCACCTGGATTACTCAAACAAAGTCATTGCTGATCTCCTGAGCTCCACTATTCAAACGATCCAGCTCATTCAGAACTTTTCCCCTTTATACATGCCCCCTATTCAACTCTCTCCACTCCTCTGCACCCCCTACCTCTCTGACTTCCTCTCTCCCCAACACAGCACCCGTTGCCTTCGTTCCTCCGGTTCTGGTCTCCTCCTTGTCTCCCGAATCCTCCGCTCCACCCTCGGTAGCCATGCCTTCAGCCACTAAGCCCTGAAGCTGTGGAACTCCCTGCCTCACTCCCTTCATCTCGCCCCCTCTCTTCCTAGTTTCAGGTCTCAGCTGAAGATGTTTCTTTTTGACCGCGCCTTTGGTCACCTTTTCCCCCCTCCCGCTGGCCCAGGCCTGGGATCGTTATTGTGAAGTGCTCTGAGGTGCCTTCCAGCATGGAAGGCGCTATATGAATTTAAGTTGTTGTCGTTGGACTAAACTTCGTACCCACATCTCACGACATCTCTTGCCAAAAGATTGGCTCCCCATTACTGAAAGGATCGACTTCAACATCCTTATACTCATGTTCAAATCCATCCAGGCACCTCCCTATCTCTCTGACCTCCTCACTCCCCAATCCATATGATGCTACTGCTTGACATTGGCCTCCTGCTTGGCCCATCGGGGGAAGAGCCAACGTCGTGCTTTCAGCCACTATGTCTCGAAACTCTGGAACACTTTTCTTCAATCCCTCTGCCTTGTCACTCTCCCCTTTTTTCCCAATGGAGCTCCTGTGGCTCAAAGGTTAGAGCACTTGTCTTGCAAACTGGGGAGACCAAGATGGGGAGACCTGTGTTCGAATCCAGGCAGGATGAAACCTTGGGCAAATTTCCTTACTCCACACGCCTAATAATAATCCCTCCCAAAAAAAACCCTCAGGGCTCTGTCCTCGGCCCCCTCCTTTTCACCATTTACACGCTCCCTCTGGGCGATGTCATCCGCAAACATGGGGTAAATTTTCACATGTATGCGGATGACACCCAGCTGTACTTTTCTGCCTCATCCCTCAACCCCCAGACCATCGATGTTCTGACAGCATGTCTGTCTGACATTGAGTCCTGGACAAGGGACAACTTCCTGCAATTGAACGTGAGTAAGACCGAGGCCGTCCTGATCGGCTCAAGCCAGTGCCTCCGCACATCGGGCGCTGCCAGCCTCAACATCCAAGGCTGTACTCTCCACCTCACAAAGCCAGTCAGGAACCTCGGCATCACGTTCGACCAAAAACTCTCCTTCCTCCCCGACATCCGTGCCTTGACTGGCACCGCTTACTTCCACCTGTGCAACATTGCCAGGCTCCGCAATTATCTTACCCCCCACGCTGCCGAAACACTCGTGCACGTGTACATCACCTCACGGCTGGACTACGGAAACTCTCTCCTCGTCGGCCTCCCCAGTTCCTCCATTCACAGGCTGCAGGTCATCCAAAACTCTGCAGCCCGTGTATTATCCCGCACCCGCCTCCGCGACCATATAAACCCCACCCTCGCCCGTCTCCACTGGCTCCCCATCCTCCAGAGGATCGAGTTCAAGATCCTCGTCCTCATCTTCAAGGCCTTACATGGCCTCGCCCCGCCCTATTTAACCAATTTACTCTCCCCCTACAAGCCCACCCGGACCCTCCGTTCAGCAGGACTTGGCCTGCTCCAAGCCCCCCGCCCGAACCACCCCACCATCGGAGGCCGGGCCTTCAGTTTTTCTGCTCCGACTTTATGGAATTCCATCCCCTAATCCCTCCGTCTTGTTTCTTCACTTTCCTCTTTCAAGGCCGGTTTGAAGACTTTCCTCTTCGACCGTGCCTTTTGTTCCACCCCGAATTTTTCGACCTCCCCTACGTGTTTCATCCCTTCCCGTACACTCCCCTCCCAGCTCGGGTCACATGCCTCCTGTGCAGCGCCTTGGGACGTCCTCCCGACGTGAAAGGCGCTTTATAAGTGTAATTTGTTGTTGTTGGTCATTTCAATCCACGAGTGTTTGTGGAACACTGCTGTGTGCAATTGGCTGCCGCGATTCGCCCACAAATATATACAGATAATTCACTTTACAGTATATTCTGTGAAGTGCTTTGGGACATCGAAAAGATGTGAGAAGCGCCATATCAAATGCAATGATTATTATTATTATTTTCATATCCCACTTGAAGACCTTCCTCGTAGATCGACGACCGCTTCCCCCACCTCTCCGCCATTGTTAAGTGCTCTGAGTTGAAAGGTGCATATAAAATAATAAAAATAATAATAATCCTTGCATTTGATATAGCACTTTTCATGTCTTCTAGACATCTCAAAGCACTTCACAGAATATACTGTAAAGTGAATTGACTGCATACATGTGAACGAAATGCAGCAGCCAACTGTGCGGAGCAGCGTCCCACTGAGCTACAGGACTCCAAGCAACTCTGTGCAAGTTGTTGTTAAGTAATTATAATAGTATAAATTCAATAATAATGCTTCAACTACCTTGATCAGACCTCATCTCGAGGACTGCATTCAGTTTTGTGCACCAGTCGTCAGTAAGGATATATTGGCTCTGAAGGGGATTCAACACAAATTCACCAGATTGTTACATGGGCAAAAAGGATTAAATTATGAGGATGGCTTGCTTAAACTTGGTCTCTATTTCCCTGTGTTTAGAAGGTCGAAGGGTGATCTGATTGATGTTTTTAAGGTAATGGGACTTGAGGTTGAGATCAATCATAATCTTATAGAATGGCGGAACATCCTCAAGGATCTGAATGGCCTGCTCGTGTTTCTATATTTCTAACAAACAGATATGATATCACAGTACTTTACTGGGCTCAGTGTTAAGTTGCAATGGTCAAGGATAGTAGCAGCAAAGTTCGTTCCAGATGAAATAAAGTTTTTAATTTGGTATCCATGCTTTCTGGCGCATCAACTTAATTTTATTTGGTGTATCATTTATCTTGGTTATTTGACATCTCAAGCTCTACTTTGGATTCTTGGTTACTCTTAAAATGTCTGTTAACCATGGTGACTAATTTACAGGTTGTATCACTTCATATATTGGCTGTGCTTAGTCCCCCTTATCCCTACTCTGTGAAGGTTACAGGAATCACGCTTACAGGAATCACACTCTCTTCCATTTATCTGATCAGTTCCCAGAACAAGGAGTTCCCCCAAATCTTTGTGATTTGGCACCTTGACCCAAATTAATGATCCTTGCATTTGGTACAGCGTCTTTCACAATGCAACAACATCTCAAATTACTTCACCGGATTCACTGTAAATTATATTTTGGGTCAGGTAAAGCTATCTGATCACTTAAATGAAACAGAATCTTATTTGCTAAGATCAGTTTTGATTTTTTTTTCACAGAGCCAACATTAATTCCTGAATTTGTTCCCCATGAAAGGAAATAAACAAGCCCAAACAACCACAATTTCCATATGAAACGCGAACATGGAATTATATTTTGCCTTGACATCAAATTATTTTGAAGATTGAGATGTTGTGAAGATTTCCAAAGGTTTAAAGCTTTAAAATGTGTGCAACAGTTTTTGTTTTGAGCTAATGAGGGAAAATATTAAACCAGAATCAGACTTTGGTGTATATTCTCTTTTTCTCTATTTGTAAGTTTATTAGAAATTGAAGAATAGTACACATTTCTGAAAAAGAATTTTAAAGTTACCAGCAAAAAAATGTTCCCTGGGAGCAACTGAATGCTCCTATAAGTGTTTACTGACAAAGTAATGCTTGGTTAGGGTTAGGATTAGCATCTGAACGCCATAGACACTTGTTTGCTCCCTTTCTATTAGTTTTTCACAACTGCGTGGAAACCTACCCCTTCAATGTGCCAACACAGTTTTAGGCATGTCATTGAATTATAAATTGGTTTTAATTAAATGGGAACTCTTTAAGGAACATAGGAAGAGGAGAAGGCCAGTTATCTGTCCCACACTCTCTGCAATTTCATGAGGTAATGGCAACTCTTTATCTTTTTTTTGTCAGCAGGCTGCGGAAACCAAACTGAGTATTCTGTGCACCCACACATGGAAATTCCAAGGATAGATTGCTGGAATGGAATGCACACTCTCTATCTAGAAGCACATATTCTACTTACCTAATACCGGAGAATACAAGGGCACGTTGGCAAGAGCCAAGGCTTGGGGACTTTAGAATACATTAGCATACTGCTGGAGTCCAAAATGACTTTAACCCCACGGAATTTTGCCCCTCACACCTGCCCTGCCACCCACCACACCCCTGCAAATTATGATTGTTGTTTTCTGTCACCTCACTGACGAATGAGCCATCTCTAGGTGTACTCACTGTGAGCTCCTTTGATAAAAGTACACCACAGGGACCTTCATGATGTCTCGTCCTCTGATTTGCCATCTCAAATAATAATAATCTTTACATTTGTCGCCTTTCACATCAGGACAATGTCCCAAAGTGCTTCATAGGATACACTAAAATGCAGGGACTACATTTTGTGAGTGAATCCAGCAGAGAATTTCACACACCAATGTTACACCAATAGTCTTGAAGTGAGTGACCAATTTTAATTGGAGGGGTTTATCGGCCAGGACCCTTCTCTGGTGTCCTTTCTCTGTTCAAGTAACATCTACCTGAACAAGCTGATGGGACCGTGGTTTAATGTGTCATCTGAAGGATATATCTTTTGGATGACTCTTTCCCCACTTAGCAACTTTCGTCCCATTGTGATCTAAGATCAGTATCTCATTCTGTGCAGAACTGCAGATATATATGGAGACCACATCCTGTTTTAGTGTATGGCATACCTAGCGTGTGCCTGGCCAACATTAAATTCATGCAGCTGTAGTTTTAGTTGGATGTTGGATGTCACATAAACACCACCTATGAATACAGTTCACCGTGAACTTCAAACACAAGGAGCTAGATCCACAACCAGAAGTTACCAGCAGTTTGGGATTGGAAACAAAAAATTGAAAGTCTTTATTGAAGGTCATAGCTCTGCTCAGTTTTATTTTGTTGCTGTGCAAAATGCACGTGAATTATGGTCACAAACCACTGAATCTACAATCAATGCCACAAGACAAAACCTAAATGGCTCTATATTTTCCCAACAAGCTGGGTAAACCCAGCCTTGACGCAGCACTGTCGCACTAGAGTTCTGGAACAAAGAGCTGCTATATTCCTCAATACACAGCTATTTTTTGACCCAATTTCTTCCCTTCTTACTCATCTGTAGTTGCTGACTCATACTGCGCCAAGGTTTCATAGGCTCCAGTTGTGTGTTGATAGCTTAACCAAGTTGACATTTTTCATGTGTGAATCCACATTTCAATCCAAAAAAATGGTAACATAAGCAATTACCATCAAGCCATTCGATTATGAATGTCACAGCTGAGTGTGATGCTGCCCTCACTCAATGTTCACACACTGACTTTCCGGTAACAAATCTGGCTGAATATTCCTTTCCATTAACTCAGAGGGCATTGATGCCAATTGTTTCACCTCAGCTGATCTTGTCGGTGAGATTTGCTTACAAAACACAAATTGGGATGAGAACCTGAAACTTTGTGATTTGTAGGGTTAAATGCTGAATTGCTGAGGGAGTGCCAATATTTTATTTGAAGCAATAATAATAATAATCCTTGCATTTGATGTAGCGCTTTTCACATTTTATCGACGTCCGAAAGCATTTCACAGAATATACTGTAAAGTGAATTGACTGTATATATTTGTGGGCGAATCGTGGCAGCCAATTGTGCACAGCAGTGTCCCACAAACTCGCTTGCTTTGAAATTACCAATTTTATTATTGTGTTTTTTTTTGGAGGGATTATTATTAGGCGTGTGGAGTAAGGAAATTTGCCAAAGTTTTCGCCCTGACCTGCCTGGATTCAAACACAGGTCTTCCCAGCTTGGTCTCCCCAGCTTGCAAAACAAGTGCTCTAACCACTGAGCCACAAGAGCTCCAATTGTCTTCAGGTTAAAATCAAGTGGATTTGGGGCCTACATGATCCAATCAACCAGAAACACAACTTAAGAAAGAGTAACATAAAATGCAATGCATAAGCAATTTTTTGTTTGTTTGTGTTGAAAGAAAAATATTACAGTATTTATATTTTGATTGGCTGAAGGGATGGTCCAGATAATTATTAATAATGGGCTTTATTCTGAAAATCTGGATAATGGGAGAGAATTTAAAATTTAGTACATTAAGTGCCAAATCTGGAAAACCTCAGGAACAAGCACGTGATTCATATTAGTGACCCATTTAGAATTTGTTGTGAAAGTTGCCCTGTCAATAACTAAACATAAGTTATAGTTGGTCTGTGACACAATCCTAGGCTAAGGTTTGTGTGGTGAGTGTTTTATTTACATTCAATCTGTATTGTGGTCAAGGAGACATCAAAATGTAAGGATAGAGTTAATATTGAATCTGTGGAACTGAGATAAATTGGGTGATCATCAGTGGTTTGTTATTGGAAGGTAACCAATCTTTGAGGCCATTTGGTTTATCTTCGAAACTAATTTCCTTCTTCCAATTTCCTTGTTGTCTATCGTGTCCCCAACTTATCATTGTACAAGAAATAACTGAATATATTTTGATGAGAACTGTACACATTCTGCAATTAGAACATTCCTAATGTACAAAGAGTGGCTCAATACGACAGTTGGGGAATATCTCAACTACTGGAACAGGTAGTATGGTTTCAGTTGTTCTGATTTACAGGCAGTGAAAGGTCAGTTACAGAAGCAGGCAAATGTAAAATAGACATTTTTTACATGTCTTTTTACATGCAGGCACAATATATAACTATCTGTGTTGTTAATAAAATTGAGTTGCACCATATTGGAATGTCTTGTTATTTGATTCGAACCTCAGGAATCGGAAATCCCAACAGCCCCTTTCACGTTGGGAGGACGACCTAAGGTGTAATGGGGAAGGGGAAGACTTAAATAGGGCGATTCCACCCTGGGAGCACTCATTTTCCTGGAAATAAATTATTGGGATTTGTAACAGTGAAAACAATGTAGTTAAATATACAAATTGCACCAACTGTGGCAGAAGGGCTGTAAAATCCGAGAAGATGGTTGAGGTTTCATAAATGGTGTGCACCTCAGCTGATCACAGGTAAATGAATGGGTGCGCTGCAACCTGGGCAGTCTATTTTACAGTTTGTAATGGAGTGAAATTCCCCTGTCAGAACAAATAATGAAGGTTTTGAACTATAAAAGAAAAATACATTTTGACAAAATACATACCTTGCTTTCCAATTATATTCTTTACACAATTAATTTTGGGATTTAAGCAGATGTGAAATGGAAATGGAATAAGACAATTGAAGCATTTCTTATTGAAATACAATTTGGAGACATAGCAGTTTAAAGATTTGTTTTAGCCACAAGTTTATAATAATAGTAATAATCCTTGCATTTGATATAGTGCTTTTCACATCTTATCGACGTCTTAAAGCGCTTCACAGATTATATTGTAAAGTGAATTGACTGTATATTTGTGGGAGAAAACGCGGCAGCCAATTGCGCACAGCAGTTGGTCATTGAAATGACCAATTTTTATTATTGTGTTGTTCTTTCACAAAGTGAAATCAGTGCTGTATCTCTCATAACTTATGTGCGTGGAAAGTGACGTTGCGCAAAATGGCAAGTAGGAGAGTACAATAGGAACCCAAACAATTTTCGAGACAGTTTTACAGCTTTGGAAACAACTTATACAGCGCTTGTGGTGAGTGTGGATTCACAGGGTACGAGTGATGGGTGAGCGGATCTTATAAAAGCGTTCCTTTGAATGTGTCAAACAGAACATTTCCATTAATGTACAGGACAAGGATCACAAAGTAAAGGTCACAAGGAAACATGGTTAGCCAGACGTAGAGAAAACAAAATTCAAATCAAACTGTGAAGAAAAGAAAGCACTAAATATCTGATAGTGAGGAAAAGCAACCTGAGTACTTGAAATGAAACTGAATCTGTTTTACTCAGATTACTTTAAATTTATTTTTCGGAGTCAACATATATTCCTGATTTAGATCCCCGTGAAAAGAAAGAATTGAGCAAAATTGACCAGGATTTCCGTACAAACATTCAGCATTATCTTTTTCCATGATATCAAATAAGATGTTTTGAAGGTTTTGAATTATTTAGAGATTTAAAAATGTTAATTTTTAATTTTAGTTTTGAGCTCAAATTAAGAAAAAATTGATACAGGACTGTACTGTATATACTCTTCTTCATTGTTTAGGAAGTGAAGAATATGTTGAATATTCTCAAATCCTTCTACATATACAATAATAATATATAATAAAAGCCCATTTATCTGGCACCTTCGGGACCTGGTCAATGCCAGTTAAACGGCATGCCGGATATTCAGGCGCCAAGTTGCCGAAAACCCAAAATAAAAAGATTAACTTTTTTTTAAACATACCATATTACCAATAGACTAAATAATAACAGAATATTGTATGGATACTTACCAATAAAGCAATAAATATCGATTACAGTCTATAAATACAGCACACAATCACAAAGCAAACTTCTACGATGGTCGACGGGGGAGTTTTTTCTTCTTAAAGCGTAGGGTGCGTCAATATGGAAATTTTCCGATATCGATATATCAGTGGATTCATATCGATATATACCAATATATCGATATCACCGTTTTTTTTTATCCTGTGCATGCGCGCACATTCGGAGGTGCGCGCGCATTCCGGTGTGCGCGCGCATTCCGTGCTCTAGGCCCAGGAGGTTTGCAATGCTGGCGATAAGGTAAGTTGAAAAAGTTTTATATTATACCGATATAACCAATATATCGCCGGACACGATATACTGATATATTGCGATATACCGATTTTTTTCATATAAAATTTTTCGATATATTCGAATTTCCAATATCGGCATATCGATATGAAAAATTATACCGATATAACCGATATATCAAAATATCGCCGGACACTATTAAAGCGATACTATCAATGGCTCCAAACCCAACCCCCCTCCACTCCTCTCATTTTCCATCTAAATTAATCAACTCATCCCCTCTCTCTCTCCCCTCTTCTCCCCCACCTCTCTCTCCCCCTCCCACTCCTTTCTCTTTCTGCCCGCCCCCACTCCTCTCTCTTTCTCCTCCCTAACCCTTTTCCCCTCTCTTTCCCCCCAACCTCTCTCTCCTTCTCCCATCCCATCCCCCACCAAAACAGTGTATAAACCCATGATAGTCAGTCTACACTGACAATGTAGTATCCACCAAAGAGAGAGGGAAAGAAGGAAAGAAAGAAAGGGGAAGAGATAGAAAAAGAGAGGGAGAGATAGGAAGGAAGGAGAGGGAGAGAGAAAAAGAAAAAGAGAGAGAGAAAATAAAAGGAGAGAGGGAGGGGAAAAATTGACAGTGAAGCTTTAGGAAGAAAAACTGGAAGTGCCACTACTGGCAGCAGTCAGAACTAATCATACTGTACTTTTGTGCGACAATCGACGCATTAAATGCACCACTGTGATTGTGCTGGATAAGATCCGGTTATTCAAATGGGGATGTTATTTTTGAAGTGCCGATTATACCGAAGTTATGGTTGATCAGGTCACGGATAAGCAGGCTTTTACTGTAATAATAATAATCCTTGCATTTGATATAGCGCTTTTCACATCTTCTAGATGTCTCAAAGAGCTTCACAGAAGATATTGTAAAGTAAATTGACTGCATATTTGTGGGCGAAACACAGAAGCCAATTGCACACAGCAGTTTCCCACAAACAGTTGTGGATTGAAATGACTATATATATATATTTTTTTTGAAGGATTATTATCAGGCATATGGAATAAGGAAACTTGCCCAAGGTTTCGCCCTATCTGGAATTGAAGCCAGATGTCTCACTTGCAAGGTTAGTGCTCTAACCACTGAGCTACAGGACCCCATAAAGAAGTGTCCTCTGAAATATTCTTACTTTCAATCTCATTCTAATATTACTACTGTTTTATTCTAGATTGTTCTCCTTGAATGAATAGGCACTTCCATTTCTACCTTCTTATTATTTTAAAGATCTCAAAGACTCATTTTACTTTTAGTTTAAAATGTTTTAGTATTAAATTATAGTATTAGCAGAGAGTGGTACGTGTATCCTGGAGAACAGTTGGACTCAGAAGTAAGATCAGGAATGTTACCATAGCAATTGTATTCATCTTGGTTCGTCTCTTTGCTTCTCTGCAGATTTCTGTAGATGAAATTTATTTGGTTCCTATTTTGTGGGTTTTTTCAAATACCACTAATGATAATTTATTTCCCCCAAAGGAATTCATATTATTAAAAATGTAGTCATTTTGAGCAGTTTTTAGAGTTTCCTTTAATTACAACCAAACAATTGTGAAGCAAAAACAGTACTTTTTGCTTTGCATGTTACATCACTGACCATTCATTTTCATTATAGTCCATGTCATTTAAATCCTCAAAAATATTTCTACACACAAAAAGGCCAAGACTTTTTTAGATTTGTTTCCAAACTACATATTTTAGACAGAATAAATTACAATGCTAAAAGGCAAATATACATGGATTAATAAAGTTTTGCATGTTATGAAAAATTACCTAAATGACTATAAACAATGTAGAACTGTTAGAGTAGTTGATTTAATGGATATTTAGCAATACTTGGTGCAAGTTAGTGAAATACTAAAAAGTAATACAATACTATTGGAATAAGGAATATAAAAGCTAACAGGTAAAAAAGGATATTTTCTCATATCTTCAAGTTTAAATTATTTTTCTATAAGGGAAAGAGAGAATGAGTGAGGGAGGGAAAGAGTGAGGGAGTGGTACCTTTAAGATGAACAGAAGTGATGAGCATATCGTCCTATCCTGTTTTTAAGTCCATTTTATTAATAATTGGAATAATAATCCACATATTTGATATTATCCTCACCTTGTTGAGAAAGCCTGAAAGTGTTTTACAAAGTTTCTGTAAAGTGTAGTGACTATGTCAGCTACTATCAAGAGGAGCTCACCACCTTGGAATCCCCACAACCACCACCACCCTCAGCCCCAACCCCTTTCTCCCCTAGCTCCTGAAAATTCTCACTAGTCTAGACAAGTCAGTGATCAATCGGTAGGGTGTTTCCAGATTTTTCTATATTTAATATTTCTTGAATTATAAGTGTATGATGAGCATGATCCTTTTGTTGCTAATATTACAAGTTGTACTTTTTATGTCAATACATACATAACATAAAAAACTAAGTCATAGATATTAAAAACTCCTTTCTGAAGAATATTGATTTTATGGCAAGGATTGACTTTGGGAAGAGAAAACTAGACCTGAAATTGTATCTCTCTCAGAATCAGCACTTCACATTTGAATTATTTCCTTCTAAACTGATGTTATCCTACTACAGTATATTGTGGCTTAATACTATATTTGGTCACATCAAATCTAGCGTGTGCTCATTTTAAATCGAAAATCACATAAAATCTAGCGTGTGCATCATTTTCTGAACACCTTCAAATATAACCAATTAATCAAGCAGTTAATTACAGCCATATGTCATTTAAAATATTAGTTAAAAGTTATTTATTCTAACTTTGAAAGAGTAATGTGTATTTGTGTCCATAGTACAAGTGAACATTACTGTTTCAAATATAGAATAAATGCTTATAGATTTTATCTAATTTACTCATTTTCACTATTTAGCAAGTTGAAACTTCTCACTGAATTGATGCTTCGAAAGCAAGTTGGTCACGACCTTACATTAAATCCTGTAAAGCTATTTGAGACATTTCAACAATTTGATAAGGTGTTATATCTAATGCACTGATTGTTATTATTACAGTATTTGGGGCAATATGAGGTTTAAAGTGATGGTCAATTTCACAAGTGACTCTAATGGAAACAACAGTAACAATATTCATTGCTTCAGGTTTATCAGACTTGGTAGAAAAGCTTAGATGCCCTTTAAAGACAAAGATTAGGCATCATATTCACTCTCACCCCCAAAACCCTTGAATGTAAACATGGAAGCCGAAGCTGGTTAAGCTAAAGGTAATGATAGCATCTGTATCAAGCCTGGGTGGCTTTGTCACAAACTGCAAACTAACAGAGACTTCTGATACTGTTAATTGAAAAATTACGGTGTCTCTTTAATTGATTTATTCAAAGTTTCAAGCACAACCTTTTCGTAATAAACAAAATTGTGGGTAAACTTTTAAAAGAAAGTAAATGGAATCATTGTCCCTCCACAATTGCTTCCAAAGTTCTTTCTCGCGGAAATATGCTCCCCAGACAATAGACTCTTGTTTCATTCCTGTGAATGATTTTGTTTACCCCTGAGGACTTAGATAATCAAAAAATTGCTTGTCACTGTTGTTGTTTGGAATCGGAGATATCAGAAATTCACAACATTCAAAACTGGACTTCTTGAAAAAATGGTTGACCTTAATTTTTGCAAAGTTGGCAGCAGTAACCCTCTGCACTGCAATTTGCTTATGACAATCAATCAATCAATCAATCAATCAACCAAAACTTACATTTATATAGCGCCTTTCACGTCGAGAGGACATCCCAAGGCGGTGTACAGTTAGGCAGGGACAAGAGCAAGTGGGGAGGGGTTCAGGGCAGGATGAACAAGAGTAGGAAAATTTACTATATATTTGTGGGAGAAACACGGCAGCCAAATTGTGCACAGCAGTGTCCCGCAAACAGTCATGGAATCTAAACCTGACTCATTCTATTTTCTTTTTCTTTCCAGCAATGTAACAGTTTAGTGCTCTGCCATTCTGACAGGGTTGAAGACAATAAAATAGAAGGGTCTAAGTCACATCATATGTTGCTGAACAATTTCAAAACTCAGGATGACTCAAAACACTTCACAAGATATACTGTAAAGTGTAGTGATTATGTAGTGTGGATAATCCGTATATAGCAATGATCCCCAAAAAGCTATTTTTGAATAGTGGGATTGGATGTTCACATTCATCTCAACGGCAGAGGGTACCTTGGTTTAATGTGCCATCTAAATTATATAAAATAATGAGTTCTGTTACTAGAAATAAGAAGGCTGCAACTTTGAACTAAATTTGAAAATGTGAACCCTCCATACCTGAGCCAGAATCTGATGTACAAATGTACTCTTGTTTCTCTTATGTAGGAAGTGGAGACTGGTTGTTGAAGGGTGGTTGAGGCCAGGATACCAGAGTAATTCAAAAGGCCCTTGATGCTATGTCAATAACATGGTACAGTATTCTGAAGGGTTCAGATCAAGTGGACTGATCTTGTGACCTTGTGGTTCCTTTGCATCTGCACTATGAGTGGACAGCACCCTCTACATTTTTTTTGATATAGCGCTTTTAACATCTTGTAGACATCTCAAAGTATTTCACAGAATATACTGTAAAGTGAATTGACTGTATATTCATAGGTGAAACGCGGCAGCCAATTGTGCACAGCAGTGCCCCTCAAACAATCATGGATTGAAAATGATCCATCTATTGTTGTATTTTTGAAGGATTATTATTGGGTTTATGGAATAAGGAACCTGTCCAAGATTTCACCGTGCCTGAAATTGAACCCGGATCTCTCGCTTGCAAGATGAGTGCTCTAACCATTGAGCTATAGAACTCCACCCACTACTCCTACTTTAACGAGTATAGCTGGGAATGCCACTATTTCCTGGCTAAAAATAATAATCCTTGCATTTAATATAGCATTTTGCAGTATCAAAGTGCTTCATATAATATATCATAGGTATGGGTGAATCGGTGAAACATGGTTCTCCCTCTCTTCACAAACTGCAGATTATTCAGAACTCTGCAGCTCATGTACTCTCCCGCACTTGGCTCCGCAAACACATCACTCCCACTGGCTCACCCATCTCCACTGGCTCTCCATCCCCCAGAGGATTGAATTCAAGATCCTCATTCTCACCTTCAAGACCATTCACGGCCTTGCCCCCGCCTATCTCTCTGACCTGCTGTCTCCCTATCAGCCCACCCATCCCTTCCGCTCAGCAGACTCTGGCCTGCTCCACGTCCACCGTCATGACTCCCCCCACCATCGGTGGCCGGGCTTTCAGCCTCTCTGCTCCCACACTGTTAAACTCCATCCCACAAGCCCTTCGCCTCACTTCCTCTCTTTCTTCCTTCAAGGCTGGTCTCAAGACCTTCCTCTTTGACTGTGCCTTCTGCTCCCCTTCTAACTCTTTCGCCTCTCCTACTCTCCTTCCCCTTCCCCCAACTCTTCGCCCCCGGCTCGGATCCCGACCTGATTGTTCAGCACCTTGGGATGTCCTCCCTAGGTGAAAGGCGCTCTATAAATGTAATTTTGTTGTTGTTGTTGTTGTTGTTGATGGTTGAGAGGAACTTGGAAAATAAACTCCAATTAGCTCCTAGGCGCAAAACTATACTTTTTGTTGTGAGGAGTTCTTCGGAAATACCACTAAAATTATTCAACATTTTCAAGGCTGAGACTGATAGATTTAAAAAAAAAAAAATAGAGGGATTAGGGGATATAGGGATAGGGCAGGTAATTAGAGTTAGGTCAGAAGATCAGCCATGATCTTATCAAATGGTGGGGCAGGCTCGAGAGGCCGAAAGGCCTACTCATGCTCCTAATTCTTATGTTCTTGAGTTCTTAAACATCCTGATTCCAAGTATTTCATAAACATGGGAGGAAGGAACTATCAAACCTATTCCATGAACCAGAATAAATAAGTAATAATTCCTTGCCTTGATGTAGCGCCTTATGGTGTCATTGAAATATCTCAAAGCACTTTATAGGATTTGACGGTATACTTGAAGAGTTCGGATGCAAAAACAGATAAATCCATTTTTGTCATTTTCAGTAAATCAAGATTTGTTATTGTGCTTTCTTGGTATAACTTATCAATTCCAAAAAGGGTGACCCTAAATTAATATAAGCAAAGTAACAGAAAGCCAGATTTTCAAAAATCTACGTTTAAAAATAAATATATAATTTTATGTTTTTTAATTTGTTTTGCGTCAAAAGCAGATAAATCCACATCAGCCAAAGCATCCTTATAGAAGGTTTGCACTGTCTCATTACTGTTCTTCATCATCACTGTCATCCAGATCCTGTCTTCCAACATCATGCTCTCCCACATCAGCCAAAGCATCCTTATAGAAATGTTGCACTACCTAATTTCCAAGTTTTTCAATTAGCTTTAGAACATCAGCTTTCTTTGCAGGCTTCACACAGTTGACCCTCGGGCTGATGGCTGGCTTGAACTGTTCCCATTTCTTGCCCCGCTTCAGGATTCCATGATAACAAAAGTCACCTCCATAGACTTGTTTGAATGCAACTTTATCGGGATGATCATTGTCCAGTCTCAAAACTCTTGCATCGCTGATTTTGAAGGAGCACTGAGATTGACAATAACAGGCTGCAGCCTCCTTGAAATCCTGACAAACCCAATCCTGATTGTAGATGTGCACATTTCCATGTTTGCGCAGAATATTGATGTACTGCTCTGGCAAAAGAACTGTTTCTTTCTTGTGAATGTCCTGCTCAATTCGCCCAAAAGCTCTGTCAGCTGGTAAGAAACTGTGACCACAAATAGGGAAGGTGTATTCAATTGTCAGCTCTGGGAATTTCTGCTTTCGCAAGGCACAAAGCATCGACAAGACATTAGTGTTTTTATTCTGTCCATAGCATGAATCAGAAAAGAGGTGCACTTCCTCAAACTGCTCGACTTCATTACGGACAACACAAGTAAAGTAGTGGTTCAGGGCTGAAGCCACTATATTACTGTCTTTATGGTTCTCATGTTCCATCCAGACAGAGGTTGATGTCCTCCTTTCCTTGAGGCTGACCTCGTCCCTGATGGTGAACCACACCAAACACATATAGGTAGAGCTGACGGGAGTAGTACCGGTATTGGTTTCTGCAATAAAACGTTGGATAACTATACATAAAGCATGAGATATTTCGAGTTTTGCAACAAAACGATTTGGAAGTCGCAAAGACAGCACCTGTAATCTCAATCATGGCTTGTTTGGTGTAGTTTTGGCAGGAATGGAGTTTATTGTTTTTTGCGTGTGAATTCTTCACTTGTAGACAAACTTGGCAGCATGTAGGAAAGGCAGCAATGGTTCTTTTGTGTTAAAACACCGACTTGTGCAATAATGAGACATGTTCTGTATTTACTGAGCCAGCAATGGAGACGACACCCAAACTCTGAAAACTATGTGTTGCAATCAAATGAAACTGTAAATAGTGACTTCAATTATTGAAATTTACAGGAAAATAAATTCCTTTTTTTTAAGCCACAAACCACAATTTGGAAATGTATAGCTTTGTGGCAAGAAGGGTAAAAGTACATTCGGTGACTATTTCACTGCTTTATTGTCTGAGCGACTTAAAAATCTAGTAATTATAATTTACATTTATATACCATCTTTCAGTGTAGATTTTCAGGTGTTGGAGAAATTGGGGATTGAACAGGTAAAACAGAAAAACCCTGAGATGGAGTTCCAAAGAGTATCAAAGAATCATAGAATAGTACAGCACGAAAGGAAGCCATTTGGCCCATCGTGTCTGTGCTGGCTCTTTGAAAAGAGCTATTCAAAGTCAATCCCACTCTCCAGCTCTCTCCTCAAGGGAAATATATCATTGTATATATCCTTCCCTCCCCTCCCTGCATTTGGAAGGGACCTTCCCTCCGGGATTCTTTGGTCCACTCCGCTGTCAGCACCACCAGCTGCTCTCCTTCCTCTGGCACCTTCCCGTGCCAACACAGGAGATGTAATACCTGCCCTTTCACCTCCACCCAAACCACTCTCCAGGGACCAAAACACAGCTTCCATGTGAGACAGCGGTTCATGTGTACTACCACCAATGTAGTTTACTGCATCCGCTGCTCACTGTGTGGTCTCCTCTACATTGGGGAGACTAAGCGCAGATTGGGAAACCGATTTGCAGAACATCTTCACTCTGTACGGAAGGTCAACCTTGATCTTCCAGTCTCCCTCCATTTCAATTCGCGCTCACATTCAGAGGCTGATCTTTCGATCCATGGTCTCCTGTGCTGTTCCAGTGACCCACAGCGAAAGCTTGAGGAACAGCACCTCATCTATCTACTGGGGACACTACAGCTGTCTGGCCTCAACATTGATTTCAGCCATTTCAGGCCATAGGAGTTTTTCCCTCCCCCCCCCCCCCTTCCACCCATCACAATCATAACTCCAGACACCCCTTGCCTCTCTGGTGTTTTGCTTGTTCTATCACCACTAAACACCTCTTCTCCCCAGTTTTGTTTAAACCCACCCCCTTCTGTTTCTCCCCCTGAAGTTGTTAACACATATTCAACCCATCAGTTAACACACTCTTTTTTTCCTTTTCCTTTGTCTTCTTTGTCTCCTTTGTCTTCCATATCCCGCCTCTCCCCCTTTAACGTCCTTAAGAAACCTCTCCCTCCAAACAAGCCCCAGTTCTGACGAAGGGTTGTAGACCCGAAATGTTGACTCTTTTTCCTTTCTCCATGGATGCTGCCTGACCTACTGAGTTTCCCCAGCAACATTTGTTTTTTTATACTATACAGTGAATTGACTACATACTTTGTGGGTGAAACACAACAGTCAATTGTGCACAGCAGTGTGCCCAAAACAATTGTAGATTGAGTGACCAAATTATTATTCTTTTGGAGGGATTGTAACACCCGAAATTGCTATCCGCCAGTTGAATAACAATAGCGTCCCTACTCACGGCTGGCTAAAAATGTGGGATAAGGAAACTTGCCTTACGTTTTACCCTGCCGGGAATCAAATCCAAGTCTCTTGCTTGAGATGAGTGCTCTAACCAGTAAGCTACAGGAAAGCACAAATCAGACAGAGTAGAGAATGCAGAGGTAGGGTAGGGCAATACCATCCGATTCCGATTCCAACAACAACAACTTTGATTTATATAGCGATCCCCCACACCTCTACTAATTAATGAAAGATAATTAATCTATTTCATAGAATCATGGAAATTTACAGTGCAGAAGCAAGTCTTTCAGCACATCAATTCTGCACCGATTCTCAGAACAAGATGTTCATTTAATGCCACTGCCTTGCCCTATCCCCATACTCTTTCAAGCCTCTATACATTTTTACATATACTATACATGTTTACTCCCCTCTTGAAACCCCACAATGAATTCTGCCTCTACTACCTTTTTTGGCAGGGAGTTCCACATCACAACAACTCTCTGAGTTAAACAAATTTTCTCACGCTCCTCTTTCTCTTCTTGTTCCCTAGTAACTGATTTCCCTACCAATGGAAATAACTTCACCCTATTTGCCCTGGCAAAACTCCTCATTTTTCTGTACACTTCTATCAGGCCCCGACTCAACTCTTACCTTTTCCCATATTCAGTTGAATAAATTAGATTATTTGTTACAACTCTTTCCACTATTATTTAATTATTCTGCTTATTGCCAGCAGCTTGCTTGGCAAGTTATAATCTTACTGGTAGCTTTATCCATCAGTGGTTATGGAAAGTCATTTCTTAAAAACATTTTCAAATTGCTTTTCTCAAAACAAGTCGATTGTAATTTTGTTGGCACCATTCCTAAACTAGATTGTGGGATGCAGCCATCCAAATTGCTAGTATGTTAGTTCCAATTTGAGACAAGTTCTGTACTCAGGTGCATTTCCCAACTGGTCAGTAAAGATGCAGACCTTTGTGATGTACAGTTACAATGGGATTTCCTGGTTGCAAGGAGTACGGCATTTTAGGTGTCAGACTGATTAAGTTGGTCAACCCTGTTCTTCCGGTCTCTCTCCATTTCAATTCACACTCACATTCAGAGGCTGATCTCCCCATCTATGGTCTACTGCACTGTTCCAGTAATCCACAGCGAAAGCTTGAGGAACAGCACCTTATCTATCTGCTGGGGACCCCACAGCCCTCTGGCATCAACATCAATTTCAGCCACTTCAGACCACAAAAGCTCCCCCTCCCCCATTACAATCATCACTCCAGTTACGCCTTGCCTTTCTGGTGTGTTGTCTGCTCTTCACTATTAATATCTCTTCTCCCCAGTTTTGTTTAAACCCACCCCCTTTTGCTTCAACCACCATCACCTATTTAACCCATCAATGAACACATTTTCTCCTTTGTCTTCTTTTTCTGTCTTCTTTGTCTTCCTTGTCCTGCCTCGCCTTTTCCAACTTGTCCTTAAAAACCTCTCCCTTTCAACATGCCCCAGTTCTGCCGAAAGGTCGTGGACCCGAAACTTTGACTAATTTTCCTTTCTCCATGGATGCTGCCTGACATCCCCCCGACATGAAAGGCGCTATATAAGTTTAATTTTGTTGTTCTTGTGTTGTTGGCCTGCTGAGTTTTCCCAGCAACTTTTGTTTTGTTTTAGATTTCCAGCATCTGTAGTATTTTGTGTTTTGATTAAGTTGGTAGTTGCCTCTGAAACTGAAGATTATGGATTCAAGCCCCATATCAGGACCTTGAGCTCATAGGCAGGCCTGCCACTCCAATTCAATGCTGGGGGAGCACAATTGATGGCTTGCAGCAGTGTTTTTAAAAAGAACAGGGATAGCTCAAGTAGAGGAAGGAAGGGTGTTAATAGAGCATGGAGAAATGGGTACTGAACATTCACAGAGATAGACCTGATTGATGAACTGCTGTTTATTGATCCAGGGGATAGGGTGGTGGGGTGCCTAGGCATTTTCCAGTGTCCATAGCAGAGCCACTTGAGACTCAAAAAGAGATGGAGGGCTGCACGTTAATTTTAGATGTCCTGCACTCCCTTGGAGTATCATTCTAAATCATTGCCCATTCTCATTCGTATCTTCATGGTCTCTTAGTCTCCAAGTTCAACAGCCTCTGAGCTTTCCCCACAACAGGGTCAACCTGGCCAAATGGATAGGTCTCGGGCATCCTTTGTTCTCACTGATTGCAGCCAGAAGCTGTAAGGCCCACATTTGATCCAGGGAGACTGGGAAGTTAGGGAGCAACAACAACAACAACAAATTACACTTATAAAGCGCCTTTCACGTCGGGAGGACGTCCCAAGGCGCTGCACAGGAGGCGTGTGACCCGAGCTGGGAGGGGAGTGTACGGGAAGGGGTGAAACACGTAGGGGAGGTCGAAAAATTCTGTGTGGAACAAAAGGCACGGTCGAAGAGGAAAGTCTTCAAACCGGCCTTGAAAGAGGAAAGGGAAGAAACGAGATGGAGGGATTGGGGGATGGAATTCCATAGGGTGGGAGCGGAGAAACTGAAGGCCCGGCCTCCGATGGTGGGGCGGTTCGGGCGGGGGGCTTGGAGCAGGCCAAGTCCTGCTGAGCGGAGGGTCCGGGTAAGAGAATGGTTTAAAGCTTTATACTACAAAGGTGCTGCTCCAACTAAGGCAACTTCTTCAGAGTGATCTCATGTCACAATTGGTCACCTCACTACCAGACTTGGTGTCTGTTATGGTATGCTCTTCAGCACCTTTCGACAAGCTTTAAACCCAACGAAAATGGTGCTAAACAAATGTAATTTTGTTGTTGTCAGCCGGCAGGTGGCAGTGTGGAGCCACACCCCAGCGGTACAGTGTCACATCACCACCTGCTGGCCGCCCTCCACCCTCACACCCACACACTCACCCACTCTTCAAACACCACCAGGTTATATCACCGACCATCACACACACTGAGCTGGGACTGGGGGCTGGTCAACCAGCTGGCTGACCAGTCCCCAGCTCAGCCTGTGTGATGTTTGGTGATAAACTTGCCGATGGAGCTCCTGTAGCTCATTGGTTAGAGCACTCGCCTTACAAGCGTGAGACCTGTGTTTGAATCCAGGCAGATCAGGGCGAAACTTTGGGCAAGTTTCCTTGCTTCATACACCTAATACAAATCCCTCACAAAAAAAGCACAATAATAAAATTGGTCATTTCAATCCATGACTGTTTGTGGGACAGTATGTGCTGTGCGCAATTGGCTGCTGAGTTTCGGCCACAAATATAAAGTCAATTCACTTTATAGTATATTCTGTGAAGCGCTTTGAGACGTCGATAAGATGTGAAAAGCACTACATCAAATGCAAGGATTATTGTTATTATTACTATTATTTTGGGTGCGCTCGTGGGCTACCCAGTGGGTGGGCCCTGAGCAGTTTGCACAGGATCGTCTACTGCTGGGGTCAGGCCCCAACTAACCTTTGCCGCAGTTCATTTGAACTTCAACTAATCACGTAGTCCCTGATGTTCAGATACATAACCCCTGATCCTAACGTGCTCAGGCCTAAGACAGGCTCTCACCGTCCCCTTGAAATGTTCCAACTGGAATGTTTCAAGGCAGTTCTGCCAGACACATCCTTCTTAGCATTGTGTACAGGTAGAAACCCAGCACAGAGCGGCATTTGTTGCCAGCGTAGCGGACAGAAACAGCCTCAGGCAGCTACACACAAAGGTGGCCATGAAGAACAGGGCTACTTTGGGGACACCTTTCCCCCATTTATGGGGCTTTGTGCATCATGCATTATGGTTATTTCCTCCCCATTTTGGGCTCATCCATTTATCTGTGAGATGCTCTTGTCAAAGGCTTTCTCTTCATTAAGACTGATCAGGCAGGGCCTTCACCCATCTGCCTGCATGTAAGCAATGCTATCTCCGAGCAGCACAAGGCTGTCCAGATCCTTCAGTCTGAACCATGCAGGTCTGGTCCGGATGTATTGCCCACCCAAGGACAGTCTACATCCACTTGGAGATCACCTTACCAGGATATTACAGTCTACATTCAATAGCGAGATTGGTCGCCAATTTTTTATCTCCTCCTTCTCATGCTTTTGTTTGTATAGTTGGGAGATGCTGCCTTTCCTCATAGTCTCTGCCATGGTCACTACTAGTAGCATGTTATTGTATGCCTCCAGCAGGTCCCGGCCCATTGTGTCCCACAGAGCTGAGTAGAGCTCAACCAGCAACCTGTCTTGCTGGTCTGCAGGGTTTTGACAGCCCTTGTCAGTTTGTCTACAACAACAACAAAACAACAACAACAACAAAATTACATTTATGGAGTGCCTTTCTTTCAAAGCGCTGAACAGTCAGGTCGGGACCAGTCTAGAGAGAGAGGCCTGTCCAGACAGGAAATCCCGGGAGACTGTGCTCTCTGTGGGTTTCTCACAGTACAGGTCGGCATAACATTATATGGCGATGCTCTGCAAAACTGGCCTGCTGCATATGCACCAAGTCTTTTTCATCTCTCAGACCAGTGATAACAGAGCTGGCTCTATTCACTTTGTGAAAGAAAAACCATGAGCACGTTCCTGATCTATTGTGCGCACCCTGGATTGGAAAATGACCCTGAAAGCCTTGGCGGCAAAATGCACAGCTTGCTGACCTTTTCATCTCCATTAGATCCTTTCTCATATCATTTCCCACAGCCTGTTGTCGCAGGAGGTTCTGCAGTTTGGTCTGTAGCCGAGACACGACTTTCCTTCTGGCTACTCGCACAACATTGTAGATGAAAAATTGCTTCATCAGGGACTTAACCATGTCCCAACATTCTGCAGAGGAATCATAGAGATCCCACTGTTGGAAGTGTTGTCCTTCAGCCCCCATTCCGGGACTCCATCCTAGAAGCCCTTCACCCTGTCCATTCACTCACCTCCTTCAAGATGCATCTCAAGAGCTTCCTTTTTGACTACGTCTTCAGTCATTTTCCCCAACCCCACATGAATCCAACCCCCAACTGATGTGGAAGCCCTTGACCGTCCAGCACATTGGACATTAAATGCTCTATATCAATATTGTTATACATGATAATTATCCCTGAAAAAAAATTGGTCATTTCCATCCATGACTGTTTGTGGGACTCTGCTGTGCACAATTGGCTGCAGCGTTTCACCCACAAACTGTATAGTCAATTCACTATGCAATATATTCTGTGAAGTACTTTGAGACGTCCAGAACATGGGAAAAGTGCTCTATCAAATGGAAGGATTATTATTGAAACTCATGTTTGCTTTTTATATGTTACCACAAAGCTCATTAGCTATCACATCGCAGACATATTGGTATCAACGCATGTGCAGTCTGTGAGAAAGAACTCAAAGATGTTTATGAGTGCACCAATCTTTTTTACTGAGGAAACATACTGTCAACATTAATCATAATTACAAGAATTGCTTTTAGACAAAATGGTGTTCATTTGTTAAACTCGTAAAATGTATTAAAAACAACAACAAATTTACATTATTCTAACGCCTTCCAGTTATTCTGTGAAGTGCTTTGAGATGTCTAGAAGATGTGAAAATTGCAATACCAACAGCAAGGATTATTATTAATATTTTATTATTATTGTTATTCCTGTTGGGAGGCCGTCCCAAGGCACTGGACAGTAAGTGATTCAGACCCGAGCTGGGGTCGGGACCGGGGAGGGTGGAGGGAACGCAGTGGATTTAGGATGACCGATGGGACTGTTGAAGAGAAGTTGTCTTGAGGCGGGACTTGAAGGAGACTGGGGAGAGGGCGAGACAGAGGGACTGTAGAGAGAATTCCAGAGATATGGGGCAGAGTGCCTGAAGGCTTACCCACTGATGGTGGGGTGGGTGGGTCATCTATAATGGCATTGGCGACTTTGACCAGGGTTGTCTCCGTGCTTTGGGTAGCACGGAAACCAGATTGGAGGGGTTCACAGAGGGAATGGCGAGAGAGAATTAATATCTTTTGGTGCACGAAACATACTGAATAATGAAATATCAATTGGGTTGAGATAGCAAATCTATTTTTACAATGCCATTTCTTTTAATTAAATAAATACAGTAAAGAGCACTACTATTTACATAGAGTTTCATATCCGCATATGATTTGCATTTGAAAAGTTCTGTCGTGGTTTGTAAATGAGACAGAAGACACATAGCATTGCAGTAGAACATCTACAAGTATTATGAAAGGGAGAAATGTAGTTTATAATTGGGTAAATAGCTTATTCCAAATCCATTTCTGAGCATTTTAATGTACATAAGAAAGGAAATATACTAAATTGGAAAGTTCAGGATTATCATTTTGTACTGATCAATCTAATAAGTAATGAGGGGCTGGAATGGCCTGGAAACTGAACAATTCTTAAAGCTGATTCTTAAATAATATTTCCAGCAATGCCAATAATTTCAACTGTTGTATGACTGACATGTGACATCCTTTCAGAATAATTGATTATTCTATCAATACAGAGAATGCTAATGACTAAAATCATCCTATTTTAGCTGCCCACTAAATCTATTAGATAGATTTACATTTCTGATACATGTAGAACGTATACTTGTCATATTGAAAGTAACATATAATCAGTCAGAAAATTATTTATGTCTCTTCATGAAAATTCCTGGGAATACAAGCATTGAAGTTCATGGTTTTGTTCATTGAATGACTACCAGTGTTCTGATCATTTGCAAAGCTTCACCGTTGCCCGATTCTGCATTCTTCAAGTTATACAGGTATTGAATCAACCCCATCAATCAGCTTCTCTGCTTCACATTTCGACTGCGCATTCTAACCTCTGGAAAAGAGAAGTATGATATTAACTAGAAATATTTCACCCAGTAATTGCAGACACTCATTTCAATATACAGTACTGCTCCCAATCTACATCAGTGATATTCTAAAACATTATAATCCTGTTTTCTAGATGATGACAAAGATATAGAGTGCACATGTTTCTTAAGATTTTTTATGCATCATCCTTTCAATCTCTGGGTGCAAAAAAATTCAGAAGGTGTATTTATTGAACTCTAAAGTGGAAGTCGTTGAATTAAATAGAAAACTGAAAAGGAAGGTTGTGCAATATTCGTCACCCTATTCGGATAAGACCATAAGAATTAGGAGCAGGAGTAAGCCATTCGGCCCCTCGAGCCTGCTCCAGCATTCAATAAACTCATAGCTGATCTTCTAACCTAACTCTAATTACCTGCCCTATCCCCATATCCTCTAATCCCTCTATTTTTGAAAAATCTATCAGTCTCAGCCTTGAATATGTTCAGTGACTGAGCATCCACAGCCTTCTGAGATAGTGAATTCCATAAATTCACTACCCTCTGAGTGAAGAAATGTTTCCTCAACTCTGTTCTAAAAGGCTGATCCTTAATTTTAAGACCATGACCCCTAGTTATAGATTCTCCTACCAGGGGAAACAGTCCCACAGTGTCTACTTTATTCATCCCTTTAAGAATCTTATATGTTTCAATAAGATGCCCCCTAATTCTTCTGTACTCTAGAGTGTACAGCCCTAGTTTATTCAACCTATCCTCATAGATTAGTCCCTTCATCCCAGGAACTAACCTAGTGAAACTAACATGTTCCCATTAATCCCCTGGGCCTTGATCTTGTGCAATAGTCTTTTGTGTGACACTTTATCAAATGCCTTCTTAAAATCTAAATATACCACATCTACTGGTTCCCCTCGATCCAAACTGCTGGATACATCTTCAAAAAACTCTAAAAGATTAGTCAAGCACGACTTCCCTTTTGTAAAGCTATGTTGGCTCTGCCTAATCTTTTTATGGGTTTCCAGGTATCCCATAACGACGTCTTTAATTAAGGACTCGAGAATTTTCCCTACCATTTGATGTCAGACTAACTGGTCTATAGTTCCCCATATTTTCTCTCCCACCCTTCTTAAATAGTGGAGTTATGTTTGCAATCTTCCAATCAATGGGGATTTTTCCAGTATCCAGAGAATTTTGGAAGATCATAGACAAGCCAACCACTATCTCAGTAGCCACCTCCTTTAAAACTCTAGCATGCAGGCCATCCAGTCCAGGGGATTTATCAGTTTTAAGACCCGACAATTTACCTAAAACCATTTATTTGCTGATATTAATCTCCCTAAGTTGCTTGCTAACATTGTCTTCTTGGTTCCCCTCTATTTTTGGTAGGTTTCCAGTGTCTTCTACGGTGAAGACAGTAGAAAAATACTTGTTTAATGACTCTGCCATTTCTTTGTCCCGTATTATAATTCCCCCTGTAATGGACCCACATTCACCCTTGATAGCCTTTTTATATACTTATAAAGACTCTTGCAGTCTGTTTTTATGTTCCTTGCTAGTTTGCCCTCATATTCTATTTTCTCCCTTTTGATCAATTTTTTGGTTCTCCTTTGTTGTTCCCTAAAGTTCTCCCAATCCTCAGGTATACTATTCATCTTAGCTGTTTTATAGGCTTCTTCTTTTGACCTTATACTTTCCCTAACTGTTCTAGTTAGCCACAGCTGGACCAGCTTTCCCATGGCATTCTTATTCCTCAAAGGAATACATGCTTGCTGGGAATGTTGCACTATCTCCTTGAATGTTTGTTATTGTTGGTCTACTGTCAAATCCTTACAATTAATTTCCCAGTTTATTCTGGCTAAACCCTCTCTCATACCAGCAAAGTAGGCTCTATTTAAATTGGAGAACTTTGCTTTGGACTTAACCACTTCCCTCTCTAACTTAATGCTAAATTCCATCATAGTATGATCATTTTGCCCTAAAGGAGCCTTAAGTTCCACTATGCTGATCAGCCCTGTATCATTACACAAAACAAGGTCTAATATGGCCTGTTCCGTGGTTGGTTCCTCGGCATACTGATGTAGAAAATTATCCCTAATATATTCTATAAACTTCTCTTCTATCTTACCTTTCCCAATTTGATTGTCCCAGGTTGTCCCAGATTGCAGGTATTAAAGTATTACTGAGACATTAGGCATCCTATCCCAGTAGTCAACTTATCTGGTTATTATGAAATGATGTATGATCATATGCATATTAAGATTTACAACTATCCCGCAGAATCTGTAGAAAGCAATTACAGATAATACTTATCAGAAGATATTGCTCTAAGAAATGTCAACCCTAAAAGTAATCAATAGATGTTTACCATATCAATCCAGGCCTGATCCCAGCAGCTCTCAACCTTCATCGCAAAGTATGTTTCGCCTTTATCGGGTTAAATCAGAAACCAAAAGTGAATCTATCAGACACCTACCTCTTGAAGCAATAATGATCTTCACCCACGTGGCATCAGGATTCACACACAATTTGTTGTTATTTTTCAGAGTAATACTGCAAAGAGAAATTAATCTATTAAGATCTGATTCATGGAAAGAAAATGTGAAATTGTGTAAATTTTTATAACATAATACATTACTTAAAATTATGCTTGTAAATCAACTCTGAACAATTTAGAATGATTTGAAGGAACTGCACTCTCTAAGAACTGGATACCATTAAATGACAACAATTCTGAGGTATAATCGATGTTCTCACATTTTTATATACAATTTTACTCATATTATCTCTGTTGTCTCACAGTTAGTTCCTCTAGGAATATATTTCAGACTCCGGATATTCTGCAGTCTTACAAATCTGGAAGTTGTCTGAAAACATTGGCAGCGTGCTCCGGTTCCCATAATGGGTATTCCTGTAAAATACAATGAAATGCATTCAATTATTGACGTCAATACAGCAATGCATTACTGTTAACACAGTCACCTTATGATAGATACATAACTTTGAGCTAAACTTAAAATATATTATTTAGCTTGTTCTGTGGAATTCAGATTAATTCATTTAAAGATTACAAACTGTTTGAAACATGTTAACAAGTTATTGAGAAGAAATGTTACATAATCGCAAAAAAAAACTTGTTCGTTAAAGGTGCCGTGGCACTATTCTAAAACTCCTGATATCATGACCAATCTGACAGATAAAATTGGTGATTCACTTCATGGTCTGTGAGACTGTGCAAAAATTGGCTGTTGCATTTTCCTACAAAATATACAGTCACTATACCTTACAGTAATTGCCTGTGAAACACATCAACACTTTTTGAATATTCTAGATACTATATTTGACACTGCAAATGCAAGAATCATGATTATTAAATCACTTTCTGGGCTTGAAAACATGTTTCAATATTTTAAAAAAGCATATTAAGAAATGTTATTCCTCTGCACATCATCTAACACTGCAAACTTACAAAACTTGAAATCTGGAGCAAGTCTAATAGAGTAAAAGAAAAAAAGTTCAATTTCAATAATCCCTTTGATCCATCAGGATAAAATTAAATTAAACATAAGAGCACAAAGTCAACTTACCGTGTGTAGCAATAACACACAGAAGCAGGATAAGCATAGTTGCCCTGTTCATCTTCATCCTAGTGCTGCTGAGTGGATTGCTGCCTTGGGTCTGTTGCTTGACTCTGCCTCACTGCTCTACTTCTCTTGCAGTGAAATTGAATGCAAGAAAGCTCCTCTGAACCGCTATTTATTGTGATTTTCCGCTTTCTCTTGACAAACAGCCAAAATAAAATCCACCAAACAAGGAATTTCTTGGGTATGGGAGTTCCCCCATTCTTCTAGTGCCTAATATTTAACTCTTTCCAACCCATGAACCTTCCACAGTCCAAGCCTTTCACAATGAAGCTCATGTTATACCGTTATTTTTTCAAAGATATAATCTGCATCCCTCTAAACAAATCAGCTCTCTGTCATGTTACCCTGTGTAAAGAGCACTATATAAATGCAAGTTATTTTTGGAGATAAATAAATGCGCTTCAGTCTCTTCTTGCAATGATCTTGTGTGTGTCTGTGTAAATGTGTGTGTTTGGGGGTGGGGGAGATGGGAGTGGGCAGCCATTGCCTGACATTTTCTTGTATTTATCTTTTGAACAATTGCTACTCACAAATTGTCATGGAACAAAACATACTTGATGTCTATACAGCTTTTAACTGTGCATTTACTGTTGATCACCACAATAGCCATTTTCAGCCATGTGTAGGCAAATCCAGTTCCAGATTTTACATCTAACGCTGAAGAAATCTTGGCACGCTCCTTTGGATTATAATAAAAGGGAACACAAAGTAGAAACTGAGAATGACAAGAACTTGATGAAGTGCAAAAAACTAATGTTGACAAAGAATGGGTCACGATTGTTGAAATCCAATCAAATGTGAATTGTGATTGCAAGTGTTATTAATGATTAAGATTTTCATGTATTGTCAATCCAAAGCTGTGACATCTACAAAACTAACTGCAAACATAATCATCCTTGCATTTGATGCAGCGCCTCATCGCATCTTAAAGCAAATCACAGAACATACTGTAAAGTTAATTGATTTTGTGGGAAAAACAACAACAGCAACTAGCACGTATATGGCGCTCTCCATGCAGGGTAGGGTCTCGGAGCGCTTAACAGCATGATAATGTAGCATGTGCTTTGGTAACATGGCGTTGAAACATGTCAAACGTTTTAGAGGATTTTATTGTTAACTACAGTGACAGCAAATTTGCGCATCAACATCCGAGATTTTCAAATGTCGTTCAGGATAGCTTGGAAGCATAGTAAGAACTCAAATTCAACCTTGTTTTAGTCTGTAGGAGCATTTTGTCTTAAAATTTAAGATCTCGTAGAAGTATGGAAAATTAATAAATGCAGACTTGAATTGGTAGCTATTTGTCCGCAGTTCTTAAGAACCCACAGTTGCATTTACTATCGGTATGATCTACAAAGCTTTGAAATCAATAACAACAACAACTTGCACTTATATACTGCCCTCCATGCTAGGTAGCATCTCAGTGCACTCAATAACATAGCAATGGTTAGATGCTTGGTAGTTAGAAGGGTTTTGAGAGGAGGAGGGCTCGCCTGTCTCCAGCATACCAGAGGACCAGTGTGTGTGGTAAATATTGTAACATTGCTAAATTCAATATATTAATAACAATCTTTGGATTTGATGTAGCACTTTTCACATCTTCTACATGTCTCAAAGTGCATCACAGAATATACTGTAAAGTGAATTGACTGTATATTTGTGTGCGAAATGCAGCAGCCAATTGTGCACAGTAGTGTCCCACAAACATTTGTGGATTGAAATGAGCAATATATTATTGGTATGTGTGGAGGGATTATTATTCGGAATGTGGATAAGGAAATTTGCACAATGATTCACCCAGACCTGCCTGGATTCGAACACAGTTCTCATGCTTATAAGGCAAGTGCTCTAACCACTGAGCTACAGGACTCTACATTATACAGATTTCGCCCACAAATATACAGTCAATTCACTTTAGAATATATCTTGTGAAGGGCTCGGAGACGTCGATAAGATGTGCAAAACGCTGTATCAAAAATGCATGGATAATTATTATTGTAGTTATATATTATATGGTATCGTACATTAGCCTACATGTGGCAACAATGCACGTTGATTTTTTCACCAAATTGTTGAATAATACTGGTCCCGTTTTATTGTAGTAATGGATAATTTTATTGCTCATCTGTAAATGTTTCCTGGAAAAAGGTGGTACATAATTGTAGTTCATGTATAAGTTTCTCAATTTGAAAGTTACTGAGGGTGCAGTTCTGCTTCACACTCTGTGAATAGCCAGTAAACCACAGAGTGTAATGTGGTTAACTGTCTCCCACTCCTGGTAACTTTCAAATCCGAAAGCATTGCAGAATTCCGGAGAACGATCCATTCACATATCTGTGTTTCTGAACTTGTGTGTGAATTCCCGTAAAATTTTCTTCCTTAAAATTGGTTATATAGGACTCTGGTTGTTTATCAAACTCTCAAGGCATGCTGCAGTCTTCTGCTCATTGATAGACAGGCTGTTGCCATTAGTTTCAGAGACTGTGGCTTCAGGCCACTCAGTAGTTGTAGCACTCGCCTTATAATCGTGAGACGTGTGTTTGAATCCAGAAAGGTCAGGGCGAAACCTGGGCAAGTTTCCTTGCTCCACACGCCAAATAATAATCCATCCACCGCAAAAAAATTGGTCATTTGAATCTACGACTGTTGTGGGACACTGCTGTGCGCAATTGGCTGCCGCGTTTTGCCCACAAATATACAGACAATCCACTTTACAATATATTCTGTGAAGCGCTTTGAGACGTCTGTCCAGCAGACGTGAAAAGCACTATATCAAATGCAAGCATTATTATTATTTGTATATGATCTCTGGGAAACAGCTTCTTCTAAACTTGGGACTCTGTACTTTGCTAGAAAGTTTGTTTTCTTCAGACTTTATTCCATTAAGTTACTTGACATTTCTGTGCAGTTGATTTTCTATCTCCACATTCTCATGGTAACATTTATAGTACAGTAATAATAATTTGCATTCGATATGGCACCTTAATGCGTTGAAGCATCCAAAATCCATTCACCAAAGTTATTTGTGTTTTTCACAAAGAAAGGCTAGAGACTCTATATTTTGTAGGTGAACACTGGGGCCAAGTTACATATAGTAATGTCCCACAAACAACCACAGTGTAAGAAAACAATTATTTATATGCAGGATTCGTGACCAGGATACTATGAATATGGCCTCTCACTTTTTTTTAATTGCTGTTGTTATGTTGGTGTGTTATTGCTCAGCTAAAGTCAAATAGCCCATGTGCTCTCCCGACCTGCTTTTTATCCAAGGATTTGTCAGTAAATCCATGCAACAATAACAACAAAAACAACTTGGATTTATATAGAGACCTCCACGCCAAATGGCATCTCAGACAGCTTCACAAAGCAGAGCCTGTCTCCGAGCCAGTGGGAGGGGGAAAAAGGTGACCAAAAGTGGGCGAACAGAAAAATCTTCAGGAGTTACCTGAAAATGGGATATCAAATTCACGAAGTATTATTATTATTTTTATTATTATTATGATGATGATTATTATGTTCCTGAAATGCCTGTGCTGAAAAATACATCTATGTAGATATTAGATGTGGAAAGAGATAGGCTTTATTATGATGGTACCCTATTGTTTATACCATTATGACAATTGCCATCACAACTCACAGCATTTGCACGTTTTTGCAGCTAGAGTTGTTGCTCAACTAGTTTCATAACATAAAAGTTGCTTTTCTCCTAAGCTTACCAGCTGCCCATTGTGAAAGTTGTGAAACCATTTTGTTTATAATACATCCGCTTCAACCTTACTCCTCCGTTCTGTATTACTATATCATTCAAAAGTAAATTTTGTTGTTGTTACATTGGTGCAATATTGCTCAGCTTATGTCAATTAGCCTGTGTCCTCTCCCGCACTGGGCTCCATGACCCTATCACCTCTATCCTCGCCCGATTCCACTGGTTTCCCTTCACACAGAATATACAGTTCAATAACCTTGTCCTCACCTTCAAAGCCCCCCATGGCCTCACTACCCCCTACCACTGCGACTTCCTTACCCCCTACCATCCTGTCTGCTCCCTCTGCTCAGTTCCGTTTCAGGTCTCCGGCCTCACACATCCGCCTATTGGCGGGCAGCCTTGAGCCACTGTGCCCCCACCCTCTGGAACTCCATCCGTAGTATTGTAATTTCAATAAATATAGAGATCAGAGGGTAGAATGTGAAGATGGCACAGCGAAAGTGGGGGATGGCAGCAAGTCTGTGTTACCCAAATGGAGAGGTGGATCAGAGAAGTGGGAAGGAGAAGATCAGGGAGATAGGGAGGTGATCAAGGATGAAGGGATTTAAAGGTGATGGTGAGGTTGGTGAAATCAATCAGATTGGATTTGCAATGGTTAGGTTCCTGGTATTTAGAAGGGTTTTAAGATTAGGAGGGCTCGTCTATTTCCAGCAGACCAGGAGACCAGTGCATGTGGTAAATATTGTAACATTGCTAAATTCAATATATTATTAATAATCTTTGCATTTGATATTGCACATTTCACATCTTCTAGATGTCTCAAAGAGCTTCACAGAATATACTGTAAGGTGAGTATGTTTGTGGGTGAAACACAGCAGCCAATTATGCACAGCAGTGTCCCACAAACAGTCGTGGATTGAAATGAGCAATTTATTAGTGGTATTTTTGGAGGGATGATTAATAAGCATGTGGATAAGGAAACTTGCCCAAGGATTCGCCCTCACCTGCCTGGATTCGAGCACAGGTCTCACGCTTGTAAGGCAAGTGCTCAAACCACTGAGCTCCAGGACACCACATTATACAGATTTCGCCCACATATATTAGACAAAATATTTGACAGTCTACATTCAATAGCAAGATTGGTCACCAGTTTTTTATCTCTTCCTTCTCACGCTTTTGTTTGTACAGTCAGGAGATGCTGCCTTTCCTCATAGTCTCTGCCATGGTTCCTGCTAGTGTTATTGTATGCATGTTATTGTATGCCTCCAGCAGTTCCAGGTCCATTGTGTCCCACGAGCTGAGTAGAGCTCAACCGGGAGGCTTTTACCTGTCTTGCCGGTCTGGAGGGTTTTGACAGTTCTTGTCAGTTTGTCTACAACAACAAACCAACAACAACAACATTACATTTATGGAGCGTCTTTCACATAAGGAGGATGTCCCAAAGCGTTGAACAGTCAGGTCACGTCCAGTCTAGGGAGAGAGGCCTGTCCAGATCCTCCAGATTCTCCTTAACAAGCACCTCGGTGTGGCTAGATAGGAAATAATAGGAGGCCTTGCTCTCTGTGGGTTTCTCACAGTACACTTCGGCATAACATTATCTGGCGATCCTCTGCAAAACTGGCCTGCTCTGTGTGCACCAAGACTGTTTCGTCTCTCAGACCAGTGATAACAGAGCTGGCTCTATTCACTTTCTGAACGAAAAACCATGAGCACGTTCCTGATCTATTGTGCGCACCCTGGATTGGAAAATGACCCTCAAAAGCCTTGGCAGCAAAATGCACAGCTTGCTGACCCTTTATCTCCATTAGGTCCTTTCTCATATCATTTCCCGCAGCCTGTTGTCGCAGGAGGTTCTGCAGTTTGGTCTGTAGCCGAGACACGACTTTCCTTCTGGCTACTCGCACGACATTGTAGCTGAAAAATTGCTTCATCAGGGACTTAACCATGTCCCAACATTCTGCAGAGGAATCATAGAGATCCCACTGTTGGAAGTGTTGTCCATCAGCCCCCATTCTGGGAATCCATCCTAGAAGCCCTTCACCCTGTCCATTCACTCACCTCCTTCAAGAGCTTCATTTTTGACTGCGCCTTCAGTCATTTTCCCCATCCCCACATGAATCCAACCCCCAAATAATGTGGAAGCCTTTGACCGTCCAGCACATTGGACTTTAAATGCTCTATATCAATATTGTTATACATGATAATTATCCCTGAAAACAAATTGGTCATTTCAATCCAAGACTGTTTGTGGAACTCTGCTATGCACAATTGACTGCTGCATTTCACCCACAAAATGTACAGTCAACGCAATTTACGGTATATTATGTGATACCATTTGAGATGTCTAGCAGATGGGAAAAGCGCTACAGTGTATAAAATACAAGGATTAATTTTATTGTCCTTTGGATGAGGTATTGAATCAAGGTTCTGTCAGACAGTTTAGGTAGTCATTAAAGATCCAAAAGCACTATTCAGGAACAAATGGGAGTTTCGCCTGGAGTCCTGGTCAATAATTTCCCAAATTAAAAATGGTCACTCACTTCATGATTGTTTGTGGGACACTGCTATGCACAATTGGCTGCCGTGTTTCACCAAGTCAATTCACTTTACAATATATTCTGTGATGTCCAGAAGAGGGGAAAAACGCTACATCAAATGGAAGGATTATTACTGAAACTCATGTTTGCTCTTTATATGTTACCACAAAGCTTGTTAGCAATCACATCATGGACATGCTGGCATCAATGCATGTGCAGTGTGTGAGAAAGAACTCAAAAATGTTTATGAGTGCACCAATCTTATTTACTGAGGAAACATAATGTCAACATTAATCATAATTACAACAATTGCTTTTAGGCAAAATGGTGTTCATTAGTTAAACTCGTCAAATATATTAACAACAGCAACAAATTTACATTATCTAGCGCCTTCCAGTATATTCTGTGACGTGCTTTGAGACGTCTAGAAGATGTGAAAAGTGCAATACCAAATGGAAGGATTATTATTACTATGTTATTATTATTGTTATTCACGTTGGGAGGCCATCCCAAGGCACTGGACAGTAAGTGTTTCACACCCAAGCTGGGGTCGGGATCGGGGAGGGTGGAGGGAACGCGGGGGATTTAGGGTGACCGATGGGACTGTTGAAGAGGAGGGTCTTGATTTGGGACTTGAAGGAGATGAAGGAGGGGGCGAGATGGAGGGGAATTCCGGAGATATGGGGCAGAGTGGCTGAAGGCTTGCCCACTAATGATGGGGTGGATGGGTGAATGAGAATGGCATTGGAGACTTTGACCAAGGCTGTCTCTGTGCTTTGGATAGCACAGAAACCAGATTGGAGGGGTTCAAAGACGGAATGGCGAGAGAGAATTAATATTTTTTGGTGCACGAAACACACTGAATAATAACATATCCATTGGGTTAAGATAGCAAATCTATTTTTGCAATGCCATTTCTTTTAATTAAATAAGTACAGTAAAGAGCACTACTATTCACATCCAGTTTCATATCTGCATATGATTTGCATTTGAAAAGTTCTAATAATTGTACAGTACAAAATAGTTTCAGTCTCAGCCTCAAGATCATGCTTCTTGTTAGCTTGTTACAAATAATCTTTCAAATTGGAAAAATATCTTGGTCAAGAATTAACTAAAATTGTTTTTGCTATCAAATGTATCTTGATAGAATGGTAACAACTGTCTATTTGATTTGCATTTGAAAAGTTCTGTCTTGGTTTGTAAAGGAGACAGAAGACACATAACATTGCAATAGCACATCTACAAGTATTATGAAAGGGAGAAATGTAGTTTATAATTGGGTAAAATACCTTATTCCAAATGCATTTCTGATCATTTTAATGTACATACGAAAGGAAATATACTAAATTGGAAAGTTCAGGATTATCATTTTGTACTGATCGATCCAATAAATAATGAGGGGCTGGAATGGCCTGGAATCTGAACAATTCTTAAAGCTGATTCTTAAATAATATTTCCAGCAATGCCAATAATTTCAACTGTTGTATGACTGACATCTGACATCCTATCAGAATAATTGATTATTCTATCAATACAGAGAATGCCAATGACTGAAATCATCCTATTTTTGCTGCCCACTAAATCTATTAGATAGATTTACATTTCTGATACATGTAGAACGTATACTTGTCATATTGAAAGTAACATATAATCAGTCAGAAAATTATTTATGTCTCTTCATGAAAATTCCTGGGAATACAAGCATTGAAGTTCATGGTTTTGTTCATTGAATGACTACCAGTGTTCTGATCATTTGCAAAGCTTCACCGTTGCCCGATTCTGCATTCTTCAAGTTATACAGGTATTGAATCAACCCCATCAATCAGCTTCTCTGCTTCACATTTCAACTGCGCATTCTAGCCTCTGGAAAAGAGAAGTATGATATTAACTAGAAATATTTCACCCAGTAATTGCAGACACTCATTTCAATATACAGTACTGCTCCCAATCGACATCAGTGATATTCTAAAACATTATAATCCTGTTTTCTAGATGATGATAAAGATATAGAGTGCACATGTTTCTTAAGATTTTTGTGCATCATCCTTTCAATCTCTGGGTGCAAAAAAATTCAGAAGGTGTATTCATTGAACTCTAAAGTGGAAGTCGTTGAATTAAATAGCAAACCAAAAAGGAAGGTTGTGCAATATTTGTCACTATTCAGATCGCAGGTATTAAAGTGTTACTGAGCCATTGGGCATCCCATCCCAACAGACAATTTATCTGGTTATTATGAAATTATGTATGATCATATGCATATTACAACTGCAGAATCTGTAGAAAGCAACTACAGATAATGCTTATCAGAAGATATTGTTCTGAGAAATGTCAACCCTAAAGGTAATCAATAGATGTCTAGCATATCAATCCCAGCCTGACCCCAGCAGCTCTCAACCTTCATCACACAGTATGTTCCGCCATTATCCTTTAAATCACAATCCAAAAGTGAATCTAGCAGACACCTACCTCTTGAGGCAATAATAATCTTCACCCACTTGGCATCAGGATTGATGCACAATTTGTTGTTATTTTTCAGGGTAATACTGCAAAGAGAAATCAATCTATTAAAATCTGATTCATGGAAAGAAAACATGAAATTGAGCAAATTTTTATTATGCTAATTATGTTTGTAAATCAACTCTGAACAATTTGGAATGATTTGAAGGAACTGCACTCTCTAAGAACTGGATACCATTAAATGACAACAATTCTGAGGTATAATCGATGTTCTCACATTTTTATGTACAATTTTACTCACATTATCTCTGTTGTCTCACAGTTAGTTCCTCTAGGAATATATTTCAGACTCCGGATATTCTGCAGTCTTACAAATCTGGAAGTTGTCTGAAAACATTGGCAGCGTGCTCCGGTTCCCACAATGGGTATTCCTGTAAAATACAATGAAATGCATTCAATTATTGACGTCAATACAGCAATGCATTACTGTTAACACAGTCACCTTATGATAGATACATAACTTTGAGCTAAACTTAAAATATATTATTTAGCTTGTTCTGTGGAATTCAGATTAATTCATTTAAAGATTATAAACTGTTTGAAACATGTTAACAAGTTATTGAGAAGAAATGTTACATAATCGCAAAAAAAAACTTGTTCGTTAAAGGTGCCGTGGCACTATTCTAAAACTCCTGATATCATGACCAATCTGACAGATAAAATTGGTGATTCACTTCATGGTCTGTGAGACTGTGCAAAAATTGGCTGTTGCATTTTCCTACAAAATATACAGTCACTATACCTTACAGTAATTGCCTGTGAAACACATCAACACTTTTTGAATATTCTAGATACTATATTTGACACTGCAAATGCAAGAATTATGATTATTAAATCGCTTTCTGGGCTTGAAAATATGTTTCAATATTTAAAAAAAGCATATTAAGAAATGTTATTCCTCTGCACATCATCTAACACTGCAAACTTACAAAACTTGAAATCTGGAGCAAGTCTAATAGAGTAAAAGAAAAAAAGTTCAATTTCAATAATCCCTTTGATCCATCAGGATAAAATTAAATTAAACATAAGAGCACAAAGTCAACTTACCGTGTGTAGCAATAACACACAGAAGCAGGATAAGCATAGTTGCCCTGTTCATCTTCATCCTAGTGCTGCTGAGTGGATTGCTGCCTTGGGTCTGTTGCTTGACTCTGCCTCACTGCTCTACTTCTCTTGCAGTGAAATTGAATGCAAGAAAGCTCCTCTGAACCGCTATTTATTGTGATTTTCCGCTTTCTCTTGACAAACAGCCAAAATAAAATCCACCAAACAAGGAATTTCTTGGGTATGGGAGTTCCCCCATTCTTCTATTGCCTAATATTTAACTCTTTCCAACCCATGAACCTTCCACAGTCCAAGCCTTTCACAATGAAACTCATGTTATACCATTATTTTTTCAAAGATATAATCTGCATCCCTCTAAACAAATCAGCTCTCTGTCATGTTACCCTGTGCAAAGAGCACTATATAAATGCAAGTTATTTTTGGAGATAAATAAATGCGCTTCAGTCTCTTCTTGCAATGATCTTGTGTGTGTCTGTGTAAAATATGTGTGTTTGGGGGTGGGGGAGATGGGAGTGGGCAGCCATTGCCTGACATTTTCTTGTATTTATCTTTTGAATAATTGCTACTCACAAATTGTCATGGAACAAAACATACTTGATGTCTATATAGCTTTTAACTGTGCATGTACTGTTGATCACCACAATAGCCATTTTCAGCCATGTGTAGGCAAATCCAGTTCCAGATTTTACATCTAACGCTGAAGAAATCTTGGCACGCTCCTTTGGATTATAATAAAAGGGAACACAAAGTAGAAACTGAGAATGACAAGAACTTGGTGAAGTGCAAAAAATAATGTTGACAAAGAATGGGTCACGATTGTTGAAATCCAATCAAATGTGAATTGTGGTTGCAAGTGTTATTAATGATTAAGATTTTCATGTATTGTCAATCCAAAGCTGTGACATCTACAAAACTATCTGCAAACATAATCATCCTTGCATTTGATACAGCGCCTCATCGCATCTTAAAGCACATCGCAGAATACACTGTAAAGTTAATTGATATTGTGGGAAAAACAACAACAGCAACTTGCACTTATATGGCGCTCTCCATGCAGGGTAGGGTCTCGGAGCGCTTAACAGCATGATAATGTAGCATGTGCTTTAGTAACATGGCGTTGAAACATGTCAAACGTTTTAGAGGATTTTATTGTTAACTACAGTGACAGCAAATTTGCGCATCAACATCCGAGATTCTCAAATGTCGTTCAGGATAGCTTGGAAGCATAGTAAGAACTCAAATTCAACCTTGTTGTAGTCTGTAGGAGCATTTTGTCTTAAAATGTAAGATCTCGTAGAAGTATGCAAAATTAATAAATTCAGACTTGAATTGGTAGCTATTTGTCCGCAGTTCTTAAGAACCCACAGTTGCATTTACTATCAGTCTGATCTACAAAGCTTTGAAATCAATAACAACAACAACTTGCACTTACATACTGCCCTCCATGCTAGGTAGCATCTCCATGCATTCAATAACATAGCAATGGTTAGATGCTTGGTAGTTAGAAGGGTTTTGAGAGGAGGAGGGCTCGCCTGTCTCCAGCATACCAGAGGACCAGTGTGTGTGGTAATTATTGCAACATTGCTAAATTCAATATATTGATAACAATCTTTGGATTTGATGTTGCACTTTTCACATCTTCTAGACGTCTCAAAGTGCATCACAGAATATACTGTAAAGTGAATGGACTGTATATTTGTGTGCGAAACGCAGCAGCCAATTGTGCACAGCAGTGTCCCACAAACATTCGTGGATTGAAATGAGCAATATATTATTGGTATATTTGGAGGGATTATTATTCGGAATGTGGATAAGGAAATTTGCCCAATGATTCATCTAGACCTGCCTGGATTCGAACACAGTTCTCATGCTTATAAGGTAAGTTCTCTAACCACTGAACTACAGGACTCCACATTATACAGATTTCGTCCACAAATATACAGTCAATTCACTTTAGAATATATTCGGTGAAGCGCTTTGAGATGTCGATAAGATGTGAAACGCGCTATATCAAAAATGTATGGATTATTATTATTATTATTGTTATATATTATATGGTATAGTACATTAGCCAACATGTGGCAATAATGCATGTTGAGCCCACTATTTTTTCAAAATGGTATTAATGGATAATTTTATTGCTCATCTGTAAAGGTTTCCTGGAAAAAGGAGATTGATAAATGTAGTTCATTTATAAGTTTCTCAATTTGAAAGTTACTGAGGGTGCAGTTTTGCTTCACACTCTGTGAATAGCCTGTAAACCACAGAGTGTAATGTGGTTAACTGTCTCCCACTCCTGGTAACTTTCAAATCCGGAAGCATTGCAGAATTCCAGAGAACGATTCATTCACATATCTGTGTTTCTGAACTTGTGTGTGAATTCCCGGAAAACTATCTTCTTTAAAATTGGTTATACAGGACTCTGGTTGTTTATCAAACTCTCAAGGCATGCTGCAGTCTTCTGCTCATTGATAGACATGCTCTTGCCATTAGTTTCAGAGACTGTGGCTTCAGGCTTACACTGATTTTGTAATCAAGCACCTCGGTGTGGCCAGATAGGAAATAATAGGAGGCCTTGCTCTCTGTGGGTTTCGCACAGTACACTTCGGCATAACATTATCTGGCGATCCTCTGCAAAACTGGCCTGCTCTGTATGCACCAAGACTGTTTCGTCTCTCAGACCAGTGATAACAGAGCTGGCTCTATTCACTTTCTGAACGAAAAACCATGAGCACGTTTCTGATCTATTGTGCGCACCCTGGATTGGAAAATGACCCTCAAAAGCCTTGGCAGCAAAATGCACAGCTTGCTGACCCTTTATCTCCATTAGGTCCTTTCTCATATCATTTCCCGCAGCCTGTTGTCGCAGGAGGTTCTGCAGTTTGGTCTGTAGCCGAGACACGACTTTCCTTCTGGCTACTCGCATGACATTGTAGATGAAAAATTGGTTTATCAGGGACTTAATCATGTCCCAACATTCTGCAGAGGAATCATAGAGATCCCACTGTTGGAAGTGTTGTCCATCAGCCCCCATTCCGGGACTCCATCCTAGAAGCCCTTCACCCTGTCCATTCACTCACCTCCTTCAAGATGCATCTCAAGAGCTTCCTTTTTGACTGCGCCTTCAGTCAGTTTGCCCATCCCCACATGAATCCAACCCCCAAATGATGTGGAAGCCTTTGACCGTCCAGCACATTGGACTTTAAATGCTCTATATCAATATTGTTATACATGATAATTATCCCTGAAAAAAAATGGATCATTTCAATCCAAGACTGTTTGTGGAACTCTGCTGTGCACAATTGACTGCTGCATTTCACCCACAAAATGTACAGTCAATTCACTTTACGGTATATTATGTGATACCATTTGAGATGTCTAGCAGATGGGAAAAGCGCTACAGTGTATAAAATACAAGGATTAATTTTATTGTCCTTTGGATGAGGTATTGAATCAAGGTTCTGTCAGACAGTTTAGGTAGTCATTAAAGATCCAAAAGCACTATTCAGGAACAAATGGGAGTTTCGCCTGGAGTCCTGGTCAATAATTTCCCAAATTAAAAATGGTCACTCACTTCATGATTGTTTGTGGGACACTGCTATGCACAATTGGCTGCCGTGTTTCACCAAGTCAATTCACTTCACAATATATTCTGTGATGTCCAGAAGAGGGGAAAAACGCTACATCAAATGGAAGGATTATTACTGAAACTCATGTTTGCTCTTTATATGTTACCACAAAGCTTGTTAGCAATCACATCATGGACATGCTGGCATCAATGCATGTGCAGTGTGTGAGAAAGAACTCAAAAATGTTTATGAGTGCACCAATCTTATTTACTGAGGAAACATAATGTCAACATTAATCATAATTACAACAATTGCTTTTAGGCAAAATGGTGTTCATTAGTTAAACTCGTCAAATATATTAACAACAGCAACAAATTTACGTTATTCTAGCGCCTTCCAGTATATTCTGTGACGTGCTTTGAGACGTCTAGAAGATGTGAAAAGTGCAATACCAAATGGAAGGATTATTATTATTATGTTATTATTATTGTTATTCATGTTGGGAGGCCGTCCCAAGGCACTGGACAGTAAGTGTTTCACACCCAAGCTGCGGTCGGGATCCGGGAGGGTGGAGGGAACGCGGGGGATTTAGGGTGACCGATGGGACTGTTGAAGAGGAGGGTCTTGATTTGGGACTTGAAGGAGATGAAGGAGGGGGCGAGATGGAGGGGAATTCCGGAGATATGGGGCAGAGTGGCTGAAGGCTTGCCCACTAATGATGGGGTGGATGGGTCATTGAGAATGGCATTGGAGACTTTGACCAAAGCTGTCTCCGTGCTTTGGATAGCACAGAAACCAGATTGGAGGGGTTCAAAGACGGAATGGCGAGAGAGAATTAATATTTTTTGCTTCACGAAACACACTGAATAATAACATATCCATTGGGTTAAGATAGCAAATCTATTTTTACAATGTCATTTCTTTTAATTAAATAAGTACAGTAAAGAGCACTACTATTCACATCCAGTTTCATATCCGCATATGATTTGCATTTGAAAAGTTCTAATAATTGTACTGTACAAAATAGTTTTAGTGTCAGCCTCAAGATCATGCTTCTTGTTAGTTTGTTACAAATAATCTTTCAAATTGGAAAAATATCTTGGTCAAGAATTAACTAAAATTGTTTTTGCTATCAAATGTATCTTGATAGAATGGTAACAACTGTCTATTTGATTTGCATTTGAAAAGTTCTGTCGTGGTTTGTAAATGAGACAGAAGACACATAACATTGCAATAGCACATCTACACGTATTATGAAAGGGAGAAATGTAGTTTATAATTGGGTAAAATAGCTTATTCCAAATGCATTTCTGAGCATTTTAATGTACATACGAAAGGAAATATACTAAATTGGAAAGTTCAGGATTATCATTTTGTACTGATCGATCCAATAAATAATGAGGGGCTGGAATGGCCTGGAATCTGAACAATTCTTAAAGCTGATTCTTAAATAATATTTCCAGCGATGCCAATAATTTCAACTGTTGTATGACTGACATGTGACATCCTTTCAGAATAATTGATTATTCTATCAATACAGAGAATGCCAATGACTTAAATCATCCTATTTTAGCTGCCCACTAAATCTATTAGATAGATTTACATTTCTGATACATGTAGAACGTATACTTGTCATATTGAAAGTAACATATAATCAGTCAGAAAATTATTTATGTCTCTTCATGAAAATTCCTGGGAATACAAGCATTGAAGTTCATGGGTTTGATCATTGAATGACTACCAGTGTTCTGATCATTTGCAAAGCTTCACCGTTGCCCGATTCTGCATTCTTCAAGTTATACAGGTATTGAATCAACCCCATCAATCAGCTTCTCTGCTTCACATTTCGACTGCGCATTCTAGCCTCTGGAAAAGAGAAGTATGATATTAACTAGAAATATTTCACCCAGTAATTGCAGACACTCATTTCAATATACAGTACTGCTCCCAATCGACATCAGTGATATTCTAAAACATTATAATCCTGTTTTCTAGATGATGATAAAGATATAGAGTGCAGATGTTTCTTAAGATTTTTGTGCATCATCCTTTCAATCTCTGGGTGCAAAAAAATTCAGAAGGTGTATTCATTGAACTCTAAAGTGGAAGTCGTTGAATTAAATAGCAAACCAAAAAGGAAGGTTGTGCAATATTTGTCACTATTCAGATCGCAGGTATTAAAGTGTTACTGAGCCATTGGGCATCCCATCCCAACAGACAATTTATCTGGTTATTATGAAATTATGTATGATCATATGCATATTACAACTGCAGAATCTGTAGAAAGCAACTACAGATAATGCTTATCAGAAGATATTGTTCTGAGAAATGTCAACCCTAAAGGTAATCAATAGATGTCTAGCATATCAATCCCAGCCTGACCCCAGCAGCTCTCAACCTTCATCACACAGTATGTTCCGCCATTATCCTTTAAATCACAATCCAAAAGTGAATCTAGCAGACACCTACCTCTTGAGGCAATAATAATCTTCACCCACTTGGCATCAGGATTGATGCACAATTTGTTGTTATTTTTCAGGGTAATACTGCAAAGAGAAATCAATCTATTAAAATCTGATTTATGGAAAGAAAACATGAAATTGAGCACATTTTTATCATGCTAATTATGTTTGTAAATCAACTCTGAACAATTTGGAATGATTTGAAGGAACTACACTCTCTAAGAACTGGATACCATTAAATGACAGCAATTCTGAAGTATAATCGATGTTCTCACATTTTTATATACAATTTTACTCACATTATCTCTGTTGTCTCACAGTTAGTTCCTCTAGGTATATACTTCAGTCTCCGGATATTCTGCAGTCTTACAAATCTGGAAGTTGTCTGAAAACATTGGCAGCGTGCTCCGGTTCCCACAATGGGTATTCCTGTAAAATATAATGAAATGCATTCAATTATTGACGTCAATACAGCAATGCATTACTGTTAACACAGTCACCATGTGATAGATACATAACTTTGAGCTAAACTTAAAATATATAATTTAGCTTGTTCTGTGGAATTCAGATTAATTCATTTAAAGATTACAAACTGTTTGAAACATGTTAACAAGTTATTGAGAAGAAATGTTACATAATCGCAAAAAAAAACTTGTTCGTTAAAGGTGCCGTGGCACTATTCTAAAACTCCTGATATCATGACCAATCTGACAGATAAAATTGGTGATTCACTTCATGGTCTGTGAGACTGTGCAAAAATTGGCTGTTGCATTTTCCTACAAAATATACAGTCACTATACCTTACAGTAATTGCCTGTGAAACACATCAACACTTTTTGAATATTCTAGATACTATATTTGACACTGCAAATGCAAGAATTATGATTATTAAATCGCTTTCTGGGCTTGAAAATATGTTTCAATATTTAAAAAAAGCATATTAAGAAATGTTATTCCTCTGCACATCATCTAACACTGCAAACTTACAAAACTTGAAATCTGGAGCAAGTCTAATAGAGTAAAAGAAAAAAAGTTCAATTTCAATAATCCCTTTGATCCATCAGGATAAAATTAAATTAAACATAAGAGCACAAAGTCAACTTACCGTGTGTAGCAATAACACACAGAAACAGGATAAGCATAGTTGCCCTGTTCATCTTCATCCTAGTGCTGCTGAGTGGATTGCTGCCTTGGGTCTGTTGCTTGACTCTGCCTCACTGCTCTACTTCTCTTGCAGTGAAATTGAATGCAAGAAAGCTCCTCTGAACCGCTATTTATTGTGATTTTCCGCTTTCTCTTGACAAACAGCCAAAATAAAATCCACCAAACAAGGAATTTCTTGGGTATGGGAGTTCCCCCATTCTTCTATTGCCTAATATTTAACTCTTTCCAACCCATGAACCTTCCACAGTCCAAGCCTTTCACAATGAAACTCATGTTATACCATTATTTTTTCAAAGATATAATCTGCATCCCTCTAAACAAATCAGCTCTCTGTCATGTTACCCTGTGCAAAGAGCACTATATAAATGCAAGTTATTTTTGGAGATAAATAAATGCGCTTCAGTCTCTTCTTGCATTGATCTTGTGTGTGTCTGTGTAAATATGTGTGTTTGGGGGTGGGGGAGATGGGAGTGGGCAGCCATTGCCTGACATTTTCTTGTATTTATCTTTTGAATAATTGCTACTCACAAAATGTCATGGAACAAACATACTTGATGTCTATACAGCTTTTAACTGTGGATGTACTGTTGTTCACCACAATAGCCATTTTCAGTCATGTGTAGGCAAATCCAGTTCCAGATTTTACATCTAACGCTGAAGGAATCTTGGCACGCTCCTTTGGATTATAATAAAAGGAACACAAAGTAGAAACTGAGATTTACAAGAACTTGGTGAAGTGCAAAAAACTAATGTTGACAAAGAATGGGTCACGATTGTTGAAATCCAATCAAATGTGAATTGTGGTTGCAAGTGTTATTAATGATTAAGATTTTCATGTATTGTCAATCCAAAGCTGTGACATCTACAAAACTATCTGCAAACATAATCATCCTTGCATTTGATACAGCGCCTCATCGCATCTTAAAGCACATCGCAGAATCACAGTGACAGCAAATTTACGCATCAACATCCAAGATTCTCAAATGTCCTTTGAGAATAGCTTGCAAGCATAGTAAGGACTCAAATTCAACCTTCTTTTAGTCTGTAGGAGCATTTTGTCTTGAACATTTACATCTCATAGAAGCACGGAAAATTAATAAATTCAGACTTTAATTGTTAGCTGTTTGTCCGCAGTTTTTAAGAACCCACAATTGCATTTACTATCAGTCTGATCTACAAAGCTTTGAAATCAATAACAACAACAACTTGCACTTATAAACTGCCCTCCATGCTACGTAGCATCTCCATGCATTCAATAACATGGCAATGGTTAGACGCTTGGTAGTTAGAAGGGTTTTGAGAGAAGGAGGGCTCGCCTGTCTCCGGCAGACCAGAGGACCAGTGTGTGTGGTAAATATTGTAACATTGCTAAATTCAATATATTAATAACAATCTTTGGATTTGATGTTGCGTTTTCACATCTTCTAGACGTCTCAAAGCTCTTCACAGAATATACTGTAAAGTGAATTGACTGTATATTTGTGTGCGAAACGCAGCAGCCAATTGTACACAGCAGTGTCCCACAAACATTCATGGATTGAGTGACCAAATTATCATTGTTTGTTTTTGGATGGATTATTATTAGGTATGTGGAGTAAGGAAACTTGCCCAAGGTTTCGCCCCGACCTGCCCAGATTTGAAACACAGGTCTCACGCTTGTAAGGCAAGTGCTCTAACCACTGAGCTACAGGACTCCACATTATACAGATTTCGCCCACAAATATACAGTCAATTCACTTTAGAATATATCTTGTGAAGGGCTCGGAGACGTCGATAAGATGTGAAAAGCGCTGTATCAAAAATGCATGGATAATTATTATTGTAGTTATATATTATATGGTATCGTACATTAGCCTACATGTGGCAACAATGCACGTTGATTTTTTCACCAAATTGTTGAATGATACTGGTCCCGTTTTATTCTAGTAATGGATAATTTTATTGCTCATCTGTAAATGTTTCCTGGAAAAAGGTGGTTCATAATTGTAGTTCATGTATACGTTTCTCAATTTGAAAGTTACTGAGGGTGCAGTTCTGCTTCACACTCTGTGAATAGCCTGTAAACCACAGAGTGTAATGTGGTTAACTGTCTCCCACTCCTGATAACTTTCAAATCCGGAAGCATTGCAGAATTCCGGAGAACAATTCATTCTCATATCTGTGTTTTTGAACTTGTGTGTGAATTCCCGGAAAACTATCTTCTTTAAAATTGGTTATACAGGACTCTGGTTGTTTATCAAACTCTCAAGGCTTGCTGCAGTGTTCTGCTCATTGATAGACAGGCTCTTGCCATTAGTTTCAGAGACTGTGGCTTCGGGCTACTCAGTGATTAGAGCAATTGCCTTACAATCTAAGACGTGTGTTCGACTCCAGGCAGGTCAGGGCGAACCTTGGGCAAGTTTCCATACTCCACATGCCTAATAGTAATCCGTCCCCCCCAAATAATAAAATTGGTCATTTGAATCTACGACTGTTGTGGGACACTGCTGTGTGCAATTGGCTGCCGCGTTTCGCCCACAAATGTACAGACAATTCACTTTACAATATATTCTGTGAAGCTCTTTGAGACGTCTGTCTAGAAGATGTGTAAAGCACTATATCAAATGCAAGGATTATTATTATTATGCATAGATGATATCTTGGAAACAGCTTCTTCTAAACTTGGGGACACTCTATACTTTGCCAGAAAGTTTGTATTTCCTTCAGACTGTATACCATTAACTTATTTGCCATTTCTGCGCAGTAGATTTTTTATCTCCACATTCTCATGGTAGCAATTATACAGTACTAATAATAATTTTCCTCGCATTTGATATGGCACCTTAACGTGTTGAAGCATCCGCAAGCCATTCACAAAGGTTGTCTGTGATTTTGACAAAGAAAGGCTCGAGACTCTATATTTTGTAGGTGAACACTGGGGCCAATTTAAATACAGTGATGTCCCACAAAGAGCCACAATGTGAAAAAACAATTATTTATATGCAGGATTGGTGACCAGGGTACTTTGAGAATGGGCTCTCTCGTTTTTTTTTATAATTGTTGTTGTTATATTGGTATAATATTGCTTAGCTTAAGTCAATTAGCCCGTGTCCTCTCCCGCACTGGGCTCCATGACCTTATCACCCCCATCCTCACCTGATTCCACTAGTTTCCCATCACACAGAAGATACAGTTCAATAACCTAGTCCTCACCTTCAAAGCCCCCCATGGCCTCACTACCCCCTACTTCTGCGACTTCCTTACCCCCTACCATCCCGTCCGCTCCCTCTGCTCAGTTCTGCTTCACGTTTCTGGCCCCACACATCCTCCTAATGGCGTGCAGCCTTAGCCACTGTGTCCACACCCTCTGGAACTCCATCCATAGTATTGTAATACCTACAATTATAGAGATTAGCGGGTAGAATGTGAAGATGGCACAGAGAGGGTGGGGGGTGGCAGCAGGTCTGTGTTACCCAAATGGAGAGGTGGAGCAGAAGAATGGGTAGGAGAAGAGAGATAGGGAGGTGATCATGGGTGAAGGGATTTAAATGTGATGTTGAGGATGATGAAATCAATCCTATTGGAAGTGGGTAGCCAGTGGAGCCTGGTGAGGATTGGGGGATAAATGTATCGACTGAAGCAGTAAGTGACAAAGTCCAACAGAAACTCCTGTTGGTTGATGTGGGCAGAGCTTCAGCAAGTCACAATATGTCTAGTGGACATTTAGCCATTGCAGGTCTCTGGGAAATCAGGCTGACAAAATCCTAATAAGAAATCAGAGAGAGTGAAAGAAAATATTTACACTTTTACAGCACCTTTTAAAACCATAGAATCTATAGAAATGTATCATATTCAAGAAGGCCATTCCACCCATCATGTCTGTGCTTGGTATTTTAAAAGAACAATTCTTTCAGTCCCACTTGCCTGGCTTGAATCATGAGGTGAATGATCAATTAACCTGCTGGATTGGTGGCCACATCCAGCCTGGACGATAATTGCATCCAGCCCCTAAACCATTTCAGCACTCAGTAGCTCATTTGCCTGTGTCCTTATAATGCCCCATCCCCACCCTGTCTCAACCATCCTTCCTGGCAACCTGTTCTAGTTGTTAAATATGCTGTGATTACAGAAAAACATCCTGGTATCTGTTCTGCAACTATATATCTGTGTCCTAATGTTCTACTATCTTGAGTTGGTGGAAAGTATTGTTCTGGGTTTATATTTTCAAATAGAGACTGAGAAACACATTCTTTGCAAGAAAATTCAATTTATTCTAATAACGTATAATACAATTGTACAAAAACTTGGAACAAATTCATTTACATGCATAAGCAAAGTGTAGAAACATTGTTCAATTATAGTTAGCAGTTTTAAACACAATATTTCAAGAACACAGAACTATATGAGTTAACTTGGACTTTCATTTTAGCCAGTTGATTGCTAACTGAACATAACACATGAAATTGTTACAGTTACATATTTTATACACAGTCCATATCATTCAGCAATGAACAACATTTAAGGCAATAAATTGCTTTTGAACACAGCACAGGAAAGTTATATTTACACATTTTGTACCAAGTTTGTATGATTCAGTGATGAGCATGTCTATACTCAATACAATTCATTCTTATATGTACAGTCTTATATGTACAGTCAAATTGCTTCTAGTAATTTTCATTTCCTGAGATCGGATATTTTACAAGGAAATCACAGCTACAATTCAGAGGGCAGTGAACATTAACAAAATCATTCCGTTCCAATACGTAATTTGACATTATTATTTGGATATACTTCAAACAATTAATCTTCACCAACTTGCCATACCCAATATCAAAACGCAATTCCGTACCACAATACAGTATTATCAGAAAAAGGGAAATGCATCAGTATAGAAATTAGTTTTTAAAGCATGACAAACAAGTGACAAAAGGGAGAGATGGAGTTTGTTTAATGAGTTGGACATCTGATGCTAAACCAATTCTGTGTTTAATCTGGTTCTCAATGCTCAATATATCCAGGTGTGGAATCGACCCACCTCACTGTTGTTTCAGTCTGTTGGTCTCTGAAAGAAAAAAGGCTAATGTTAATTGAAAATCTTCCAACATACCAGTGCTTACTTCACTTTAATGCAATACAATCTGCTCATTAATGTTAATTTTAAAAATCACAGTTCTGACCACCCAAAATTGGGAGAAGGTGGAGAACATGTTTGATATGTGTTTGTTTTTTGTAATTTAAAACTCTATCTGCCTAATCCAAAGGCAAAGTAAATAAATATTCTTCTACTATATTTCTCAAACCTTGAGGTTTGAGGTTTTTTCCCAAACCTTTAGAAATAAACCGAATTCCCCCTTCAGTTTGCTAATACAGTATAAACTATATTTTCTGTTTTTTAACATATGTTCAAAGATAATTCTGCCAAACATCTACCTACCAGTTTTGGCAATAATAATCTTTATCCACTTGGCATCAGGATTCACGCAGATTTTATTTCCATTTCTCATGACAACACTGTGAACAAATATAAATCTATTAGGACGCAAATCATAGCAAGAAACAATGGTAATCTGAAAGTGAGTATGGTATTTTTATTAAAATGCTCTTATGAATCAACAGCTCATCATAAAAGCTGACTTAATCAAACTGCAATTGCATTTTAAATGGGCAAGAAATGAATAGGAAAATTTCATTTGTGTGGTGTAAATTATGATCTTCTAACACTTGAGGGAAGAGAGGGGTTTGGGAGGAGGACAGTGAGAGGGGATTAGAATGGATGATGGGTCATGTGAACTATACGGCTTTGTTTGATGCTGTACAGCATATGTAAGTCTATATAACCTTTACTCACATTATTTCCGCTGTCTCACAATGAGATCCACTAGGAAAATATTTCAGACTCTGGATGCGCTTTGGGTGCACAAATCCAGAGGCAGTCTGAGTGCATCTGCAACGGTTCTTTACTCCTGCAATAGGACTGCCTGTAAAAAAGGACAATTAGACACATAATTGAGTGGAGGAGTTCCTGGGAATTCATATTATTGCACAGATTCTTGATATGTTTAAGCCTTCACTGTTTCCACTAGTTGGGAAGTCAGTAATGAGGGGACATAAGAAAACTACAGGTTAGTTGGTAAATCAAATTACTACATATCTACAAATCATATATAGGTCGAAGGTTACACAATGAACATGTTTAACAGAGAATCATGCATGGGCCAAGAATTCTTTAATCTGGAGATGACTATTATATTTTATATCAGTTTGCAATTTTTTTAAAAAAATACAGCATTTAAGTTAAGATAATTACCCTTATTAACTATATGATAATGGCAAATGTGAAAATACTATCAACATTATTTCAAAACCACATTCGTGAAAGACTCATTGTTTTACATAGAGCATTTAGCTAATAATATAAAGCTCATTTATCTGGTACCCTCGGGACCTGGCCAATGCCGATTAAAGTGCCTGCCGGATATTCGGCCGAAAATGCCCCCCCCTAAAAATTTTGAAGTGTTATTTTTCAATGCAGTTTTCCGGATAAATTACGGTTAATCGAATGGGGACCTTTTTTTTGTGATACCGGTTATATGGATGTTACGGTTGATCGGGTGCCGGATAAATGGGCTTTTTACTGTATATACATATATAAACGATTTTAAATAAATCTTGAAGATATTTAGTGGAATTCATAATGCAAAGCAACAGAATGCATTCAATAGAAACATTAACATACCTTGTGTAACAATAACACATAGAAGTAGGATGAATATGGTTACGGTGGCTATTTTGGTCATTTTGATGTTGACTGAACTTCTGTTGAAGGACTTCTGTTTTTCTCTTGTTGCAGTGAAATTCTCTTGAGGAAAGATCCACTGCACCTCTATTTATTCAGATTCTCTACTGTCACTTGCAGCACGGATATGGCAAACATCCAAAAAAACACAGAAGAATATCACACAAGGGAATTTCCCAATTCATGACGCGGTGATTCATTAACCCCTAGTGATCTTTTTGTATTGAATACACTCAAAACATTTTGATGTTTTAAAAGAAACAGACCTAAATTCAAATGATCCTTCATGATATGTGGCGAACATTTGTTCAAAATTTTGTTTTCTAAAGTTGTAGTTGCAACTTCATTGAATTATGGATCTCATTTTGAATCTTTGGTATCAAATGTTCACAAAAGCAAGCTCTTTTTAGAGGGACATGTCTTGTGTTTATTATTAAACAACCAGTGCTTAGAAGATTGACCAGTTTGTCTAGAGAACCATGAAAAAGATGCATTTTTAATTCTATATTTGCTGTTATTTCCTGACAGTGAATTCCTGATTAACTCCTAAATAATCCAATTCCAGATTTTACTTCTGATTTGATCTCCCCATGGCACTGTTCCATCTTACCACAGTGAGAGGAAGTATAGATCAGACAAGGCTGAAAATAAAATTTGTGATTTACAGGAATTGACTTCTCCTTAACTTTAGATTCTACTCCAGCAAATCCACAGAAGCTCAATTTGAAACTTTGGAAATAATTGCAATGTTGCAAGTATTGTTGTGAAAATTGAGTATAATTGACACTTGAGATTTTTTTAACCTGCAATATAGTTTCAGTTTCAAGATGTAGGAGCTCAAAGCCAGGCACTGAAAATGTTTCTGAAGTCATTGTTGCACGTTCAGAGATAGTTTCCCCCTTCCTCTCACCTATCTTCATACAAATACTGTATATGTGACATATATAAAATAATCCCTCAACAAAAAAAACAATAATAAAATGGATTATTTAAATCCACCATTGTTTGTCGGACACTGCTGTGTTCAATTGGCTACCGCGTTTTGCCCACAAATATATAGTCAATTCACAATATATTCTGTGAAGTGCTTTGAAGGTCTCTAGAAGATGTGGAAAGCACTATATCAAATGCAAGGATTATTATTATATTATTATTATATTACAGAGATAAGACAATGTGTTTTTTTAAGCATCCACAACCAACCACTTGGTATTGTATCACCAACCACTTGGTATTGTATCATATGGGCAGTGTTGCGTCAGGGTCAGTCTGAGAACCAATGTTATCTGTGATAATCTCATGGTAATCTCCATAGCAAAGTTATTTTTAGACTGAGAGAACATGATAAATGACAGGCTGGCTCAATGGTCTGACTCTCGCCTCTGGGTCAGAAGGTTGTTAGTTGAGTTGCAAGTTGGTACTTTCAATGCATATTTAGCCTGGCTCTGGGGGAGCACTGTAAAGTTCAACAGGGGCAGCACTCATCTATCCTTCAAGCTTCAGTTCTCTTCATGCTTCGAACCCTGGCTGAGGCCGTGCCAAACTTACTAACTACTGGCTGTGGTGGGGGTCAAGAGCTCCATCAAACACTCACAACTCATTTGCAGCTAATATTTAGGTACGTTTTAAAAATGTTCAGGAAAGTGCTATCCCTTCAGCAAAGGCTGGGGAGACTAATTCTTTTGATTTTTTTAAATCTTAAAAGAGGTTAGGACATTAATTAGGATTTTGTTTTCTTATCTTAACCCTTTACTGTACAACCACCACTTCAATCACAATTTACATTTATACAGCGTACTTCAACTAAGGCAACAGCACTGAGCACTTTAAGCTTCAAGTTGCATTAGTCTCAAATATGATAAAAAAAATTAAAAACGGAATTGTTCCATGTTACTAAAAAAATTATGTGATATAGACTATAGTACAGAGGATTGAAGGAAAACAAATGTATTCCACAAACTGTACAGTGGCTACCAGGCTACACAATTGCATGACTCAGAGAGAGGAGACAAGCTGTGAGCAAAGGATCTTTCCAGCTCATACTTGTGCACAGGAGGGAGATTTGGAGAGCACCAGCCCCTATATTGCCATATCTGTATCAGTTTGGATGGCCACTCATAGATTGCATGTTATAAAAACTCTCTGATTCCAGGTGGTTTATAATATCAACCAATCTGCACTGTATCACGTACCAAGCAAATCACAGGTTTTGCAGGGATATAGACCAATGCATTAGCATGTACAACTTTAGCAAATGGCATGTAAAAATGTTAAAACGTTGTCTCAAAAAACTGTCTCCTGGACAAGATTTGCTGTCTATATGAATTTCCCTCATAAAATGCATAATCTATCCACTTTATAATATAATCTGTGATTCTCTTTGAGACACATTGACAATGAGATAAGGCATTATATCAAATAATTATATCAAATTAGTATCATAAAATACTGTTGTTTAATTTAACTCAATGTTACTTCAGTGATCTTAGATAAGTAATGATAATAATGATTGTAATAAAATGTTCAAGTAATTTCTCTGCTGTCAATATTATGTTCTTCCTATGTCCAACTTTCCAGAATCTCATGATAACATTCAATAATTTTCTAGCAGCATAAAGTTGCCAGCTGAAACAAAGTCTGTTTCTTTAAACAAGCATTCAAAGAAGAATATTTATACTTCTCCCAAACTCACAACAAAATCTTCCATGGACCCATCCCTACTCTCCAGCTACCATCCCATCTCCAACCTCCCATTTCTCTCTAATGCCCTGGAATGAATCGTTGCTTCCCAACCTTGCTCATTTCTCTTTGGCCATTCCCTCTTTGAATCCCTGCAATCGTGCTTCCTGTAGCCCATAGCACGGAGAAAGCCTTAGTCAATGTCTCTCAAAATATTCTGCGATCAGAGGTATTCTGCCTCCTTGTCCTCCTCGACCTCTCTGCTGCCTTTAACAGTGTCGACCATTCCATCCTCCTTGCTTTGACTCCAACCTTTCTCACCGTCTCCACTTTGGCACCACAAATGCTTCTCTTCTAGTTCCCGCACTCTTACTTTTTAACTTTTAACTTTTTAACCTCTACATGTGGTCAGCTTCCGACACCCTCAACTCCAGGACTACTACTGCCTGTCAGACATCAGTCCTGTATGAGAGCTAACTTTCTACAGTTGAATGTCAACAAGACCAAGGGCCTCCCGATTGGCTTGTGCCAGCGCCTTCATGCATCAGGCATTGGCAGCATCACCCTCCATGGTTGCACACTTAACCTCACCAAGCCAGTCACAAATCCTGGTCCCTTGTTCTTTCATCAACTTTCTTTCCTCCCCAATATCCAAGCAATGACCCACTCTGCCTTCCCTCACCTCTGCACTATAGCCCAACTTCGCTATTACCTCACCACCCAAGCCGCTGAAACCCTCATCCATGCCTTTATCACATCCCGACTCGATTACATTAATGCCTTGTTTGTTGGCCTTCACAATTCCTACCTCCATAGGTTGCAAATAATCCAGAACTTTACGGCCTGTGTCCTCTATCGCTCGAAACTTCTTGACCCATCTCCCTTATTCTCGCCCGACTCCATTGGTTCTCCATCACCCACATTATCCAATTCAAGATCCTGTTCCTCACATTCAAAACCCTTCATGGCCTTGCCTTATCCTACCTCTGTGATGATCTAACCCCCTACTAACCTGCCCGCCCCCTCCGCTCACCATGCTGCAGCCTGCTCCACGTCCCCCGACTCACCCGCCCCACCATTTGTGGGCGAGCCTTCAGCCACTCAGCCCCCAACCTCTGGAACATCCCCAGTCCCTCCACCTCCCCGCTTCCCTGACCTCCTTCAAGTCCCGCCTCAGACCCTCCTACTCAACAGTCCCCACGGTCACCCCAAATCCCTCCCTTTCCCTCCACTCTCCCTGTCCCCGACTCCAGCTCAGGTCTAAAACAATGACTGTCCAGCACCTTGAACGTCCATCTGACGTGAAAGGCTCTATACACGTGTAATTGTGTTATTGTTGTTGTTCTCCTCTTTGAATATGCTTTGTTTGCTGTTGACTCAATTGTCTGTCACACTATTGTACACATGAAAATATCAATGCATTGTAATAGTTGCTATTCAATCCCTGTGTCCTGTTTGCATCCATTTGTCTGGTTGTTTTTAAAACCTATGTTATTGACTGCTCTTTCAATCATCTTTGCCCCCTAACCCCGTCATCTTCACCCACCACCTCACCCCCCAATTCGGGAGCCCAATTAGCTAGTGAAATACTTTGAGATGTTCCCTCATCATGAGAGGTGAAATATAAACGAAAACTGTTATTGCATCATCTGTTAATCTGCAATATTTACAGATATCAACCTGATCACTTGTTAATTTTACAGGTGAAGTTTTCCTGTTTCATATATATATCCTTGTAAGAGTGTCCTACATATATTGCACAAACCATAGGGAAATGGGAAGTTGCTCAATTTCAGCTATAATGGCAGAGATGCCTTTTCAGCCTGTGGCTATGGAAATTCCAAGTATGAGATCATTCAGACAGCAACTTGTTCGTCTTGTTGAATTCACGTGATTTCCCGGATATTACCATGCTTATACACCTAGCAGTTTTTCATCCTGACAGAATGTCCATCTATGCTCTAAATTATGTACCACAAGCTTACTTTAATAACAATAATTGTTGCATTTGGTATAGCATCTTTCAAGCTGCGAGGATATCTCAAGCATTTCATAGGATATACTATAAAGTACAGCATATCACAGTGTGTTTTGTAGGTGAATACGGCAATCAATTTGAGCAAAGCAATGTTCAACAAATAGCCTTGAAATGAATGACCAATTTTATCTGGGGGATTTTTGGCCAGGATACTGTGAAAAGCTCAATTCTCTTTACAGCTAGTGCATGGGACCTTTAACAATGATTCTGACAATATAATACACCCATCACCTCACAGCCAAGAATACTTGAGTTGAAAGCACTGGTGTTGTGCTTGACCCAAAACCTTCTGATGCAGAAGAACAAGTGTTACCATCTGAGCCAGGCTGACAATATTTTGATCTTTGTGTTATTACTTGTTCATTTTATCACCTAATTTCTTAACCCAAGAAATTGCTTAATCCACTTCAGTTTAATCACAACATTGCACATAATGCCAAATTCCACAACACGCAGTATTACGGCCTGAGCTCCAACTTCTGGGGATCAGCATGTGGTATTCACTACAATAAGGTCAGGTTTACAAAGGGTTACAATAGTGAAAACATATGTGCTAGCGATCATACTTTGCAAATGCTATGGATGTTGAAGTTTTATTTGTATTTTTAATCAGAAAATAGAGTTAATTGAAGCGATATCGCACAGAAACAGGACATTCAGCCCAACCAGTCCATGACGATGTTTATACTCCACACATGCAACAATCCTCCTTTTCCCTTATCTATATTCCACTATTCCAAGGCTCTACGTTTGCAAAAAATTAAATAGTAATAATCCTTACTGCTGGTATAGCACATTTATTGTTGGAAGGACCTCTCAGACTTTATCCCATGTGATGTATTATATAAATACAATTGCTGTTGTTGTTTCAAAGGATTTAAGAGGATTTACTGTGAAATGGAGTGACAGTGTATTTGTAAGCAATGGCAACAACCCAATTTATGCACAGAAATGTCCTATAAACAGCCATGAATTCAATAAGTGGCTTCTTCTGTTGCCCTCTGCTTTCTGTGTCTCTGTGTTCTGTGTACATGCCTGTCTATGTGTTTATGTATTTCTGTGTTAATGTGTACATCTGTCTATCTGTCTGTATATCATATGTGTCTGCCTCTGTGTTTCCCTGGTCCCAACTGATATGAGTTATATGAGTTTTAATATACAGGAAGTTTGAGTTTCAAGCTCTGCTTTTCGAAGCTCTGAAGGAGGTTGGTGTAAAGCCACACAGACTCAAAGTTCATTCAAGCATATAATTATGTAACTCAACCTGTACGAATTCCGCAAAAAGCTCATTCAGTGGCTCTCTAGCAGAAACACACAGCTTTGCTTCTATCTTTAATTGATGGACCAATCCCTCTGTTCCTCACTGTTTACATCAGATGAATTCTTTGAACTCTGCTCATTTCAAACTTCTAGTAACATTATCATTTTAAGGTGGAAAGTTTACTTTGCTTCAAGCTATATTTCACCTGATGATTGTTTTCAATCTCTTGTAAGCACTTGCTCTTTTATGTATGTCAATCTGGCGCCATGAAGCCCCACAAAGCTCAACTCACATAGTCTATGATAACACTTCAATGCAGTGAATGCGCTACATTTTCTGTGGTGCCATGCTTTGCATGAGAGGTTAAACCTGCGTGTTCAGGCGGAATTTAAAGATCCCATGGCAACCCAGTCAAATTTCAGGATGATAACATTTAATATGAAATCACAGAAAAATTGCATAACTCATATCAAATCTACACTAATCACTAATCTACAATGTGGAGTCAGTAAGTGTGCATGAGGTATTTCATCACCGCAGCTGGCAAGTGCGCAGCGGTGACGGCTGTGTTTCACGTGATTGAATGCAGCCGGCTGGTAAGTGACAGGTGTTGATGAATCAGGATGTTATTTCCCATGGTGCAGTGCAGCAAGTAAGTGTTGGAGTCATGTACAGGGCAACAACCTTGCGCATCTGTCATTTGCATTTAATGTTGAAAATTGTTTTTTTTAATGTTAAAAAAAGCTGTTAACACTAAACAAAAGCGACACAGCCGACCAATTTGTATAAAGAACGTACAGTACTTACCAGTTGCGCTGAGTCCACAAAACATACGGAGATAATGTTTTGCCTGAGCTGAGCTTCAGTCACGATATCGCCCTCTAGTTGTGCGAGGACTGGTTGAAGGTTAATTTGGGTCGCAGCAAAAAAACATTGGGAACCACCGCCTTAGACTATGTGATTCCAAGTCATAATGTGGGGCTTGAGCCCATAACCTTCTGACTCAGAGGCAGGAATGCTACCAACTGAGCCAAGCTGACAAAAATTGATGGAGGTAAGGATGACCTGCTACATGATCTGTAAAGTTGAAAATGTTTGCAGGCCACCAATTGCAGTTATGACAAGAGCCTTGAATGAAGAAGGGCCTTTGGCCTGTGAGGAATCTTTACTTTAAGACAATACACACCAATTTATATGTTAAACAATCATTTTCTTTATTACAATTCAGTCAATGATTGTACATAAGAGCATTAACCAACTATCACAAGATGCAACACCTGTTCCAACCAGGTTTCAAAGGAAAAGTATTGATCGATACCATCTAGAAGACGTGATAAGGGCGCTATATCAAATGCAATAATTATTATTATTATCTCTGGGAGATCAGCAGGATTGGGAGTCTTCAGATCTGCATCTCATTAATACTGACTAAAACAGCTTATTTTATACAACAGAAACATAAAAATTACATTATTTGAGCACTTTTCACGTCAGGGGTACTTCCCAAGGTGCTGAACAGTCAGCATGCAGGAGGGTGAGGGGTTGGCATGAGAGAAGGTAGAGAGGTAGGAGGGAAGCTGAAGACATGGTCAAAAAGGAGGATCTTCAGACTGATCTTGAAGGGGTCAAAGGAGGGAGCAAGGTGAAGGGATTGTGGAATGGAGTTCCAAAGGGTGGGGGCAGAGAAGCTGAAAGCCCGGCCACCGATGATAGGGTGGGAGACATAGAGCAGTCCAGAGCCTGCTGAATGGAGGGAACAGGTGGGTTGATAGGGTGTTGACAGTAAGGACGAGGATTTTGAATTCTATCCTCTGACAGATGGGAGGCAGTAGAGCTGGGTGAGGGTGGGGGTGATAGGATCATAGAGCCTGGTGCGGGCGAGGATTTGAGATACAGCCCCCAAAAAGTCTAACTAATTTCATCTGAAGAAAGGCACCCCCAGCAATATGGTTTCTGCTCAATACCTCATTAGAGTCTCAGCCTAGACTTGTGAGTTCAAAATCCCCAAATGAAGCTTAAACCTTCAACCTTCTGACTCAGAGGCAAGAGTACAGTTCTACAAACTGAGCTGACATCTGGTAGCATTAAGAGAGAAGGATGTTGAGCAACTAAATGGTGGAATTATTGAAAGACACATGGTTCGAGAAAAAGTGAACTGATTTTAAGTGGAAAAATCCCTAGTTCCTATATTCTACATCTCAGATATCAAATCACGTAGCCTCAGCACAATGGCTGAGCCTCGGGATTACTCTGCTCTGACTCTGTTCCTAATTTCAAATGCCCCACAAAACTGTTGGCATGTGCTGAAGAGGATCGAGTTTAAGATCCTCGTCCTCACCTACAAGGCCTTACACGGCCTTGCCCCATCCTACCTAACCGATCTACTCTCCCCCTACACGCCCACCCGGACCCTCCGTTCAACAGGACTTGGCCTGCTCCAAGCCCCCCGCCCGAACCGCCCCACCATCGGAGGCCGGGCCTTCAGTTTCTCCGCTCCCACCTTATGGAATGCCATCCCTCAATCCCTCCGTTTCGCCTCTTTCCTTTCCTCTTTCAAGGCCGGTTTGAAGACTTTCCTCTTCGATCGTGCCTTTTGCTCCACCTCGAACTCTTTTACCTCCCCTTCGTGTTTCACCCCTTCCCAAACACTCCCCTCCCAGCTCGGGTCACACGCCTCTTGTTCAGCGCCTTGGGACGTCCTCCTGACGTGAAAGGCGCTCTATAAATGTAAATTGTTGTTGTTGTTGTTGAAGGAATCTCCATGTTGAAATGCTTTGTAATGCTCGAAATCCATGTCTGAGGGCAAAAGAGGGTACCAGCTGATTTAAGTCAGTGGCTTCTTCCGCTGCTCTCTACTGACTGTATATTTCTGCACCTTTGTGTGTTTGTCCCTAAATATATCACCATCTGTGCGTGTCTGTCTCTGTACATTTCTGCATCTCTGTGTGTGTGTCAGCCTCTGTGTTTCCCTGATTGTATTTCTGTGTTACTATGTGTGCATCTGTCTCACTATCTCTGTCTGTGTATTTCTGCATCTATGTGTGTTTCTCAGTATGTGTCTACCTCCGTGTCTGTCTGTGTGCATCTGCGTCTATAGTCTGTCTGCTTGCAATCCTACAGTTTCAGTTTCTGCTTTTCAAAGCGCCTAAGGAGATTGCTGTAAAGCCACATACATCTAAAAGTTCATTCAAGCAAATGATCATGTGACAAAATGTGTGTGAATTCCAGGAAAAGCTTATTGCGTGGTTCTTTGGCAGAAAATGCAATTTTGCTTCAGTGTTCAGTTGATGAACCAATCCCTGTGTTCCTCACTGTTGGCATCACGTGAATTACTGGAACTCGTTTCAAACTTCGATTAGCATTTTCTAAATACGCGGACAGTTTAATTTGCTTCAGGCTATATTTCGCTTGTTAATTATTTTTGTTTGCACTTGTTCTTGCATGTGTGTTCACCGAGCTCATTAGTAGTACTTTCACCTCTGAGTCAGAAGTTTGTTGGTTCAAGTTCCAAGATGGGACGTTGAACGCATATCGTCCATGATGACACTCCAGTGCAGTGAATTTGCTGCATTGTTGCAGGTACTGTCCTTTGCATGAGACGTTAAACTAATATGCTGTCTATGCCTGCAGAGATGGATATTAAAAATACCATAGCACTATTTGAAAACACTCACATCAGGGTGTTTGTGGGATAATGCTGTATGCAGATTGTTTATCGCGTTCATCTTCAAATAAGGTTTAAGAATACAGCACTTTTAACAATGTAACACCCCCAACACTGCAATGAAGTATAAGTTATGTGATTCCAAATCCCAATATGGGGCTTTAACTCACAACTTTCTGACTCAGAGACGAGAAAGAGCTAGGCTGGCAGACTGAGCTAGGCTGACTTACAAATCAACCCTGACTTTGTGAGAAGATTGCGCTCAGGATATAAAAATATCTGAATGTTATTAATTTGTAGAGGTAACATTTTCTGAAGTATTCCCCAGTGACTGTTTTCTTCCTTTATTCTGCAGTATGCTCGGAGCACTGTAATAAAAGAAAAAGAATAATGGTTTAATTTTTTCTACATTCCCTTTCCATTCCTCTATATGCTTAATAATAATCCCTCAAAAAAAAGTGGAGTACTGTAGCGCAATGGTTAGAGCACTCACCTTACAAGCATGAGACCTGTGTTCAAATCCAGGCAAGGCAAAACCTTGGGCAAGTTTCCTTCCTCCACATGCCTAATAATAATCACTCAAAGAAACCCAATAATAAATTGGTGATTTCAATCCACTATTTGTGGGACAGTGTTGTGCTCAATTGGCTGTTGTGTTTCGCCAAAAAATATACAGTCAATTGACTTTATAGTGTATTCGGTGAAGCGCTTTGAGACATCTAGGAGACATGAAAAGCGCTATATCAAATGCAATGATTATTATTATGAGCTTTGACTCTTTCCTTGGGTTTCTCTAGTCTCTAACAAGTTCACTGTATACTGTAATATAATAATTGCATTGGAATGACAATGCGAATGATGATTGTACCAGCTTGATGAAACCTTCTGACTTTTCCTTACATTATTTTGTTCTACCATAGCTCATCCCTTCCTTGATGAAGTTGCAAGTTGCAGAACTACTGTATGCCTCTATAGTTTTCCATTGTTAACAATGTGTAGACATTCTTAAAGCACTCATGCTTTAAGTTAAAGTTACTAACCATTAGTAGAAGCTCTGCAGAAAATCTAGTGCTTAGAGTACTCGCCTTTCAAGCGAGAGGACCTGAGTTTGATTCCCGGCAGAGTGAAATGTTGGGCAAGTTTACTTACTCCACACGTCTCTGCTTACCAGCAGTAAGTAGAAACCCAGTTGTTATTTGATTGGCGGATTGCTTTCCTGGGTTAATAATCCATTCCGTTATATATTTTTTATATTAATAATTTGCTCACTCAATCCCCGACTGTGGGGCACTGCTGTGTGCAAATGGCTACCATGTTTCGCTCACAAAATATCCAATCAATTCCCTTTACAGTATATCAATCATAGAATGTTACAGCACAGAAGGAGGCCATTCGGCCCATCGAGTCTGTGCCGGCTCTTTGACCGAGCAAGTCACTTTCATTAACCCCAATCATCAGCTTTCTCCCCATAACCCTGCAAACCCATCTTCCCCAGATACCTAGTTCTCTCTTAATAGCTGCTATCGAATCGGACCTCACTACCCTTTCAGGCAGATCATTCCAAATTCGAACAACTCGCTGAGTAAAAAAAAATAATCTAACCTCCCCTCTGCTTCTTTTGGTAGATATCTTAAGACTGTGACCATGGGTCACAGACACACCTACCAGCGGAACCAGCTTTTCCCTATCTAGCCTGTCGAAACCTTTCATGATCTTGAAGACCTCTACCAGGTCCCCGCATAACCTTCTCTGCTCTAATGGGAAAAGTCTTAACTTCTCCAGCCTGTCCTCATAGCTAAGGTTCCCCATTCCTGGTATCATTCTCGTGAATCTCCTCTGCACCCTTTCCAGTGCCTTAATGTCCTTCCTGATGTAAGGTGCCCAGAACTGGACATAGTACTCCAGTTGAGACCTAACCAGTGTTTTGTATAGATTAACCACAACCTCCCTATTCTTACACTCTATGCCCCTACTAATAAAGCTCAGAACACCAAATGCCTTTTTTACTGCCTTATCTACCTGCCCTGCTACCTTTAATGATTCGCTTACTTGAACACCCAGATCTCTCTGTACGTTAACCCCCCTTAAGATTGAGCTACCAAGTCTATATTGCCTCCTATCATTTTTCCTACCTAAGTGTATCACCTCACACTTATCCACATTAAAATCCATCTGCCACATGTCAGCCCATTCCACCAATCTGTGTATGTCTGCTTGCAGTTGGTTACAGTCCTCCTCACTATTTACTACCCTACCTAACTTTGTATCATCTGCAAACTTGGAAATTGTGCTCTCTATGCCCAAGTCCAGATCATTAATACATATTAGAAAGAGCAGTGGTCCCAATACCGATCCCTGGGGGACACCGCTGCACACCTTCTTCCATTTCGAGAAACACCCATTAACTACCACCATCTGCTTTCTGTCACTCAGCCAGTTCTTAATCCAAACTGCCACTGTCCCCTGGATACCATGGGCCTCTTTTTTTTTATTAATCTCTTATGCGGTACTGTGTCAAAAGCCTTTTTGAAATCCATGTAAATAACATCCACCACATTTCCCTCATCAACCCTCACAGTCGCCTCTTCAAAAATTTTTATTAGATTTGTTAGGCAAGATTTGCCTTTAACAAATCCATGTTGGCTGTCTCTAATTACCTCGTGTTCCTCTAAGTAGAGATTTATTCTGTCCCGGATTATGGTCTCCAGTAGTTTTCCTATTACCGAAGTAAGGCTGACTGGCCTGTAATTTCCTGGTTTGTCTTTCTGCTCCTTTTTGCAGAGGGGGGGTAACATTAGCCACTCTCCAGTCTCTTGGTACCACTCCTGCGTCCAATGAAGATTGAAATATAATGGCCAGAGCTTCCGCTATTTTAACCTGTATCTCCCACAGCAACCTTGTTTGTGCATAATGCTGTCCCACAAACACCTATGAAGTGAGTGACTAATTTAATTAGGGGATTGTTGACTAGGATACCAGGAGAAATTCCCTTGTCTTCATGATGTGTTGGAGTGAGAGGGCATAAGGCCAGCGCCATTCGTTGCTGACCATATAACACTGAAAAAGCTGCCGTATGTTTGCCCTGAGCCTGAATCCAGTGAAGAAATGTTTTCTCAACTGTGTGTAAAAGATACAAAATAACAAAGAATGTGATTTTTCAGGGTCAACCTATACTGCTACTGAGATTACGTGAGGTATTTTATATAGGGAACACAGCAACATATTTTCCTAGCTGTGAGGATAAACAAACTGCTGAGTGCACTCATTCATTTTTATTTTGTAAGATAGAGTGATGAGTGGCTCCTTGCAACAGAGGTTAAAAATTTCACAGTAGACAAAGTTGCCTATGTGACCGTGTGATTCAGGCTGATTTACTCAGAGATACACAGAAGATCTTGTCTAAAAATATCTGAAGGCTTGTCAGACTTCCCAATTCTTCCCTCTATAGGTTGCAGGTAATCCAGAACTCTGTAGCCCGTGTCCTCTACTGCTTCAAGCTCCATGACCCCATCTCCCTCATCCTCACCTGACTCCATTGGCTCCCCAATAACCCAGAGGATCCAATTCAAGATCCTGGTCCTCACATTCAAAGCCCTCCATGGCCTCGCCCCAATCTACCTCTGCGAGATCCTAACCCCCTACCAACCTGCCTGCCCCCTCACCCCTGGGCGAACCTTCAGCCACACTGCCCCATAGCTCTGGAATTCCAACCCCTACTCCCCAAGCTTTGCCCCCTCCCTAGAACTCCATCCCACAGTCTTTTCGCCTCGCTCCCTCCCTTACCTTCTTCAAGGCTGGTCTCATGACACCCCTCTTCCATCATGCCTTCTGCTGCCCTTTCCAATTCTTGTGAGGGGGGTTGTGAGGTTGTGGGGGGGGGGGGGGGGGGGGGGGGAGGGTAGGAGATAAGCAGGGTCTTCAAGGAGATGGCTCCATGGTGATCTACTTGGCAACTGAAGGTAAGAATTGAGTTCCTCTTTTGCAGTTCTGATAGACCTTTTCCTAAACCAGGCAGGTCCCTAGTACTCTAGGGCATTGCTGATGATAAACCAGCCAGATTGGCTTTTTGGGTGGGACAGAACAGCTACTGAGGACAGGGATTCTCCCACTTAGCTCCTTTTAACCCTAAAACCAGTCTTAATATGTGGAATGGTCCAAGTTTTCCAGGCAGCGGGAAGCCAAATTGTGTTCTAAAAAGGCAAGCTATGCAGCTTTAGCTAATTAACCTCTAACAGTACCCAATGTACACTCTGTAATTCCCAAATCTTGGGCTCTCGCAAGTCCTGTAGCTCAGCAGTTAGAGCATTCACCTCGCAAGAGGGAGGACCTGGGTTTGATTCCCAGGCCGTGTGAAATGTTGGGACCAGTAAGTTTCCTTACTCCACACGTTGCTGTTTACCTAGCAGTGAAAAGGAACCCGGTTGTTAGTCAATTACCGGATTGCTCTTCTGAGGGTAATAATGCCTTAAAAAAACATTATTTTAACAATAATTTGGCCACTCAATCCACGATGGGTTGTGGGATACTGCTGTGTGCCATTGGCTCAGGTTAGGCCACAGGCGCTGGACTAACTTGATTTCCCACTCGTGCCACCTCCGCTATCCTAACATTGCCTTCACTGTACATACATGACCAGAGCACCCTCCGCAGTAGCAGCATCAAGGAAACAGTGTGAGAAACCAGAGGCCTAGTGTGTACTGTACTGGATAGTAGTGGAGGGGGATGTTTGTACTGCGTTTGAAGCGGAGGAGTGCACTGTAGCGGCCACAATTAATGAGCGTTGTCCTGAATAGTGAGGTGCCCGGTTTATTGAAGCAGACAGCCTATCTTTTAACGTTCACAATCAATGAAAATGTGCCCACAATTGTGAGGTGGCTGGAAGACCAAGGTGACAGCCTACTGGGTTTCTTTTGCATCAACATGGGAGACCTCAGTGAGCTGATCGCCTAGCTAATGATATAATCCCATTTTTCCCCTATAAAAACAATAAACTACATGCAATAAATGAAAACATATAATTTACTAAACTCCCCATATTATATATATAAAAGCAGATACATTAGATCCCATAACTTTAATGCTCTGTATTTATGAACTGGGTGCATGATTTGAAAGGGTTTTCCTTTGTTACAATACCATCGTATCCATTTACACACATATGAAGCAGTACTTTCTCCATACAAATACAAAAGCAATATTGCCAATATTGGACGTAAAAGTGTATTATGTTTGTGAGAGAGAGAACTCAATTGTGCCTTGGTATCACCGCACATTGCGGTTAATCAGTACGTTTATATTTAAAGATGTGATTGATTGATCTGAGTGGTAATATTTCAGATGCTCTCTGATCCAGTCCGGCAGAAGTTATCCTAAAATGTAGCTATCAACTAAAATGAATGGTCTTGAAACATTGCAACCATTTTCTAAAGCGGCCACAGGGCGACCCTACCATAACGCAATGGTTTGGGTCCAGAATTTCCTTTTAGTAAATGGACCCATATTGTACCAGGATGCCTTTTGTTAGAGATGCCCTGTAGTTGGTGTTAATTGTTAGTGTTAGCTCAAATGCTGTCATTACTTACGATAACAGCGTAAATCCATTGCGTAAAAAATTCCACTATGATAGAAATTTGCAACTTCTCTGCCGTCAACAACAGCCTTTTACGTTGCTTGAGATCATTCTCACTTCCTACACAAAATCCCGAGTCAGCCATTGAAGAAGAATCCCTAATAAAGAAAGATATACTGTAGTAAGTGTTAGGATCAGTGAACTCCTTAGATTAACACACTATTTGTTACATTGGATATCTGATTACGCACATTAATAAGCAAATGGAACCAGTCCTATCAGGAATAGGCAACCAGTGCAGATAATTGGACATAATTTAAAAATAAAGTGACTACAGTGCTAACTAAACCATTACAAATACAGTGATGACACTTTACAATATTTCCCTTGAAATATTTTGTTGCGCCCTGACCATGTGATAAGGTGCCAATACCAAATACAAGGTTTATATTATTGCATCAGATGCTATAAGAATGCCACTGTAGTTGGCTACCTGCCAATCCTCATCTTTCCTGGTTCTCTTTCACTCTGTGTCTCCCTAGAATTTTCTAATTTTTTGTTTCTTTCTGTAATTTTTATCTACTCTGTATAAAATAAGATGTACCTTTTTGCACCTTCAAAATATCCTAATATTAATCCCTCAACACCCCCGCCCCCACCCCCCCAGTAATTTGATCACTCAATCCCCGACTGGATTGAGTTCACTGAGCGCAATTGGCTACTGCTTTTAAACCACAATAATATAATAATAAACCTTGCATTTGATATAGCGCTTTTCACATTTTATCGACGTCCCAAACCGATTCACAGAATATATTGTAAAGTGATTTGACTGTATATATTTGTGGGCGAATCGTGGCAGCCAATTGCGCACAGCAGTGTCCCTCAAACAGTCATGAATTGAAATAACCAATTTTATTATTTTATTATTGTGTTTTTTTTGGGAGGGATTATTATTAGGCATGTGGAATAAGGAAACAAGTACAGATGTTACTTGTAACAAGTACAGATGTATATAGTTAGTGTATTCTGTGAAGCTGTTTGAGATGTCTAGAAGACCTGATAAGTCACTACATCAAATGCAAGGATTTGTTATTACAGTAAAAGCCCGTTTATCCGTGACCCGATCAACTGTAACTTCCGTCTAACTGGCACCTAACCCTAACCCTAAGGATGGAAATAAAAGGTCTGCATTTGACTAACTGGAATTTATCCAGAAAAATGTATTAGTTATATATTTTTTTAAAAGTTTGCGTTTTCGGCCGAATATCTGGCACGCGCTCTAACCGGCATTGGCCAGGTCCCAAGGGTGCCGGATAAATGGGCTTTTACTGTATTACTAATTCACACTCATCTTTTAACACTTCTGTACGACACAGCCCTTTCCTCCTCTATTATTATTATATCCAGTTATGTAGTTACTTTAGACTCTTACTATACTTTTAATTGTATCCTCATTAAGCTCGCACATAACTAAATTCACTAATCAGTGTATTTTTCTTCTGGAGAAGATGATGCAACTGGCATTCAGAATGATTATCACAGAAGCTCTTTCTACAATGTAATAATAATCCTTGCATTTGATATAGTGCCTTATTACATTTAAAACAGGATAGTGATTAACATTAATTTCAGATTTATTTAAAGATGCATTTTGAATGAATAATATGATTTCTGTCAAAACTGTATGCGTCTGATCCACTAAGTTTCTGGTCCGGTGTTAGCTTCTGCTATCTCTAAATATAACACTAGGTGCTGCTATAACTAACTTATTAATCCAAATACTTTTTTTAAACTGTTGCATTCAAACAAATTGGTAAAGGACCAGGATCCGTATTGTGCACATTAAACTTACTTAGAATTTCCACATTCAAATAAATATTTCAGGTCCGGGCTTTATTCTTGAGTATCCCCCAGGGAAAAGAACCTTCCTGCATCTAGAAGGGAAACATCAGAGTACCGACTGACCACACCCCACCCCCCGGCCCGCCCGGGGCGCCGGGGGCTGCGGTTGGGGCGCAGGCGACTGACTGACTAACTGACTGACTGACTGCGGCCAGCCCATGGTGGCGACCGACCAGCTGACTGACCGACTCACGCACGCACAGCCTACTATTGTGGATAATCTCAATGTCTGTGTTCTTACATTCCATGCTCACCAACGCTATTGTCATCCCGTTCTGTGAGCTACACATTGATCTAACAACATCTCCCTCGTCCTGTCCCCTTCGAACTACAATGTGATCCAGAGATTGGCTCATATGTGTTCGGATGTCCGACATCCTGCATGAAGTCCACATAGTGTTGCCAAACCTCTGGAGTGTAGAAAAATGCCAAAGAGAGAGAAAAAAAGTGTAATAGCTTTAGTTGGCACCGTAAGCTTTCCACTATTACATCTCACCTGACGTTCCATGAATCCAGAGCTGCTAGAAACAGCGAAAGAAAAATGGAGCGAGTTTCAGTCATCAATGAACTGTTCCAACCAGCACAGACTTACCTTGGGTTGATGGCTGAGGTGAAGCCCAGAGGTGATCAAGGTCGCAGGCATGGACAGGCTCCAGGTCAACTTCTGAATATCTGAGGATATCCCAGCCAAGCAAGAACCGACAGAAAGGAGCCTCCTCATCAAACCTGCAAATGATGAAATAGAGAGAAAAATCATTCATAAATGCAACAAATTGTATTTTCTCACAAAGATCAGTCAAACCAGTAACAACGATCGATCCCACAGCGCTCCCATTATCCAATGTTCAGATTCTTTCCCTTCACCACCACAGAGAAACACCATTGCACATGATTTACAGTCGACCCGAAGGACAACTGCAGACTTTCAGCCCTGAGCTGACTCAACCACCCACTTAAGGTAAGGGCCAGAACCAACTCGGCCAAGTTAACAATTCAGCCGTCAAGAACCCCAACCATGATCCCATTCCGCCTGACCCGGGGAACTCCACTGAGCCAGGCTGACAGACTCTGACCCTCCACAACTGCCCGCGACCAACCTCGGCAAACAGACACTGACTCTACCCCTGCACTGAACGAACTAGAGCTCGGCCACCAAACTGAGCCAACATTCGCAGACACCACCTCTGGGCAAATAAACTCAACCAACCTTCACACAGCTACTCTACATTTCCAAGTACAAACAACTTTACTCTCTGATTCAATCTTATTTTACACTGTAACTGTAGCACCTAACCTCAATCTCTGTGTTGCTACATTCTGTGTTGATCAATTCTATCCTCAATCTGACCTGTGAGCTCCACACTAACCTAACAACATCATCTCCCTGGTTCTGTCCCCAGCATACCTCAGATTCTGTTCCTAACAACTTTCCCTCTTGACCTATAATGTGATCCAGAGATTGCCTCATACGTGTTCACATGTCGGACATCCTGCATGGAGTCCACATCGTCTTGCCAAACCTCTGGTGTGTAGAAATGTGCCAAAGAGAGAGAAAGAGCACAATAGCTTTAGTTGACATTTCCACTATTACACTCACCTGATGTTTCACGAATCCCGAGGTGGTAGAGCCACAAGGAAAGAAAAACAGTGCGAGTTTCAGACGTACATTCGGTTGACGGCTGAGGTGAAGCCCAGGGGTGAACAAGCATGGATGGGCTCTAGGTCACCTTCAGAATAACCAAGGAGATCCCAGCCAAACAACAACCGACAGAAAGGAGCCTCCTCTTCAAACCTCAAAATGATGAAACGGTGCGTGAGAAATTCATCCATAAATACAACAAATTGTACCATCTGACTCACAAAGAGCAGTCAACCCAACAACTAAACCAACTCAGCCCTGAATCCAATCAACTGAACCAACTGTCAGCCCTGTACCAACTAAACAACTAAAGCAACTCAGCCCTCAACCAACGCAGACATCAACTAATTCTTGGCAGCTACACAATGCCAGTCGCTAGCAAACTGACTTTGTGACGTGCTTCAAACCAGCCCTGACGGGAACCAACTCTCAGCCCTGAACAAACTCAACCAAGTATCGATCCTGAACCAAGTCAGCATTAATCCACCAACATCTCCCCCGTCCTGTCCCCATCAAACCTTAGCCTCTGTTCCTAACAACTTCTCATCTTGACCTACAATGTGATCTGCATGAAGTCCACATAGTGTAGTCAAACCCAAAGTGTGGAAAGATGCCAGAGAGAGAAACAGGTTACAATTTTGTTATAATCCCAGGATCCCAATAATTCAGACTTACCGCATATTATTCTCAGAGAAGCCCAGCCAGGGCCAAGCTCCACCACCAGCAACCAAAATAAAGATATATTTTTCAAACAAACTTTTTTTTTGGTTAAAACCATGTATAATTTGTTTGTTTAAACTTTTTCCCATTACACAACACGCATATACAAATCAAAAAATATTTTCTCTCGTGACAATCGCGCAGCGGCCCTGTCTGGCTACCCACGCAAAACCCTCAAAAAAACAGTCTCCACAGTCTTTGTGGGAAAACTAAACCAAACCTATCGTTCTCGTCACATACATCAACGCTTATACCCCACATTCCCCTTATATAACTAGGGCCTCCTCGCTTCTCTGCGCTGCTTCCTTTACTTACCGGGAGCAGTTACAAAAAGGCTAGTCCTAGCTCCACCATCCTTCCCTTACCGGATGGCAGGCCAAAAAAAAAAAAACACCCAAGAAAAACAAAACACCGCACTCTGTTACTCCCCCCTTGATGGGGAGAGGCTTCTCCGGGAAAGTATATAGAAACATTCAATTGAGGACGTTCTCTGGGTTACATGTCAAGCGTCCCCTTACAATCACTACGCATAGGTACCCTGATACTTCAGGCAGTGGCATTCCCCCACGCGCACCTCAAAAAAAAAACTCCAGACTAGGTCACGCCCCACCTGAAACCCATCTGGTCCTGGTGACTTATCAATTTTGAGCCCAGTCAATCTTTTCAGAACTTCCTCTCTGTCTATAGTAATCTGATTCTATTTCCTCTACCCTCTCATCCAATACTGCGGCATTTGGGGCATCCATTTCCGTTGTGAAGACAAATGCAAAGTATGCTGTGTCATACTTAGTGATATATCGAAGACGCGACAATGCGCTATATCAAATGCAAGGATTATTATTATAAAACATACCTTTCATTTTGATTTCTTTCAACCATTTTGCCTGAGGTTTGACACAGATTTCACCTCCAGTTTTCAAAACAACACTAGAAAGAACAGCAAACACACACTGTAAGTAATATTATTAGAATGCACTTAAATTTATAACCATTATAGGCGTAATGTTTATTAATACACCTTGCATTTAATATAGCACCTTTCATATTGGGAGAACGCCTCAAAGCTCTTGATAGGATTTTACTGTGGAATTCTATAGCTCAGTGGTTAGAACACTTGCCTTGCAAGCGAGAGACCTGGGTTCAACTCCCGACAGGACAAAACCTTGGGCAAGTTTCCTTACTCCATACGGCTGATAATAATCCCTCAGGAGAAAATAAAGATTGGTCATGTCAACCATGACTGTTTGTGGGACACTGCTATGTCCTACTGCTGCCACGTTTCACCCACAAATATACAATCAATTCACTCTACAGTATATTCTGTGAGGTGCTTTGAGAAGTCTAGAAGACGTGAAAAGCACTTTATCAAGTGCAAGGATTATTGTATTACTGTAAGGTGCAGTGACAATGTATTTTGTAAGCAAATCTCCACACAACAATGTCCCACAAACAACTTAGAAATTAATGAATAGGCAGGCGAGGCCTCAGTTTAACATATCATCTGAAGGATAGGTCATAAAACAATTGGATTATTTTGCGGGAAACATCTAAATTTCTCTAATTTATAGGAAATGTGAACATGCAGTGAACAAAAATGGTTGGAATTAAGCAAGGTTTTCTGTTCTCTGGCTTATTGCATTGCTGTTCATAATGGATGGGATATCTGTGAATCAAGTTACAGTGTGTATTGGATATGAACTAACCCTTTTTTAAAACCAAGGCAATTGCAGACAGATATCAGAGCATATTAAATACAGCTTAGAGTGATTACTTACATCACTTGCTCTTTGAAGCAATTGAACCCTCTGGGTTTGAAGTTCACATTCTTGATGTACTGCGCAGGGATGTAGGCCAATGTGGCCCTCGGACAGTGACAACGTCCCTCTCGTCTCAAAATGAAACCTGCACAGCCAATGGAATCCATCTGTTAATCACATGATGACACTACTTTCCTGAGCTAGTTTGCTGAGGAATGGGACAGGAGAGGCAGAATAGAAAAGCCTTCCAATATTTTCAAACCAATGACTATCAAAATTTACCAAGTCAATTTGGAGTGCAGATCAAAACTCCCTGTATCATGTCCCAACAATCCACATGTTAGAACCGTATTCCCTATTGGAATTGTGGGGTCATAAATGCGATATTTTTATTTCTTAATATGGAATCTGAAACATACAAACAGTGAGATATTCCAGTAATCAGAAGTACTACATGCAGAACTGAGGGAATTGTATTCACTTCCGGAGTGGAGTTTAACAGAGTCGATGGATATTCTAAGGTGGTTGTGCATTAACAAATTGAAAAAAAAGCATGTGAAATGTTCAATTTACCTCACCACAGATTATGGTCATAAGAGTTTATGCCTCTGAGTGTATTCGTTGGCTGTGACCGATTATTTAAGGGAAAATTGTTTAATTTATTTGAAGGACAGTTCTAGGATTCTGTTCACCTGAACGGATTATTATAATTACATTATTGATTGAATTGAATATAACATCCAGCTTCAAAGCAAAATAGATCGGTGCGGGTTCTCTAATATATAGAATGGATTTGCTGTCATCTGGATTATCTGTTAGGAGGCATGTTGATAAATCTCAGAATAATGATTAGTTTGCAAATTTGACACTGGTACATATTGCTATACACAGCTCTTCACGGTATATCATGCGAAGAGCTTTGAGATGCCTCTAAGACATGACAAAGTGCTATATTAAACAAAAGCATTATTATTATTTATTCATCTTGTTTGGGTCAATTCTCAAAATGATCCTCTTTGGGGAAGGATAGGAGGAGAGAATACTGTGCACAGAGGCCTGAGTATTCACATACACAAATCTTTTGAAAATGTCAGGACAAATGGACAAAGTTGTTTGAAAAATGCAGATGGGTTCCTTGGATTTATAAATAGAGGCATTAAGTACAAAAGCCAGATGGTTATACCAAACATTTACATCATTAGTTAGGTCTCAGCTGGCATATTGTGTCCAATTCTGATCACCACATTTTAGGAAGGATATCAACACCTTGGAGAGGGTGCAAAGGAGACTTACCAGAATGGTACCAGGGATGATGGACTTCAGTTATTTTGAGAGACTATGATTGTTCTGCTTAGAGCAGAGAAGGTTAAAGGGAGATTTAATAGAGGTGTTCAAAGTTATGAGCGGTTTTGAAATAGGGAGAAACTGTTTCCCACAGTAGTTGGGTTGGTAATCAGAGGACACAGTTTTAAATGAATTGACAAAAGCGGCAGAAGGGAGATGAGGAGAAATAGGTACGTGAAAAGGAAACAATTTTATGAGGTAAAAGTGAAGGACTGATTAGGTAGCTCTTCCAAAGAGCTAGCATAGGCATGATGCGCCGAATTACCTCCTCCATCTGTGCTGTAAAATTCTATGATTCTAAAATGATTCCCCAAACAAGCCAGTCCAGCTTGGACAAGTACCACAACATGTAGCAGATCCTTGTGCTTGTCATTTTATGTGAATTCAGAGATTCTAACCATTGATATTCTACCACAGATACAACCACCTCTGACAATGCAGTGATACCCCAGAACTTCACAGGAAAGTCAACCCCGATTATAGATAGGCTTACTTGATTATATATAGGCTTTCTAAAGAAATCAATAGATATTGCAAATTGTTGTTTTTCCACAATTAGATGGAAATAATTTCCTATTGATAAGCATCTGTTTCTATTAACTTTTAAGGCATGTGACCTGACAGCAGAAGTCAAGATATTTTTGTAGTCAAGAACATCAATAGAAATCTCAAATTATTTATTCCAAATAAACATCAATTCACTCCCGGTCAGCTCACTAACGGTCAGTTAGATGAAACTGACATCCTCCCACCATGAAACATGCTATAAAAATCTAAATTGTTGTTATTGTTAAGATTTTCTGTCAAAAGTATTAAACATTGAAAACTGTCAATTGTAACTGTAAAGCTTGAGTCCTGATATGAGCCTTGAACTCAAAACTTGTGATCTAAAGTCAAGGATGCTACTAATTAACCCAATCTGACAAATAACTGGTTCATTATACCTAAACATATACTCAGTTATATACATAACTTATACTCAAGATTTTGGGTATATGATTAGGTTAAAAATACTCTTGTACAAGTTCTGAGTTACAATTAACATTTCAACAATTTACACGCACCTTGAACAGTTGCACATAAAAGCAACATGAGAACAATCACAGTAGCTTCCCAGTTCATCTTTGATACTGTTCTCTTGCTTCTTCTTCACTTTGTGTTTGGCACAGAAGATCTGTAGGGATTATTGCTCTAAACATCCATGTGATAATGGTCACAGATCAAGTATCTTTTCACAGTCAGATCAATATCAGCTGCCTCATTCCTCCAGCAATCACACACAACAGAGAAAATGTAGACAATTGCAAACAACTGCCATGGAATGATTTCCCTACGAAGTGCACAGCTTGCCATTGATATCGCAATCTGGCAAGCTGTCCTGCTGTTTGTCCAGCTGGGACCACCCTGCCCAATAGGGCTTTAGCTTGCAGGATTAACAGGACCGTGTAGGATGATTCCCTTGCCCCAGTGACTGGTGTGGACAATCAGTGCTGCTAAAATAAAAACATGTGCACAAGTGGGAAAAAGCTCCTAAATGTGGCACATAAAACAATATGTCGTGATTCCCAATTGAATGCTGATTTTATCCTGCATTCCTGGAGCTCTGGTTATTTAATTTGCTGCAATATATTTCCTTTGTTCTGCTATCTGCTAACTCCCTCATCCAGGTTCATTTCAGGGCCACATTTCATCACGTGTCACATAAAACCTGTTTCCATAAAATTAAACCTGCTTTCACTTAACCTTTTGAATATCTGCTGGTGCAATGTCAGATGGCATGATAATGGCTTGTTTGTTTACTGCTTGCATTCTCTCTTTTCCCGGAACAGGGAGAGAAATATAATTGAACTGTTGGATGATTCGGCAGTGGCAAAACATGTTTATGAAAAAAAAGATAACAGAAGCGTTTTCACCGCTTGGGCTGACATGTTTGGCACACGATTTATAGATTTTAAAATGATAAAACAGCAGGAAAGAATTGTTTTCAAAGCAAAGTTCTTTAAGAAATCTAGGCCTGAATTCTTACATTTTAGAGTATAAATAGAAAAGTGCTCTTGCACAGACTTGTTATTAATGTAAATGATCAGTCCTCTGGTATGTTAAGTGGAAAAACTGGAGGTGGACATCCCAATCATGATGGAAGGTGAATAACTTAACAATGCCTAGAAAAAGTAAATCAACATGGATATTCTGTAGTAAATATAGAAGGTTTCGAACTCACAGTCCAGGCTGACAGTCTCATGTAATGCTGTATTATCGCAGATGCTGTCCTGCAGATACAACATTAAACCGAAGTCTGTCTGCCTGTTCATGCAGGCATTAAGACTTCATGATACTATTTAAAAAGAGAAGGGAGTTTCTCTTGGTATACCGGCCAACAAGCCCTCAAATACAATTGATCATGGCTATTTGTGAAACATTACTGTGTGCAAATTTGATGCATACTAATTTGAAATCAGATTTAAGTTGTCTTGACAATGTGCTAAGGCTCTATATAAAATAATAATAATTATTATCATAATAATCCAGCACATATTCACAGAATATACTGTAATTTGAATTAACTGTATATTTGTGGGCGAAATGTGGCTGCCAATTGCGCACAGCAATGTCCCACAAACAGTCATGGATTGAAATGACCAATTTTACTATTGTGTTTTTTGGGGAGGGATTATTATTAGGCCTGTGTGTGGAGTAAGGAAACTTGCCCAAGGTTTCGGCCTGACCTGCCTAGATTCGAACATAGGTTTCATGCTTGTAAGGCGAGTGCTCTAACCACTGAGCCACAGGAGATTCAGATGGTAACTCATCTGCAAACTAGTTATTCCTATGGCATCTAGTTATTCCTATTCCTCTGTGTATTTCTGTTTAAAAATTGTTAGACATCCAAGACCAATTTTTTTTATTTAGCTTCTTGCTATGTGTCTTCTAAAACACCACAAATACACTTTTTTATGAAATCTAAAAACTGGCACACATGCATGTATCCCGTGAAGCCATGAGGCGCTGGGATTCCTCTTGCTATGTGTTTCTCCAAGACCACAGAAGTGCCTTGTGTTTGCTGCAGTGAAAGGGACATCATAGTTCTTCTCGGTTGAGCCCTTCAAATATCAATATTGTAAAAATATTTTATTTATATTGAAAGCAGGTTTACCAAGAAGGGTGCTCGCTCTTGGAGTTAATTTATTTTTTCAATGGAGCACCCAACCCTGTCTTGATATTCTAGCCGTTTATGCTGTCCTTTGGATGAGATGTTAAACGAAGATCCTATCTGCCTGTTCAGGGAGACGTTAAAAATCCCATGGCACTATTACAAGAGAAGGGAGATTCTCCTACTACCCTGGCCAATGATCCCCCAGATAAAAATTGTTCATTCACTTCATGGCTATTTGATGGGACATTGCTGTACGCAAATTGGCTGCCGCATTCAATCACTTCACTTCACCATAAAAGTTATGGGAAGAGCTTTGCAACATTTTAATGATGTGGGGAGCTCCTGTATTAAATGCAAGGATTACTAATAATAATAATTATAATTATCATAGTAATAGTAAACATTTCTGTTGCTCATGTTGCATGTGAAAAGCTCAGTCTCAGTGGTAAGCTTCCTCAAAGCTCGAACAGGTGATACTTGGCTAATTGGCTTCAACCCAAAGCTTCGGAGAAGTGCTTTGAATTCCAGGTGGAAGTAGAGGAACTGTTAAGAAATTAAGAAATCCCAGACCAATTTTTTTAAGCAAACTGATGTCACTGCAGTTCCATTGTTTTGAGTGTCTTTTATGTGGAGTTGCCTTTGATGACCTGATAGTTTTGAACTTCAGTTGGATACAAAAGTACAAGTAGTCTCATTAAGGACCAAAGATAATATGTGAAGTTATGGCGGAGGGACAAAGAGACTTCTTTATATGTGTTGAAACAAAATAAAGAAACACAGCAATGCGGGATCATAGATTAAGGATTTCAGTTCATTGAGAATAATCAACATCCATCAGAAATTTCCAAAGCATTCATATCCAGAAAATCTTTCTTGAAAGTGTTTCGTTACTTTCTGAACTCAAAGTGGATCACCCGAATAAATTTTCATAAATGTCTGAAGGCTATCATGCTTGATCACAACATGTTTTAGAAAGATTGAAACTATGGAAGGAAGTGCTGGGGAAGGAACTGCTGACTAACCTCTATAAAACTTTGGTTAGGCCTCAGCTGGAGTACTGTGTCCAATTCTGGTCACTACACTACAGAAACGATGTTAAGGCATCGGAAAGCGTGCAAAGAAGGTTTACTAGAATGGTACCAGGATTGAGGGACTTCAGTTATGGGGAAAGGCTAGATAGGCTAGGTTTATTCTCTTTGGAACAGAGAAGGTTGAGAGGAGACCTAATGGAGGTTTATAAAATCATGAGGGGATTCGACAGGGTGAATAAGGAACACTTGTTTCCACTGGGGGGCGAATCTGTGACTCGTGGTCACAGATTTTAAATAATTTCAAAACGGAGCAGAGGGTAGCTGAGGAGAATTTTTTTCACTCAGCGGGGTGTTCGAATCTGGAATGCATTGCCTGAAAAGGTGGTGGGGGGCGATTCGATAACTTTAAAAAGCTTTTAAAAGAGAATTAGATATTTAATTAGGGAGAACAAGTCTGTTAGGTTATGGGGAGAGAGCTGGGCGGATAAATAGGAGAATTTGTCATTTCATAATTACATAAATAGGATAAATTTTAATTTCTTTTAGCCATAGAATGTGATACATCTCTACTTACATCTTTATTTACATAATGTGCAATGGATCCTAACATTAACATCCAATAAGAATCTCTCAATTTTTTTTAAAAAAATGGGTCATTTCAATCCATAATCCTGTTCGTGGGACAATGCTGTGCGCAATTGGCTGCCGTGTTTTGTCCTCAAATATACAGTCAATTCACTTTACAGTATATTTTGTGAAGCACTTTGAGACGTCTAGAAGACGTGAAAAGTGCTACATCAAATGCAAGGATTATTATTATTATTATGAATGTTGGGAGGGCAGCAGAAGGCACGATCAAACAGGAGGGTCTTGAGACAGGCCTTGAAGGAGGCAAGGAAGGAAGCAAGGCAAAGTAACCATGTGATGGAGTTCCAGAGTGTGGGGGCAGAGAGGCTGAAAGCCCGGCCACTGATGACAGGACAGGACGGGCAGGGGACATGGAGCAGACCAGAGCCCAATGAACGGATGGGGTTGGCATGTTCATAGGGAAACAGTAGGTCGGAGAGATAGGAAGGGGCAAGGCTGTGAATGGCCTTGAAAGAGAGGACGAGGATCTTGAATTTGATCCTCTGGGGGATGGGGAGTCAATGGAGCCGGGTGAGGGTGGGAGTGGTGTGATCACGGAGCTTGGTGTGGGAGAGGACACGAGCTGCAGAATTCTGGATGATCTGCAGCTTATGAAAGGAAAAGCCGGGAAGGCCAACAAGGAGGGAGTTTCCATAGTTGAGCCATGATATGACAAATGCATGGACAAGAGTTTTGGTAGCCTGATGGGTGAGGCAGTAATGGAGTCTGGCAATATTATGGAGGTGGTGGAAGCCTATGGAATGGATGTGGGGGAAGAAGGACAGTTCAGGGTCAAATGACACCCAGATTCCTGACTGGTTTTGAGAGGTGGAGAGTGCAGCTTTGGATGCTGATGCTGCCAGTGCCTGAGGTGTGGAGTTGGCGGTGGAAGCAGAAAGATAGAGTTGAGTGTCATCTGTGTGGCGGTGTGTAAGATAGGACTGGAACCAATCAAGCATAGAACCTTGAATGTTGACATGGGAGGAGAGGTAGTGGAGGAGGATTGCATGATCCACTGTATTGAAAGTGGTGTATAGGTCGAGGAGGATGTGGAGGCAGAGGGAGCCCTTGTCACAAATGGTCAGGATATCATTTGTGAACTTGACCACCACAATTTCTGTGCTGTGGGCAGTACGAAGCCCGATTGGAGGGGTTTGTGAAGGTACTTGGATGAGAGAAAGGAGCAAAGCTGGGAGGCAATGACTCTTTCAAGGACCTTTGACAGAAAATGGAGGTTGGAGATGGGCCGGTAGCTTGAAAGCTGCGACACATCAAGGGAAGGTTTCTTAAGTATGAGGATGATAGTGGCTGTTTTGAAGCGGGTGGGAACGATGCCAAATGAAAGGGACATGTTGATTGTGTTGGCCAACAGTGGGGCAAGGAGGTGGAGCTGGGAGGTACAACTACAACAATAAAATTACACTTATATAGCGCCTTTCACGTTGGGAGGACGTCCCAAAGCGCTGAACAGTTAGGTTGGTACCCAGTAAGGAGAGGAGTGGGGATGAGGTCCACGGAGCAGGTGGTGGCCTTCATGAGGGTTAAGTGTCAGCATAGAAATATTACATAGGTAATTGATCATGAGTCCTTGCAGAAACCTTTACTTTGTACATGGATACAAAGGCGTGAAAAGAACAAACATAGTGCTGATTGCACCAGAAAAAATCCCCATTCTATCCCAAGCAACGATGAGGTGAATGACCAATAAATTTGAAGGCTTACTTGTCAGAATACATTCTTGGTGTAACTTGCATCATGAGATCTTTAATGCACAACTGAAAACTGATAGACCGGAGCTTGGTTTAACATTTGATCCAAAAGCCAGGACCTCCACCTAGGATTTGAACACACGCCTTTTGATCCAGAGGTTAGAGTTTGTCCAACTGAGCAAACTGTCTTGCACCCAATGGCATTAATACCAGGTTTATAAATGGAACAATCTAGCAATCTAGCCAATAGAAAAAAAAAGAAAAATATAAAAATGTAGAAATAATAGAAACCAAAAGTGCCTTGGGACGTCTGCCTAGTGTGAAAGGCACTATGTAAATGGAATTTGTTGTTATTTTTTAAATGAAGAGATACAATCAAACCTGTTAATAATCTCCTTTGATCTGCCTAGTCAGATTTGCCATAAAATATCATCTCTATTCAGCAATCACCTGTCTAATGCAACAAGTGGTCACTGTTTTGTTTAGTCCTTTTATACCCTTTTTAAAGGCCAAACTTTCTGAAAAATACAGTCAGAAAATAGGCCCACCAGATTCCTGATTATGGATTTCTTCAATAAACAGTAATTCATTTTGATTATGATTTAATTATTGTTTGTAAAGATTTTTAATAAATAAATAATTTTATTTATTATCTGCAGGGAATAGATAATGTAAACCATGACAAGCTGTTTTATTTCATGTTGAATATTAGAACTAGGTGATATGGCATTCGACTGAAGGTGGGGGATATTCAAAATTTATCTGCAGAAAAATCTACTTAAATGAGAGAGCAGTAAACATACAGAACAGGATACCATGTAACAGGATAGGGAGACAGTGGTGTTATTCTTTTGTCCAGCATATTCTTAAGTTTTATATTCATTTATTAAAATTAATTTAATTTATGAGTTTGTATGTGCACTGCATTTTTCTAAACACCTAGAAATTCCAGAGACATTAACTGCACCCCCTATATAAATGTCATTTTGACCCATTTCTCTAAGGTGTTGAAAACACAGTTGACTGTATCTGGTGAATAATTCATTGCAAAGTGCAGTTTGATCTTGCAGTGCCCAATAGCTTCCACAAGAGTTCCATTGAGGTCAACATAGACTCTACAAGAATAATAGATTTACTGTAATGATAATAATAATAATAATAATCCCTGCATTTTGATATAGTACTTTTCACTTCTGGAAGATGTCTCAAAGTGCTTCACAGAATATTCTGTAATGTGAATTAACTGTATATTTCTGGGTGAAACGTAGCAGCCATTGCGCACAGCAATGTCCCATAAACAATCGTGGATTGAAGTGACCAAATTATTATTGTTTTTTATTATTGCAGGATTATTATCAGACATATACAGGAAACTTGCTCAACATTTCACCCTGCCTGGAATCGAACCCAGGTCTCTTGCTTGTCAGGCGAGAGCTCTAACCACTGAGCTACAGTAACAGTACTCCACAATGATGTTTACAGGACATCTAGCGACAGAAGCCAGTTACTGCAAGTATCCAAAATAATTTAAATTCACTGTATTTAAAATAGGTTTAAATAGGATTACATAAAAATAATAATCCTTGCAATTGATTTAATGCATTATCAAACCCCAAGATGTCTGAAAGCATTTCACAGCAATAAATAACATTTGTAAAGTGCCTTTCACATTCGCGGACAGCCCAAGGCTCTGAACAATCAGGTTAGGATGCGAGTATGAGGCGTAGGATTGGAATGAGGGAGGACAGAGAGGTAGGAGGGTGGCTGAAGGCACGATTGAAAAGCACTGTCTTCAGCAAATGAGGCAAATGAGGGAGCAAGGTGAAGGAACTGTGGGATGGAGTTCCAAAGGGTGGGGCACAGAGGCCAAAAGCTCGGGCCCCCAATGGAAGGGCGGGTTGCGCGGTAGCGGACAGGTTGATATTGGTCAGCAGGTAAGAGAGGTAGGAGGGGGCATGGTCATGGAGAGACTTGAAAGCAAGAATGAGGATTTTGAATTCTGTCTTCTGAGAGCTAGTGAGTGGAATGGAGCCAGGTGAGGGTGGAGGGAATGGGAACACGGAGCTTGCTATATGATGGATGATGTGCAGCTTGTGGAGGGAAAAGTTGGGAATGCCGACAACGAGGGAATTTCTGTAGTTGAGCCTTGATTTGGCGAATGCGTGCATGAGGGCTTCAGCATCCTGAGGGTTTAGGCAGTGGTGGAGTCAAGCAATGTTGTGGAGGCGGGGAAAGGCAGAGTGAGTCATGGCACAGCTATGGGGGAGAAACAACAGGTGAAGGTCAAACAAAATGCCCAGGTTCCTGACTGGCTTGGTGAGGTGGAGGGTGCGTCATTGGATGCTGCCAGTGCCTAAGTTGCAGAACCGTAAATTAGGGTTAGGGTTGGCTCTCATCACAGGATGAGAACAGCAGAACAAATAGTAGAACAGCAACAATTTACATTTACCTAGGCCCTTTCATATTGTAAGGGCACCTCATGGTCCTGGATGATTAATCATAATAATCCTTGCATTTGATATAGTGCTTTTCACATCTTCTATACGTCTCAAAGCACTTCACAGAACATACTGTAAAGTGAATTGACTATATTTGTGGGTGAAACATGGCAGCCAATTGCGCACAGCAGTGTCCTGCAAAGTCGTGGATTGAAATGATCAATTTATTGTTTTTCTTTTTGAGGGTTTATTATTAGTCACGTGGAGTAAGGAAACTTGCCCAAGATTTCACCCTGCCAGGTATCGAACCCAGGTCTCTTGCTTGAGAGGTGAGTGCTCTAACTACTGAGCTACAGGACTGTACAGGGTTTGTACCTGAGCTGGGTGATGGAATCAAAATGAGTGGAAGGTATGAAAGGTGGCCAAAGGCACAGTCACAGTCAGAGGATGTTCTTGAAATGGGCCTTGAAGGAGGCAAGGAAGGGGAAGAGGCAGACAGACTTACAGAAATGAGTTCCAGAGGGTGAGTGCAGAAAAGCTGAAGACTAGACTGCCCATTTGCTCTCAGTAATACCCAGCGAAGAAGCTATAGAGTGAGAGGGGGATTTGTTATGTTATTTTGAAACATTGTTCAACAGGATTCAAGACCCCGGGAGAAACTCAGGTTTCTTTACAAATAAATGGCATGGGATCTGCAATATCCAAATGTAACAGATAGACGAGATCTCAGTTTAATGTCTCATCCAGCACAGACTATGTAGTTCCATATCCCAATGTGGGGTTTGAAACCACAAGCTTCTGACTCATAGGTGAGAATGCTACCAACTGAGCCAGGCTGACAATCATATGAATTTATGAACTGCACAGAAACTACAATTTACAAAATGTTGTATCTTCCTGACGCGAAAGCCATAAAATCAAGAGAAAGGTAAAGTGCGTAAATGCATACACAATTGTCGAAATTTCATTTGGCTGGTCTCAAAATTGAAAAAAAAGTATGAGTAACAATTGAAAAAAGTATAAGTAACAATTGAAAAAAGTATAAAAAGTATAAATAAATAAAAAGTAAAAATGTGGGAGATAGATTACAGTGCAGGCACACAAAGTCCACCCATTGATGGCGGTGGTGGATAGGACAGGGGGACATGAAAGAAACTCCCTCACTCACTTGCTGATTGAAGGAGAGGCGAGTTCGGAAGGGTTGGTAAATCAGCCTCATGTTATTACAAAAATTAAGATCTTGTGAGCAGAATACAGTTTGTCTTGTCTGAGAGACAGTGATATTACAGTGTCCGTTATGATCAGTGTTACAGTATCAGTGTGTGACTGCCAGCATCACAGTCGGTGTTACAGTGCCTCTGTTACCGACAGCATAATGTTAGTGGCTGTGTTGCTATTGTGATATTACAGTTTCTGCAATATTGTCAATGTGATGTTACAGTGTCTGTACTACTCAGTGTGAAGTTACAATCACTGTATGTTATTGTCAGTGGAATATTATCATATGTGTGAAATTTTCAGTTACCAGATGTGCTTAATGGTCATTTTATATGATGTTGTATTTTTCAAGTATATTTCAATGCAAATTTCATAAAATTAGCCAATATATCATTAGTATAAAACACATACTCAACAAAACTGACTGTACTGAGCCACATTCAAAATTAGTTATGTACCCATGATTGGGGATTCTATATTTTAAGATTGCTGACAAATTTTATGTTCAGTTTAAATTTCAGTCTCATAGTTGTGATTACAGTTCCGTGTATGTTGTTATTAGTCAGAATAAATAAAAAAGATGATTCATTAAATGAATGCTGAATCGCTTGGGTCTTCAGAATGTAAATGTCAGAGGATTGCAGGTGGTAAGGATAGTGTTGTGCAATGAGTGCTGAGCTCCTCTGTCCTTAATTGAGGGGCTTTTCAAAAGAAAATGACTCAATGTTAAGACAATTGGACCTACAGTTGTACTTATTTTTGCATGGTTGGAGGAAACTATTGCTAAATATGTATGTAACAAAACTGCCACATTTAGGGACATGTCACGGACTTGCAAAGATCTATAATTCTACTTTAATAATAATAATCCTTGAATTTGATATAGCACTTTTCACATCTTCCAGAAGTCTCAAAGCGCTTCACAGAATATACTGCAAAGTGAATTGTCTGCATATTTGTGGGGAAAACTTGGCAGCCAATTGCGCACAGTAGTGTCCCACAAACAGTCGTGGATTGAAATGACCAATTTTTATTATTGTGGGTTTTTGGAGGGATTTTTGGAGGGATTATTATTAGGTGTGTGTAATAAGGACACTTGCCCAAGGTTTCACCCTGACTGCCTGGATTCGAGCACAGGTCTCACTCTTGTAAGGTAAGTGGTCTAACCACAGAGAGCTACTGGACTATATTTGTTTGATGGGAGTCAATGGAAACTAATGTATCTCTAAACCTTTAAAGCAAGCATAATCAGTAATTCCTGTAGATGAGGGTGGGTTGACAGCGTCCTTTTTTCCCACCTTTCTGCACCAGGATAAATCATCTACTTGACTCATTTGGGGGTTCAAGTCCCATGACAACATGACATTGAATGTTTGTGGCAGTCTTGGTAGTTCAAGCCAGGTGTGTTTACAGTACTCCAGGGCACTCGTGATGATAGATAAGAACCACTGAACTTGATTTTTAATTCTTGAAAACATGCCAGCCTACACTCAAATCTCAGGCTTAGCTTTACACTCCAGAAAGAGAGTGCGTCCCCCATGCCAAAAAAAATGAAGCATTTTAAGGGTTTCTATGTGTGTGTCAGGAACCAGAATGACCCCAATAAAGGAATATACTAGGATAAAGCAAATCTCTGTGCATAGCACATGTATTCTATTCTCAAATAACTTGTGAATGCCAAGAAAATGTACTAATGTTTCCCTCTTCTAGATATATAATTTCACAAGTCCTGGTCGCAAAGTACCGATTTATCATATGAGGTATTAATCTATTGTGACCATTGCAGAACATTCGGGTAGAGTAAGAAGTGGCCCACAGTGTGGTCTGTCTGTGAAAGAGAAAGCCTCTTGCCTCAGGATTATATCAATGAGGGAGCTTGATTGCTGTGAAATGGGATTGAGTCTGGAGTGTCTAAATTGTACATGAATCATGCTGACCCACATTGCTGAGAACTGAGTGACTACAGGAAATTTATTTCCTCATCAATAAATTGCAGAATAACAAATCATAAAATTAGTCTGGATGAAGAAGGCCCTTTGACCCATCTGTGTCATCTTCTCTCAAGGCTCAAGAGCCCTGGTACTTTTCTTGTGAATCCATTATAAACACCCTCCTCCATTCCAAAACACAGTACAAACACTTCCTCCACTACCTGTACACACAGTGTGCTGGGCCCCAGGCCTCTGTGCTGTTTACTCATCGCTGCTACCGTGGGCAAGCCGGCTCCGGTTGTGCATTCCCAGGGTGGGGAGTGTTGGGATTGTGGAAGTGGTGAGAGCACAAAATCGGCTTCGTCCAGCTTAAACTTAGCTCCTTCGACAATTTCTGTATATAACAATAGTTTTAGTCCAGGTTGTTTCACAAGATGTGTCCCTCAATAGAACAAATCAATACTGCAATTTCCTGCAAATTTGTCAAATGCCCTGCAATTATTGACAAGTATTTCTACACGTTTCCCTTGACCCAGCTCATAGCTAATTCCTTTAACACTTGTAAAAGAAGTTACCTTTGCAACAGAAATAGATGTTCTGATCTCAGCGTCTCTGAAGCAGTGCTTTGTGGAGTCCTGTAGCTTAGTGGTTGGAGCCTTACAAGCGTGAGATCTGTGTTTGAATCCAGGCAGGTCAGGGTGAAACCATGGGCAAGTTTCCTTACTCCACATTCCTAATAATAATCCCTCAAAAAAACACAAGAATAAAATGATTCATTTCGATCCATGACTGTTAGTGGGACTCTGCTGTGCATAGCTGCCACATTTCGCCCACAAATATACAATCAATTCACTTGACAGTACATTCTGTGAAGCGGTTTGAATCATCTAGAAGATGTGAACAGCACTATATCAAAACACAAGGCTTATTAATATAGAGCAGTAACTTGGCTGATGAAAAAGAAGTACACTTCCTCGTGCAGGTATTCATATTTGGGGGTCAGTTTCCTTTGACTTTAAACCTTGTGACTGTTTCGATAATGCGTTTGCCCGAATATTTTTTTAAAAGTTATTCAAAAGCTGCTAATATCGAGCCCGGCATTTGATTGGTTGCTCATATTTTGGTCATGATTATGTTTTTCCGCAGATGCCCACAAACCATATCACACAAACTCCTCTATCCACAAGCAGGTGACTATAATTTACAGACTGCTCTAAGAATACTTTTAGTACCATCAAGACCCAGTTTAAGTAGGTGGGTTGGAGTTGCAGTCATCTTCTTCTAAGGATGGTATGGACTCCGAGCCCAGTGTAGCAACACAGTACAGATCTATCCAATTCATTCAAACAAGATTAGTGAACTCCAAGGACATTAAGGGAGTTGAGGGCCTGGTTTCCATAATTATTCACTGTCCATGTAGCAGAGATATTCATATAGCTTTGGGAATCTCTCCGATCCAATTTACCATGTGTGTCATTATCTGTCGACAATTTTCCATCAAATTGCATTGGGATTTGGATGATCTTGCGGTAAAGAATATTAAATTCCATCAGAATATTGCCAACCAAGTGACAATATACTCCTTCAGGTGAATGGTTCCTTCCTTGCAGGTGCCAGTACTCGACTTTTATTTATATTTGTGGTGGGCAATTTATTCTCTTGTAAATGTTGTAATAACAACAACAAAATTACATTTGTAGAGCGCCTTGCACATTGGGAAGATGTACCAAGGCACTGAACAGTTAGATCGGGACCTCAGCGGGGGGCGGGGAAGGGTCGGGGTAGTGGCGGGGGGCAGGAGAGTAGGAAAGGGGGGAGAGTTAGGAGGGCAGCAGAAGGCATGGTTGAAGAGGAAGGTCTTGAGACCGGCCTTGAAGGAGGAAAGGGAGGAAGCGAGGCAAAGGGATTGCGGGATAGAGTTCCAGAGTGTGGGGGCAGAGAGGCTGAAAGCCCGGCCACCGATCATAGGGAAGTTCAGGCGATGGACACGGAGCAGGCCAGAGCCTGCTGAACGGAGGGGACGGGCAGGCTGATAGGGAGACAGCAGGTCGGAGAGACAGGCGGGGCAAGGCCGTGAATGGCCTTGAAGGTGAGGACTAGGATCTTGAATTCAATCCTCTGGGGGATGGGGAGCCAGTGGAGACGGGCGAGGGTGGGAGTGATGTGGTTGTGGAGCCTGGTGCGGGAGAGTACATGAGCTGCAGAGTTCTGAATAATCTGCAGCTTGTGAAGCGAGGAGCTGGGAAGGCCGACTAGGAAAGAGTTCCCGTAGTTGAGCCTTGTGGTAATGAATGCGTGGACGAGTGTTTCGGCAACGTGGGGGGTGAGGCAGTGGCAGAGTCTAGCAATGTTGTAGAGGAGGTCGTAAACCCTAAATCTACATTTTTAAAAATTAAATATTTATTTTTTAGTATTGTTCAGCTGAGCAGTGGCAAAGTTTGTTTTCCATATTGCCCCAAAATTATGTTTTACCAACCAAATAGGTTAAAGCCTTAAATCTCTAGGCTGCATGTTAAAATGCATTTGGCCTATTAAGTCTGAGCCACAGTTACCTTAGTTTGATTTTTAAAAATCTAAGGTTGAAGTCATAAAAATCCAGACAATCATTCCCAATCACAGAGCAACATTATCTTATTTATTCATGTAAAATTGCAGAGTGAAAATTTCCATCAGTTTTAATGGTTACAAAAAAAATTCTGAACAAAGACTCTGAGACTGTTACTTTCCGAATTATATAAATCATAATAATTATTATTGTTAATAGAAAACTATTAGAAAAAACAGATTTAAAAAAATTAACTTCAAAGATATTTGTGGGATATTGCTGTATGCAAATTGACTACAGCTACACAACAACAAAATTACATTTATAAAGTGCCTTTCATGTCGGGAGGACACAGTCAGAATAAATCCTGTGAAGTTCTTTGATATGTCTCGGTGATTTTTATTATTATTATTAAAACTCAATCAGTCTTTCCAGCTATAATAATAATCCTTGCATTTGATACAGCACTTTATCACATCTTTGAAACCCCTCAAAGCACTTCACAGAATGTACTGAAAAGTGAATTGACTGTATACTTTGTGGGCGAAACATATTTTGGAAAAACAAAAGAGTACGTGGAAAATTCACTGATTTTGCACTCTGTCTTCCCTCAGAAGGCACAAGTTGTAAGACAAATCCAGTTACTGGCAGCTTGTGTTTAGTAAACCCCTCCCATGAATTGTGCAAAAACATTTTTGTGCCATCTGTTTTGAATGTTGGTACAGATTTCCAGTTTGTGGAAATCCCCTGATTTTTCCCTAGTCTGACACTGCTAGTGCTTTTAATTTGTTCACTGCTGAGGATTTGATATAAATAACGGTTCATGTTAGCTTTTGTAAATACGTATTTGCATATATGATCAATAGCTTTAGTATAATTGTATTTAGAAGTGTTTCATTTAGCTGACTTTGCTACTCATTTCCCTGGACACATTTCCTAATAACTGTATGATTCAACATTTTTGGGGGTTAGCTAATTATCTGACTCGTGCAGAAATCTATCACCACGCTTAAGACTATCAAAACTAAACTGAGAATTCCATGTATGCCACCTACACTTGGAAATTTTTGTGTCTGGAAATGGAATGCACACTGTCTCACCAGAAGGATGCGCCTTGCTTTTCTAATTCTGGAGCATATTAGGTGCAGATTATCAGACAGGAAGGCCTGGGATCCCAGAGTGTGCATGAGGTAGTAGTTTAACCAGATATAATCATATAATTTGCCATTGAAAACACTGCCCGGTAATTAGCTGCCTACTGCTTGTCCTACTGCAAGGACCTCCCTAACTGTTAGAAGTTTGGATTGGAAGGTAGTGGGCAGAATCTCTACTCCCATTGACTGGTCTTACTGATGAGGGGAAGTCAGTTTAATGTCTCGTCCGATAAATGGTACCTCCGAAAATGCTACACATCCCCAGCTCTGCATGGGAATGTCAGCTTAGATGATTTGCTTCCATGGAGCTTGAACCCACAACCTTCTGACTCAGAGGCGAGAGTGCAATCACTGAGCCAGGCTGACACATCAGGCACCACTTTGGCTTATAAATACAGGATGTCTCAGCAATATGATAAGGCACTATATTAAATGCAAGGGTTAGTATTATTATTATAGTACTAGTTGTTGTTTCTTAGTCAGTGTTCACACAAATTGAATGCAACAATAAACCTTGAGCCTTTAGTGCAATTCAGCAGATCTATTTTTGTGTGGCACAAGCTGCTGTTACTTCTTCAAATAGTGTATGTTCTTTGAATTGCTCAGGAAACATAAACTGAGATAATGCTGCACAAACTGTGATGTCACCAGTGCAAAAAATGTTGCAATTCACTTTTTAAAAGTACTGTAGTTTGAATTCTCTGATTCACGGTCCAAGTTTTGCTCTCGTTGTTTTCAGCTTGGTGATGGGTCTTCACTGAATCAGATTGCAAATGAAACATGTCAGTTGATGGTTGGGAAGCGTATGAACGGAACGAGTGCTTGATCTTGCAGAGTAATGAACCGTATGGTAACACGTTATAGCTCAATCAAGTTGCTAAACCACACAAAAAGAACATTCTCACCCCTGCTGGAGCTTGGGCTGAAACAACTTCTTTCAATATTAATTACTTGTTGTGTACACAATTACAATTTTCTTTGTCAAATCCAACAGAGATCTGAATGTTACTATACCACTTGAAACACTTTCTGCAAAAACCCGCTCATTTTTTCTAAGCTAATATGTAGGCGTCTTTGTTTACGCCTCTACTGTAAGTGTAATGTTGCTTGGTTAAATGTTTCCTGCTTAATATGATGATAAACAGGGTTGTTTACCGACAGTGATTTACCTGGAAATTATTATTTCCATACAACAAGTGAACAGAATTAAAAACTACTGCATTACCAGGTATGGTTGGAGACCCAGAAAGAACTATGACAGTGCTGGTTATATTTTAAAAAAACGTGGTTAGTATACCAAGTATTTTACCAGAGTCCCCTGCAGATAGTTTCGATCAGAGAGAAACAGCCAAAATAAAAACCATGGAGAGGTAGAAAATACCAATCATAAATTAGAAGCATTTACCTTGGTTATTCAGTTAATTTGACTAAATATTGTATCTCCAGTAAACAGCTGATAAATAGTTCCAAGTGCATCCTATTATTGAAGCAGAGTGACGCTATTCAGTCCATGCCTATTTCACCAGTTTATTAGATCACGGCAGATCTTTTATTCACTGAATATCTGAATATCATTGCACTTTTATGTTGTGTGTTCTGTTTTTGTTTCAGATTTCCAGCATCTGCAGTATTTTGTGTTTTGATTATCAGTGTCATGGTCGGGCCAACATCTAAAAGAGAATGGTACTTAAAATAATAGTAATAAAGTAGTAATATTTGCATTTGATATTGTGTCATTCACATTAGGAGAATCTCTCAAAGCGCTTCAGATGAGTTTTACTGTAAAGTGCAGTGACTCTATTTTGTAGGCAAACATGACTGCCAATTTAGGCCACAGCAATTTCACACAAGTAGCCATAAAGTGACTGATTGTTTTTATTCGTGGGGGAGGGAGCAGGTGGGAAGGGGTCCAGGGGTTGTTGGCCAGGACACCAGGAGAAACTCTCTTCCTTTTGAAAATTGTGTCATGGAATTGTTACTGTCCACCTAATTAGGCAGAAGAGTCTTTAGTTTACTGTCTCATCCAAAGATTGATGTTCAGATGAAATCTGTTTTAGCATTTGCTGTGCAATTTGTTGTATTATTTAAAATAATTTAAACTTCTCATGGATCTTGTAGTATAAACTGCAGCTATGTTTTTAAGCATCATTCTGTTAGTCACAACAGGATTAGTTTCATTCTTAGAATAACAAGAAGTAAAATACTTTATTTAAAGTGCAGGTGAAACCATGAGCAAAACCAGTGAATTGATTAGTCAAAATATTTCACAGCAGAAATAAACCGTGCAAAAAAGAATGTTAAACTCCTACATTATCATCCTACTGACTTTGATGTCCTTCATCTGTTAAAGCTACGATAGTGGGTGTTTATCTTCTAATGCTTAGATGCTTAGTAATGTTATGAAAGACCACATTTACAAAACAAATCCAGAATTTACTGACAATATGGGTTCTTCTGTTTCAGTGAGTCACTAATGAGGTCAGATGAAGCGTCGTGGAATATAGCAAAATGCAAGACCGTGTGTCATAGGAACGAAATACGGAGTTAAATAGCGAATATTATAGTGTGTCATAGGAACAAAATACGGATTGCAGAATTTCCCTGATATAAAGTTACTGAAGTGAATGCTACTCAAAGGATTTGTGTATTTTGCCGAGGGACACCAATACTCAATTCCTCTGAGTAAAGGTTCTTATTAATTGTATGTTGATTCCACAGAGCCACTACATAAAGATTGTGTGTGTCTGTACTGTTATTTCTGATGTAAATGATATCACTTCCTGCAACACAGGATGTTGTTTACCTTTGTACACATTTAAGTTCTTTACTCTTCCGCACCCGGGGGATTTTACCCAATCGAGTACTAAGATTGACTGTTGATGGGGTTGTTTTTCCACTCGTAAATGACTTGTACGTTCTTGCAAACCATCCACTGAGATACTGGGTGGGTTCCAGCTAGTGGACTCAGCACAACTCTGCTTCCGTGAAATTTGTACAGCTTTCCTGCAGCTTCCACCTCAAAGTATAAAACAACACGCCTGGTTTCATTTCCTGTGCAGTCAGTATTTGTGGTCTGCGACAACAGAACCTCAAACGAATCTACAAATAACCTTACTCCTCTAATTCAGGTCAACATTCCTAAAAGGGCACTATCTTCAAGCAAAAATATTTAACAAAACAATTATATTTATTCACAAGTAAGTGACTTCATGAAAGCAATCGTGGTAAAACAAGAACAACAAATTGCATTTATATAGTGACTTTCACATAGGGATGATGTCCCAAAAATTATAATCCTTGCATTTAATATAGAGCCTTATCATGTCTTCAGGACGTCTCAAAGCACTTCACAGAATATATTGGAACGTGAATTGATAGTATATTTTGTTCGCAAAACGCAACAGCCAATTGCACACAGCAGTGTCCCACAAAAGTTTTGGATTGAGTGACTGAGTTAATTAATCAAGTTAATTTTTTAAGGGATTATTACCCCCAGAAAGGGGTTCCACCAATTGTCTAACAATTGGATGCAGACCCAATGCTAAGTAAACAGAGGCATAAGTGTGCAGTAAGAAAACTTGCCTAACATTTCGCCCTTTCTGGGAATCAAACCTGGATCCTCACACTTGCGACGCAATTGCTCTAACCACTATGCGACAGGACTCCACTGTAAATAAGTTATTATTATGCGCTGGGATAAAATATTTTCATGGCAAAATTGATGCGGGGATCATTGGCCTCCCATTGGGCTGATGCAATTGCCATTGGTTATGCATTAGCACCTTTGTTAATGTGCGACTATAACAAGGGAAATCTCATAAGCAGTTGACGTCTCCAAAGGTACAAGCACCCTTCAAGCAGGACAATGTCTTGAAGCTTGGATCAAAGGTGAAATTTGACACCAAACCATTCCCCTCTCAGAAAGGGGAGATGACCATAAGCACATCTTTAGATGCAAATTGAACATGGGAAAGAGGGTGCAAGGAAGAGGAATTGCATCAGGATTTTTCATAGGTCAGAAGTATAGTGGTTGAAGACACACTCATCAATGGTGGAGTGGAGATGTAATAATTACAATAATAATTCTTGCATTTGTTATAGCATTTTTCATGTCTACTAGATGTCTCAAAGTGCTTCACTGTATATACTGTAGTGTGAATTGACAGTATATTTGTGGACAAAACATAGCAGCCAATTGCACTCAGCAGTGTCCCACAAACAGTCATACATTGAAGTGACTAATATTATTGTTGTTTTTTGTGAGGAATTATTATCAGGAATTATTAATTATTACCAGGTATGTGGAGTAAGGAAGCTTGCTCAGGGTTTTTCCCTGCTGGGAATCAAACCCAGATCTCTTGCGTGTGAGGCAAGTACTTCTAATCACTGAGCTGCAGGCCTCCATGAAGGGGCACATGTAGAAGGCCTGAGCCAATCAAGCAAAGGGGATGGCTAAAGAAATGAAGTATGTGAGCAGGTAGAACAGGTATGGAGACACTAGGGTATGAAGTGATTTGTAGAAAATTGAAATTGATCCATTCAGTGATATGGAACAAATGAAACTGGATTGGGATATGGAGTTTGGTATGGATTTCTTTCTGGAAATCCACTGGCGGCAACATTAATTATTAGGCAATTACCTTACACTTGTTCTTGCAATAGTGAGGCTTAAATGAGTATCAGTTTAGTGAGTAAATTTACATAGACTGTACTGTGCAATGCTGAGAAATTGTCACTAAGTCTAGTTTCAGTGGAGTCCCTTAAAAGAGACTAATAGAGAACAGTACAGTAGTAATTATTTTAAAATGTCCTTCAATATAACCTTGTGACAGCATTTGTTCAATTTATATTATTTCAAAGGGAATGAGATGGCAACCTGGTTCATTTGTCTCTGCCTCCGAGTCAGAAGATACTGAGTTAAAGCCTCATATCGGACTTTGAACTCATAGTACTGGTTGGCACTCAGTTTAACACATTTTCTGCATTGTTGGGGATGCCGACTTTCAGATGAGACATTGAACCGAGATCTCATCTGTTTGCTCAGGTGGACTTCAAAGATTCCATGATACTATTCGAAAAGAGAAGGGGGTTTCTCCTACTGTTGTGGGCAACAATCAAATTGATCATGGCTATTTTTAGAATTGTTGTATACAAATAGGCTGCTATATTTGCCTACAAAATGTACAGTTGCTATACTTTTCAGTAAATCCTGTTGAGCGCATTGAGACAACTACCCAATGTAACAGGTGTTGTATCAAATTCAAGGATTAGTAAATTCAGTAGAAGATAATACAATGTGGAAACACAATCGATTTTTTTTTATTGTTACACAGAACACTTTCTGAAAAACTGCTTAAAGGTGTACGACTTGCAGATGCCTAGCCCACACATATGTAACAAGTTGAAACTAACTCCTCCACTACTTTCCAGTGTGACTGCACAGAGGAAGTGCAGGCAATATGATTTCACCCGATGAAGCCATGGGTTTACCCACGAAGGGAGAAATCTGGAAAGTACCTGTTGTAGGGTAACTGATCTCTCATTGAAAGGGGGATTACACTTTGTCTCAAAGCACCTTGCCTCAATCCTCAAATAATCTCATGTTCCATTGATATGAGATCAGTCATTAATCAGTGTCACCACAGTAATAATGTAATTTCCAGTTTGGCTCAGTTGGTAGCACTCCTATTTGTGAGGTAGAAGCTTGTGCTTTGCTCTGAGGCACTACCCTGCATCGAGGGTGCTATATAAGTGTAAATTATTGTTGTTGTGGGTTTCAACTCCATGTTGGGGTTTTACATCATATTGCGTTACTTAGAGTGATGTGGCATGGAAACCAGTCCATGCACGTGTTTATACTCCACACGAGCCCCATCACTTCTATTCATCTCCCCTATTACCGTTTATTCTGTATGTATACATTACTTTTGTTTATTCTGTGAAGTGCTTTGAGATGCCTAGAAGATGTGAAAAGCGCTATATCCAATGCAAGGATTATGATTACTTCCTTCTCCAGTTTATGTACATCACAGTTTCTCTTAAATAGGTTGATACAATTTGCTTTAGCCACACTTTCTGGGTGAAAGTAAGTTCCACATTCTCACCACTCTCTGTGTTTAAACTCATAATAATAATCCTTACATTTTGATTTAGCACTTTTCACATCTTATTGACTTCTCAAAGTGCTTCACAGAATATACTGTAAAGTGAATTGACTGTATATTTGTGGGTGAAATGTGGCAGCCAATTGCGCACAGCAGTGTCCCACAAAGCAGTCATGGATTGACTCCACCACAATCCACAAAATCCAGTTTATCCAAAACTCTGCCGCCCGCATACTCACCCGCTCTAAGCTTCGCTCCCCCATTACCCCAGTCCTTGCCACACTTCACTGGCTCCCTATCCCAGAGAGGATCAACTTCAAGATCCTCATCCTTGTCTTCAAATCCCTCCACTCCTCTGCACCCCCCTATCTCTCTGATCTCCTCCCCCCCCAACCCAGCACCCGCTGCCTTCGCTCCTCTGAGTCTGGCTTCCTCCATGTCCCCCGAGTCATCCGCTCCACCCTCGGAGGCCGTGCCTTTAGCCACTACGTCCCGAGGCTCTGGAACTCCCTTCCTCACTCGCTTCGCCTCGCCCCCTCTCTTCCCAGTTTCAGTTGAAGTTGAAAGGTTGAAGACCTTTCTCTTCGACCGAGCTTTTGGTCACCTTCCAGCCCCTGCTCCTGGCTCGGTCCCGGGATCCACTACTGTGAAGCGCTCTGAGATGCCGTCTGGCGTGGAGGGCGCTATATAAATCGAAGTTGTTGTTGTTGTTGAAATCACCAATTTTTTTTATATTGTGTTTTTTTGTACGGATTATTATTAGGCGTGTGGAGTAAGGAAACGTGCCCAATGCTTCACCCTAACATGCTGGGATTTGAACACAGGTGTTTGTAAGGAATGTGCTCTAACCACTGAGCTACAGGAGCTACTCATGGTTCAGGCTGACATTCCACTGCAATACTGGGGGAGTACTGCATTACTACAAATACTAGATGTACTGTCTCTTGGATGAAACATTAAATTGAGCTCCCATCTGCTTGATGAGATAGACATCAAGGTCTGACGGCACTATTCATCCTCCACATAAATTACAATAATAATAATTTTCCCATTTTCATCTAATACTTATCACACTGTTAAAATCTCAAAGCAGGATTTACCGTGATGAACATTGACTGTGTATTTGTAAGCATAATTGATCATGCTCCTCCAGGCAGTTGTGGGACCTTACCACAGCAAACAGTAAATTTGGCAGTAAATATCTGCGACACACTTTGTGGTGTTTCAATATGAAAATAAAAGTTATTTCATTTTATACTCTCTTGTCTAAAACAAAACTGTTTTTCCAGGGAGAACAAAGTTTAAAAGGAACATTTCTTGAAGGAAATGAATGCACTTGTTTTAAATGTTTTAGTTGAAACAAGGAGATTTTCAAAATGGCTTGAAAGTCCTTGGGTCGAGCAGCTTAAATGTGGAGGCTGCCCCATATGAAGGAATGCAAGTTATTGATGTTGTTGTAGATTATCTGGCAAAATGATGGCCTCCTGTTTGATAGATTGTTACAGAGATGTGAAAAAACAAGACCGCTCGGCCTAGTTAGTTTGTGCCGGGTTCTCTGACAAAATTACTGAAAAAAAACAGCCTCAATTTTGTTTGCAAACCAGAAGGTCAATTGTTAAAATGTTTGTACACCCACAAACAAACATAGAGTTAATGACTTTGTGGATTCCTCTGTAGCAATGCCATCCATGGTACACAGGCATCACTCTGTGAAATGCAAATGCTCACTGGCACGAGGTTCTGGGACATATGCAGGTGTTCTGCCCAGGACTGATCCACTATTGACAGCTGCTCCTGTGCACTGGGTCATGGCAGTATTTTACATTTACACATGTCATACAATCAACAACAACAACAACTTTGATTTATATAGCGCCCTCTACGCTGGACAGCATCTCAGAGCGCTTCACAATAGCGGATCCCAGGACCGAGCCAGGGGTAGGGGTAGAAAGGTGACCAAAGGCGCGAGCGAAGAGAAAGGTCTTCAGCTGGGACCTAAACCTGGAACCTGAAATCTAGTCAAGCACACATATGCAAATATATACACAGTCAAATGTACAAAATATGGGTCAAATTTGTGCAGTTTCATAGTACTACAGTACAGCTTTCAAAAAGAAAGTTTCTTCTGATGTTGAGGCAGCATTTCGCCAGAGCCTCACTTTCTCTGTAGGATCACAAATAAGACTTGCTCACCTGATCAGGCAAATGGGAACTTAGTTGAAAATTGTTTTATTGGTGAGGGTCTTCTTACCCCTTTAACCAAATTAGATCAATTTGCGTTCCACTGGAGAATGAGGGTTATCCCTGCAGATAAATTTCCCCTCCAAATTTCTGACAATGAGGCACATACACAGGAATGTACTATGCTCCTTATCTCTGGAACTCCCTGTTTTCAGTAAATCCCTCCTCCTGATGTGAAAGATGCTATATAAATGTAATGTTGTTGTTGTTTTAATCCTTCTGCCTCACCGCCTAGGAACATAGGTATCAGGAACAGGAGTAGGCCATTCAGCCCCTCGAGCCTGCCTGGCCATTCAATAAGATCGTGGCTGATCTTCTAATCTAACTCCATCTGCCCACCTTATCCCCATATCCCTTAATCCCTCTATCCATTATAAATCCATCAATCTCAGTCTTGAATAAATTCAAGGCCTGAGCATCTATAGCCTTCCAGAGTGGAGAATTCCATAAATTCACTATCCACTGAGTAAAGAAGTGTTTCCTCAACTCTGTTCGAAAAGGCTGACTCTTACTCTTAAGTGTGTGGTTAGAGATTCTCCAACCAGGGGAAACAGTTTCACACTGACTACTCTGTCATGCCATTAAGAATTTTTTTGGTTTCTATAAGATCATCTCTAATTCTTCTATATTCTACAGAATATAGGCCTAGTTTAGTCAACCTATCCTCATAGGTCCTGTGGAGTCCTATAGCTCAGTGGTTAAAGCACTCGCCTTACAAGTGTAAGACCTGTGTTTTGAATCCAGCCAGGTCAGGGCGAAACCTTGGGCAAGTTTCCTTACTCCACATGTCTAATAATAATCTCTCCAAAAAAAACACAATAATAAAATTGGTCATTTCAGTCCACGATTGTTTGTGGGACACTGCTGTGCACAATTGGATGCTCTGTTTCGCCCACAAATATACAGTCAATTCTCCTACTCTCCTTCATCCTGCCCCGACCCCTCCCCCCCTGCTCTTGTCCCTACCTCACTATAACAACCCTTTGGGAAGTCCTCTCAATGTGAAAGGTGCTATATAAATGTAAGTTTTGATTAATTGATATTCTGTGAAGCGCTTTGAGACGTCTAGAAGACATGAAAAGTGCTACATCAAATGCAAGGTTTATTATTATTATAGGTCAACACCCACATCCCAGGAACTAACCTAGTGAATCTACACTATACCCCCTCTAAGGCGAGTAAGTCCTTTCTTAAATAAGGAGACCACAACTGCACACAATATTCTAGGTGTGGTCTCACGAAGGCCGTATACAGTTCCAGCAAGACTTCCCTACTCTTGTATTATAACCCTTTTGCAATGAACATCAACATGCTATTAGCCTTCCTAGTTGCTTGCTGTACCTGCACGCTAATTTTTGCAACTGGTGTACAAGGACATCCAAATCCCTCTGAACACGAACACTATCTAGTCTCTTCCACCTCTGAAAATAATCTGCTTTCTGTTTTTGCTACCGAGGTGAATAACTTCACATTTCCCTACATCATATTCCATCTGCCACCTTCTTGCCCACTCATCTAGCCTATCTTTATCCCATTGCATTTTTTTTGTGTCATCCTCGGAGCTTACTCTCCCACCTAGCATTGTATCATCTGCGAATTTAGATATTTTAAGTTCTATGTCTTCGTCTAGATCAGTGGTTCCCAACCTCAGGTCCCGACCCAAATCAGGGTCGCGTGGGTCCTCAGTTGGGTCATGAAGGGTCATCAGAATTTTTGTTGTGGCTTTTTTGAATGTTGAAAATGCTTTTATTATGCTAATAATAAGCTGTGATAGTAATAATTATAGATTTTGTGGGCTTTTCTCGCTCATGACTTGTTCCAGAAAAAATACAATAGTTTATTCTGCAGACAGTCATCAAAACGTAAAAAAATGAATCAGCAGAAGATAACACCAGATTTTGCTGGACCCCGATACTGTGAACAAAACTGGGGGATTTTAAAAGGTTAAAGGGTAGCAGTTAGTTTCACCCAAGTATTTTTTTTCGGTTTCTCTCAGTGAAGCAGAGCGAGGCTGGATATTGTCGATATCAGAAGGTGTCTGATATTTGAAAGCAGAACGTAAAAGTCAATGCTACGTTGATTCTTTTTCCACTAACATAGATCACATTTTTAATATATACTTGCAAGTTCCTCAGTAGAAAAAAACTCATTGTACTCATATATGGAGTCCTATAGCTCAGTGGTTAGAGCACTCCCCTTAAAGGTGTGAGCCCTGTGTTTCGAATCTAGCCAGGTCAGGACGAAACCTTGGGTAAGTTTCCTTACTCCACATGCCTAATAATAATCCGTCCCCAAAAAACCCCAATAATAAATTGGTCATTTTCAATCCACAATTGTTTGTGGGACACTGCTGTGCACAATTGGCTGCTGCATTTCGCCCACAAATGTACAGTCAATTCACTTTACATTATATTCTGTGAAGCGCTTTGAGATGTCTAGAAGACATGAAAAGTGCCATAACAAATGCAAGGATTATTATTATAATTATTACAATTTAGTGACAGTTATGTTATTTCCTCTTTGCCAGTTCTACTGGGTTTTGTTCTCAAATAAATTAAAACCTGTGAAACAGCTGAGATTCAACACCTTCTGTCAACACTGGAATTGTTAACTGACGTAAACTGATAATACACTTCAAACCTCAGAATTGTAGTTTCTTTTGCTGGGAACTGAAGGTTTGTGAAGAGTCTGTTAAGTTGCCTGAATTTTGAGGGTTTGCACACAGCGGAGTCCTATAGCTTAGTGGATAGAGGATGCATCTCGCAAGTGAGAGACCTGGGTTTGAATCCCAGTAGGATGAAGCATTGGGCAAGGTTCCATACTCCACAGACCACGGTTTACTTAGGGATGAGTAAGAACCCGGTTGATAGTTGATTGACGGATCGCTTTTCCGGAGTAATAATTTCTTCCAAAAAAATATGATAACAATAAATTTGTCACTTTCATTCATGACTATTTGCGACATTAATGTATGCAATTGGCTGCTGTGTGTCAGTCAGAAAATACAGTCAATTCACTTTACAGTATATTCTGTGAAGCGCTTTGAGACATCTAAAAAAATGTGAAAAGCTCTATATCAAATGCAAGGATTATTATTAGCACATCTTTGAGACATCTCAAAGCACTTCATTGCATATACTTATAAAGTGAATTGTCAGTATTTTCTGACTGACACACAGCAGCCAATTGCATATATTAATGTCACAAACAGTCATGAACGGTAGTGACCAATTTATTGTTATTATTCACAGGACTCTAAGGCACTTTATATCAAATGTAAGAATTATTATTTTATAATTAAGAAGTTAATTTAACCATTGGGAAGTGAAACAATTTGATATTGACATCTTCTGACCCAAAACTCGTAAGGAAAATGATGAATCATAATATATTTTTCTGAACTCTTAGGATGCAATACAATTTACATCTAAATAGCATCTTTCACATGAAGTGGACATCTTAAAGTAGTTAAAACTATTGGGTTGGAGTGCAAGCTAAAGGGAATGTGGAAGGGAAAAATGCCAGAAAATGAAGCAGAATAGGGCACAATGATGTACCCATAGTATAGCCCATGGTGGTGAATAGTATTGGTGAGTAAATAATCTGTTGTGCATTCAGGTATAAATAGAGGTTTGAAACACCAACATTCAGGCATTCTCAAAAGCCCATTACAGTCTGATGACTTCTGCATTAAACAAATCTCCCTGATCATGCTTGTGCCTTATGACACATTTGGTATGCGTAGTTTTATATCTCTTATAGTCAGTGGAGTCCTTTACCGTGGAGTCCTATAGTGCAATGGTTAGCACTGCAACTTGGTACATTGTAGGGTCCGTCGATATGGAAATTTTCCGATTTAGATATATCGATGGGCTCATATCGAGATATACCGAAATATCGATATTTTGGGTTTTTTGTACTGCACATGCGCACGCGGCGCACGCATTCGTAATGCGTGCATGTTCGGGCTGCGCGTGCATTCCGGGTGCGCGCACATTTCGGGTGCGCTCGCATTCGGGGACTATCTCCTCAGGAGGTAAATATATTTTTCTCTCTGTGTTTTTCTGTCTGTGTCTCTGTGTCTCTCTCACATCCCCCCCATCTCTATCTATCTGTATATTATCACATCCACCCCGTCTCTCCCCCCAACCACCCCGCCGTCTCTCTCCCCCCCCACCCCCCCCAGCCGTCTCTCTCCCCCCTCCCCCCTCCCCCCCACCCCCGCCGTCCCTCTCCACCCCCCACCCACCCCGGCCGTCTCTCTCTCCCTCGCCCCCCCTGCCGTCTCTCTCCCCCGCCACCCCCCTAGCTGTCTCTCTCCCCCACACCCCACCCCCAGCCACCTCTCTCCCCCCCCCAGCCGTCTCTCTCCCTCCACCACCCCCAGCCGTCTCTCTCCCCCCCCACACACCCCCAGCCATCTCTCTCCCCCCACCAGCCATCTCTCTCCCCCTCCCCCCCCCCACCCCCCAAGTCTTCTCTCCCACCCCCCCACCCCCCACCCCTTGCATACCTGTATATTGTATTCGAGGACTATGAATACAATATGGCGGCATTGCACCTCGATCTGTGCATTGTGTATAGAGATGAGCATTCTGGGTCTTGTAGTTCAGTGTGCGCGCATTCCGATTTTTTACCTTGATATATTGTTTTTTCGATACATCGATATTTTCGAAATGCCTATATCGGCGTATCGATCTGAAAATTATATGGGTTTTAGCGATATATCGATATACCGCCGGACCCTAGTAGATTGCTTTCTGGGGATAATACTTTAAAAAAAATTAATTAGTCACTCAATACGTGACTGCTGATGTCCTTGGGATGTCCTCCCCATGTGGAAGGTGCTCTACAAATGTAATTTTGTTGTTGTTGTTTGTGGGGCACTGCTGTGCAAATTGTCAGCCGCGTTTATCCCACAAATGTACAGTCACTTTGCTCTACATTGTATTCTCTGAAGCACTTTGAGATGTCTCGAAGACTTGATCAGGTGCAATATCAAATGCAATGATTTGTATTATTATCATTTGTGGTGGCGGCACATGACGACGGGATGGGTAAATCCCAACCTGAACTGCATGACGAAAAGGAACTTCCAAGGTTATTTTAATACAACTTAGAGGCGAAAGGTTTACCATACCAACAAGAGTACCTTTCAGTCAGTCACAATGGTGTAAGAGATGCCGCTTATACATAAAGAACTCCCTGGTTTGTATTCCAAGTCTAAGCTTTCCTGTTTTAGCGTGGTTGGGTAGGACGATTACATTATGCTAGGCCATCCCAGAGGGAAGGGGAAAACTCACTACAGTTCCAACACTCCTGTAATGATCCTTGCAATTGATCCATGCATTTGATATAACGTCTTTGAGATTGTCAAAGCGCTTCACAGAATATGCTGTGAAGTTAATTCACTATATGTTTTGTGGGCGAAATGCGGCAACCAATTGTGCACAGCAGTCAAGGATTGAGTGACCAAAATATATATATTTTTGAGGGATTATTACTTCCATGCCATGACCAGTACTGCCTTCTACCACCTCTGCAATATCGTCAGACTCCGCACTGCCTCACCCGTTGTCCACGCATTCGTCACATCACCTATGGAAACTCCCTCCTCATTGTACTTCCTTGCTCTTTCCTTCACAACCTGCAGATCATCCAGAGCTCTGCAGCTCATGTCCTCACCTGAACCAAATTCCATGACCACATCACTCCCACCCTCGTGCAGCTCCATTGGCTCCCCATCTCCCAGAGAATCAAATTCAAGATATTCATCCTCACTTTCAAGGCCATTCATGGCCTTGCCCCTCCCATCTCCCCAACCTACTGTCGCTCTATGACCCTGCCCACCCTCTCCATTCAGCGGGCTCCGGTCTGCTCCATGCCCCCTGCCCAACCTGCCCTACCATCAGTGGATGGGCTTTCAGCCTCTCTGCCCCCTCACTCTGGAACTCTATCCCACAGTCCCTTCACTGACCTGACTTTCCAGCACCTTGGGACATCCTCCATATGTGAAAGGTGCTCTATAAATGTAATTTTGTTGTTTTCATAGAATTCATAGATTCATAGAATTTTACGGCACAAAAGGAGGCCATTCGGCCCATCTAGTCTGTGCCGGCTCTTTGAAAAGAGCGATTCAATCCCACTGTCCTGCCCGCTCCCCATAGCCTAATAGACCTGTTCTCCCTAAATACAGATCTAATTCCCTTTTAAAAGTTGTTATCGAATCAGCCTCCACCACCTTTTCAGGCAATGCATTCCAGATTCGAACAACTCGCTGAGTGAAAAAAATTCTCCTCAGCTCCCCTCTACTTCGCCTTGAAACTATTTAAATCTGTGACCACGAGTCACAGATTCACCCACGAGTGGAAATAGTTTTTCTCTATTTGCCCTGTCGAAACCCCTCATGATCTTATAAACCTCTATTAGGTCTCCCCTCAATCTTCTCTGCTCCAGACAGAATAACCCTAGCCTATCTAGCCTATCCTCATAGCTGAAGTCCCTCAATCCTGGCACCATCCTAGTAAATCTTCGTTGTACCCTTTCCAATGCCTTCACATCCTTTCTGTAGTGTGGTGACCAGAATTGAACACAGTATTCCAGCTGAGGCCTCACCAAAGTCTTATAGAGGTTAGTCAGCACTTCCTGACTTTTGTACTCTATACCCCTATTTATAAAGCCTAGTATCCCATATGCCTTCTTAACAGCCTTGTCTACCTGTCCTGCCACCTTCAACGAGTCACTAACACAAATCCCCAGGTCTCTCTGTTCCTTCACACCATTTAAAATTTTACTATCTAGCCTATATTGCCTCCCTTCATTTCTTCTCCCAAAATGCATCACCTCACACTTCTCTGCATTAAACTTCATCTGCCATGTGTCTGCCCACTTTACCAATTTGTCTATATCCTCTTGCAGATGGCTACTATCCTCCTCACTATTTACTATTCTCCCTAACTTAGTGTCATCTGCAAACTTGGAAACTGTACTCCGTACACCCAAGTCCAGATCATTGATGTAGATTACAAACAGCAATGGTCCCAAAACTGATCCCTGTGGCACACCACTGCTCACTTCCCTCCAATCTGAAAAACAGCCACTCACTACAACTCTCTGCTTTCTGTCTCGCAGCCAGTTGTGGATCCACTCTGCCACTGTCCCTTTTACGCCATGGGCCTTTAATTTCCTAATAAGTCTCTCATGTGGCACTTTGTCAAATGCCTTTTGAAAGTCCATGTAAACTACATCAACTGCGCTACCATTATCCACCCATTCCGTTACCTCATCAAAAAATTCTATCAGATTTGTAAGGCAAGATTTGCCTTTAACAAATCCATTTTGACTGTCCTTTATTAGCCTATATCTTTCTAAGTGAAGATCTACCTTGTCCCTGATTATGGACTCTAGAAGTTTGCCCACTACCGACGTTAGACTGACTGGTCTGTAGTTACCAGGCTTGTCTTTCTGCCCCTTTTTATACAAGGGAGTAACATTAGCTATCCTCCAGTCCTCTGGCACATTGTTCTGGAAAAGCGATCAGCCAATCAACTAACAACCAGATTTCTATTTACTGCTGGGTAGACAGAGATATTTGGAGTAAGGAACTCGCCCTGCCCAGGAATCAAACCTAGGTCTTCAGCTTGTGAGGTGAGTCCTCTAACCACTAAGCTATATGACTCCACCTGTACCCTCTGTGTCAGCTCTATTGTAGACAGTTCACACCCGGCTGTGAAGTGCTCCACAATCAAGAGACCTGCTGGCATTTTCAGGGTCACTCAAGACTCAAAATGAGCAATTGGGACTTCCTGGTTTCCCAATGTTGGATTTCGTAGGGAACCAGCATCCATAGAATCACATTCCAGTAAGAGGAGGCTAGAACAGGTACTCATGCTCTTGCAGAGAAATTTGTAAATGTAGAAATAATAACTTCTAAAATTTTGAACCTAGAATTCCTATGAAAAGCAAAAAAAGCTTTAAAAATAGTTGGAGACCTCTTATCAGGAGAGGTTTTATTGCCAATTTTGTGTTCACTGACACAAAACTGGCAATAAAACTGAAGCTCTATAAGAACAAGGACTTTCTACCACATTCCCAGCTTAGCCTCCAAGTGGGCTCTGTGATATCCTTTTTGATGCCTTCCTGAGGTGAAAGCTGCTATATCAATATAAAATTATTGTTGTTATGTTCCTCAAATGTTATCGTTTTCAAAGGCACCATTTATTATGAAACTTTGCTCTCTGTTTGTATTTCTTTCTTGTATATTTTAGCTGGCTTCTGAACCTTGTGCTTCAGCAGTAAGTGCTGATGATATCACATAGGGATGATGATTTGCTGAAGTTACGTTCAGACCCTGATTGCTGAATCACTGATGTGTGCATGTGTGTTCATCTTCTAATAGTCAACCTCAAAGAAACTCTATCAAGACAGTGCTCACAATGATATCATCAACAGCTACTGTTTTTGTCAAAGTTAAAAGGGATAAGAAACAAACTATTTGATCTGTAGAAACCCGCTTAGATTGCAGTTCTTGACTAGGCCGATAATCTAGTGTATGGGGGAGTTCTGCATTGCTAGAAGTGCTGTCCTTTGAATGAGACATTTAACTGAGACCCTCTCTACCTGTTCATATGGATGTTAAAGATCCAATGGCACTACTCAAAAAGAGGAAGGAGTTCCCTCCAGTATCTTGGCCAACAAACCTCCAGATGAAATCAGTCATTTGCTTCATTGTGGGACATAGCTGTGAGTTAACTGGTCATGTGTTTGCCAATAAATAGACAGCTACCACAATTTACAGCAAATCTGTGAAGCAGATTGAGATATTTTGACAACACTTAAACAGTAATAATAATCCTTGCATTTGACATATCACATTGTTGAAACATCTCAAAGTGCTTCATGCTATTGCAATGTAAAGTGAGGAGAGTTCACACCCAGGATACCCGCAAAAGATAAGTTAAGTTAAACATTTGCCATGATCTTCCATATCTTCTGGACTCATAGTGAATTAGAAGGGAAATTAGCAGCCTTCACAACCCGGACATCCTTGTGCTCGTTGTAAGCTCTCCATTGCTATTTGAATTATACAATTAAAACTAAAGGAAATTACCGAATCGAAAGTCAGTGAAGGCTGTTTTGTGGATGGTATTTAGCTTTCTGAAATGTTTGTCAGACTATTCAGCCATTTTCTGGGATGAGAAATGTCCAAAAATAAAGACACTGGAGTGTGAATGCCATATTTTAGACCCAGTTATTATTCATTACCTGTATCTGAAACAGAGTCTTCAACATGAACATTTCAACAACAAAATTACATCTATAGAGCGCCTTTCATGTCGGGAGGACGTTCTAAGGCGTTGGCACCTTGACTCAATTTCAGTAATGTAAATGTCCGTAAATCAGGGGCTTGGAATATGCAATTTCAAAGATAAATGTCACAGCACCAGAGCTTCTATTTCACGTATGACTTTTCTAGCTCGGAGAAAAGGTTAGATCTTGAAATGCAGTACCATACTCGATAAACAGGTTGAGTAACATCCAAATGTCATCCTATGCTAAAGTAGGAGGTAATTCTTGAACTGATGTGTATTTTATCAAAATAATTGTTGTAACTACATTCTACATCTCGATTGTGAAAAAAAAAGGATTTGTCTGGTAACTCTTTGTTGAAACCTAAATTGAAAGATAAATATCTCACTACTCTCAGGTGAGTGAGCTGAAAGGTTTACAATTTTCAGATTTTCCAGTGATTAAAGGCACAACTTGGTGCTTGTTGCATGGCAGCCTATTATCTGAATCTACTAGTATCACTGCTCACTATAACCCAGATTGGGATTTTATGGATCACAACCAACAACTCGCAGGGCAGTGTCTCAGAGAGCGTAACAGTGTTAATAATTCGGGGGCCGAATAAATCAAGGACAATAATAACTACAACAACAATGTACCATTGGTTGAATATGTACATATATATACAGTATGTATGAATTATTGTTTATTAGTGATAGCTTCATAATACATGCTTGAAACAATACTATTTGTAATTATTCAAACAAATAAAGAGAACAACAATGTAATCACCTACATTTCTCTGCATCCCCCAGAGATTAACTATTGCATTCTGACCAGGCACTGGTGCATAAGACAGTTCTTGGAGAACTCCATTTTCAACTGTTCTTAAGAATATCTTTCTGCCTTCCTGTCGATTGCAAGTTCCCCTAACACTTCTCTTCTCCCCGAAGTATGGTTTAGGTCACTAGCTCTCTATTCCTGACAACATACTCATTGGAGTCAGAGACTATTCTTATCCTGCCTTCTCACATGGATCAGATGAAAGTATGCTACCAGTTCTGATGATGGTCTCGTAGCAGTTTGGTGATCCGGGCAACAGCGGCAGACTGGAGGTCTTGGCTTCCACCTCGAGGTCCCTCTCCAACTATTGTGTCTAACCTCCCTCACATCCTTAAGTTTTAAATGCTTAGCCACATAGGCCTGGACAGTCTGTTATGACACCATTACCAGAACTGGTAGCATACGTTTCATCTGATCCGTGTGAGAGGGCAGGGTGACTGGCTATCTGTCCTGTGACTGGCTATCTGTATAGTATCTCAGACCTTGAATCCTTAATGTATATTACCTTATCCTTAGCAGTGCCCTCTTATAAGCATCTGCATCTGCTGATAAAAGGGGGGTGACAGTTAGAGATACTCCTATTTCCCTGATACTGTATTCCCTTGTTTTTGTTCTTCTTCCCAAAATACGTCTAATCCTAGAGATGTTGCACTGTGTGCTCTTGATCACTCTAAACATCAAATGTTGTTGTTGTTGGTTGATTTAGCCCTTTGTTATTAGTGTTGAGCCTCCCTGATCCGATGCCAACCTGTCTGAGGGTGAGGAGCAGCCCATGTCTTTAATGTACATTGCCCATAACATATTCACACAGCTTACAAAAATAACAACAACAACAAGAACAAGTACTCAGAACAACAACAACAAGAACACATTTACATTTATAGAGCGCCTTTCACGTCCGGAGGACATCCCAAGGCACTGAACAATCAGGTTGGGACCCAAGCGGTGGAGTGAAGGGTAGGGGGAAGTAGAAGGAGAGTAGGAGAGGGGAAGAGTTTGGAGGGAGCAGAAGACACGGTTGAAGAGGAAGGTCTTGAGACCAGCCTTGAAGGAGGAAAGAGAGGAGGTGAGGTGAAGGGATTGCAGGATGGAGTTCCACAGTGTGGGAGCAGAGAGGCTGAAAGCCCAGCCACCAATGGTGGGGTAGTTAGGTCGGTGCTAAATTTGAGGGGATAGGTGGGCTGATAGGGAGACAGCAAGTCGGAGAGATAGACGGGGGCAAGGCCGTGAATGGCCTTGAAGGTGAGGATGAGGATCTTGAATTCAATCCTCTGGTGGATGGGGAGCCAGTGGAAACGCGCGAGTGTGGGAGTGATGAAGTCTCAGAGCCTAGTGCGGGAGAATACACGAGCTGCAGAGTTCTGAATAATCCTTGATTAGTCTAGATGTAATGAAGGCATGTATGAGTGTTTCGGCAGCATGGGGGGTGAGGTAGTGGCAGAATCTGGCAATGTTACGGAAGTGGTGGAAGGCTGTACCGGCGTAGATATGAGGGAGGAAGGACAGTTCAGGGTCAAACAAGATGCCCAGATTCCTGACTGGCTTCAAGAGGTGGAGAGAGCAGCCTTGAACGCTGATGTTGTCAGTGCCTGAGGTGCGGAGGCGTTGACACGAGCCGATCAGAAGGGCCTCCGTCTTGTTGATGTTAATTTGGAGGAAATTGTCCCTTGTCCAGGACTCATTGTCAGACAGACACGCAGTTAGAACACCAGTAGTCCTGGAGTCGACGGTGGAAGTGGAAAGGTAGAGTTGAGTGCCATCCGCATACATGTGGAAACTTACCCCGTGTCTGTGGATGATATCACCCAGGGGGGGCATGTATAGGGTGAAGAGCAGGGGGCCAAGGACAGAGCCCTGGGGAACACCGCATGTGACTGTGCGAGGGTTGGAGGAAAAGCCATTGGAGGAGACAAAGTGGAGGTGGTGGGAGAGATATGACCAAAATCAATCAAGGACAGAGCCTTGAAGTTTGAGGAGGGAGGAGAGACGGTGGAGGAGGATTGTGTGGTCTACAGTATCAAAGATGGCGGATAGGTCAAGAAGGATGAGCAAGAGGCTGGTACCATTCAAGTGGAGGTGCCGTTGCTGGACTGGGGAGTGAGGAGGTCAGAGAGGTAAGGAGCTGCCAGGGAGTGAATGGATTTGACGATCATATTATAACAGATGTGCACTGTGTTATTTAGCTGGCACCCATGAACATTTTTTTAAATTTCCTTCACTTATTTCTATCAGCTTCCTGCCTTCTTCCCCCCTTCAATTTTCCCATGTATGCATATAATATAATTATAAAACAATGTTTACCTTAATTTTTTTCAAATGCTATGGGAGTATCTGTCATGTACTGCCATAACTCCTTTGCATACAAAGGGGCTTCCCCCTCAGTTATTTATTTTCCTCAGAAGTGTAGGCAGATTTTCCTGTAAAATATAGTAATCACAAAAATAAGAAAACAGTTCTTTTATTGTAATACTGTGTTTTCACATACTGTTTGGGGGAGTGGAGGCAATGCTGGATAGTGTTCCAGAGTTTTGAGGCATCATGGCTGAATGTGTGACCTCTGATGATGGAGCAGAGGGTGGGAGGAACAAGCAGGAACAAAACTAGGATTATTCTCCCTAGAGCAGAGGGGATTAAGAGGGGATTTAATAGAGGTTTTCAAGATCATGAGGAGGTTTGATAGGTCGATCTGGGGAAAAACTGTTTCCACTGGCATTGTGGGTCAGTAACCTGAAGACACCAATTTAAGATAGTTGTTGAAAAGAAACAGAGGCGAGGTTAGGGAAAAAGAAATTCACCCATTGAGTTGTTCAGATCTGGAATGCATTACCTGAAAGGGTAGTACGATTCGATAACAACTTTTAGGAGTGTTGTAGATGGGTATTTGTGGAGGACAAGATTGCAGGGCTACGGAGAGAAAGCGGATCAGTGGGATTGAGTCGGACAGCTCTTTTTGGAGCTGGGACAGACACGATGGGTTGAATGGCCTCCTTCTGTGCTGTATGATTCTATGATTCTTTGACATGTGCCCAAGCTATGGACAGAAAGACGATGACAATCTTCTCACACACTTCACGCTGAGATGCTCGCATGGAGTTCCTTGTATCTGTCATCCACCTGTTGTGAGAGCTCAAAGTCGTGCTTGTCAAATATCGAACAATCAACTAGTGATTCCTTTGGGGGAGGGGGGTTGGGAGGGAGGTGGGGTGGGGGGCATGGGGTGGGAAGGTGGTGGCTGTGGGTGGGGGGCATGGGGTGGGAGGGTGGTGGCTGTGGGTGGGGAGGGGAGGGGAGGTAAGCAGAGTCTCCTTGGAGCTCAACTGGCTCCACAGTGACACACTGGGCGGAATCAAGCCAGTTTTCATTGGTGGCCTCTAGTCTGGTTCCTGAGGCATGCAGATCCGCAATAATCCAGTGTACTGCTGATGACAGTTCAACCAGCCTCGCTGATCAGCATGACTGGGAAAGCTTGCCAGACAGCAATATCAATGGCGAGCTGTGCGGTTTTAGCTGATTATACTCCAGCACTACCCAAACACACAATGTATGGTCCCCAAGCCTTGGCTCTTGCCAACCTCTGTGCCTGATACATTACAGAATTAGGTAAGCAGGATATCTCCTTCCAGGGAAAGGGTGTGCATTCCATTCCAACAATCTATCTCTGGGATTTCAATGTGTAGGTGGAACGCGTGGAAATCTTAGCTTTGTTTCAACAACAACAACTTTGATTTCCCCTCCACACTGGACGGCGTCTCAGAGTGTTTTGACATATTAGATTGATTTCCGCATATACCAGACACTCAGCTGACAAAAAATGGTAACCGTAGTTACTTGTAAAAGAGTTTCAACCTTGATAAAGTTATATAAAATTTATGTGTCTTTATAAATAAAATCTACCATTTAAAATAAATGCATTATTATTACTATTATTATTATTATGTTAATTCACTGTCCACACTTCTTTCTTCTGGGGGTGATTTCACTATTATAATGGTGCTTCACGGAATATACTGTCAAGTGAATTGACTGTATATTTTGTTGGCAAAATGCTGCAGTCATTCCCACAAACAGTCATGGATTAAATTTAATAATTGACCAATTTTTAAAAACTAATTATTACCCATGGAACAATGATACACCAATCAACTAACTTCCAGATTCCTACTTGCCTTGAAATAATATCCTTACAATAGATTTAAATATTGTACTGTATTTGAATCTGACCATGCAATCATAGAGTTCTGTAACTCAGTGGTTAGAACATTCGCCTTGCAAGTGAGAGACCTGGGTTAATTTCCCGGTCAGGATGAAACCTTGGGCAAGTTTCCTTCCTCCAGTTGCTTGATAATAATCCCTTGAATAAAAAGCAATAATAAATTCATCATTTTAATCCATGGCTGTTTGTGGGAAGCTGCTGTGCGCAATTGGCTTTCGTGTCTCGCCCACAAATATACAGTCAATTCACTTTACAGTGAATCGCTTTGAGACGACTAGAAGATGTAAAAAGTGCTATATCAAATGCAAGGATTATTATTATTAACTTCAATATGGCTCTTAAATAATATGAATACATTTAATACTATATATATCTCAATGAGGGTAAACACATCAAAACTGAGGCAGTACTTTTATAAATAGCAGCTGGTTAAAATTCACTATAATACTTTGGCAAAAAGGTAATTTAACTTTCACCCACAAAATATACAGTCAATTCAATTGACAGTATATTCTGTGAATCAATTTGAGGCGTCTCGAAGATGTGGTAAGAGGGTATATCAAAGACAAGGATTATTATATATTAAGTGAAATGCCAACACATCCTTAAACTGAGGTCAATCAAGCTCAGGGGAGCAATCACAAGCTGCTTTAGTCATAACCGTCACCCTGCATGACTTTTGTAACTCTTTTCAGGTAATTTCACATCACTTAAAAAGAAACCTCAACACGAACCCACAGATTATTAAAAATATATGGAGCATTTACGATTAATGCAAAATTGGTGGCTGTGACTGCCTAATTGTTACTGTAAGTTACTGCCTAAAAGTTTCTATGATATTGTTACAGAAGCTGCCGGGAGCCTCTGATGAAAGTTTTCCACTGTAATATATGTGAGTGTCTGTGTGGGCTGCAGCTTTCACCGAGGCTTTCCTGCAGGGCTTCCTTTAGCAGTGTGGGAGGGTGTTGACCCTTTTTTCCGTCACAGTAAGGCAAACAAGGGAATCCTCAGTGCTTTTGCTGCATCACTCAACCCTCTGATCTTTTTTTTCAATCCGCTTTTAAAGAGAAATCTGCAGATGAGTGGGCACGACAGTTGAGACATTTCGATAACAATCTGTTAAGAAAGTCAAGGGATTTCCCTCAGAGAAGGGACGGGCTATTAATTTTTCTTTCCATATAAACACTCGAGAAGCCTTGTTTTCTCTCAGATCACATTCTTTACATTAGGAGTCACAATCCCCCAGGTCGTATATTTTTCGTATTGTGGAGGCGTCTATTAAATTGTACACTTTGGGAAGGGAGTGCTGCCTGGTGGAATCAACAGCACAGTACATTATGGTAAGTAACTTTTTAGAACTTCTTTCATATCATGAATATTCTGTTAAGAGATTCAAGTAAAAGTGTTCTCCCACTATGCACCCAATACATGTGTCTGTATACAATATTTAATTGCTGCATTTGATATAGTGCCTTATCACATCATTGAGATATTCAAAGCAAGTCACAGAATACACTGTAAAGTGAATTGAATGTATATTTTGTGGGCAAAACATAGCTGTTAGTTAAACACAGAACTGTCCTACAAATAGTCATGGATTGAGTGACAGAATTATTATTATTTCTATTTTTGAATGGATTATTATCCACGGAGAAGTGATCCTCCAATCAACTAACAACCGGGTTCTTACTTAATACCAGATAAAGAGAGGCGTGTGGGGCAAGGAAACTTGCCTAAGGTTTTGCCGTGCCTGGGAATTGAACCCTGGTCCTCTCGCCTGCGAGGTGAGTGCTCTCACCAATAAAACTTTAAATAAAGATGTACTCTATTAAAATAGTATTTCAGAGCATTCAAAATGTTGCAAATTGTTAAATATGGCCTTAATCTTGAAGTTGTTTTTTCTATAAGTTTCTTTTGAGAACTAGACAAAACCGACTTCAGAATGAAGACAATTCTGGATGCTCTGAAATATTACCAAAGTGAATCTAGATTTAGGTGTAATTTAATCCCAGTGATATGATTATTTACCCCTCCACATATTATACAAGAGTAAGGTGTGATTGAGTTAGTCAATGTGTGTTATAAGCCTCAGCGCAGCACTGTGCTTTCAGAAACAATTATTTCCATATGGTAAAAGTGAAATACTTCAACCTGCTAGGCATCAAATAATATTTTAACCAAATTGATGCTCAAGTTTTTCACAGAATGTATTGAGGAAATAATATATTAATAATATGTCTGGTATAAAAAACAATAGAAATTCCTCCTGAGTCTTCCTTTTATTCTATGTTCTTAGCTTAGTAGAGTCCTGTAGCTCAGTGGTTAGAGCACTTGCCTCACAAGCGAGACACCTTGGTTCGATTCCCAACAGAGCAAAATGTTGGGCAAGTTTCCTTACTTTACAAGCCACACGCCCTTTTTTAGCAGTAAGTAGGAACTCCATTATTAGTTGATTGGCAGATCACTTTTGAGTAGCAAATGCAAGTATTATTATTTCAGATAATCCAGATTTTGGCAGATTCTGAAATATGGTCTTAATTTTGAACAACAAAAAACTGTCTTTGACATTAAGACTGAATTCAATAATTTGACAATGTCTACACATTCTGAAATGCTCAGAAAAATAAAATAAGTCAAGCCTAGAGTAAACATTAAAATCAGCATAATTTTGTGAAACCTGATTTCTTGATTGTATATTTGTCTGTGCTGTATTTTTACTATTATGATGAAAATTAACACATTTCTGATCAGCCTGAAAATTAATAAATATCTGTTAATACGTTTACCACAGTGCCACTGAGACCTGCTGATCTTCCTCAAACTTCACTTGATGATTTGGATTTTCGTATGAAATGCTTGATTGCAATGAGCTTTACCTTCTATGCAGAATGGTGAATCCTTCATTTCATCATCTGAAATAATCTGGTATTATAATATTCCACATCATATAACACACTATTCTCTAAAATAATAATAATCCTTACTATTGATATAGCGTCTTATCATGTCTTCGAGATGTCTCAAAGCACTTTACAGAATATACTGTAAAGTAAATTGACTATATATTTGTGGCAGCTAATTGCACACAGCAGTGTCCTACAAATACTTATGAATTCAGTAATCAATTTTTATTATTATTTTTTATTACCCCCGGTAAAGTGATTGACCAATAACTTACAGCTAGGTGAACAGAGGCAAGTGGAGTAAGGAAACTTGCCCAAAGTTTCACCATGCCAGTAATTGAACCCAGCCAAACTTGTGAGGTGAAGCGAGTGCTCTAACCACTGAGCTACTGGAAATTGTACTACATTATTCTGCATCGGTTCCAGATCTCTGCTCAGGTTTAAAGAGTTTATATGTCACATTCCTATATCCAATGAGGGACCAAATCCCAATTAGATATTGTATATGGTTGTACACCACAGTCCTAGATCCTTAGGTTCTACATCACAGCTCATGTCCTATATATCCTATATCAGACGTTTTCTAAATCCCAGTGATTAGATGCTTCTATTAGTAATTCCTTTCCATTCCTCTGGTATTTTCACTGTTAGCTTGTTGTAGATTTTTCTATTACCATTTGCTTTAATGGGAGAATTCAGGTTTTTTTTCCAAAAAAAAACTGGTGAAAATGGGATTTGTAGCCATCAGGGAGCTTCAATTATTTTCAAACCTTGCAATTATCTGCAATTTTCAAATTGCAAGTTACTGATTCAAGGAAAAAAGTACAATTTAAAAACATTTTATAATACGGTAATATAAATAGTTCTTGCATTTGATGAAGGTGATTAAACAGAATCTAAGGAAATATTGTGATTATACAGTGGCTGTATAAACTCATCTCAAATGAATGTTGCAACATGTCAGTTACGGTAAGAGCTGCAAACCAGTGTTTATTTACTGGAACCGAGTGAGAGCGAGGCATATTGGGACATATCAAAACAGGATTGAATCAACAGTATCAATGTAGGCTGGGAATAAAAAGGAAAAAAGCTGGAAATTAACACCAGGTTAAAGAGAATGCAAGAGTAATTTGACATTTCAGATCTGACCTTTTAGTAGAGCTAAAATGGAGTGGAGAAATCCATTTCATGGATAGAGGACGGAAAGACAACACAAGGGAAACATCAGGATGATCCTTTTGAGCCAAATACTTGGCTCAAAGATACGCTTTGTCTACATCTGTAATCTGAGAATGGAAGATCACGTCAAATTGTGAAAAATCTGTTCACTCATTCTTAATATTCAAGTTAATTTTGCTCAGCTCTTAAAAATAAATATTTATCAAACTGAGACTGAATTTAGGAAACCTCTAGAATTGTGAGCGATATAATATTTGGGGCCTAAATGGCTTTACAGGCTAAGACAAGATAGGAATTCAGACTTACAGTGCCAAGGATGATGATTTACCCTGTTTATCCACAAAATATTTTGACAGGAACTGTGGGAAATGTGGAATACTGCATGTAATACTGTACAAACCTTTGTTAAATTCCAGCATAGATAACCTTTTTAATAAGTGAGACACATTTCCCTGGGTAGTCTGTGAGTTATTAATCACTGAAATGTTACCCTCAAGTGGGGCACTGTGCAAATGCAAGTTGTTGCAAGTATGTATGTTCCTGAATTGTGCTGAATATTTGCCTAATTTTGTAGCACAGTAAACCTCACACAAGTCATATCATATGGAGTCCTGTAGCTCAGTGGTTAGAACACTCGCCTTGCAAGCGAGAGACCTGGGTTCAATCCCAAGCAGGACGAAACCTTGGGCAGTTTCCTTACTCTACATGCCCAATAATAATTCCCCCCAAAACAATAATAAATTGATCATTTCAATCCACAACTGTTTGTGGGACACTGCTGTGCATAATTGGCTGCCGCTTTTTACCCAATTCACTTTACAGCATATCTTGTGAAGTGTTTTGAGACATCTAGAAGACGTGAAAAGCGCTATGTCAGATGCAAGGATTCTTATTATTAAGCGAGAGGACCTGGGTTTCCTTACTGCACACATTTCTGTTTACCTAGCAGTATGTAGGAACCAGTTGTTAGTCGATTGACGGATCGCTTCTCTGGGGCTAATAAACAAAGAAATTAGGTCACTCAATCCATGACAATTTGTGGGACACTGCTGTGCAAAATTGGCTGCCACATTTCCCCCACAAAACATACAATCATTTCACTTAACAATGTATTCTGTGAAGCGCTTCGAGAAGTCTTAAAGATGTCATAAGGCTTTATATCAAATGCAAAGATTATTACTGTATTATAGACACATTTGTTGCCTACCTAATTTGATTCCATTGTATTATGTCTGAATGGAGTGTCACAGAAATATTTACAGAGGAGAAAATCAATCCCAAAAGCTTCCTGTAAATTGGCACATTTTCATACAAAGAATATTTCAGATGTCCTTTAAATTCATTTGTAAAAGTATTAGACTTGTTTGAGTTCGCAAAATAGTTTTGGAGCAAAATATTCTTGATCAGACGATTGCCATGGATAATGTCATGAATTCCAGGATATCATTGTGCTGATTAGTGTTCCAGATCCTGTATTGTTTGGAATTGAAAAGGGCAATTATTAAAGAAGCATGAAGCATCCTTTACCAGGGGCCAAAATAGTATGATAGCTGAATTCTGCAATGACAGCTATAGTTCCCAAATTCATATTCTGATCCACTTGGGTATTCACCTTTGCCTTTGCTTCCTGCCGCCTGCCACGTGGCTATGATACAGCTACCAACTGTGAAGAGCCTTTCACGGCATAATAACAATGACAACAACAACAAAATTACATTTGTATAGTGCCTTTCATGTCGGGAAGATGTCCCAAGGTGCTGGGCAAACATTGTTTTGGACACAAGCTAAATAGTTTTCCCTTAACCCCTTTTTCCTTAAGAATCTAAGAGGGGGTGAAGGAACACAGCATTCTGGGTTTCAAATAAGGTGGCAGGACAGGTAGATAAAGCTGTTTAAAAAGCCTAATAATAATAATAGTAATAAAGCTTATGGTTGATATAGCACTTTTCACGTCTTCTGGATGGCACAAAGTTATTTTGGAAGGACAGGTTTGCAGGCCTATGGGGAGAGAGCTGTAGAGTGGGATTGACTCAGACAGATATTTTCAAAGAGTCAGCACAATCATAATGGGCTGAATGGCCTCCTTCTGTGCTGTATAATTCTACAATTCTATGATTAACCATGAGGTTACTGCTTGGCTTGGCATGTTGATCTCCTGCAACTAAACTACCACAATTTTTGAGCCAAGATCTCCCACCTTTTCCCAGGAATGGAGCTGGAATATGGGTTTTCTGCATCAAGAACCATTCAATGTTTTTGTGATACATTTTTCTCTCTATTGCACCATTACAACAGCAAGACAATGCGTTTCCCAAAAGGAAAGAGACTTAAAATAAACATCAACAAACTCTTAAGGAATAATTGAATTCCCTAAACTCATCCACCCTCTCTATAAACTGTGCCAAATAGAAATAAATAATAGGAGAGAATTCCATTGGAGTAAGTACTTTGACATTTTTTCCCTATAATACCAGGATAATAACAGTTTGAGATTCGGAAATTAACTGTCATTGGTTATTTTCATTATTTTTTAGTGGTAAAGCAGAATATTTGTAGATTTATTCACATTGAATACATGTTTGATTGAATCTTTATCTAAAAATGATATGGTTGTAATATTTTTGGTCTAACATATATTTTAAACTGTGATGTCAAGTACATGCTTGTTAAAATGATTGTCAATTGTATGATAGGACATGTGAATAGCATGCACATCAGTGTCCATTAGGACGTCAGGTTACTGCATTTTAGAGAGAGAGAGTAAATGTACAGTAACACTCAATGACAACATGGAACCTGCAGAACAAGATAATTTTTTAGATTGAGAAAAGATTATTCCTTACAATGGGACTGGTATTGTAGTGGAAACACAAGGAACTAACATGTGTTGCTTGGAACGTAATGTATAGATACATAACCTGATTTATATAGTTAAACCATGCTATGTTCATTGGCAAATTCTAATAGAAAATTTTGCACTCAGATATACAGCCAATTCACTTTATAGTATATTTTGTGAAGCGCTTTGAGATGTCCAGAAGACATGAAAAGCGCTATATCAAATGCAGCAAACATTATTATTATTTAAATCTAAGCATGGAAACTAATTAGATCACATGAACATATAGTTATGCACAAATAAGCCTAGTTTATATTGTGTTTTTGTAATAATTTACAACAAAACAAATTGTGTGAATTAAATTTGTGCAATCTTATTTCAAAGTAAATCATGTAAATGATTCATTGTAATCTAAAAACTGTAATTCAATACCAAAGCTCTGAATATGTATTTATTTGAACAGTTCTTAATCGCATTATCAATGCGATTAAGAACATAAAATATGTGCAGGTGTGGATGCTGATGCTGCAGCAACTAAGGTGCGGAGGCGCTGATGCAAGCCAATCAGTTGGGTCTCATTCTTGTTAACGTTCAGCTGGAGAAAGGTAGTCCTGTGGTTGAGGGTGTATGTGGAGAGATTGATTTGGGTGTCATCCTCATACATGTGGAAATTTACCCCATGTCTGTGGATGATGTCACTGAGTAGGGGGCATGTAGAGGGTGGAGAGGAGGGTACTGAGGACAGAGCCCTGAGGAATGCCACATGAGACTGTGCAGGGGCTGGAAGAAGAGCCATTGGCAGCCACAAAGTGGAGTTGTTGTGAAAGATAGGACTTGAAGTCAAGGACAGAACCTTGAAGGTTGAGGTGGGAGGAGAGGTAGTGGAGGCTGATTGAATTGTCCACGGTGTCAAAGGTGGCGGATAGGTTGAGGAGAACGAGGAGGCAGAAGGAGCCCTGGTCACAAATGTTCAGGATATCATTTGTGACCTTGACCAGAGCAGTTTCCGTGCTGTGTGAGGCATGGAAGCCCAATTGGAGGGGCTCATGGAGCGAGTGGGATGAGTGAAAGAATAAAATTGGGAGGCAATGACTCTTTCAAGGACCTTTGACAGAAAAGGGAGATTGGAGATGGCCTGATAGGTGGAGAGCTGTATTGCGTCAAGGGAAGGTTTCTTCAGAGTGAGGTTGATAGTGTTGCGAGGGGGATGAGAATGGTGCCAGATGAAAGGGACAGGTTGTTGGTGTTGGCAAGTAGTGGGGCAGGAGGTAGAGCTGGGAGGTAAGGAGCAGGTTGGGGATGGGATCCAGGGAGCAGATGTTGAGCCTCATGGTGAATATGATGGTGATGACAAAGGAGGGTGAGGCAGGTTTGAAGGTGTGGAAGGAGGGGTAGATAGGAATCGGAATGTGGGAGGGAGGTGGAGAGGTCGTGGAAGTTGGAAGGGCAGTGACAGCTGAGCAGATTCTCACGATTTTGGACTTGAGAAAATCCAGCATCTCCTTGCAGTGGGAATTAGAGGAAAGCCTAGAGTTGCCCATCACCTCCAGAATTAGTAGGACGGTTTGACAGAGGCCAGAGCGGAGCAGTCAGTTTTGATGTGGTCCAGCCAGATACACCGGTTGGCCGTAAGGCTGGATTTGAGCAAAGTGTATTCAACGGCCCGCACCTGGGCGTTGATCGAGCGAAGGTGCCTGGTGAACCAGGGTGAGGTTTGAGAATAGGAGGCAGTTCAGGAGGTGCGGAGTGCAAGGACGTCAAGTGTAGTGTAGAGGGTGTTGTGGAGGAGGGTAAGTGCAAAGGATGGGTTGGTGCGGGAGGTGGGCCAGAGGGGGAGGAGTTCAGAGGACTCCAAGGCAGCAGAGAGGGATTGTGGGGAGATCTTCCATGAGAAGTAGAAGGTGCTGGAAGGTTTGAGACAATGGGGAGAGGGATAGAGTAGTTGAGGGAGATGAAATAGTGGTTGGAGATGGCCTTGTCAGTGATGGTCACATCCGAGACACTGAGGCCCTGGGTGATCACCAGGTTAAGTGCGTGATGTCTAGAAGACATGAAAAGAACTATACCAAATGCAAGGATTATTATTATTTTTATTATTATGAACAATCCCGCAAATAAAATTGCTCACTGATTTCATGGCTGTTTGTGGGACATTGCTGTGCACAATTCTGCTGCTGCAGTTACCACAAAAACAAAGTTACTCCACTTCACAGTAAATCCTGTGGAGTACATAGAAGCATATTTCCGATGTGACAAGACACTGTACCAAATACAAGGACCATTGTTATTATTATTGTCAATGCATAAAGCTAACTCACCATCCAGTGATGTGTGTTGTGGTCTTATTGAGCTGGAGAAAGAAAGGACAATTATCAGCCACGAGCCACATTATTTATACAATAAAAATACAACGGATTATCAACTGCTTCATTATTTAACAAATATTTTTGTATTTTTAATACTAAAATATTTTTATTATCCAAGACAAGAGAGTTAAAAATGAATTCCTACTGTTAGAAAAGTGTTACTAACAGGTAACACAATTATTATCTCCTTAGTTTGGAAAATAACCCCCAAAATCTGAACCAGTCCATAGAATAAATGATTGTGTAGAGCAGTAGCTACATAATCCCAGTCATGCACACACTGAGCACATCTGTCAAAATTCATTGATCCCTGTAATCAGAGTTGCAGGGCCAAAACTACTGTTTTATAGCAAAAACAATTATGTTTTTAGGGCTTTCTGTGCTCGCTAGAATTCTAAGGGGCTGGTGAAACCACAAGAGCTGAAATGACATAGGAGGGAAAAGTGTTATTTAACTTTTAACAAGAAAAGGTGACTAATAATACCCATTCATTTCATTCAGAGATTCAAAAAGCAATTAATGTGTGAAAGGTAACACTTGGTATTCCCCTCTGCCCACTGCCCTATAGTTTTTCTGGCTACATTTGTGAAGAGCAATTGGTTTGTTTCCGAAGTAATGCTGCAATTCTTTTCCCAAGTTCAATTTAAAAAATATGATCCATTACATTCTCTGCAGAGACACAATCTTACTTAATTTTCAGGCATGGAATTTACAAAAATATTGATTTGCCAAAACTGCAAGTGATTTGTAGGGTGAATAATGTAGATGCAAAAGGTTTGTCACTATTTAAACTACTACCACACTTCTTGAAAGAAAATCTGAAATATTGGAAATCAACAACTTGTGAAAGAGAACATTAAGTTAACAATGTTTTGGGATCTGACCCTCTATTGAAACAGTCAACCCAATTTTTTATTTCTGTTTGACCTCCAGTGGATTTTTAGCACTTCTATTTTGGAGTGAAATTGGCAAGTTTTCATATCAGACTTAATCACATCTCATTTGATATGAAACTGTAGAATTCCCCCACCTCTCTCTCTCCCCTCTCAACCCACGCCCCCCCCTCTCAACCCACGCCCCCCTCCACCCTCTCTCTCCCCCCTCCCCCCCACACACATTTCCCCTCTTCCAATCTCACTCCCGTATTGCTGTAATTACTTCTTTTAATGTGGTTCCCTTTTGAAAGATCATATCAAATCCACCTTAACCGCTGCTGCAGGCAGTGTATTCCATATCCTAACCAGTCATTGAGTAAAATAAATTATCTTAATCTCCACATTTGCTCATTTTCCTTCCCATGTCTTCATGCAAACTACTCCTGTGATTCCAATGTGGGGTGTTCACATGCTCGTAACTCAGTCTTTCATGTTATTAATCTCTGACTGTCTGATAATGGGTATTGCTTTTTAAATGCTATTAACAACTAGTGTTTAATATATCCCCTCCTGGGCATCTCAGTACAGTACAGTATTAGGGAAACCAGATATTCAGGTCACTTTTCTATCACTTAAAACAACCATAATAACAAAATCCTAAAAAAAGTCCTAAATTGATTGGGAGCATATCATTAGTAAGGGCAAAATTGGATATTGTATTGACTGCCCTTAATATGACTTAATATGACCCATAATAACATTACTTATTATCCCTTAAATGTTCTTGACATAATGTTACATGGCTTCAAATTTCCAACCAACTAAAAATTCTCCAGAGTTCTGCACTATCTTAATATCTTTCAAAAATTTCCCTAAACCAACCAGCTTGAAGAATGTGGGTCTACGTGTCATCTGTTTAAGGTACCATTATTGCATTGTATATATGATGTATCCAGCAGAGGGAGCTAGTTATGGGAAAAAAGGTTTCAGACTCAGGTCTCATGTCAGAAGCTTAGAAAATGACGACTGAAACAAAAGGAAAAATAATAATAATAATAATAATAATAAATGCAAAGACCACTGTGAGGAGGAAGAATTGTGATATTTCATATGATAATTATGACAATTTTCAACACGTGAAATCTTTTTTTTATCAAATGTCACTTTTTTCACTCCCATTTTCCAATAAAAGGAATGTTTTTATTCAATACAGTTAGTAATTGGACTCGGTTCTACACACAATGGTAATAATGGTATGGAGACAAGTTTATCACTGCATAGTTGGTCTTATTCTATGTTTCCCATTCTCTGTATTTGAACAGTTTCTTGATTTAATCTGCCTACATCCTCACTACTAAATGTGGCATAATAATGATAATAAAATAACAATAATCCTTGCATGTAATGTAGCAACTGCAAGGTCAAAACTTTCCAAAGCACTTGACAGTAATTACTGTTAACTGTAGTGACCTAATAGTATTTGTAGGCAAATGTGCCAGGCAGCAAATTTGCGCCTAGCTATGTCACACAAAGCTATGAGGGAAACTGATCCTGCATTGCCTTTTAATGTTTTGAGAGCCAGATTTGAGACTATGGGAGTGTGTGCTGCAATGACACTGGATGACCTTCAGGGCAACACACTCTTCCTGAAACAGAATTCAGTTACGGGAGTTAAGATTAGGCAACTTCGCTCACGATTAAAAAACATCTATGTCCAGTCTATCAGGCTGAAGTCTTGTGATACAGATTTCTTTTTTTTAAATTACATATACAGTAGTGACTTCTTTATCATTTATTTTATTTTTGTCTTCTGGTTAGTAGAAGGGAATCATCTTCCATAATCCGTGAGAATTTTTCTTGGAAGGAATATGTATGTTTTTTTTATAAAACATGGACTTTTTTTTAAAAGTGCCATCAGGTTGGCTTTAAATGGGATAGTTTTGGAGGTCAATAGATCTAAAAGACAAACTTCATCCAAGGGAAGGAAAGATAAGTTAGGAGGGGCCCTGCTCTTCCAAACTTACTATTGTCTAGTTAGATAACTAGTGGAAGGGTAAGTGTGTGTTTTGTGATCGAATTTGTATACTCGAGGCTAAGCTTCTACAGCTTGATATTGAAGTTGAAAATGCAGTACAGTATTTGTGAACCCAAATATACTGCTCTAATTGCCACTTCAAGTTTGTGAAGAATATATTTTCAACTACGTTATTCTAAATGATGTACCATGCAAACAAATATTAAATCTTTTAAACTAAGATTTGCTTGTGACTTTGTTAATGCAGTACATATATCTATACTCATGTATTACTTGCACTTGATACACAGTGCCTTTTCATTGGGAGGACATCTCTCACAGGCACTTCACAGGATATATTGTAAAATGTAGTGGTTGTGTATTGTGCAGTTAAACCCAGTTTGATGCAATGTTTGATCAGTACATCTATTTTCTAGTCAATTTGTGAACAACTGAAGAATGGGAACAGAGATCCGATGCCACTTCTGATCTTACAAAAAAGCAGCAGGGAACAGATCATGCATGCAGTAAGGTACGTATTTCACTCCATACAAATTAGATCAGATACTATGAGCAATCTCCTCACTAAGACCTTTCCACTATCTGCTCAGACAGCATCACCCAGCACATATTCAATATTCCGAAAGAAAATTCCAGTTACAAACTACCGTGTATATTTGTGTAATAATTCTCAGTGATTAGAAACTTCAGTAATAACTTTGAAGTCACTTTTCTGCTGTTCTTAAAAGAACTTTAAAAAAAAACTACCTTCACAATTATGGCTGTGTGTAGGAATTTGTGCTCTGAAATACGACATAAATAGAGTAAATCTAGGCCCGAGTGGAATTCACCCAACTGGTATCCTGGTCACTATTCCTCCCACATCCAAATGTGCCCAAAACAGATTAAGAATAATAACTTGTATCTATATGGCAGCATTTATACAAGATAATGTCTCTTAGCACCTTGTGTTTCCAGAGTTAGATGCTGAGGTCAGAGAAAGGGGAAGGAGTGGGAGGTGACTATAGACACAGTTGAAAAGCAGTTTTAAGGTGGGTAGAGAGTGGGTGAGACAGAGGTGAAGAGATAGAAGAGGGAGCTCTGAAGGCTGGAAGCATAATGACTGAAGACTTGATTAGTCATTCATCTCAATGCTTTTTCTGGGACGGAGCTGGTCCATATTAGCTTCTACACATGTCTAAACCATCAATGCACTTCAAAGTAGTCAATTATGTGGACACTGTACCAAATCCAAATATAATTCATAAGCGTACAGACAGATCTTATCCAAATTCTGTGACCCCATCTTCCCTATCCTCGCCTGACTCCATTGGCTCTCCATCATCCAGAGGATCCAATTCAAGGTAATAATAATATACCTTGAATTTAACATAGTGCTTTTCACATCTTCTAGGTGTCTGAAAGCGCTTCACAGAATATACTGAAAAGTGAATTGACTGTGTATTTGTGGCCGAAAGACCCTGGTTCTCACACTTAAAGCCCTCCACAAACTCACCCCATGCTACATCCCCCTTACCAACCTGCCCACCCTCTCCGCTCAGCAGACTCTGGCCTGTTCCACGTCCCTGACCCATCCATCCCACCATTGGCGGGTGAGCCTTTAGCCACTCTGCCCCCAATCTCTGGAACTCCATCCCTCAATCCCTCCATCTCTTCCATTCCTTGGCCTCCTTCAAGTCCTGCCTCAAGACTCTCCTCTTCGAAGGTCCCATCGGCTACTCCTAATCCCCCCCTTCCCTCCCCTCCCTTGTCCCCAGCTCGGATCTGACAAAGTGACTGTCCAGCACCTTGGGACATCCTCCTGACGCGAAAGGCGCTATACAACTGTAATTTTGTTGTTGTTATGAAGCAAAATAAATGCAGCATGGTTAGCCCACATCAACACATGATCAATATTGAGCATAAGATATAACAGCCACTTTGATATCAGTACCACAAAGTAATTAATGGTACTTTTTCCACACTTCGGCTATTTACTGGACTTTACTGGAAACCATAGTAATTGAATTATTGGGAAATGTATTATTTATTTAATACATGTCTGTCCTGTCTAGATATATCCTGGCCTCCTCAATATGGGCTGTTTTACTGGTATGTTGGTGTTCATTTTGTTGATCTTTCTGAAGAGTTTGTAGTTATTCAAAGATGAAAGAAATTGTGTCAGATAAGGCATTGTGTAAGCCTAGCTGATAGGGTCCGTCGATATGGAAATTTTCCGATTTAGATATATCGATGGGCTCATATCCAGATATACCGAAATATCGATATTTTGGGGGTTTTCGTACTGCGAATGCGCGTGCGGCGCGCGCATTCAGAGTGCCCACACATTCGGGGTGCGCACATGTTGCGGGTGCACGCGCATTTTAGGTGCGTGCACATTCGGGGCCTATCTCCTCAGGAGGTAAATATCTTTCTCTCTCTGTGTCTCTCACTCTCTCCATCTCTGTGTTTTTCTGTCTGTATATCTCTGTGTCTCTCTCCCTCTCTCCCTCTCTCCTGTCTCACATCCCCCCCCCCCCCCCCCCCCCCCATCTCTATCTATCTGTATATTATCACATCCACCCCGTCTCTCCCCCCTCCCCCCGCCGTCCCTCTCTCGCACCCCCCACCCACGTCGTCTCTCTCCCCCACCACTCCTCCAGCCGTCTCTTTCTCCCTCACCGCCCGCCGTCTCTCTCTCCCTCCCCCACCAGCCATCTCACTCCCCCACCCCCCAGCCGTCTCTCTCCCCCTCCCCCCCAGCCATCTCTCTCCCCCTCCCCCCAGTCGTCTCTCTCCCCCTCTCCCCCTCTCCCCCCCCAGCCATCTCTCTCCTCCTCCCCCCAGTCGTCTCTCTCCCCCTCTCCCCCTCTCCCCCCACCCCAGCCGTCTCTCTCCCCCTCCCCCCAGCCGTCTCTCTCCCCCTCCTCACAGCCGTCTCTCTCCCCCTCTCCCCCCAGCCGTCTCTCTCCCCCTCCCCCCAGCCGTCTCTCTCCCTCTCACCCCCCACCCACCCCTTGCCCCTACACCCCTGTATATTGTATTCGAGGACTTTGAATACAATATGGCGGCTTTACACCTCGGTCTGTGTATTGTGTATAGAGATGAGCATTCTGGGTCTTGTAGTTCAGTGTGCTCGCATCCCGATTTTTTACCTCGATATATAGATTTTTTAATATATCGATATTTTTGAAATGTCTACATCGGCATATCGATATGAAAATTATATCGAGTTTTAGCGATATATCGATATATCGCCGGACCCTACTAGCTAAAATCCTCAAGTTAACAATATTAAATAATGAGTCAAAAATAATAATTATAATTCCTACTTTACTGTAGCATCTTTTATGTTGGGAGTACCTCTCAGAGCACTACTGATTTACTGTAAAGTGGAGATACTGTTTATTTTGTATGCAAACCCACCAGCCAATGTGCAACAGTAGTGTGCCACAACTGGAAGAATTTAATTTAGATAATTTTTGGCAAGAACACTGAAAATACCTTCCCTTTTTAAATAGTACCATTAGATCTTTAACATCAAAAGATAGCGCAGTTTTAATATCACACATGAAGTACAGCCCAGCACTGTATTTGAGTGTCAGCCTAGATGATATTATATATGTGGATAAAGTGGCTTAAGGCCTCCGAATTACAGTTTCCAATACATTACAACACACTTTACAGATGCAATATTGTCTAAAAATGTTCCATCTGATCTATTAAACTTTGGTATGGTTTTCCACAGAATCTATTAAATAGTGGCATTTAGTAGCAGCTTCTACAAACTCCGAAGTATAGTAGATGAAAAAAACTTGCTTTTTATATACTAAATAGATACACCACATTTTTCATTGGTAGCAGACTGACTTATTGAGTCAGTGCATAGGTAACTAGGAAAAATAGGGACCAAAGATCAGAACACAGTACTTATTAAAGAATCAGCTTGATGGTGGGATGGAAAGACGGTCGAGCAGGTGTTCTGGAAGGATGAGACAAATGGGCTGAAGAATCTTATTCACTTAAACCTCTCTTGCAATCTTGTGAGGAATATCAGTAAGCAAGCAGGAAAGCTTGACATTCATTATTGTTAGTGAAAACCTATATGTTTGCAGAAAGTTGAAAACAAAAGGACAGTAAAGTTAATCACAATGTTGTGAATGATTTAGAAATAATAAGCTGGTGATGAAACCCTCTTTCATGTAAAGGGTGGTGAGGCCTCGCACACTGCTGAGCCTCTGGTTTGTCACGCTTGCCTTTCGTCTAGGTTTTGCTTAGTTTTGGTTTTGCTTGTTTAGCTGCACCTGTTGCCTTTGATACCAGTTTTGTCTTTTACAAAATTCATGCACCTGATGCACATATTTAAGTTACCTAACCTCACACAAGAAAATGAATTGCCACATCTGCTCAATTCCGCCTTTCATGTTAAGGAGAGAAAAATTGTACAGTATTATATCCCAGCAACAGGTATAATTTTTAGCATGATGTAAAAGATTGGTAATTATGCTATTGTTTCAGTCACAATCTCTCACTCCCTTTGGAGTATATTAGCCATTAGATTAATCAGGATATTGTTTCTGTTTCAGAGATAGTGAACGAGTTTCACATAATGGCCTAATAACATTATTGCTTTACATGGTTCTTAAATCTCTATTGTTCAGAAACATATCTGCTTAGTTCCAGTCTCATTCTTAAGAACAATCACATATTGAGGTAAAATTTGAAGTGCTTCATAACAAGTTCTGTCTCATAAAAGGCTACAATTTTTACCCACCTTTTGAACTGAAGTCTATTTTTGACTTTGCATACGTTTATCAGAAGATTGAAAACAAACCAACAGTGATTTATCAGGATACTATCTCTGATTAATTACTCAACTTAACTTTACTGCAAGCAACAACAGCAATTTACTCTCTATACGAGCCTTCACACCAGAAAGATGTCCCAGGGCATTGCACAGTCAGGGTTTTTTGGATCTGAGCTGGGAGTTGGGGTCTAGTGGGGTGGAGGGCAGGTGGGTTGGGGGAGGAATGTGTCACTGCACCATGCAAGAATATTATTAGACCCCATATTGACACAATAGGAGTGAAGGAGTAATGGGGTTTCTTCATTTGTTAGTTACTGTATTGATTTTGGTGGATGAATTTGCCTGATTCTCTGTTGGTTGGTAAATTTAAAAATTGCCATTGTAGGCTTATCATTCGACACATGCCCATTCAATGCTTATTGTCAGGGTTAGTAAATTTACTGGTTATCAGTGTTTCACCCCTATTAATTGTTAATTATTTAATTGTGGTGAGGAACTTCTTCTTCCACATATGGCTGACCAAAGACCCATCTATCTATTAGTGGATAGATGGGTCTTTGGTCACATAGTCAGCCATATGTGGAACCATGTAAGTACATGGCCCGGAATAGTATTGTCAACCTACAGCTAGTGGTAAAACAGTGACTGGCTAATTCTATTTAGGGCCATAATTTAAGACAAAAATATTTTATTGTAATTGGTCTAGTTATGGTTGCACCAACTAAACCAATTAAACTAGTTGGAAATGAGGTGAGAATATGGTGATGCAGCATGTGAACAGTTTGGTGGTTGGTTGGGATGCAATAAATAGAATTAATTGTGTGTCGTTTCAAAGCCCTCTCCTAGTTAATCTACATTATACATTTTTAAAGTTGACCTAATTATTACTAAATAACTTTCAATTGAACAAGTGGACAGATATTTGAGTTCCAAAGGGCAAGTTCAGGACAGACATCAGGAAGTTTTTCTTTAACTGGAGGACAATTAATGACTGGAACAGTTTACCAGGATGTGTGATTGAGGGCAGGACACTGGGTTCAATTTTTTTTAAAAAAAAGCATCTTAATAGTGTGACAGGAAAATGGTAGGATGGGTATTCTTACATGATAAGATCAAATAACTGAAAGGCCTTCTTTATCAAAATCAATCTTGATCTTGAGTTTGTCCTTGTTTACGTCCCATATCAACTCTTCAACTTTGCTTTCAATCATCTTCCCCCTCCCCACACCCACCCTAACCCCTTGGTTCCTGATGTGAAAGGCACTCTACAAATGTAATTTTGATGTTTTGTACCCTAATCCAGCACGTAATGTCAACCACTTTGAGATGTCCTCCCGATGTGAGATGCTATACAAACATAATTTGTTATAATTGTTAAAAGACATTGCATAAATATTAATTGTATTGTTGTATTTAACATATTTACAATGCAATGCAAATTTATATAGTGTATTTCATCTTGAAGCTCTTGATAAAGCTTTTTGAGGACCTAAGTATGGTGGGGGAGGTGAGAAGGGTTGGGATTATGGGGAGAAAGATGATCAAAAGGGTATTTCATGAAATAGTTCTCAAAGCGGGTTTTAAGAGTGTGGAGGGAGGTGTATGGCAGAGGGATTCTGGGAGAGAGTTCCAGAGAGCGGAGGCAGAATGACTGAAAGTTTGCCCAAACAGATTAATCTGGTTATCAGAAGCAGTCAAAATTCATTTGCAGCAAATGCCAGAAGCTGATAATTGGGGTGGCAGCAGGAAATGAGACTGAACCAAAATAAGTCACACTTCTGAAAAAACATTGTGGCCTGCAACTGACGGAGGCATATCCAGGAGAACGTGTAGGAGGAGAAATGATCTTCACCCCAGATTAAAGCTAATATTTTTTTTAAATGTTCTCAGGTGGTGGTGATTCAGATGGAGAGGAAAAAAACACACTTTTAGATTTTGCGCAAGCAATGTATGATATTAATTTGGAAACGTGAAGCCTATTTCTGAGATTCTAATATACGGTTTTAAATTAGAATTTACAGAGATGGACTTTCCCCTCTATCTCTGACATTGTACCCAGAGCCAATGGACACTAAACTGGGGTAGGCTTTTGACTTCTGCTTCACAGACCGTGGCTTTTGACTGAAGGTTAGCCAGTTGATGTTCTAGGCCTCACTTGAACCTGATCACAGCTTCCCGCTCACTGAAGCCGATCCACCTGGGTACACATTCCATCAAATAGGATTCTAATCAACCTCCTGCACATGTTGGGAACAGTGTCAGGACCGGGAAAGTCTGTTTTAATCTGTTTCCTTGTGAAACAGCACTGGCCGTATTGTTCAACAGCTATGGTGGCTGCTCCACAATCGCTAACCACAAGATTTCCTGGTATTGAGCACATTTTTGAATTGGCTTTGGGCCAAACCAGACATCACATCTAGATCATCACACGTTCTGCTTTTCTCATCTCTGCAACATCTTCCCTTCTTTGCCACACCCTCTCCTTACTTGGCTACCGAGTTTCTCCTTCACACCTTTATTGCATCTGGGCTTCGGATGCAGTTCATTCACTGAACTCCCATCTTCTCCCACACTAGCTACAATAACAATTTCCGGAGGGCACCATGATGGGTTAACATGGATCATGCAAGGCTTACCAGGACATGTAGTTCCAAGACACTATCCCTTGGATCACACTACTCAGAGGGTGTGAGAAAGTAAGTGCGTGAGCCAGCGAAGAGTGAGTTTGAAAGGTGTGAGAAACTGACAACTAGAGAGAAACAAATGCACATTCTCCCAGGGGGAACAACATAAATCAGGGCCCATCACCTTGGACTGCACTGGAGCGTCAATCTGCATTTTGAGCTCAAATTCCTAACATTGTCCTGAACTCTGTGTGTCAGAGTGGGGTTAGAAATTCTGTCAGTGTGTAGACTTCCTATTAATGTAGCAGTTCAGAATATGTGTTGCTTGGCAAATTGTTGAATTCAGTTTTAACTTTCAAACCTGCTTTCTGTAGTTGTTAAAAGAAATTTCAGAAAACTGGCTTGAAAATTGAAGGCTGCATTTAAGAAGCTGACTATTTCAAGAGTAATTCAGTATGAATTTCTACCCATGTCAACAACAACAAAATTACAATTGTATAGCGCCTTTCACGTCAGGAGGACGTCCCAAGGCTATGGACACTCATTGTTTCACACCCGAGCTGGGGCCGGGGCCAGTGAGGGTGCAGGGAAAGGGGGTATTTGGAGTGACCATTGGGACCGTCGAAGAGGAGGGTCTTGAGGAGGGACTTGAAGAAGGCCAGGGAGGGGGCAAGGTGGAGGGACTGTGAGATGGATTTGTAGAGGTTGAAGGCAGAGTGGCTGAAAGCTTGTCCGCCAATGGTGGTGGGGGGGGTGGGTTGGGGACGTGGAGCAGACCAGAGCTTGCTGAGCAGAGTGGCGGGCAAGTAGGTAGGGAGTTAGGAGGTTGCAGAGGTAGGGTGAATTGAGGCCATAAAGGGCTTTGAATGTGAGGACTAGGATCTTGAATTGGATTCTCTGTGTGATGACGAGCCAATGGAGTTGGGCAAGGATGGAGGAGATGGGGTCATGAAGCTTGGAGCCGCAGAGTTCTAGATTATCTGCAACCTATGGAGGAAGGAACTGGGAACTCCGAAAAACAAGTCTCTTGCGTAGTTGAGCCAAGATATAATGAAGGTGTTAATGAGGGTTTCAGCAGCCTTGGGGGTAAAGAAATAGTGGAGTTGGGCAATATTGTGGAGGTGAGGGAAGGCAGAGTGAGTCATTGTTTGGATGTGGGGGAGGAAAGACAGTTGGGGATGGAACAGGAAACCTAGGTTCCTGACTGGCTTGGTGAGGTTGAGTGTGCAACCATGAAGGTTGATGCTGCCAGCGCCTGATACATGGAGGTGCTGGTGCAAACCAATCAGGAGGGCCTCTGTCTTGTTAACAATCAACTGTAGAAAGTTTGCTCTCATCCAGGTCTTGATGTCTGACAAGCAGTCTGTCAGGACAAAAAGTAGTCCTAGAGTCGAGGGTAAGGCAGAAAGTTAGAGTTGGGTTCGTCCGCATACATGTGGAGGTTAATCCCATGTCTGCTGATGAAGTCACCAATGGGGAGCATGTAGCTGTTAAAAAGTAGGAGCCAAGGACAGAGTCCTGGGGGATGCCACAAGTAATAGTGCGGGGGCTAGAAGAGAAGACGTGGTGGCGACAAAGTGGAGACTATGAGGAAGGTAGGAATTGAACGAAGTGAGGGCAGATCCGTGGAGATTGAGCAGGGAGGAGCCGTGGTGTAGGACGTTGGAATGGTTGACAGTATCGAAGGCAGCAGAGAGGTCGAGGAGGACAAGGAGGCAGAGAGAGCCCTGATCGCAGACATTTAGAATGTCATTAGAGACTTTGACCAGGGCTGTCTCCGTACTATGGACAGCACGGAAGACAGATTGCAAAAGTTCGAATAGGGAATGCAAGAGAGAAAAGAGCAAAGCTGGGAATTAATAACTCGTTGTAGGGCCTTAGAGAGGAATAGGAGGTTGTAGATGGGTCGGTAGCTGAAAAGTAGGGCTGGGTCCAGTGAAAGCGTTTTGAAGATGGGGGTTACACGTTGTATGTTACCCCAAATGTGGAAAATATCTGGAAAAAGCAGATTAGAAATTATTTTACAGATTAAATACTGTAAAGTGTTGTATTTTTCAAGAACACATATTATATTCCTTCCAGAGATCATCTGATGGCTGTTACAACCAGCAACATTGCTCCTTATTGATTCCACACATGCTTGAAATAGTGCTAAAACTGCAATTTTTCCCGAGAACTTGTGAACATATTCTTACAGTTTTACAGACAAAGTACCAACGATTACTGCATCCCACCCCACATACATACACAGAATGCATCTATTCAGTATATCAATATAAATTGGATACAGTACAAGAGTATGAGGTCAAATGAACAACACATGTTACAACTAAAAATGCACCAGATTAAAGTTAAGAATTCAATTGTGCTCAGTTTTTATTTCTAATTGTGGGTTATGGAATGAGAACCTTCATTAGATTATGAGCTTGTAAAGAAGACTGGTCCTTAGTCCCTTTATAATCTCTTTCAGACTGCTAGGTAACTCCCTTATAAAGATCGCCTGTGACCGCCTTTTCCTCTTGAGTGACAACACCGCAGTTGCCTTCTCAGTCTTCAATCACTCATGTTGCAGCAACAGTATTTAGCTACCATTTATGTGCTCTTCATTTTACTGAGATTATAGTACGTAGTAAAGAAAAATAGTGCTGGCCAGGAATTACTCCAATATTTTTCATTTAAATTTCCATGATGTCTGCAAATAATCAAGCTTTCATAAAGACATGGAGTATTACAGCACAGAAGGAGGCCATTCAGCCCATTGTGCCTGCACCGGCATTTTGGAAGAGCTACCTAATCAGTCCCACCAACCCGCTCTTTCCCCATAGCCTTGCAAATTTTTCCTTTCCAAGTACCTATCCAATTCACCTTTGGAAGTTATTATTGAGTCTATTTCCATCACCCTTTCAGGCGGTGCATTCCAGACCATATCAACTCTCTATGCAAAACAATCTCTACTCATCTCTCCTCTGATTTTTTACCAATTATCTTGAATCTATGTCCCAGGGTTATCGAACCAACTGTTAGGGGAAACAGTTTCTCCTTATGCATTCTATCAAACGCTCTATCATAATTTTGAACACCTCCATTAAATCTCCCCTTAACCTTCTCTGCTTTAAGGAGAACAATCCCGGTTTCTCTCATCTCTCTGCATAATTAAAGTCCCTCAATCCCTAGTACCATTCCGCTAAACTTCTTCTGTGGAAGAGTGGAGCTCCTGTGGCTTAGTGGTTAGAGCACTTGTCTTGCAAGCTTGGGAGACCAAGCTGGGGAAACATGTGTTCGAATCCAGGCAGGTCAGGGCAAAACCTTGGGCAAGTTTCCTTACTCCACAAGCCTATTAATAATCCATCCAAAAAAAACACAATAATAAAATTGGTCATTTCAATCCACGATTGTTTGTGGGACACTGCTGTGCGCAATTGTCCCCCGCGATTCGCACACAAATGTACAGTCAATTCACTTTACACTATATTCTGTGAAGCACTTTGGGACATCAATAAGATGTGAAAAGTGCTATACCAAATGCAAGGATTATTATTGATCTGCACTTCCATGAATTTAATATCCTTCCTATAGTTTGGGCCCCAGAAGTGGTCATAATACTCCAACTGAGACATAACCAATGACCTATAAAGGTTTAGCAGAACTCCTTTTCTTTCACTAGTGGCCGTTTTGTTCTCTCTCTGAAACACATTGTCTCGCTGGAGTACAATAACTGTAACTATAGCCTTGTGCATTCCAAATTGCTCAGTTGGTTTTAATAGGGGCTCTTGGAGTTGGTCTGGGAACAGAATCCAACGATGTTTAGTACAACAACACAATTACATTTATAGAGTGACTTTCACATCGGGAGCACTGGCAAATATACAATATAACATTGGTGTGTACATTTCCAGAGTTCAGCTGGCTTTAGGAGAACTGACTCTTTCCTGTGTTATATACGTCATCAAAATAGCCCTAGATGGGTCACTGTTATTGTGCTCAAATGCGACAGTGTGTTACAAAAGCACGAAAATTCATGGCAAAGAAGAAGTACATTCGGTCCTTAATGTCTTTGTGAAAAAAGGGAAAGAACTATTTTTATTTCTTTAGTTCTCATGGGGGTTCTTTGAAAACTAATGCACAAAACTTCAGTTCGTTTCAATGTATTCGCTTTAATATTGGGATGAAAATCCTTTGGTTTACTGTCAGCCAAGGGCAATGCTTCTGCTCCCACTAAATTCTTAGGGCTCCTTCTTACAACTGATATTATTGGAGTACCTGGAAGAACACAAACACTAAGTAGGATGTTTCTCCTGTTCAACTTCAATTCCCCTTCACTACAAAATCTGACTCAGTACTTCCATTGACTCAAGTCATATGGACATGAACGTTTCAGGTTCAATCCCTCATTTGTGTTGAGCTAGCTGATCTTAGCCAGGCATTATGACACCTTTCACTGCCACTGAGCTGAGGAGCATGTCACTCAATCCACTTTTTGTTTGTGGGACACTGCTGTGCACAATTGCTTACCATGTTTCGACCACAAAACAGTCAATTCACTTTACAGTACTGTATATACTTTGAGGTGCTTTGAGACATCTCAATGACATGATAAATTGCTGTATTAAAAACTAAGATTATCATTATTAAATACAAGCAGAAGCAGGTTCTCACTCGAGAATGTTTAAGAGATGAAAGGCATTTTCGGTGAACAATATCATCATCCGAACAGAATACTGACACAACTAATCTTCCAACCAAACTGTTTCTTGCAGGAATCTACTGTCCTGTGAAAAAAATTTGGTAACCAACTCCACTTCTTGGTTACCCTCCATATAAAGAATACCTGGTTTCTGCCCTAAATTTGCCCTTCTCCACCAAAAATCTGTTATCTTTTGTCCCTCTGCCTTGATCACTATCAAATGAGAACTGTTGTAATAGGCAGGTGCATTTATGTCAGATAAGGATAGGAACAGGCTTGACTGTGAAGCTCCCTGGATTGAATAGCTTTCCAATGCTCCCTTTTACATTCACGCCTCAATAATGGCCTCTTTGCTGAGGTACCAGAAGGCTTCTGTACCACTGAAATTCTGTTCTTGGGTAGAGGACAAAACCTTTAATTGAAAATATGATGGAAAATTCATTCAATAAATGGGAGTTATGCTTCAGTCTAATTACAGGGAGGAAAGATATTGAATCCGGTTTGGCAGAAGATAGTTGGTGGAAGGCTAAGATGTACTCAATTAGGATTACTATAACAGACATAGCTGGTAAGATTTCTGCTGAGTACAGGGGTACTGGTGATTGGAGAACTTTGGCACAGATGTTTACCAGATGTTGTCTGCCTTCGATCCTTAGTCCCATGCCCTCCAGCCTCCCCGATCCCGAACTATAGCTTGAGTCTGAAACACTGAGCACCAGCGCCTTCGGACGTCCTCCTGATGTGAAAGGTGCTACACAAATGTAATTTTATTGTTGTCTGATATTATTTTATATATCCCTCAGTCCTTGGGGATTTATGGAAAAGAATATTAAACAGTATAATAATAATCCTTGCATTTGATATAGTGCTTGACATCCCAAACAGATATACTGTAAAGTGGTTTAGGCAAATGATTACAAAATGATTACAAAATATGCAATTTTGCATCAGGCTAAATTATTAGCATTAAACTTAGTTCTCCTTGTGGTGACCCTTGGGATATCCTAGGAAATTGATGGACTGATATTGCAGTCAGGTCTACTGGTGAAGGTGCTATTGCTTTCACTAGTAGACTCTTCACTGTGTGCGTGCTACCTAATCTCATACGTGAAGAATATATTTAAAATCCAGGCTGCTGCCTCTTGCGAAAGTATGTAAGTTGTAAGTATGTAAATGCAAGTTGTTATAAATACTTTTAGAGAAGCTTTTATTCCAATCAGTTCCCATTCCAAAGATGCTGTCTGATCTTAGGGTTTGTTCCATGAGTACCAACAGCCCATACCTCTTCAAGTGGCTATTCTTCTTGTGTGTGCCTACATGATGTATATTGGAAGGATGTAGAACTCAACCTGATTACTCATCCACAGGCAGGTGTTTTCCAGCAGGAGTTGCAAACAAGAGATGCGAAGCAGGAATTGTGGCTTATCTCTTTCCTATTTCTCTTCTAATTCAGTGTATTTCAGGAAAGAAGAAAAATGGCAGGATGAAGTTTGACAATGAGTTTACTATTTTTGTCATAATTATAACAATTAACATGAAAGCCCAACTCCTTTTGTGTTGAACAGAAGCAATACTCTGGATACAGAGGCTGAGGCACATGGGCGAAACGAGGAGCAAAACAGAAGTGTGGAACAGGAATTTGAAATCATCTCCACACACCAGTTGAATGATGACACCACAGAGAGCCTCAAAGAGGAGGTGAGAGTACCAATTTGTATGCTTAACCAATACACTGCTCATCAAGAAGCTCTCAGAGAGATCCTGGTAAAGCCATCCACCTAATGAGTGCTCAAACCTGTGCTTCTTGTTGTCAAATAATCAAATAGGAGCTATCCTCATTGATGAGTAGGTTGGCAAAGTCTCCTTGTAGTTCATATGTTTGACAATGGGATGTTGGAATTGAGTTTATCCTCTGTGATCTAGTTAGTCGAATTCCTGAGACAGGCAGTATTCCAGGGCAATGCTGATGACAACACAGCCAAACTAACTCATTAATAGGACTTGGAAGATTAGACCATTCAGTGAAGACAGGGATTTTTCCCACTCAGTTCCTGTTAACGCAACAAGCCCAAATCCTAAAGGGTAAGGTGGTCCTAGCTGGACAAGTAGCTGGAACCTTGCCAGACAATACTTTCAATGATAAGCTACGTGGTTTTAGCTGTGTAGATTCCAGTAATACAATCTGGGGCCCTTCCAACCTAGCCCTAATATTCCCTGGAATTAATTAAGCAGGATGTATCTCTTCAAGTAGAGTGTCCATTCCATTTCAAAACAAGGGAATTTCACTTGAAGGGGAGATGCATTGACCTCTCGGTTTAGTTTGGGTACTGAAACACAAATAAAGGCTAGAGCTTTCAGTCTTCAAAAGAGATATTATAGAGTTGACCATATTGAGTTATGTAAGATTTTAAATGAGATTCAGAAATTTAACTCAGAAGAATACTTTCAAATGCAATGTCCAGCACCTTGGGACGTCCGACTGACATGAAAGGTTCTATGTAAATGTAATTTGTTGTTGATCTTTGGGGAACCCACAACAGCAGCACACAGATTGGTGTGGGAAATTTCAGGACAGACACCAGGAAGCATTTCTTTCTCCAGAGAAAGGGTGGTTGAGGCTAAGATGCTGGATTCATTTAAAAATAAAAGCGTGATGCCATTAGTGAGGTGTGGCAGGGTGTGCAGAATACTACCAAATTAGCTGAAAGGTCTTCTACATGCAAACATCTGTGGTCTCTCCATAGAAGTTAAGGTAAATGCAAAGATACCGAGAGGAAACTCCAAAAAAAGGATAGTATCAAATATTGGTCATCTGCTCTTGCATCTGCAAGATGATGGGGCACAGATAATGCTGCTCAACCCACGCAAATGTTCAAATTTTCTTTTCTATCAGTAATTGTATTTTACACCTCACATTGAAAGCTCATACAGGTAGGTGTCAATTTCTGTCTTGGTTCTCAGACAGCTTTATATTTTATTTATTTGGTTCAAATGATAACTTTTTAACTTTTTAAAAGAAGAAAAAGTATGATGATGTTGCCTGCTGCAAAGCTTTGTATACATTGAAGTCATAAGCCCTTTGAAGTTGTGCATCATCTTGTATTTGGATACTTGTGTGGAAACAATTGATGTCAATAACCTGCAAGCAGAACTGTGGAGCAGTGACAGGGAAGAGCTTTTCATCAGCTGTGTAATGTTGCTATTCACAGATGTGTGGAAAGGCTGCAGACAGCTGTGCCCATTCTGATAAGTGCTAAGTGTGTTTGTGACATGAGCCTTAATTCTGTGTTTACACAACATTTCTTGCCCTTATCTTCCCCTAATCCATGGGATAAATCTGCTTTGCATCTCCTTCCCTCTGCTGAACCAGCATGGACTCCTGCATGACACTTAAACGTTTGTCTTCACCACTATCACAAAAAGCTTAGTTACTGTATCTAACTATCGGTTTCCCCTGTTCCTATTAGTTAGGATCCTCCACAGTCTCTCTCCAAATCTAGATTTTAGAATTACCAGATGAGACTGGGAAACAGAAGGGATTGGGTTTAGAGGTCCACCAGTGTAGGGATCGACAATGTGACTATTTTACGCAAGCGTAAGGCTATTGGCAAGGACCGCAACTTGGCCATCCCGGCTTCACCGGATGAGCCAGCACCATCTCAGCCAAATTGTTTCATACTCTCCTGTCATAATAAATTGGTCATTTCAATCCACGACTGTTTGTGGAACAATACTGTGTGCAATTGGCTGTTGTGTTTCACCCCCATTCAGTCAACTCACTTTACAACAACAACTTCAATTTATATAGCACCCTCCACGCCGGACGGCATCTCAGAGCGCTGCACAATAACAGATCCAGGGGCCAAGCCAGGGGCAGGGGGAAAAGGGTGACCAAAGGCGCGGTCGGAAAGAAAAGTCTTTAGCCGAGACCTGAAACTAGGAATAGAGGGGACGAGGCAAAGAGAGTGAGGAAGGGAGTTCCAGAACTTCGGGGCATAGTGGCTGAAGGCACGGTCGCTGATGGTGAAGCAGCGGATCCAGGGAAAAGGAGGAGACCAGAACTGGAGGAGCAAAGGCAACGGGTGCTGTTTTGAGGAGAGAGGAGATCAGAGAGATAGGGGGATGCAGCGGAGTGGAGAGATTTGAAAACAAGAGTGAGGATCTTGAAATCAATCCTCTCCGGAACAGGGAGCCAGTGAAGTCTGGCAAGGACTGGGGTAATGGGGGAGCGAAGTTTGGTGTGGGTGAGAATGCGGGCGGCAGAGTTCTGTATGAGCTGGATTGTATGGATTGTGGTGAAGGGGAAACCAGTGAGGAGGGTATTTGAGTAGTCCAGCCGAGAGGTGACAAAGGCATGGACCAGAGTTTCAGTGGCTTTTGGGACAAGAAATTGCCGGAGACGGCGATACGTCGGACGTGGAAAAAAGCGGTGCTGGTGAGGGACCGGATATGGGGGAGGAAGGACAGTTGGGGATCGAACCTGACGCCAAGGGTGATACGGGTTCGGAGAGTTTTAGGGGCAGGTCGAATAGGTGGAGGAGGTGAGAGGTGTGTAATTGAAGACGTTGACGAGAGCCAAAGAGTATGGCTTCCGTCTTGTCAATATTCAGCTGCAGGAAATTCAGCTCCTGATGTCTGACAGGTAGGGTGACAGAACATCAGGGGACTGGGGGTCGCAAAGTGAGTTGGAGGAATAGAGTTGGGTGTCATCCACGAACATGTCGAAGTGTATCCCATGTCTGCAGATGACATTACTAAATGGGAGCATGTAGATGAGGAAGGGAAGGGGGCCAAGGATATTTATGGAGTCCTGTAGCTCAGTGGTTAGAGCGCTCACCTTGCAAGCGGTTCAATTCCAGGCAGGGCGAAACATTGGCCAGGTTTCCTTATGCCACATGCCTAATAATAATAATCCCTCAAAAAAATACAATAATAAATCGGTCATTTTCAACCACGACTGTTTGTGGGATACTGCTGTGCGCAATTGGCTGCCAAGTTTCATCCACAAAATATGTAGTCAATTTACTTTATATCCTGTGAAGCACTTTGTGACATCTAGAAGACGTGAAAAGTTCTATATCAAATGCAAGGACTATTATTATTACTGTTATTCTGTGAAGCTCTTTGAAGTGCTTAGAAAATGTGAAAAGCACTTTATCAAATGCAAGGATTATTATTATATAATTATTATTTTTATATTCTGCGTTGACATCTAATATGAAAGTCCCAAGTAAACAAAAAAGTGGCAGCATTTTGAAAATTGGGCCCCTTTTATTTTGACTGGGATGTTAGTTGGGTGTAATCTCTTGATCTTCATAGCCTTCCTCTGACTGTGATTAGTCCTTCCTTTTGTTATACTTCCCTTTCTTGTTCCCAGCAGGTTTCTGTGGGAGAACATTGACTTCTAGTAAAATACAGGAACCACCATTTCCAGGTGGTGGTTCATTCTGTCTCTATTGGTTTGCTCACAGGAGTGAGGCATAGTAAATTTGCAACATAGTGGGAAGTCCCAACTATTTTTTATCAGAGTCATTAGTCAGAAATGTTGGAACTGGTAATTCATGCAGTGTGACGTGGTTCTAAATGTGACAGAGGAACTGAGATTGTTTAATAGCCTAGATGTGAGTAGGCTTAGAATCAAATCAGAATGCAGTGTGTTTCAAATGAGGCTGGAATAGTCCAGTTGTTACCTTCACTTTGAAGAAACCAATGTACTGTATCAGAATTCATAACCACTGGGTTTCTGTTGAAACGGAGAGAAGAGATTCTTGAAAGATGTGTGAACTCAGAAGGTAAAATGTCTTAAAGCTACAACAATTATTTTATTTTTTCTCTTATCTAACATACCCCTGATTCTGAAAGTGTCTGTAATTAACTCTTTCACAATTGCTACACAATATATCACTAGATTAATGTTTTCTGGTTTACTATAACCATATATAGCGGATGGCTGTTCTTTTGTTCATATCATCAGCATTAAGCTTTGTGAAAATTCCTTTTAGCTTGAACAGAATCATAAGGCGAGCCTGATTAATTCAAAAATTCAAACAAAAATTGTTCTGAGGTCATTAAATCTCCTTGTTCCTTATGTATTCAGCTGTCAGAACAGATTTTTTCATGCCCATTCTTTATTTCAATTTTATTTTTTCTTGGTTCTTCTAGGAATTTCCTTTGAAACTCTAAAGATCAAAAATAAACTCAATGAAGAATGGATATTATTACACTGATGACATTGGTTTTTATTCATGTTTATCAGAAGGGAAATCAGGAAAGAAATAGGGGTAAACAATGTAGATTGTATAGAAAACTTGGTTCTATAAATCTCTTTTGTGTCTGATTTTCTAGTCATATTTTTCTGCTCCTCTTTCTGTCTTTCATTATGTAAGATTATTTGTGCTTCACACTTTTTTCTTTCTGCCTACAAAATGCATAGTCCTACACTTTACAGTAAAATCTGGTGAAGCAGTTCAAGATGCCCTAGCTAAATAAAAGGCACATACATATTTTAAAATTTCTGTTATCTTCTTGTTGGTTCTTGTCCTTATCTTCTTGTGCCTTGACTGTGTCACTGGACAGATGAGACCAAGTAGGGCAGGTTAGCAATCTCAGTAACAGATAGATTTATTTCTTGGTCTGGTCCAAGGTAACCATTTCCAGCCTGTTACAAGGCTCCATATCTCAATTGTTCAATTTTTGATTCAAGTCCATTCTTGAAACAACACTCAACGTGTCTCTTTCATGTACCGATTTTCCTGGGATACATTTAAAACATTTCCTGTTTTAATTACAGAACCTTTTAAATGTTAGTGGATATATTGTTACAGTATTGGTATTCATAACAGGAGTCCCAATTGATGTTTCATGAGGGTACATGGAGGTGATGATACACACCACTCTGTGGGAACTCTGCTGTTTTAATATATGTCTGTGGGCATTGAAGCAGAAATTCTATGGATCGGAATGATACACATCTGGTAACTTGCAGAATTTACTGTTTGGAACCTCAGTTTGCCAACATCTCAATCGGCACACGCATCAAATTTGTCCGAGGTTAGCCCAACTCGCATTTTAGCCCAACCGTGTGCCTATCAACCTGTTAAACCTGTTCTGTTTATTTAAAGTCCTGTAGCTCTGTGGTTTGAGCACTCGCCTTGCAGGCAATAGACCTCGGTTTGATTCCTACCAGGATGAAACTTTGGGCAAGTTTCCTTACTCCAATTGCTTGATAATAACTCCAAAAAACACAATAATAAATTGGTCATTTCAATCTAGTATTGTTTGTGGGACACTGCTGTGCGTAATTGGCTGCTGCAGTTCATCCACAAAATATAGTCAATTCACTTTACAGTATACTGTATTCTGTGAAGAGCTTTGAGACGTCTAGAAGACATGAAAGCGCTATATCAAATGTCCAAATTATTATTACTATTATCTCAGATACTGAAGTAATCTTAGCATTACAATGTAAAATAATCTATCCAAGGCAGTTCTCTTGTCGATATCATCAGTGTTTGAACAGAAGTATTTGTGTATTGGATTGTGGATAGCACATGACATTAGAGCCACAACTCTGGTATTAGTGTAGCTCAAAGTTGTTGATCTCTTTCAGACAGAACTTAAGGATGGTGTGAGAAGTAGAAAGGTTCATTAGCATTAATTTAGCTTTTCTGAGGTTAGACTTAAGTCACATTGGAGGTCACCAGAAAATCTGCCAACAACATAAGTGTTTTCTCCACTGAATCACCACTATGATTAGGCTTGTACAATGTCAGTTCCAATGAGATATTAGGTGTGAACTGACATCTTGTGACTCTGTGTTATATAAGGTTTTCATGTGTGTGACAAATGTATTGGGGGGACATTCAATGGTAACACAAGTAGAAAACGTTTTAGTCCCCATTGATGATACTAACACAAATTGTGCAGTGCAAAACAATGTAAGTTTCTGTCACTAATGTCTAACATTAGTAAATCATTAGAAATTGAGTGAAAAAGTTACAGGATTTAATTAGGCAGAATTTCCTTTGAGCTGCTTCTTGTATTGTATCGATGTTAGTACTGAGACATATTAAATATTAAGATACCTGCTTCAGGATTTAGCTCTAGATTTGCAATGGTGAAAATGTATACTGTGTTAATTATTAATAATTATTATTATTCTGTAATATTAATAGCAATTATCATTTTATATTATTATAGTTATTGTTATTAAATGTATAGGTCACAAGTTTATTTGATTGGTTTGGATGAAGATGGCCCTTCGGCTCATCTGATCTCATCCCTCCAAAATATCCACCCTCCCATTACAGCATCAAGCTGTTTTCGATATCAGTTCAATATGTTGGACTCAACAATGCTTCCCGACAATTTGCTCCAGTCGTTAATTACACTCTGAGTAAAGGAAAGCTTCCTGGTATCCACCTTGAAATGGTGCTGTGCAACGCTAAGCATATGTCTCTTGTTCTACTGTCTTGGTGCATCCTAAATTATTATTCTCTACAGTGTGTAACCCACAGAATACAGAGCTGATCTGGTGAGCTTCTGTGACAAACCTGCAGTCTTTCATCAGTGGTAAATCACTTGCTTTGCTCAATAGTATCCCAATTCCAGCTGCTGAGAATTACTAAGGATAGATTTTCTTGTTTGTTAATTGTGTTTACTTGATTTGCCTCTGCTTTAAAAACACTGATGTGACATTGCAGAAGATAATATCCTAGAGGCTAAGGTGGACTTTGGGTAATAATAATCCTTGCATTTGATACAGCGCTTTTTCACGTGTTCTGCATGTCTCAAAGTACTTCACAGAATATACTGTAAAATGAATTGACTGTATGTGGGTGAAACACTGTAAATATGTGGGTGAAACATGGCAGCCAATTGCGCACAGCAGGTCACACAAACAGTTGTGGATTTAAATGACCAATTTTTTTTTGAGGGATTATTATTAGGCATGTGGAGTAAGGAAACTTGCCCAAGGTTTCTCCCTGACCTGCCTGGTTTTGAACCCAAGTCTCACACTTGTAAGGCAAGTGCTTTAACCACTGAGCTACAGGACTCCATACTGCTGGAATTGAACAGCTAAAACAATGCAGTTTCCTGCTGCATGTCCAAACAAGTCACTATGTTTGAGGGGATTGGCTTGTAGTGTGTTCATGATCCAGGTGGAAAGAACCTCAACCCCATTTCTTCAAACCTCAAGAAATCTCCCTGCATGCTGATTGTCCCATTATCTCACCACCCCGCCACGCTGCCGATACACTTGTTCATGCATTCATCACATCTAGGTTCAACTACAGGAGCTCTCTCCTCATTGGCCTTCCCAGCTCCTCCCTTCACAAGCTGCAGATTATTCAGAACTCTGCAGCTAGTGTATTTTCCCTCACTAGGCTCCGAGAGCACATCTCTCCCACCCTCGCCTGTCTCCACTGGCACCCCGTCCCCCAGAGGCTCGAATTCAAGATCCTCGTCCTCACTTTCAAGGCCATTCATGGCCTTGCTCCCACCTATCTCTCTAACCTGCTGTCTCCCAGCCCACCCATCCCCTCTATTCAGCGGGCTCTGGCCTGCTCCATGCCCCCACCCGAACTGCGCTACCATCGGTGGCCGGGCTTTCAGCCTCTCTGCCCCCACACACTGGAACTCCATCCCACAATCCCTTCTCCTTGCTTCCTCTGTTTCCTCTTTCAAGGCCGGTTTCAAGACCTTGCTCTGTGACCATGCCTTCTGCTCCCCTCCTTTCCTACTCTCCTTCCCCCTGCTCCTACCCATCCCCCACTGCTCGGGTCCCGACCAGCCTTGGGATGTCCACCCGATGTGAAAAGCACTCTATAGATGTGATTTTGTGGTTGTTATTGTTGTTATGCTTGTACCAGCTCTTTGAAAGTCACTTCTGCTTAATTCTACCCCTTGCCATTTCTTTGCGCCCTTTTACATTCTTTTTCAATTATTTACCCAATTCCTATGTTGAGACAGACAAAGTGATTCAGATCTGTCTGGCCAATCCAACATGAAGAGCTGACTCACTTCTGCCCTCCTCTCCACCAGGCATGTCAACTCGAAGCTAGCCAAGAGGCAATTCATTCATCTTTGCCTTCTCTTTGATGATAGTCACAGAGTGGTCATCACACAAGTGACAAAAGCAGATTGGAGCTCCTGTTATTTGGAAAGGAGTTTTTAAAAACATATTTTTTCTTTGTTAGAATGTAATTGGAATGGAAATTGAAAAACAAACAAAGTGTTCCACAGATGGAAGAGAGGCACTTGAAAGACACATTACACGTCTGGAAAATCAGAAAAAAGAGGTAACTTTATTAAACTTTACTTTACATGTGAAATCTCAGCTTGATTCACCTAAAATTTGAACACTGAAGAATTGTTGTTGTCCTTGAGGCATATGATTGATTTTGTCTGTGTTCTATACTCACCTTTGACTTTGTATATCATACAGTGACCAAAGATTCCATGGCACTTTTACATAAAGAAATTAGTTTTGTCCAGTGTCCTGGCCAACAAATCACAGTTAAATAGGTAATTCACCTCCCAGCCATTTTATTAGGTATTGCTGTGTGGAAACTGGCTGCCGCCTTCTCATACAATGCAATCATTCCACTTAATAAACAAATGATGTGCTTTTAAACTTTTCAAAGTAATAATATCAAATGCCAGAATTATTATTATTTGTTAGAGACCGTAGAAATGCTTTCCCCATGTATTATGTGGGTTATCAAGTGAACAGGAATTGTGTTCCTTGAAGTCTCTCACTTCCAATAACTGACAACTTTTTATCTCATATTCCCTAATAAAATACTAGCAATATATTTTCTTCTGGGATACTGGTGACTCAAAATTTCTCATGATCTGAGTTTTTATATCTTTCTCGTTAAATTGATGATCATGAAAATTTTGAAAAATTCTTAAAATCAGGTTTAATTTTTTTTGATCTTGTTGTTAATTTGCATTGCAAGTTTTTTTTTATGGCTCTTAAAACACCATACCCCAGTAGAAGCAAAAGAATATAAAATAGCAAGGTTGGGGATTCAAGCTCTATGTCGGGACATAGTCTGAGCTGACACTCCAATGTAGTGCAGGGAGTGTACTGCATTGTCGGAGGAACTGTCTTTCTGGTGAGATGTGAAACCAAGGTCTTGTCTGCCTGTTCAGGTTTGTTAAAGATCCCATGGCACTTTCAAAACGAAGGGAGTTTTGCCTGATGTTCTGGGCAACAATCCCCCACCCAAATAAAACTGGTCATTAGTTATTGACTGTTTGTCAGACATTGCTGTGAGTAATTGGTCTGCTGCATTCACCCACAAATATACAAATACACTCCACAATTAATTCTGTGAAACACTTTGGGATATCCACCTGACATGAAACGTGCTAAACCAAATACAAGGATTGTTATTATTATAGGTTAGACTATAACTTTTGCAATCACTCCCACAATGTATTATCCTATGAAAGGAATTGTTCTCAGTGTGATCTGACCTAATGCTGCTGGTAGGATGGTAAAGTACTGCAGCAGTGCATTTGAATGCTTCAGTCATTCAAACAAAACTCATTATTGAGCCTTTCAGTACAGTGCCATCTCATTTATAATATGAATCTACTGTTGATCTTTGTGACCAGCACTGACCAACTGATTGCCTGCAATAAAACACGGCCGATTTCCATGGCTTGTCAGATCATGGCTCAGGTCACTTGACGGGCACTGCACATAAACGCATCTAACATCACTAGATGCTACTGATTTTGTGAAAGTAGTGAAATCACTGATACATCATAAATAATGTGCATGGGGTAGGTGTGGGAAAAGAGACACTTCCAAAAATGCCTGCAGGTGTTTTTATTTTCCTTTTATTTTAAGATACCAACAACACTCTTTAGCTTTGGTCTGTGCATATGGAGAAGTGTTTCCATTTTGTTTGATGTGGCTCAATGACTTTATTATAATGGCAGCTACTGGAGGTAAACAAGCAGTGGGATCTGCAGTTCAGGAACATGAAGGAGCAGTATGAGCAGAAGGTAAGCAATATTGCTTTTTCCAAGTACTGTACTGGCTCTTTATGTGTGTGTGTTTGTGTGTGAATATGTGATTATGAATGTGTGTTTGTGTCTGAATGTGTGTCTTGGTATCTCTGTCTATGTGTGTGTACCTGTGTGTTTGTACATGTATATCTGTGAGTCTGTGAGGGGGGCACACGATGGTTCGATAGTCCAAACTCACAAATTTCCTATACCCTGGGCGGTTACTGTGGTTACCGCTCGATAGTCCGAACCGACAATGAAATAAGGTTTGTTAATCCAAACATTTACATCCTGTTTAGGGTTAGGGTTAGGTTTAGGGTTAGGGTTAGGGTTAGGTTTAGGGTTAGGGTTAGGGGAAGCTTCGGACTAACGAATCTTTGGACTAATGAACCTTTTGGACTGACGAACCTTCGGACTATTGAGCTGTAACTGTCTGTGATTATCCCTGGGCAGGTGTATAAATGATCTGATTTCCTGATTATTTCATGGAGAAATCCTTCAAACGTTTCACCACTTTACAAATCTGGATTTTTATTTTAAGGAAATAGACACTGGATCTACTCCTGCACTCTTCAGGCTTGTCTACTGCCTGGCCTAGATTCTAACAGTCGCACAGGCTGAGTGAGGCCAGGTAAAATGTCATCCTCTGATCAGAAAGGTCATAAGAACAAGGTTGCTTTAGTATTCTTTTGTGTTTGGTCACATGTTGCTCTCATCTGCCCCCTAAAGATGGCTCTGTGATCTGCATTCACAAAAGTCAAGGGAGCAAGTTTCCTGGGCAGCTTCTTGGTGGAGGGAGATGTGGTGTAACCTCTGACAAGGAGATGAAGAACAGAAAGCTACAACTTTAGATTGTTCATTTAAAAAGAACAGTTGACCTATTGTAAAATCAAAACATAAGTTGCTACGAACACGTCTATGCAGAGAGGAAAACAAATCTTCGACCTGATACGTTAACTTGTTTTCCTCTCCATAAGTGTTGTTTGGCTTGCTGTATGATTCCAGAGGATTCTGTTTATATTTCAGATTTACAGCATCTGGAGTATTTTGCCTTTAATTGACTTATTATTATCAGAACTTTGCATTTTATTTTTATACATAAACCCCCACCTTCTTTTTTAATATGATGCAGCCTCATTATAACTTGGTGGTTGGGGGCGTGGGGCATGAAATCCCAATCAGCATTATAATGGAATGGGATTGGCAGTCAGTGCTTCTACATTTACTGTTTAGGTGTGCAGAACGAAGGCCAGCTTCAATGGCACTTTAGCACACCAGCCACCACACAGGAAGTCTGTGTATTGTGTTCAGTTTTGGGTACAACACCCCAGGAAGGAATTATTGGCCTTGGAGAAGATTTAGCGGCAATTCACACAACACTGTGTGGCTTAAAGGGTTGAATGATGTGGATAGTTGCATAAACTTGGCTTGTGTTTCCTAGAGTTCAGAAAATTGAGGGGTGATCTAATCAACATATTTAAAATGATAAAGAGACCAATAGTGAGGGAAGGGGGCTCACGAACAAGGGGGTACATTCTTAAAATTAGAGCTAGGGCAGTTAATTAGTGAAAACAGAAGGCATTTTTTCTTGAAAAGGATTCTAGAGTTGAGGTACAAATCAGCTATGAATGGGGAGAATGATGGAATAGGTTCAAGAGACTGAATGGCCTACTTATGTTCACTTAGCACCAAAGCCATAATGGCTAAACTTCAGGTCATCAGGTTGCCACCAAAGTCATTTCTTGTAATGAAAACCTTACATTTCTGCAGCTTAACATTTTATCTGGTGCAGTCATCCCTTTTTCAGTTGTCATTGGTCTCCCTTTCCAACCATTACCTCATTGACTTTCAGGTTTTGCAGCTGAGACAAAGATTGACCACTTCTCAGAGGTCCCTGGAAGATCTGGAGACAAAACTAGACCAAAAACAGAGGGAATTTGACAAGAAGCTGCTTCTTTCCAGAGCAAAACTTGAAACAGAACAAGTAAGTCTTCACCCATTAAAACGTTCAAGACCAAACTCACGTTTGAGTGTGAATGATCATGTTTGTTTAGCTGAAAATATTGCAGCTTGTCTAAATCTGACATGTTGCAGCAGGTTATTTACTATTATATTCATCTCTGCACAATCCATACTCTGATTTGACCAGAACTGCTCCTCTCTAATCTCAAATCTTCTGTGGGTTCAGCCTTTTTTTTCTCTTTTGAAGGTGAAGAAGCAGGCACTAAATGCAGAATTAGACGAGTCTAAAGAACTGAACACACGCTTGAAAGAACACATTGCTTCAGTAACCAAACAAAAGAGATATTATGAACATGAAATAGATCGCCTTAATAAGGTTTGTACAATAACTATAGTTAATGTTATCTGGGATCCGTATGATCACAGTAGAATTGTATGCTTTAGCGACAATAATATAATATTCTTTGCATTTGATTTTGTGCATCATCCTTTCATTGAGTCATTTCAAAGCTCTTCTAAAGGAGCTACATTTAGGCAGTGTACTGACTGTCTGACCGAACATATGCAATTTTGTATGGTGTTGTAATACCAACCAAGGCAGAGGAAGATGCTGCCTTGTATCTATAATTCTAGTCACAGACAGAGAAAGGAATACTGCAGAGGTGCAGAGAACTACGACAATCATGATAATATGAACCAGGCTGCCATGAGAGGGATCGGGGTGGGTCTGGCTCAATTGCAAGCACTCTCATATCTGTCAGAAGATAGCGGTTGCCAATCCCATGTCGGGACTTGGAGATCACATTCTAGGTTGACACTCCATCGCAGTGCTGGGATTGTGCTGCTATGTCAGATGTGCCATTCTATGGTTGAGATGGCATCTCCAGCAATGCAGCACCCCACCAAATCCTGTCCTACGTCTTTTCTGCCATTCAGATGGAAGTTAAAGAGCCCGGGCACAACTCAAAAAGACGAGGAGTTTCTCCAGATGTCTTGGCCAACATTCTTCCAGATATAATTGGCCATTCACTTCATGACTGTTTATAGGACATCATTGTCCACAGATTGTCTGTTGCATTTTCATACAATGTGCACAGATTTTTGCAATAAATCCAACAATACTTTACAATACATTTGACAACAAATAAATCCTATGAAGCACTTTGAGATCCCCTTGCAGATGTGCAAAGTAGCATATCAAATATTACCATTATTATTGTTTAGTCTTGTTTAATCTAATTGCATCGGATGGCAGCCATTCTTTTTCTTAATAATATCTGCAAGTCTTCACACTGTGAAACCTAGCTGTGAAGCCATTTCAAAGGCTTGTGTCAAAAGTATACCTAAATCAGAAAAGAACTGAAAAAACCCTTACTTAGTAGTTCAAGGCATTGCAGTTCAAGTGTGCTCACTCTGCATTCATACCTGTTTACAGGATGACTTTCTAATCTTGACCATTTCTCAGGATAAGTTCCAATAAGCTAGTAGTCAAATCAATCCTTGTTTTTGCTGATTTTGACTTTTTGTTATAGAAATTGTCTAAAGCTTTGGAAAGCCAGCAAGTGTCATTCCTAAATCACAGCTTTCAAAGTGACAAGTCTTCAAGAAAAGCAAGTCCCGACGAGATGAGGACGCAGATTGAGATCCTGAAACATCAGGTAATAAGCAGCATTTTGCACCAAGTAACAAATCAATAAGATGCAGTAAGGAATGCCCTGACTTTGACTTATCTTCTTTACATGTCTTTGTTTTGTGAATGGGTGTTCTCTTGCAGTGAAGGAAAAACTAGTGTGTTTCATTATTGTGTCTATTACATTGAACAAGGTGGGGAAGTCTTCAGAATTTGTCAGACCCTTCAATGCACTCTTGAAATTAACAAGTTTTGTGTTGTATTTAAACTTTAATAATTTTAAGACTGCGATTAAAGGTCTCCATCAAGCAGCTTTGCATTTAACAAAATTAAAATGATTAAATATCCCATGAATTTTTACGTTATCATTGTTCTTTCCAAGGTACAAATTTTTGAAGAAGATTTTGAAAAAGAACGGAGCGATCGGGAACGCATGAATGAGGAAAAAGAAGACCTGAAAAAAACCAATGAGCACTTACAATTCAAGTTAACTTTACTTAAATCACAGGTATGACCACAGTAACCCATTTTATGTACTGTAATTAGTTTCTGTTTCTCTGAAAAGATCTGTTTCAAGATCCCCACATATCAAGTGCAAGGATTATTATAAGGCTTGTTTTCTCTATCCTCAGCTGAAGATTTCCGAGGAAGATGTTAAAAAGGAAAATAAAATTAAGGAGTCCATGGAGATGAAACTGAAGAAACAGGTATGGGAAATGTATGGTAAACATGTGATTAACCCAAAGACTTCGCTATCAGTGATTGGTTTGTAAAAGCAATTAACATTAATAATGCTTGCATTTGATATGTCTCCTTTTACATCAAGAGGACACGCAAAGCAATTTTACAGGATTTATGTAAAGTGTAGTGACTGTGTAAGCAAACATGACAGCCAATTTGAGCACAACAATATCCCACAAACAGCTATGAAATCAATGACCGATATTATTTGTGGGATTTATTTGGCAGGATACTGGGAAAACTAAATTTTTTAATATTCCCTTTAATATTCCTCCACCTTTTGTTCTGAGGTCTGATATTCATTAGTCTTTAGAACCAAAGTCCTAAATTATAAGACTGTGCAAAATTTTGTAAAATTTGTAAAATTAGTCTTAATTTGGAATTCAATTTCCCACAGTTGTGGTGGGCTCCTGATGCTGATGATTTGTACTATTGTGTTAATTGCTGCCTAAAGTTTCAGTTGGATAGTACCTGATAGTTTACCATCTCATCTGCATTGACATTTCTGACAATGCAGCACACTTGCAGCGCTTGTCACTGCTGTGTATTTGCCTAGACTGTGAGATCAAAGTCCCAAGACAGTGCTTCAATGCAATGATTCTGGGTCCTTCTGACTCAGATTTGAGAGTGCTACTAGTCAGATTGACACAAGTTATGCATTTGTTGAAAGACTCAATTTAGTTTTGATTGATCAATCATCTCCCCCAATTTTCTCTCTTTCTTATTTCTGTAAGTGACTCTGACTCTTTTCACTTTCCAGTGGGGAATTTCCCTAGCTCTATGCCTTCTTAAAAATAGTTGTGTTTCCAAATTAAAAACATGTTTCCTAATTAAGATTCAATTTAAGAATTGTCACAAATTAGCCCAATCTTACATTTTGGGACTTTGATTTCAAAGCCTGAAGAATTTTAGGACTCAAAAACAGGAAAGTAGGCAACAGTATTTGAAGAGAAAGTTGACAAGGAAACAAATTATATGTGTTATTAATTGAGCTGCAAAAGTGCTGACTGGTGAAAGTTATATTGGTCAAAGTTGAATTGCATTGCAGATTTAAACCCAAAACTCTTCTCTCACAATAAATTTAACATTCACAGGAATCATTGTTATGCATTTTTAACCATTCTGCCTAGCACTTCCAATTAGATCATAAGAACATAAGAATTAGGAGCAGGAGTAGGCCATTCGGCCCCTCAAGCCTGCCCCGCCATTTCATAAGATCATGTCTGATCTTCAAACCTAATTCCATTTACCTGCCTTATCCCCATATCCTTTAATCCCTCCCTCCTTTAGAAATCTATCAATCTCAGTCTTGAAAATGCTCAAGGACTAAGCATCCACAGCCTTTTGGGGTAGAATGCTATAAGTTCACTACCCTCTGAGTGAAGAAGTGTTTCCTCAACTTTGTTCGAAAAGGCTGACCTTTAATCCTGAGACTGTGACCTCTAGTTATAGATTTTCCAACCAGGGGAAACAGTCTCACAATATTTACTCTGTCATGCCCCTTACGAATCTTATAGGTTTCTATAAGATCATCTCTAATTCTTCCGTATTCTAGAGAAAATAGGCCTACTTTACTCAACCTATCCGCCTAGGTCAACCCCCGCATCCCAGGAACTAACCTAGTGAATCTATGCTACACCCCCTCTAAGGCGAGTATGTCTTCTTAAATAAGGAGACCAAAACTGCACACAATATTCTAGGTGTGGTGTCACAGAGGCCCTATACAATTACAGCAAGACTTCCCTCCTCTTATACTCTGACCCTTTTGCAATAATAATACTAATAATAATCCTATCATTTGATATAGCACTTTGTACATCTTCTAAAAGTCTCAAAGAGGTTCACAGAATGTTCTCCCCTTCAAGAAAACAATCTGCTTTTCCATTTTTACTAACTAAGTGAATAATTTCACACTTTCCCATGTTATACATCTGCCACCTCTTGCCCACTCACCTACACTATATGTACCCCTTTGAATTCTTCTTGTGTCATCCTCGCAGCTTACTTTCCCATCTAGCTTTGTATCACTGCAAAATTAAGCTCTATTTCCTCATCTAAATCATTGATATAGACTGTAAATAGTTGAGGCCCAAGCACTGATCCTTGTGGCATTCCTCTAGTACATCCTGCCAATCCTGCCCACTATCCCTACTCTCTGTTTTCTTCCTGATAGCCACTCTCCAATCCATGCTAATATATTAGCTTCAAATTCATGGGCCCCAATCTTATATAACAGCCTTGATGTGGCACCTTGTTGAATTACTATAACTAATGTAGTACAACTACAACCCCTCGGCTGGACTATTGCAACGCCCTCCTTGCCGGTCTCCCCTCCACCACAATCCACAAAATCCATCTTATCCAAAATTCTGCCACCCGCATACTCACCCGCTCTAAGCTTCGCTGCCCCATTACCCCAGTCCTTGCCAGACTTCACTGGCTCCCTATCCCAGAGAGGATCGACTTCAAGATCCTCACACTTGATTTCAAATCCCTCCACTCCTCTGCACCCCCCTATCTCTCTGATCTCCTCTCCCCCCAACCCAGCACCCGCTGCCTTCGCTCCTCTGGTTCTGGCCTCCTCCATGTCCCCCGAGTCCTCCGCTCCACCCTCGGCGGCCGTGCCTTTAGCCACTATGCCCCGAGACTCTGGAACTCCCTTCCTCACTCATTTCGCCTCGCCCCCTCTCTTCCCAGTTTCAGGTCACAGTTGAAGACCTTTCTCTTCGACCGAGCTTTTGGTCACCTTCCTGCCCCTGCCCCTGGCTCGGTCCCGAGATCCGCTACTGTGAAGCGCTCTGAGACGCCGTCTGGCGTGGAGGGCGCTATATCAATTGAAGTTGTTGTTGTTGTTAATGACAATCCTCGCATTTGCTATCACATTTTCCACTTCAGGATGACTGCAAACTATATGTTGCAAAGTGTCATAACTGTATTTTGTAGGTGCAAACAGCAGTCAATTTGCAGGAATTGTTGGCCAGTACACTGGGAGAAAGTTGCTTCTTTCAAATAGTAATTTTAAAGAGTTAAACTACTTTATTGTGATAGAAGCACCAATGTTAAACTGCATAATTCATATTTCCTTCAATTATGTGAGCAATGCCCCAAATTATTCCCCTATTTGTTAACTGGTAGTATGTGGTTTTGGGTGTGAGAACAGCAGAACCATGGAACCGAGTGAACCACAGATGAAATTCTCAATTCAAAGTCATTGCTGTGAATAGCTGATAGTTACTGGAACTGTGAGGAAGTGGGCTTAAGTCTCTCCAGCTCTCATTAATAACCATTTCCTTATTGCTGCATCATGGTTCTCTTTTTAAGTAAGGTCCTAATAACAAAGCTAACATGGGGAGAAGGGCGGGACACACCGGAGAGGATCCTGTCTGAATGAATGCCAGAGAAAGGTTTTGATTTGGTTTGTTAAGGATACAATTCCTCTTCTGTTAGGATAAAGAGAGAAACATCACAAGCATGTTTCTGATCTCATTGCAATGTGGGAATATCGAGCACTGTTCTAGAGGGCCAGCCTTCCATGATGACTTTTAAAGTAACATAATTCTGGAGAATTCATTTTTATAAAAGAATATCTCTTCAACAGTCATTAAAAACACTCGTCCTGAGCTGGAGCTGTTGCAGCTTAATTGGCAAGTGTTCAATGGGTTTGCTGCCCCACTGTAATCTTGAATGTCAGTTCATTTCCTGCCTCTGGAAAGCTGACCAGACTTGAAATAGTCACCCCCTCCAGTCATGGAGCTTGTTAAATTCTGTGGTTATGCTGTGGATTACTGCAGTAGTAATTCAAATAGAAATACCACAGCACGAGCCTGCTGGCTGCTGATTCTGTTGATTTGTCCTGTTTCTGTTACCTACTGCCAAAAGTCAAGCCAGAAAATTAGTAGCTTTCAGTGGATTGAGTCCACTGGGAGGCATTATTTATCTAGTCTTCCAGCACTATGGGTTCTAGAGGCAGTAAGGATCTCACCTCCGGTTGTGCTGGTATGTGCTGCTGGAGAGAGTGTTCCTGTTGGATGGTACAAACTAAATCACTACTGCTGCTTCCTGTTTGTGTCTTTAATATTGCTGGGTTTAGGTACATCAGAATTTAGAGAACAGGATTTAGAAGTCTGGTACTTAAATGCAGTGATGTCTGCTGCACTGTTGTAAGTGTTGTCCTTTGGAGGAGGCAATAAATCAAGATCCCATCTACCCCTTCAGGCAGAGATGGGGAAGAAATAGTAAAAATACATATAGGTATCCCCCGATTTACGACAGGGTTGCATCCCTGAAAAACATCACGTAAATTGAAATGTCATAAATCGGAACAGGTTTTCCCATATGGTCACATTATATAATCTGAGATGCGTTCTTTTGACAAAATTTTCAGACCCCCAAACCAATTAAAATAACACTTTGCAACAAATAATTTAATGATAATGAGGCTTAATGAATTTAATTAATGAATAATTAATTTAATACCACATCGAGCGGGTCCTGCGGTTCTCGATCGCAGTCGAGTGGGTCCCGTACAGCGAACAGATCCAGCCTCTAGGACCTAAAGTGAGCCCCAAAGCCTTGATCACCTCATCCAATCGGCAACTGGCAGCCGCTTGAAGTCATGCTGGTTGCCGATTGAATGAAGTGATCAGGTGATCCCCAAGGTCGGGGATATACTATATATACAATTGAGTCTGGGCCAAGGTTTGGCGCATTTTTCTCGACATCTATACGCACTTCATGTTGGTATACAAAATATACTAGATATACTGTGTACTTTGATTTTTTCTACCCCCAAAAAATCAAGTATAATTTAAAAATGTAGATAAAGCAAAACAAAATATTGTACATCGATAAAAAGGTTTTAAAAAATTACGTTTGTTAAATCGAAATCATGTAAATAGAGAAGCCGTAAATCAGGGGATACCTGTACATAGAAATAATAATAAACAAATAATAAATAGAAATACAATACAGAAGGGGAGAAAAGCTATTTGCTGTCCATTGTTTTAGTTGTGTTTTCTTTGATGTCGTGTGAAATAATGTAAAAATATTATTTCTGAGGGAAAGATATTGTATTCACTGTTTAAATTGGATATTTCCAAATAATGTGCTGTTGTTTTTTGTGGGGCCAGGTCACAGGATTTCCACAGCCATCTGCTAGCCCTTTCTCACCCCTGGCATATCCAGCTTGTGCAACGTGTCTTAAATATCAGCATCCTTTTGCATTCCCAGTCCACTATGCAAGCCCAGCAATGCTGATGACACAGACAGGAAGCAGCAACTATCAGCACCACCCAGTAAGTGATGATTTAGTTTGTAAATTCAACAATTCAACAAAACCATATTCTGTACTCTGAAATACAACTTTCTGTTCAAGTTTAAGTATGCTCGCAAGTAAATGCATGCAAGAAAATGCAGACCTCAAAAGATTAAATGTGCATTTAAATTTGAATGGCATTGGATTTATTTTTAACTTGACAAACAAACAGCACAAGGAATGCGTTTTAATAATAATAATACTTGCATATGATGCAGTGCTTTTCACATCTTCTACACGTCTCAAAGCACTTCACAGAATATACTGTAAAATGAATTGACGGTATATATGTGGGGGAAACGCAGCAGCCAGTTGCGCACAGCAGTGCAGCAGCATGGCAGCCAGTTGAGCACAAATAGAAGTGGATTGAAGTGACCAATTTATTATTCTTTTCTTGAGGGATTATTATAGGGTTTGTGGAGTAAGGAAATAAAAGAAGTATTAATTCAGGTAGCTCCATTTTGTCAAGCCAGGCAAATCACACTGTCCCATTATTACTGATCAAGCCATCAGTTCCTTTGCTTTTCCCTCTGAGATGCTGGATTTCCTCGAGTCCAAAATCGAGGGAATCCGTTCAGCTGTTACCGCCCTTCCAACTTCCACCCCCTCCGCACCTCTCCCCATCACTCCAACTCCTACCATCTCTCCTTCCACACCTTTGAACCTGTCTCCACATCCTCTGTCACCACCACCAGAACCTCCATGAAGCCCACCACCTGCTCCCTGGACCACATCCCCACCCCTCTCCTTACCTCCCAGGTCCATCTCCTTGCCCCACTATTTGCTGACACATTCACCCTGTCCTTTTCATCCAGCATTATTCCTACCCACTTCAAAACAGCCACCATCACCCCCATCCTTAAGAAATCTTCCTTTGATGCATCGCAGCTGTCAAGCTACCAGCCCATCTCTCACTTCCTCTTCCTATCAAAGGTGCTTCAAAGAGTCGTTGCCCCCCTGCTTCATTCCTTTCTCTCATCCCACTCCCTCCACGAGCCACTCCAACATGGAAACTACTTTGGTCAAGGTCACAAATGATATTCTGACCATTTATTACCAGGGCTGCATCTGCCTCATTGTCCTCCTTGACCTATCCGCCGCCTGCAATACCGTGTAACAGTCAATCCTCCTCCACAGCCTCTGCTCCCACCTCAACCTACAAGGTTCTGTCCTTGACTGGTTCAGATCCTATTTTTCACACCGCCTCCACTTTGTGTCCGCCAACGTCTTTTCCTCCAGCCCCCGCACCCTCTCATGCGACGTTCCTCAGAGCTCTGTCCTTGGTTCACTCTTCTTTACCCTTTACATGCTCCCACTCTGTGACATCATCCGTAGACATGGGATAAATTTCCACGTGAATGCAGATAACACACAACTGTACCTTTCCGCTTCCACCTTAACTCCAAGACTACTGGTGTCCTGACTGCCTGCCTATTTGACATTGAATCTTGGATGAGAGACAACTATCTCAGTTGAATGTCTGCAACACTGAGGCCCTCCTGATTGGCTCATGTCAGTGCCTCCGCACCTCAGGTACTGACAGCATCAGCATCCAAGGCTGCATTCTCCACCTCTCTAAACCAGTCAGGAATCTGGGCTTCTTGTTTGACCCTAAACTGTCTTTCCTCCCCCACATCTGCGCTAGTGCTGCCTTCCACCAACTTTGCAACATTGCCACTGCCTCACCCCTCAGGCTGCCGCAACCCTAGTCCACACATTCATCACATCAAGGCTCGACTATGGAAGCTCCCTCCTCATCGGGCTTCCCAGCTCTTCCTTTCACAAGCTGCGGATCATCCAGAACGCTGCTGCTCGTGTCCTCACCCGCACCAAACTCCGCGACCACATCATTCCCACCCTCGCCCAGCTCCATGGGCACCCCCTTCCCCCAGAGGATCGAATTCAAGATCCTCGTCCTCACTTTCAAGGCCATTCATGGCCTTACTCCCTCCATTTCTCTGACCTGCTGTTCCCTTATGAACCTCCATTCAGCGGGCTCCGGTCTGTACCATGTCCTCTGCCCGACCCGCGCTACCATCAGTGGACAGGCTTTCAGCCTCTCTGCCCCCACACACTGGAACTCCATCCCACAGTTCCTTCACCTCGCTCCCTCCCTTGCCTCCTTCAAGGCCGGTCTCCAGACCCTCATCTTTGATCGGGCCTTCTACTGCCCTCCCAACTTTCTCCCTCCCCTCCTCACTCTCTCCCACCCCTTCCCCCTTACACTGCCCCTCTCCCTTACTCAGGTCTCGACCTGACATTTTGGTGCATTGAGACTTCCTCCCGATGTGAAAGGCACTCTATAAATGTAATTTTGTTGTTGTCGTTGTTGAAACACTCTTCCAAAACTTTAATGCCCTGTTTCTTTGATTCAATGTCACAGACACCAACATATATTCCAATCTACACCTAAATCTGTATGATTAGGTAAGCAGAGTGATTGTCTGCAGGGAGAGAGTGAGCAATCCATTATCAGATAAACTGAAACCATACATAGGTGGAAATCTCAGTCATTTGGTTTGGAGACTAAAGCATGGTGATGGCTATGTTAGCCACTAGGCTGATTAAATTAAATTGTATCTCCTTCCTCTTCTTTCCAAATGAAACCTCCAAGAAACTTATTTTTTCACCCCTACTTTGGTCAGCAACTCTTCGTCATTTCTGTATGCTCAGCTTTCTCTGTATTATAGGCATTGAAGTTGCTTTAGACTTTCATTCTACAAAGAAATGTATGAAAGTACAAGTTGTTTCTTTCAGTGCAAATTTGTGTGACAATTATATTGTTTGTCATGCAAAAGTAATCGTTCTGTTATAGGATCAAAATAAAAATAAATGCGATTGATACAAAAGTAAATACATTCCATGTGTATCTTAACATTTACATTGTATATGATTGATCTATTTATTAAATGGATTTCAATTTAAAAAAAACATTTACATAGCGCCTTTCACATCGAGAGGAAGTCCCATGGCGCTGTACAGTCAGGTAGGGACAAGAGCGAGGTGGGAGGGGTCGGGGTAGGATGAAGGAGAGTAGGAAAATTGACCATATATTTGTGAGCGAAATGCGGCAAACAAATTGTGCACAGCACTATCCCACAAAGAGCCGTGGAAGTGGGATTAGGGGAGAAAGGGGGGAAAGATGGTAAGGGGAGTGGCCAGGGTTGGGGGGAGGAGAGCAGGAAAACTGACTGTATATTTTACATACATTTGTATAAATATCTCTACATAATGTGCCTGACTTCGGAATAGGATCACATAGGATAACATTTTTATCGCATTTCTGAGGTTATGAATGGATGTGTGACATTTCATTACTTAGCTCTAGCTCCCAGCACTTCTGCTGTTTTAGTGAAATGTTGGGTTCTGGCAGGGAATCAGCCAGAGATAAGCGAGGCAGCAGGCAGCTATATTTCTAGCTTATGAGAAAGGGGTAAAAATGATGGCCACAATTGTGGAAAAATATCTCCTTAGGAAAAGAAAAGATTGGTATATTTGGGGCTGAGGTGGCTCCAAGGTGACATAAAGGTGATGGAATATCAGAATTAAGTTGAACCCTTCATATCCTGGCATCTGTCTACCTCTCCAACCTGCTTACTCCTCAATCAATTACCCGTTACTTCAACTCAATTGGCTTCAGCCCTGCTTGTCTTTCGTATCCTCTGTTCCACCATTGGTGACTCTGTTTTTAGCCATTAGGCCCCAAACTCTGGATCACTCTCCCTCAATCCCTCTGCCTTTTCCCCTCTATCCCCATTTTAAGGTATTGTCTGAAGACTTTCCTCTTCGACCGTGTCTAAAATCACCTCCCACTCCCTCACGCTTGCCAACTTGCTCCACCAATGTCAATTACCCTGGGATGCTACCCTCTGTGAGAGGTGCCATATAAATATTGTTTGTTGGTTTGTTGGACTAGGCAGGTCTGCAGTACTCCAGTACATTGTTAATGACAGGCCAACCAAGTTAACTCAATTGCAGGACTCGGAGGAACAAACCAGTCACTGACTGTGCTGAGATTCTTCCCACTTGAAGAATGGAGTTCTTCCCGACCTGGTACTGGGTTTCTTCTCTTTGGTGCCTCTTCTCATTTGGAGTCCTGTAGCTCAGTGGTTAGAGCACTCGCCTTACAAGCATGAGACTTCAGACAGGGTGAAACCCTGGGCAAGTTTCCTTATTCCACATGCCTAATAATAATCCCTCAAAAAAAACAATAGTAAGTTGGTCATTTCAGTCCACAACTGTTTGTGGGACACTGCTGTGTGCAATTGGCTGCTGTGTTTCGCCCACAAATATTGTCAATTCACTTTGCAAGCGCGACATCAGATTTTCTTCATCGAAACCAATTATGTAACCATGTATTTTTAGACAGCATTTTTGTCACATGTCTATTTGTTTTATTTTAGTCATGTTTGTTATTAATGTGTCTGTAATTGTTTTTTCTTTAACTTGCAGGCAGACAAGTGGCATTTTCCATGTACCGACCAGTTTTCGTGTGTTCAGCAAAATTGTCAAAACTGCAAGTCAAAAGGTAAGAAATTCACAGACCTTGTGTGCTTGTTTGCGATTTTAACTAACTTTTGTGATTTTGCCACAACAGCATTCATTATATTGCAGTTGTCTGTCACACAATAAAATACTAAAAATATTAAATACTTATTTGAAGTACTTTTGCAGTCTCGGTGAAATGGAAAGGCTGTTTATTGAATATTGTTTGCAAGCTAATTTATCCATTTAGCTCATAACCTTAGATCTCTATTTTTTAAAATTAGAATTGACGACAGCAGCTTGCATTTATATAAGCATCCTTCACACAGAGTACTGGCAGTGCTTGATGCCATCAGGATGTCAAGATATAATGGAGTGGATTTGATAGCTGTATCTTAAACTTTTCAAAATTTTATTTCAGTTCCATCCTCATCTAAAAGACATCAGAAATAGAACTTTGGAGATATTAACCATCAAGATGAATGTTTACTGCTGCCTGCAGATTGTATCCACACTGCGCGATTGGTCTGATGGAACTGTGTCTGACATATGATAATAATGCACATTTTGTATAGCTTCAAATGATTACCTTAAAGAGATAGTATTTTATAATGGAAAATATGATGTGTCTTGCTCTGTAATGTGCTTATTCAAAAACAGTGTGTTTGTACTAAGAATGTACAGTTGTTTTATTTGGTTAATATATTCTAAATATTTTTGTATGACCAACCCGTTTTAATAGAAGCTGAAGAGTTGTGGTGAGGTGGCAACAAATAACTTATCTAATCTAGATGGGTTACTCACCTATTTCATCTTTGGCTGTCTTGCAGGGTTAACAACAACAATTTACTTTTGTATAGCGCCTTTCACCTCAGGAGGATGTCCCAAGGCCCTGGACAGTCAGGGATTTGGACCCGCATAGCGGTTTGGGATCAGGAGGATTAAAGGGCAGGGAGGGTAGCGGAGTGGCCAAAGGTGTGGTTGAAGAGGAAGGCCTTGAGACGTGCCTTGAAGGAGGCAAGGGAGGGAGTGAGGCGGAGGCATTGTGGAATGGAATTCTAAAGGGTGGGGGCAGAGAAGCTAAAAGCCTGAGCGTCGATGGTGGAGAAGGCTGGGTGGGAACAGGGAACAGGCCGAAACCTGCTGAGCGGATGGAGCGCTTTTAAATGTGCTCTTTTACATTCTTCAACATTTAATGGTGTAAAATCTACATAGATCTAGAATTACTATAATGCTATAACATTTCAGAGTATTTGACAAATTGTTGAATACAATTTTATTTTTGAAACCTATTTTCTGTAATTCTTAAAAGATATGACAGAAAAATGACTTCAAAATTAAAGACTGTGTTTAACAATTTGATCAATGGTAAACACTTTAAAATGTGAAAAATAGAGTAAATCTAGACGCAAGTAGAATTTCTCATTTCTATTTAATTGTGTTTTATAAATATAGTACAGCCAGGAACTACAAGCAGCAGTTCCAAATGGGAGGTTTGCTGATCATCAGAAAAAATCTAATACTGTATGTATTTTGAAATTTTGCCAGTTTTAGGGAGTTGTTGAATTTCAGAATGTCGGATTATCAAGGTTTTACTGTAATTGCACATTTCTTATTAAGAAATATGCAAATTAGAGTCATATTAGACCAAGAATGTATCACCCAATAAAACATCTATTTAAACATATATTTAACATATTGCAATGCATAAATATTTCATTAATGGGGGAATGTGATATTTTGTATCTGCCTGATTAGAATGTAAAGCAATCTAATATCAACAAGATGTGAATGCAGTATATGAATTCCTCGGAGGCCAGAAGCAGTGGATTCATGAATGTATTCTGTGTTTTCATAATATCTGCTGTCCTTTCTATGTCTTGTGTTTGTCAATGGTTATCCATTGTACCTCTGTTGTCCTTTTTGTGGTGTCAGCAACTTCCACAACGATGCTTAACTCCCTGACTAAAGAATATAGCAACTGAAACACTCTAGTCAGATACATTTCACTTGCGTCACAAAGGAGCAACACTTTTCTTCTTAAATATTTTCTTCTTTAAATTCATAGTAATCCACGGAGGAATTTAGTCCTTTAATCTCACTAAAGGACAACAACAACAACAGAATTACATATGTAGTGCACCTTTCACGTCGGGAGGTCGTCTGGAAAAAACACTGCATCAGAAGGAACCTTCCTTGTCCATTGGTGCTCAAAATAAATTTTTTGTGTAACTTGTACAATCAACACAAAGAGGGAATTATGGGACACCCCTTGGCACACAGAACATCTGTTGCACACATAATTATAGTACAACAATAATACTTGCATTTGATGCAACGCCAATAAAGTTTAAACGTGTCAAAGTCCATCACAGGGAATTGCTATAAACTGTAACGACTGTGTCAGGAGAAATTCCACCTGGGTCTAGTTTAACTATATTTTTTTCCTTTTCTGAGCATTCAGAATTTGGCAAATTCTCAAAAATAACAATAATAATTTGGTTACTCAATCAACCACTGTTTGTGGAACACTGCTGTGTCCAATTGGCTGCCGCGTTTCGCCCACAAGTATACAGTCAATTCACTTTACAGTATATTCTGAATGAAGACGTGAAAATAACTATATCAAATGCAAGGATTATCATTATAATTAAATGCAGTCTTAATTTCGAAGCTGGCTTTCTATAAATTGAACAGCGATTTGCATCCGTCTAGGACACCAGGAGAAATCCCTTTTCTTTATCAATAGTGTCATGGGATCTTTAACAACCAGCTGAACAGGCAGACAGGACCTTAGTTTAATGTCTCATCTAAATAATGTCACTTCTGATAACACAACATTGCAGCATTGCATTGGAGCGTCATCCAAGAAATTACACACTTCAATATCTGCATCAAGACAATAGAACAAGACAACAAATATTTAGAATAGCAAAAGGAAGCATTAAGACAGATACCAGGAAGTAGGAATTTGCCCAGGAGGTAGGTAATTAATGACAGGAAGAGGTAAAACTGCACACTTACCTGGACCAAACTCCAAATATCCATAGACCAAAGATCCAGCTGATTCAGAACTCTGTGACCCACATACCAACATGGAACAAACTCCTTACCCACTTCTTACCAGTTCAGCCTCCACTGGCTCCCCATCAATGAACGAATCAACTACAAGATTCTCACACTCAAATCGCAACACTCCTTGGCACCTCCCTACCTCTCCGACCATCTCACTGTCCAATCCTCCACCCTGCGCCTCCACTCAACTGGCACAGGCCTCCTGCTTGTCCCTTGCATCCTCTGCTCCAACATTGGGGGTTGCACTTTCAGCCACAACACCTCAAAACTTTGGAACACTCTCCCTCAATCCCTCAGCCGTGCCCCCTCCCCTTTTTTATCTGGACGGATGAGACCCAATGAGTCAAAGGCTTTCTTCATCCAAAACAATCTTATGATGAATTTAGATGCCACATTCACAGAGCAAAGTTTTCCACTTATACACTTATTTCTTAGTGAGAGACACACTCCAAAAAATCAGTCAACATTGAAGATCACATATCAGAACCAAAAGACCCTGAAAGATTCAAGAAGCATTTTAAATAACCTACAAAGAGTTGAGAATTTTGTAGAAAATGTTTTATGTATAATTTGAATTACAGGTTATATAAGTTGTGCATAAAGGATGTGTTATAATTACCAATGGATTTTATGATATTTGCAGATGGTAACACTGTTGATATTTTTTTTCATGATAGAATAAAAGAACCCACATTTCATCCCAATCCTTTTCTTGTCTTACAAAAACATTTTAGTGTTTCCTTTAATGTACAGTAGTTAATCAAAACAAGCAGATTGACAGCCAAATCAGGATGCAGTGACAATTTGTACTTTTATCAACGGTGACTTGAAGCTTGATGATCCATTATTTTTCAAAGAAACAATTAAGCAAATAAACAGATCATTACATTTGATATTGTGCCTTTCATGTTTGGTGGGATGCCTCAAAGCTTTCAACAGAATATACAATACTGTAAAGTCACTGTTTATTTTGCGGGCACACAACACTGAACACAAAGAATAGAATGCTTATGTAGTTTTTCCAGGGCTGTTTTAAACCTGCTCCAAAATGGAAGACAAAACATATGTGAATAATTTCTCGCTTTATTTTATAATCTCTATGAATTTGAGGATTAACTGAATAGTTGAAACAGAGTTGTCTTAACATCTTTTCAGTGGTTTACCTATGCACATATTGCATGAATGCCATCACCCACAGCACAAAGATGAAAGAGAGTATGGCCCCTTAAACACACAGTGTCAGACTGCCGCAGGTGTTCACAAAATGTGGTTTGTCAATGGATAGGAAATAAAACAGTGTATATTGCAGTGTATATTGAGACTTCTTCCTAACATAAAAGATGCTATACAAGTGTAATTTTGTTGTTGCAATCTCCCTCTGTAACCACTGTTGCAGTTCAGTTATTATGGGAGCATTCTAATTTACTTTTTCACACTCAGAGGTTCCAGCTCTGAACACACAAATACACTCAGGCAAACTGAAAGATTGTCAACATCAATAACCATCATATCTATCTGACTCTATTGCACTGCTTTCCTGAAGCTCCCATTCACCAATGAATGTGTCATTATTGGCCTTACAACATCCAATGTATAGAATCCTAAGATCTTCAATATATTGTTTGTAGTCAAATCATAGATCCCATATATAATAATAACTTTAAAAATCTTTGCATTTGATACAATGCCTTTCAAGTCTCAGTCTGATTTACTGGATTCATGTAAAGTATTTTTCTGGCCAAGGTCCTGGACAGTCAGTGTTTCACACCCGAGCTGGGGTTGGGTTCAGGGAGGGTGGAGGGAAGGAAAAGGAGGGTGGTGGCAGATGGGACCATTGAAGAGGAGGGTCTTGAGGCAGGACTTGAAAGAGGCTAGGGAGGGAGGGATTGCGGGATGGGAATTCCAGAGGTTGTGGGTAGAGTGTCTGAAGGCTCGTCCATCGATGGTGGGGCATGTGGGTCGGGAGACATGGCAGGCCGGAGCTCACTGAGCAGAGTGAGTGGACAGGTTAGTAGGGGGTTGGTGGGTCGCAGACCCAGGGTGTCACATGATGATAGAGGGCTTTATAGGTAAGGACCAGGGTCTTGAATTGAATCCTCTGGATGATGGGGAGCCAATGGAGTCGGGCGAGAATGGGGGAAGATGGTGTCACGGAGCTTGGTGCGGGAGAGGATACAGGCTGCAGAGTTCCGGATCATCTGCAACCCATGGAGGTAGGAGTTGGGAAGGCCGACAAGCAGGGCATTGGCGTAATCGAGCCTGGATGTGATGAAGACATGAATGAGAGTTTCAGTGGCTTGAGGGGTGAGGTGGAGGTGGAGTCAGGCAATGTTACAGAGGTGAGGGAAGGCAGAGCGGGTCATGGCTTGGATGTGGGGGAGGAAAAACAGTTGAGGATCGAACAAGACACCTAGGTTCCTGACTGGCTTGTTGAGGTGGAGTGTGCAACCATGGAGGTTGATGCTATTTTGAAGCGCTCTGAGACACCATCTGGTATGGAGGGCACTATATAAATCTAAGTTCTTGATCTTGTTGATAGTCTTCACTTTGTCTCCTCCAGCAGCTTTTCCTCCAGCCTTCACACAGTCTCATGTGGTGTTCCTTAGGGTTCTGTCTTGGCCCATCCTCTTCACCCTCTACAGGCTCCCCCTCGGAGACATCATCCGCAGGCATGGGGTAAATTTCAATATGTATGCGGATGACACCCAACTCTACCTGTCCACTTCTACCCTCAACTCTAGGACTACTGGCGTTCTGACTGTGTGTCTGTCAAACATAGAGTCCTGGAAGAGGGACAACCTCCTCCAACTGAATAAGTATGATAAGTATGCACACTGGAGCCTGTTTGACAATAGTACCTCTCAAGCTTATATCATCAACTGAGCACCAGCTAATCTGCCTTGAAATATCGTATGATTCTGATACCTTGTGAAATACATTTGTGTCTGGGACACATCAGTTTAAAACTGCCTCTTTCATTTATAGTTATACTAGCCATACAATATTATCTCCCTTACATGAAGTCTTGTGAAATATTAAGAGCAATACAGGTCTTTCAAAGATCATGATTAGTAACAAGATCATTATACTATCCAGAACAAGATGATGTCATGAGATATAAAACCTGAAGCTATTTCCGCCATTGATGTAGCGTGACAACATCAGAGATCTCACAGTGGACTCTTACTGTCTTGTGAGAAACACGTCAGTCATCATTCCCCAAGCTTAGGATGGAATCCTACTCCTTTCCTCTCAATCTGCAAATAAATATGCATCAAATTTAAAATAGTCAACATGATTTTGAAGCCCACACACAAAAATCTTCATCACATTTTATTTAGACAGTTGAAGTTTATTAAGGGACAAACAGGATTATTTCATAATTGTTTCCAAAGATTTTTGTTCCAAAAAAATCCTCAAATTCTTTCATGAACAAAACTTTGTATGATTTCCACAGTGTATTCTTTTCACTTTCATTGTTTCTGGGGCTGTACACATATACAGCTTGCAGGGTGAAACCTTGGGCATGTTTTTGTTACCCCATGCACCTGATAATAATCGTTCAATAAAAAAAAATTGTCATTTGAATCCTGAACTGTTCGTGGGACTTTGCTGAGTGAAATTGGCTACCGCGTTTCGCCCAAATACAGTGAATTCACTTTACAGTATATTCTGTGAAGTGCTTTGAGACATCTAGAATATATGAAAAGAGCTATATGAAATACAAGGATTATTATTATATAATAAAGTATAAACAATTATAAAGTGTTACAGTTATATTACGTATGCAAAAAGCCAACTAGCATAAGACAGATAAATTGGGACTTTTACAGTGATTCAACAAAATAATTATTAGTTGAAGTTTTAATTTGCAACTGCTAATTATGCTATTATTATTATTAATATTATTATTATTGTAATGCTGGTCCTTAATGGTAATTCCTACACATTCAAATATAATTTATAAACTAGATCAAGTCTGTCTAAGGTAATTGTCTACATTTGAATTCTGATTCTTGATCGAGTTTCTGCTTAATTTCAGTAACATAACTTTATCTCTGATAATCCTTCTAAATATACCTTCCTGCCATTCTATGTTGCCTGCCAAGTTCATTTATTTGTGCTGCTCTGTGACGGACCCAGACAGTAGGTAAATACTCCAGAAGAAGTCTAGCCACTGTACCATATGCTAATGGTTTACTTCACTAGCTTAGAAGGGTTCTTCACAAAAAACACTATTCATACCATTACTTTAAATGGCAATTAATAAAGGCAAATAAAATCTTGGCTGGACAAGTTCTAAGATATAGTTTACAATGGCCTTTAGTATTCAATATTTTTCATTGATCAGTAAAATCTAATGCATGTTTCACTTTTGTAAGTCATATTCTCTTACATTTGCATAATAAAATAATTTGTCAATCTACTGAATGACTTCACATTTGATTTAGATCTTCAAATATGTCTAAGTTGCATATTATACACATTTGCTTATACTCATGAAAGTTGTCAGCAATCTAATCGAAAAGGTAACATTGATTTTTTTAAAATGCTCTAATTTACTGAACATTTATATATAACTGAAAGAACGTTAAGTTTTAACTTTATGGTAAAAATGTTATGTTTGGAACTGCTAGCTAGTTTCAATAATTTGGCTTGTGTGCTGCTGTAGAAATACATACATAATTTCCTTTTTCAGAATTAATAGCTGAGAGTGCATAGTGTCACACTGAATGTTTTCTTTAGTTACTGGATTGCATTTCTCTTGTTGGCCAGTACAGAAATCTGTCTCCTGTAGTATACATATAGGTGCTATTATAAGATAGACTTTCTTCACAACTAGTCTTATAATTCACTTTTATGATCAGATCAGGGACCCATTGAATTACAATTTCTCATGACATGATTTGGGATTTGTAATCTGAGATGTTATGAATGCCAGAGTTAATATATATTTGTGCTATGGGGTTAAACAAGTGAAAAACATAAATTTACCAGTTCAGTGGAACCATAAATTTGGACTAAGCCTGAATGTTTTAGAAAAAAAGTTGCTATCCCTTCCAATGTATTTATGATCCCTTTGTATGACATGCACAACACTGGAACGCATTATCCTGCCATCATATCAAATTTTGTCTGAGTACATGGGGCCCAATTCTAGTCAGCACTCAGCTCCTTAAGTAGTCATATATAAATAAACTGACATAGCATAAAATTGCACCTTGATTATACCAATACTGTACACCATACTCTTTGTGGGATTTTTTTTGTTGTACCTAAAGTTTAACTCCAATAATTTGTCAAGCAAAAAGCTAATTCATGAGTGTCAAGCAAAGTACAACTCATGAAATATATTTTGGAACACTTCCCACTCCAACTTCCTTAAGTTCTGCGCAATCCTCACTTTTGAAAAGATACGTCCCGAAAACTCGGTGGTTGAAAAATAAATGAGCTTCTCAGAAGTAAAAAATTATTAGGACAATTCTTTCTGTCTTACTTCTTATATAAATCAGCCTGACAGACTACACTTTCCTTTTTGCTAGTAAGAGCACAATTGGCAAAAGAACATGCAGCAACAACAATTTATATTTATATAGCCCCCTGTACTTAGGAGATGGTGTCAGATGCTGAGTAAGGGCGACCGGAGAGACGCAAGGGGTGAAGTGACCATAGAAATGGTCAAAGAGGTCAATGTAAGGTAGATTTAAAGACAGATAGGGAGGAGACAAGATAGAGAGTGAGAGGGAGTTCCAAAAATGGCAGCATAGGTATTAAGGCTCAACCAAGTATTGTAACAATAATAATCCTTGCATTTGATGTAGCGCTTTTCACGTCTTCAAGACATTACATACTGTAAAGTTAATTGACTGTATATTTATGGGTGAAATGCGGCAGCCTATTGAACTCTCCCACAAACAGTCGTGGATTGAGTGATCAAATTATTATTGCATTTTTTCTTGAAGGATTATTATCAGACGTGTGGAATAAGCGAACTTATGAACACATAAATATTTTATGCTGTATAAGAGACATGATATCTATTTATTTGGGGGGGGATTTTTTTTGATTGAACTTGCACAAGTTTTCGCCTTGCTGGGAATCGAAACATGGTCTCTCAATTGTGAGGTGAGTGATCTAAATACTAAGCTACAGGACTTCACTGATGGTGATGGTGGGGTTGGGGGGGAAGGGGGAGTTGGAGATTGCACAACAAACTTGATTGAGGATGAGGTTGCAGGCAGAGTATTTTGTAGGAGCCAGAGGTTTTGGACAGTTGAAGATGCTGAGAAATATGTGGAGAAGTAACAAAGGCACGAATAAGGATGAGGTTATTTGGTGCCAATTCTAGACCAGAGAAGGTGGAAAGAGAATAGGTTTTCGAGTGTAGTCAGCCAACCCATTCTGCCAAGTACTCATGGTAATCTCTTTTAATACAACTAAAATAATAGTAATAATAATAATTGTTCCATTTGATATAGCGCTTTTCACATCTTCTAGACATCTCAAAGCGCTTCACAGAATATACGGTAAAGTGAATTGACTGTATATTTGTGGGCGAATTGTGATAGCCAATAGTGTACAGCAGTGTCCCACAAACAGTCGTAGATTGAAATGAACAATTAAAAAAAATTGAGGGATTATTATTGGGGTGTGGAGTAAGGAAACTTGCCCGAGGTTTTGCCTTGCCTGGAATTGAACCCAGATCTCTCACTTGTAAGGCGAGTGCTCTAACCACTAAGTTATAACATGGATTCTGTTTAACACTATGCTTTGCTGTTTACATCTGATGTTCACATATTTTTTCCTTCCATGAACATGTAAATATTCTATTCTGTATAAGAGACATGATATTTGATGTAAGTTGTTTGCAGAATGTAATAACATTAATAAATATTGATATAAAAATATTTCTGGACTGATATCATTGCAGCCTAATACATGTGCTAACCTAACTCAAACTCCCAGAACTTAAAAGAGGCACAACCGCAGCTGCATATTTCACATCTAATTTAACAAGTTTACTCTAAATAATATCCAGTAAGTTTCTTGGCTTGCTGTTTCAATGCTTCTTCACGCGGTGATTGAATGCACTGGTACTTGAATCAAAACCTACCACAATTTATGCCGTTTGACAATTGCCTCTGAATTTTAAGATAACTACCATACAAAGTACTCTTCTCACTGATGAGATTAATGTGGAAAACAAATGTGTGGAAAGATGGGATCGTGGAATCCTGTAGTTTAGTGGTTAGAGCACTTGTCTCACAAGCGAGAGGATTTGGGTTTGATTCCTAGGCAGGGCAAAACGTGGGGCAAGTTTCCTCAGTCAACATGCCTTTGTTTACCTCAAAGTAAGAAGGAACCCGGCTGTTAGTTGAATAGTGGATCGCTTTTACAGGGATAATAATCCCTCGAAAAAATAATAATAATCATACTGATAATAATTTGGTCACTCAATCAGCTACTGTTTGAGGGACCCTACTGTGTGCAATTGGCTACCGTGTTTGCCCAAAAAATATACACTCAAATGAATTACAATAGTTTCTGTGAAACACTTTTAAGACATATATCAAATACAATAACAACAACAACTTTGATTTATATAGTGCCCTCCACGCCGGACGGCGTCTCAGAGCGCTTCAAATGTGAGGATTATTATTATTATTAGGGTGTGACATTTCTAAAGCATCTCCGATATAATCGATTTCCCCTTGAAAGTGTAAATACTTGACTTCAATACCGTATTGCATAGACTTATCCTTCCTTCCAAGTGGTTTTCTAATGCCATTATTTGATGTGTGGATCTCGCAGTTCACAATCTCTCCACACGGTGGCGCCCGGGTTGATAGCCAGTGCAGAGAACTGTACACTGTACTGTAGTGTCTGCTCTGAACTCAACTTCAAGGACAAAAGGTGCCAAGGAAAAATAAATCAGAGGCGATGCATAAGTGAATAGGAACAGCGTAAACACAATTCCCACTTAAAAGTGACTGGTTTGACTTTGTAACTAATGCTTGCGGTGCAAACAATCCCTGAGATGCGACTCAGATGCTGCAATCCTAACACGCTTTCACGAGAATTCACTCAATGAGGATTTCAAACCTTGCCAAACCCTCACAGACGTGCAGCGAAAGAGAACAGGCAAACTGTGTCAGAACAGGTTCTACAGATCTGCGGGTGGTTAAAGCGCAATCCAATGGCTGCAATAAGATCGCCTTCAGTCCGCATCGCTGCCCATCCTCTCCACCGCCACCATTAATATTCCAATTCATGTTATTTTATTCGCCGCAAATGTTTCCACAAAACGTGCAAGATCATCACCGTGTCCCTGGCCGAGGGGATTGGGTTGGGCATACGAGGCGAGGGTGACCACGTTGATATTCTGGCGTGGGCGACGCTTTTATTTTCCTTTCCTGTTTCAAATGTTATTGCGATAGCATTCAAATCCCCCC